>JASTWQ010000017.1:0-1200000 GCA_035220615.1 Leptothorax acervorum
GAAAAGATTGAACTTACAAATGACTATGACATCATATATATCAAGAAGAATAATTACTTTACACGCTAGATAAACGCAGGTGACCAAAATCTCTTTTGGATGATAATCCATTACACTGTTTCTGAGATAAACCTTTTGAAGTAATGTAAGGCAGTGGCTACAGTAGCACGAGGCATTGGTGGATTGAATCGGCGGCAGAAATCCCTTATTGTAATTCATAGAAACGGAGCATAGTACGCTCCTCTGAGTGCAATAGAAAATGTTCCTCCCTTTCCTCTAACTGTGATACAGTCAAACATTTGTAATTATACCACATGTATTTGCTAATTTAATGTATTTGCTATTCGAGATAAATATAGGAAAATGTAGCAAATTTTCGATATAGCAGTATTAATAATTAGCAATATTTTGTACATATATATGTATATTTAATTATACATGTATATTAATAACACACATAACCTAGATTTTCATCGACGGTATTTGATCTCATAAATAGAAAAATAGACACACAGAAACGTTATTTAAAAAAACAGCAGTTCTAAATAAACAGTTATGAAAAGGAGACTCACAGTCATGTGGCGCCATGCTTTGCAATAAAATCAGCGTTGGTTTTTTCTCTCAAAGCGGTCAAATCACTCTCATCGCTAAACATCCAGTATTTCTTTTGCGAGCTATACGGAAACATGTTGGCTACGTGATAAAAAGGGGGAAAAACAAAATGTGAATTGTAATCAACTGTCAGGATCACGTAACACAAAACTGACACGCTCCAGCTAAAATTATAAAAGTATAAACACTATATAAACTGAAGAATTGGGCAAGCAACGTAGAACGAAATCCGTCCACTGGCGCCTCTAGGTGCACAAGACTGCATACATTGAACTACATAGCCACGTCTACGAATATTTCCAACGGATAACACGCTACGTATGTACCCACTGTCTTCGTGGTTCTGTTCTGATCAAACGCTGATTTTATTGCAAAGCATGGCGTCAATATAAATCTACTTTTTCATAACTATTTATTCAGCACTGTTGCTTTTTTAAATAACGTTTCTGTGCGTCTATGTTCTGACACCATTTCCCACCCATCCCTCGAAATGCAGGTCTCTTATGAGAAATATAAAAAATTAAATACGTTATATGCTCGTTATGGAACATTTGAGCTGTGTGTTCTCGAAATATTTAGCACTCTATGAAATACTCGTTTACAAGCGTTTACATCTAGGAAAACGATTTACATGTCTTCTCCTTGTTCCGAATGTATTTTACACGATTGTGCATATAATTAATTGATAATTATACTAAAGCTTTGCACTTTGATTTTGTTCTAGATCCTAGACATGACTGCGGTTTATTTGATGCTACAAATTCTTCAAAGCATATTTTTTGTCTTTTTCTCTCTTCATTAAAAGAAATAAATATTTCTAAATGTAATTTAGAAGTATTCTAAATATAATTTTAAAATATTTGTAAACATAATTCAGAAATTATATTAGTTAAAGAATATTTAACTCATCGCGAAAATCACAGAAATGTTTGACAAAAAACAAGATACAATTATTATACGGATTTTTGTTGCTATAAAACCGAAGATAAACATAAATCTCAAATTTTTCAATACTTCTATTAATATATCAAAAATTAATCATTAAAATGTACTCGCGATTCCGTAGTATTAAAAATGTGATCGTCAAATTTCGCGAGCAAGAAGTGTTAATACTTGACCATTAGCTCAGCCAAAAGCTCGAGTTTTTAGTTCTTACACTTAATAAACGTTTTTTATCTATAATAAATTAATGTTGTGAAATTATATGCTATGAAAAATTGACGCTAATTCTAAACACCAAATTTTAAATTTTAAATTATCCTAAATTATTAATGATTTTTACTCAAAATAAAAATCTCAATTTTAAAACTAACAATAAGAATTTCAAAATTAAATATTTACCAAAGGCATTAATTCAATAAATTTCTTGTTATCATACGTGTTTCGTCAATTTCACGCAATTTATAGCATTAACGCGATAATTTGGCTTAGATACTAAGACCAGATAAATGTATCAAATAGATATTCAAAAAATATTGTAAGCGATATTTCAAGTTCGAGCATTGTCGGTGACGAGCGACACGACTGTTTCATGTTATTGTCCGCGTGTATTTATTATTTAGATCGGAGGCTTTCTCTCTGCCGTCTCGGAAAAAGACGAATAACGAATATCGCCTCTGCCAGTGAAGAATTTGGCAGAACTTGGCGAAGAATAATTGATTCGACAGTCGACACATAGGGGAAGGGAGACTCCGTGAAATACCCTTATAAAAGACGACAATTAGCAGATATGGACAGACAGTTTCTGAGAGAGAGTTCCCGAGTCAGATCGAGAGACAAAGATCCTACGGCGACAAGCATCCTCGGACAGGCGACTTGAGCGAGAAGACCGCGACCCGACTGGAGTGCAAGGAGCAGCGAGTTCGAGACGGAACGGAGCGTTTGAGACAGAGGAAGCATTTCTTGCTCGCGTTAAAACGATGGATCGATTAATCTATTATCCCGTCACTCCTGCTTGGACCATCCATTCAATTAATCGTCTAACCTCGCCTCCAACTAATCTCAACATAAATATTACATAGTTTATGACTGCAATGTATACAATTTTAAAAAAATAAAAATTCTACGAAGGCTAAAAATTTTAAATTAATTAATTTTAAAATTAATTTTAAATTTCTAGTTCTCGCAAAATTATTTTTAAAATTAATTTTTAATTTTATTTAATTTTCAGCCCCCCTTTTCAGTCATCAAATATGGATCAAATATGGATTTATGATGTCCATGTATTCTTAGTTACATATTATGTAATTATTAAGTAGTTTGATTATATTCAATTTTAAATAATGAAGTTTAACTTCGCGATCGCGGAAATTTTATTTTTTATTAAATGCCATTTGATTTGCAGAATTTTAATTTTCAAAATATTAAGTTATTATGTTTTGTCTCTACCTACCCGTGTACCTGTATTTCTATTCATATATTTTCCTGACTACTCGTATATTTATTCATTTGTGCTACCTATTCGCGTATTCCTACCTACCCGTATTCTTACTACACATATGTAATGCAAAACCGCGGATACAATGATCGTATCGTGCGATGGGGTGTGTTAAATCTAACGGGATCATCACCTAATCGCGATAATGCAGAATAAGGAAATAGGTAGATAATTTGAAAGACATGGGCGCTCGCAATTTAATGTGCGAGCAAGTTAATTAGTTTCCAATCGCATGTTATTTTACATGTAATTATGCATAATTGCACACTCTCATAAGTATGCACCTACCTTCCATACCTTACACATTTTGGTCAATACAGACCTTACCTTATAATGATGCGTAATTCCTGTAGTTCTTTTTGGCCAGATTGGACTTACCTAGCTATTGTTCCTGGCCAAATTCATTCTGGCTGTATATATTAGCCAGAGAATGAGAAGGAGTCAAATTCCTTCGATACCGGCTGATTATTAGAGCCGGCAGATTACAACGTTACGGTCGATTACGAATCGTTACGATCGTTAACAAAAGCGCGTTAATTATATAAAAAAAGACAAATAATTACGTTCGTTAATAAAATATTAATTAAATTTAAATTTAACTTAATTTTGCAATTATCGATTTCTCATCGATAAGCGTAATTAACTTTTTCAAAGAAATATATCAAAGAGATAGAAAGAAAGAAATAATTATATCGCATGAAAGAATGCAAAGAATTTTATGTTAACCGCATCCTAATCAAAATTTTTGCAATTATATCTCGATCGCGAATATCTGAATAGCATAATGTACTGGAAACACGAAACAACCGAAACTTAAAAAATAATCGATGAATCTATTAATCAATCAACAAAGAGACAAACAATTTTTAGTATATAAACAATCCGAATCGCGAATCGCGAACCGCGAACCAAACCGCAAATGAATCGCGAACATTATTTGATCTCAGCACCTTAGATATTAAGTGAGATATACAGAATGAATAACGTGAGATCCAGAAAAAAATAATTTCCGAGGTAATATATTCACGCAATAAGTAGGTATTGTAATCAATATAATGAATTTATATACATATATCGTACACCTACTCGCGCATGTGACATTTGTTTTTATAAATTTTCACATATATCATGTATATATTCATATAAACATCTCGTTACTTTATTGCAAAATGATATTAAAATTATGTATAATAAAGTTTTTGTTTATAAATTAATTTTATGTTTAATAAAATTATGTTGAATTACATAAAATATGTATCATCTCAAATTATATTATGTATTTTAATATATAATTGATATGAAAGCTATCGACACTTAGAGATATGTTTATATAAAAAAATTATTCTGTTCCGCGACAAAGTATTCATTGGATCTCACGTCATTTTATTTTGTTTTATTTATCAATACAAAATAAAGCTATTAAATGGATAGACTATAAAAGATCAGGATAAAATCGGCGTGTTATACATGTGTATATATAATAAAAATAAATATGTAATTAACAATCATATTAATGTAAACTCTCTATCTTGCCTATTTATAGAAAATTATTTTACTTATTATTATTGTATATCCAAAAAAATATCTAAAATTATTTTTAAAACCTTATTTCCCGAAAAATATACTTCTAGAAAAAACTCAAATAATGAGACAGGTTATATAAAAAAAATATTCTATTTCTTGTAAAATTTTATTTTAATTCTCAGTCTCTTTCTATGTCTATTTCTCAATAAATATTTTAAAAACAAATTGGAAAATGTAATTAATTTAGTTAACTGATATTAATATTAAGAATTATTATAACTAATACAGTAACTTGATAATAAAATATACAATTTAAAAAATTCCAATAAATTGATAAATAATGGAGCTCGAAATTAAATATTCAGCCTAGTCTGATTTAGTCTATCCATTTTAGGGCAACGGATCTGTGACAAGTTGCATTTATCTGCTTCATTAGATAGGAATAATACATAAATGTTTAATGTACAATTTAATAATCACAAATTCGTTACCCTATTATATAATAAAAAATTCATCACTCACCGACCGATGTTCAACGGGCGAAGTTACGGAGTAGCGTAGCTACACGGTGATTCTGTAACACAAAAACGAAAAAACCAAATTAAAGAAACGTTCAAAATGATCAACGTTTCAAAAAATAATTTTTACACACGTCTAATTAATCTTTTAATTAAATTTACTAATATAATTAGATATCTATTTTCCGGGAAAAATCTTTACAAAAATAAACTTTTATAAAATTTTAAATGATTTTCTCAAAATTATTTCTAACTTTTCGAGATAAAACGGCCTGAATAAATGGAAAAACTATTAATTTTAAGATAAGAAATATGGTACTTACCTCAAGAATCTCAAGATTGCTCCGCCGGGGCCCGATGCCTTTGCCAGGCCTTTTCCTCCTCTCAGGACGGGGTTGTCAGGCCTCCTCCGCCTTTTCCTCGTTGCCTCCCGATGCACAGGACACTTACAAAACCAGTGTTCAATATTTCGCGATCGAGAGCAAAGTAACTGTCTTAATGCGAACGCGATATTTTATTAGACACTGCCGAGATGTAACGATTAATTCGCGTACTAAGGCGCACTTCGATTAATCCGACAGTTCACGAAAATCACGAGCTGCTTTATCCGCTGAACGCAGTCAAGTTCATACCGACGCCGCGCGAATATACAAGTTACAACGGTTACAACCATATAACGCGAGTCGAGTCAGCAGCCGAATTGAAACGAGGCGTAACCTTTCGAAAATATATGCTCGAGACACGCTTGCGATACACAGCTCGAGCGTGTAAAATTCCACGGTCGACACATCACACGATATCACTACCTACACCTCGTTATTCTAAATCACGCGATTCACGTACCCTTCCGTCACGTTAAATCCGACGATTCGCGTATTACGCCGCGTTCCGTGTTCTCGAAGCACGAAAACGGTGCACACGCGCACGAGTATCCTTCGAGAGACAATCGTCGTCCGTTAAATTAATCGCGGCGAAACGTTAGTCCAGCACTCACTCCTGTGTGCACGCCGATAATATAGTCCATTCATCAAAACACAAGAAACTTATATTCGGCGTACATTAATTCAGTCAAAAGTATTCACCTCACTCCGATTCCCGTAAACTGTGCCGAGTGCCGACTGTGTGGTCTGCGCGAGACGTGTGCGCCGCGCACCGGCCAGCGCTTCGGCCATGTTCGCCGTGAGTCGGCGCGAGTCGGCGCGAGTCGGCGCGAGTCGGAGTGAGTAGGCGACCGCGACGAGCGACGAAAATCAGTCGGTCGCGCAAATGGGATAATCCGACGATTAATAAAGAAATGGTTACAACCCAGCAAACACAGACTATAACCATTATATAACACAGAAGTAACCTTTAATATAACAACAGTAATGTAATATATATATAGTAGTTATGTAATCTTTTTTGTAGCGGTAATATAACTGTGTTTTGTAACAGTTATATTGCTCTGTTATTTATTGGTTACACTACAATAACAATAATAAAACGTCAACATAACACGTTCAGAGATATAATACTGATCGACAAAGCGCGCAATATATTGATATCTATAGGATTTATTATTTATATAAATAAGACCGCGACGTCTTAAAATAAATGTACGTATATTAACAACTTAAAACATATACTTTTAATTAAGACTAATCTTGAAATAAGAATTTGGACTATGACCAGCATTGACACTCGCTTTTATTAATTCGTCTTAAATACGTTTTAAGTTGTTAATATACATATTTTGGTTTATTTTAGAATTGTACGTACACAATTATTTTAAGACTCCGCGGTCTTACTTATACCTATTAGTCCGGGAGCCAGCGACCGTTCGGAGTTAGTCATTTCGCAAAAGCTGAAAATTTTTCCTAAGCTTTATTTAGTATCCGTAGTAAGTGAATGGACCTCCAGCTCGCGCACTTCCGGGGGGTGTAGCTGCGGCAGCCTCCCACACACGTAAAATAATAATACAAAAAAACTAATACCGCAAAAGCCGATACTTTGTTGACATGTTCATTATGTTGTAAACAAACGAAAAAACGTATCCAGCTGACTTTAGAGTAGGGGATTATGCCCCAGCTTTGATTTTTGAGAATTTTTGAAAATATTTCTAAGTCGGACGAGTATCAATGAGGGAAGGCAAAATCGGACTCTGGGAGACTATTCCTACGGGTAGTACTCGACGAGAAACGTGTTTTGGAAGCACATATTTTTTACTGATTTTTGAGAATTTTTGAAAATATTTTTAAGTTGGACGAGTATTAATGAGGGAAGGCAAAATCGGTCTCTGGGAGACTGTTCCTACGGGTAGTACTCGACGAGAAATGCATAATGGACCTACAAATTTTGGAACATTTTTTGAAAATTTGTAGGTCCATTATGCATTTCTCGTCGAGTACTACCCGTAGGAACAGTCTCCCAGAGTCCGATTTTGCCTTCCCTCATTGATACTCGTCCGACTTAGAAATATTTTCAAAAATTCTCAAAAATCAAAGCTGGGGCATAATCCCCCACTCTAAAGTCAGCTGGATACGTTTTTTCGTTTGTTTACAACATAATGAACATGTCAACAAAGTATCGGCTTTTGCGGTATTAGTTTTTTTGTATTATTATTTTACGTGTGTGGGAGGCTGCCGCAGCTACACCCCCCGGAAGTGCGCGAGCTGGAGGTCCATTCACTTACTACGGATACTAAATAAAGCTTAGGAAAAATTTTCAGCTTTTGCGAAATGACTAACTCCGAACGGTCGCTGGCTCCCGGACTATATATATATTTAATAATTATTGATACAGAAAATATATTTTGATATTTGCATTAGTCAAATCGATTTTTATAAATAAAATAATAATAGATATCTATATTTATTATTTATATAAATATAAATATATTTATATAAATAATAAATATAGATATAAATATATTTATATATACATATAAATATATTTAAATTTATATAAATAATAAATATAGATATCTATTATTATTTTATTTATAAAAATCGATTTGACTAATGCAAATGTCAAAATATATTTTCTGTATCAATAATTATTAAATATTATACATTATTTTTTTAATTTATATACATTCTGATAGGGAAGGGGAAGGGCAGAGAAGAGAAGATCGGTTATTGGGCGCGTTCAGGAGACAGCCGCTCAGTAGCAGTCGAACGTGATTGGCTCTTACTTGTAGATTCAACCAATCAACGCAGAGTGTTAACAACCCAAACTCAACAGTTGTACAACAGTTGGTGTCTGCTGAACGCGCCCATTGCCATGCATGCGGTAACAGTAGGTGAGGTTAGGAAGTATTGCCACGTTTCGGCCGGAGTCTCCTACGAAGTCGTGTAACGATCGCGAGAGTGTCCGGACGTGTTTCGTCCGGTCCGATTTTTCAAGAAATTTGTGAAGTTGCCGTTGCAGCGAAGAGGGAGATTGCAGTACCTCTCCCTTTCCGGTGTGCCGTGTCCCCGGGATATAAATTGTTAGACCAACCGGCGTGCTGTGTCCGCGGATCATATTAATCAGATCCAACAGCTTTTTCTTATTACTCTCGGCGGGCCGAGTCGGGCCCTGTGCCTCCCGACGGAGGTCAATGTGGCCGGGTGTGTCTGTGTGAGTAACCTACGTGGAACTGCGCGGATTGCTTCCCCCTGCGGCAAAAGATCCCACAAGCTGCTGTGCCAAAATTTGGTAAGATTTAAGATTTTTGCCAATGCGCGGACTTAGTGATTTTTATACGTTTTCGACTAACTGTTTATTTAACGATTACTATTTTTACAGGTATCAAAAAAAAGATCATTATCCCCGGGATATAGATTGTTAGACCAACCGGCGTGCAGTGTCCGCGGATCCGCAACAGCTTTTTCTTATTACTCTCGGCGGGCCCGAGTCGGGCCCTGTGCCTCCCGACGGGTGGTCAATGTGGCCGGGTGTGTCTGTGTGAGTAACCTACGTGGAACTGCGCGGATTGCTTCCCCCTGCGTCAAAAGATCCCACAAGCTGCTGTGCCAAAATTTGGTAAGATTTAAGATTTTTGCCAATGCGCAAACTTAGTGATTTTTATACGTTTTCGACTAACTGATTATTTAACGATCACTATTTTTACAGGTATCAAAAAGAAGATCATCATGCCTAAAGATATTCGACATTTAACAAAAAGACGAAGAAATCAGTTAATAAATATAGAGATAAATAGTCATAATAGAGATTTATTAGTACAACTAGCAGAAAGGTATGTATCGAATGTAGCGCCTATTGATCAGACACAAGAAGCGGAACGTAATATTGTTGAGTATAATGATACTGAACAATATTACGTTATAAGTAACAATAATGAAGTTGCACCACAGTGGGAGCCACCTAGTTTCTTACTTTCTGATACAGAATCTGATACAGATAAAGAATCTAACAATGACATTGAATATGAACAAGATTATACAAATAATATCTTTGAAAATAATGAGACAAGTTTGCGGGCAGATTTACAAACTTTAATCATTCAAAATAACGTTCCACATACTATTGCTAACAAAGTACTGCAAGTTCTCAGAAAACATGGTCACGTAAATTTGCCTAAAGATGTTAGGAGTTTACTTGCAACACCACGAAACACATGTGCAACTATTACATCTTTAAACAATAATGGGTACTATAAGCACTTTGGTATTTTTTGTAGTCTCGAACGATCTATACGTATATATGATACGTACGTATGATTTTTTTTATATATGTTAGATTAAATGACCATTTTAGGAATAAGTATACTACTCTTTTATCTGTTGCACGTATATGATATTTGAGATGATTGGAATGTTTTCTGTTTTAATATGGCCTTTCATGGATTAAAAATTTTGATGGTACTAATTCCAAGATCTCTAATCGTATTTTGTACAATCTGTGTATTTTTTTTTTTTGATCATTTATACCTTTTCATGTAATTATTACCGATTTGGTTATTACTTAATTTTCCACTCAGTAGAATTTGATTTTTTTATATGTGTTTGATTAAATGGTCATTTTAGGAATAAGTATACTATTTTCGCTGTTATACGTACGACATTTGGATAACACGTACAAAGGAGAAAATAAATCCTTAATATAAATGATAATCTACAGTTCAAACCTGTAAAACAAAAAAGCTTGAAGAATGTGTGCATTAATAAAACATTTGTGCAATAAAAATTATATGTTTAATTATATTCATTTTTCCTTTAAAACATTAAAAATTCGTTCTTTGTATCTATAATAACTGTGGAGTTATAATTTATATATGTTGTATAGATGCATCTCATTGTCAATACATTTATATAGATCTACATGTAATTATTTCAGAGATGTATCTGCATAAGAGATATAAATTTTAACTTTACAGTTATTATAGATACAAATACCTTCGAGCATTACGGCTATTTCAAAAACAGATATATAACAGTTTGGTAGTATATATATAGCAGTTATATACATCTTCAGCAATTTATATAACAGTTACATAAAATTATAGTAATTTATATAATGTCAATATAACGCGTTATATTACTATTATGTCCACACAATGTCACATGAGTGGGAAATTACAATTAACATATATATAACTGCAACCTCCACGTTATATTGCATGTTACATTTCGTTTTATTACGGCAATGTAATGGTTACATAACTGTGTTTGCTGGGTTTGTATAAATGTATCATCTTTCTAGTACTTGCGATATCATCGTAATATTTATCGCGCGGGCACCGCGGAGCACACATCTCGCGATGTATTACTGTGTATTACAGCATTAATAGCGCTACGCACGGAGCAGCTCGCTCGGCTGCCTGTCGAGTGTCGGGACGAGAATGAATGAATGATAGAGCGGGCAGCGCGTTGCGTGACCTTTGCGGGGCGACCGTTTTTGTAAACAACTTGCGGCGCGGCGTACCCCCCGCAGGACCCACCCGCGTACGCGAATACGAAAAACAATGTCGAGCACCCGCGTGCCGCGTGCCAACGGTCTCACCGCTGGCAATATTCACTTGACGATAACGTTTGGGCATATATATTCGTATACGTCTGCGTAGCGTATTACATCGCGAGACATGCTCCGATAAGTATTAGGATGATTTCGGATGATACCGCAGGTAACAGAAAGATACAGCATTCTTTATTAATGTCGCATTATCTCGATCGTTTAATTGCATTTGCATGACCGCGCGACCAGCGCGACTGATTTCCGGCAATTTCCGCCGTTCGCGTCGACTCCGGATTCACGAATACTTCCGAAGCACGTCGAACACATCCGAAGCGCTGATGTAGCGCGACAGACTCATCGCCGGCTCGCCGCGGTTCGAGATCGAGTAAGGTGTTAAATATGTGCCGAATATTCTGTTTCTAGCATTTCGACGAAAGGTTATCGCACGCAGGAGTGAGAAGACGATTGGATTATATCGGACTAGCTCGCCATAGTTCGCGTTTCGTCGCGTTTTATTGAACGGACGACGATTGCCTCTCGGAACTCGGAGGATATACTCGTGCGCGCGTGTTCCGATTAACCTCCGCTTTCGTGTTTCGAGAACGCGGCGTAATACGGCGCATCTTCGGATTATCGTGCGATTTAATGTGACAGAGTACGCGATTTAGAATAACGAGGCGCGGTGATGTGTGGTGTGTCGTTCGAGCTGTATCGCAAGCGTGTCTCGAGCGTATATAACTTCGGTTTGTTCGACTTTCAATTCGGCTAGCTGTCGACTCGACTCGCGTTATATCCGCGCGGCGTCCGCGTCGGTACGAAGTTTGCTGCGTTCAGCGGAAAACACAGCTCGGTGACCTGTCGGACGTCGGTTTTAAATAGTGAAAGTGCGCCGTAACAGGTATGCCGATTGTTTTATCTCGGGAGTGTCGCGAGTCGCGATTATCTATCGTATTATGACAATTACTTCGCTCTCGATCGCGAAATATTGAAATGCGGTTCTATGAGTGTCCTGTGCAACGAGAGGCGAAAAGGAGGAGGAGAAGGAGGCCTGACAACCCCGTCCTGAGAGCAGGAGAAGGCCTGGCAAGGGCATCGGGCCCCGGTGGACTGTGGAGTAACGTAGGGTAAGTTACCATATTTCTTATCTTAAAATTAATTGTTTTTTCCATTTATTCGAGCCGTTTTATCTCGATAAGCTAGAAATATAATTTAAGAAAGAGAAACCATCTAAAATTTTATAAAAGTTTATTCTCGTAAAGATTCTTCCCGAAAAATAGATAATTATATTAGTAAATAATTTAATTAAAAGATTAATTAGACGTGTGTAAAAATTATTTTTTGAAACGTTGATCATTTTGAGCGTCTCTTTAATTTGGATCTTTCGTTTTGTGTTACAGAATTGAGAATCACCATAGCTACGCTACTCCGTATACGGAATAACTCCGCCCGTTGCACATCGGTCGGTGAGTGCGAATTTTTTATTACGTAATAGGGTAACGGATCTGTGTGAATATATTAAATTGTACATTTATGTATTATTCCCATCTAACAAAGCAGATAAATGCGACTTGTCACAGATCCGTTGCCCTAAAGTGGATAGACTAAATCATGGACTAGGCTGAATATTTAATCCTGGAGTTTCATCATTTATCAATTTATTGGAATTTTTTAAATATATATTTTATTATCAAGTTATTGTATTAGTTACAATCATTCTTAATATTAATATCAATAATTAACTATTATAAATTTATTAAATTAATTACATTTTCAAATTTGTTTTTAAAATATTTATTGAAAAATAGACATATAGAAAGAGACAGAGAATTAAAATAAAATTTTACAAGAAATAGAATAGGTAATATTTCTTTTATATAAGTTGTCTAATCACTTAAGTTTTTGTTGACGTTTATTTTTCGGACAAATAAGGTTTCAAAAATATTTCTACATATTTTTTTTAGATATATACAACAATAATAAGTAAAAATAAATTTCTATAGATAGGCACTAGATAGAGATAGTTCACATTAATGATTGTTAATTACATATTTATTTTTATTATATATACACATGTATAACACGCCGATTTTATCCTAATCTTTTATTAGTCTATCCATTTAAGGAGGTTCGAGCATTACTTGTGAGTCAAAAATGCGATTGAAATAAATGTCATTACAACGATCCCGAATTATATGCAATATTAGTATAATGAATTGTGGATGCTACTTACGTGCTATATTCTTCGTAAATTATTAGCGTATAGAATATTAACAAACATATACTAGGGTATGAGAGCGTCAACGACTCGGGAATCGCTTATTTGGCCAACATTATAAGTTAGAACATGTCACTTTGTGACAATAATCTTTCTATACTCGAAAGCCATCGTAGAGCCTTAATTTTTTTATATGATTTACATAAACACTTTACACAAATAATCGCAAAACTTGAGCAATATTGACCGTATAGTTTTTCTGTAATATTATTCAGAAGTTGACCACTTTTAGTCTACCCTTATGGAGAAAGTCGCTCCGAGGTAGATTATCACTGGTTTAGTACACACTTAGCCACCTGAGGACTTTGAAAAACTAGCATTTGATAGATGAAACATCAAGGATTGTGTAAAGACTTTAAAAATCGGACTTTACCGTGTGGATTGAAGGCTATACTGTCACAAAGTTTAGATCCTAGCCTAGAATGTTGGATAATAAGCGATTCCCGAGTCGTTGACGCTCTCATACCCCGGCATATGTTTGTTAATATTTTATACACTAATAATTTACGAAGAATATAGCACGTAAGTAGCATCCACAATTCATTATACTAATATTGCAAATAATTCGGGATCGCTGTAATGACATTTATTTCAATCGCATTTTTGACTCACAAGTAATGCTCGAACCTCCTTAATAGCTTTATTTGTATTGACAAATAAAACAAAATAAAATGACGTGAGATCAAATAAATACTTTGTTGTGAGACAGAATAATTTTTTTATATAGAAATATCTCAAAGTTGATAGTTTCATATCAATTATATTAAACTAATATATTATATATTCTGATAATATATTCTGAGATAATACATATTTTACATGTCGTATTAAATATAATTTTAATAACATTTTGCAATAAAATAATGAGATGTTTATTGAATATACATGATATATATGTGAAAATTCATAAAGACAAATGTCACATGCGCGAGAATACGATAAATTTATTATATTCATTACGATACTTATTGCGTTAATATATTCGGTAATTATCGTCCCTTTTTGATCTCACGTCATTCATTCTGTATCTCACTTGATATCTATAAGGTGAGATCAAATATAATGTTCGCGATTTATTTCACGGTTTGGTTCGCGGTTCGCGGTTCGCGACTCGCGACTCGCGGATAGTACTAAAAATTATTTGCTTATATGTTGATTTATTGATCGACTTATCGATTAACTTTTAAATTTAGTTATTTCGTGTTTTTACATAATGCTATTTAAATTCAGATATTCGCGCTCGAGATATAATCGCGACGATTTTGATTAGAACACGGTGAATATAAAATTCTTTAGTCTGTATAATTTTTTCTTACACTGTATCTCTTTGATATATTTCTCGGTAATAAAAAAGTTAATTACGCGTATCGCTATAAATTTAAATACAAAATTAAGTTAACTTTAAATTTAATTAATATTTTATTAACATAATTATTTTTTTTTTCTGATATGGTTAACGCGCTTTTGTTAACGATCGAAACGATTCGTAATTGACCGTATCGTTGTAATCTGCCGGCTCTTATCAGCCGGTATCGAAGGAGTTTAACTCCTTCTCATTTTCTGGCTGATATATAGCCAGAATGGATTTGGCCAGAAATAATAGGTAATAGGAAACTACAGGAATTACGCATCATATAAGGTAAGGTCTGTATTGACCAAAATGTGTAAGGTATGGAAGGTAGGTGCATACTTATGAGACAGTGTGCAATTATGTAATATAACATACGATTGTAAACTAATTAACTTGCTCGCATTAAATTGCGAACGCCCATGTCTTTCAACATATTGCCCATTTCCCTATTCTGCATAATCGCTATTAGGTGATGATCCCGTTAAATTTAACACATCCCCTTTGCATGATACGATTAGGTACTCATTGTATCCGCGGTTTTACATCACATTTGTGTAGTAAGAATACGGGTAGGTAGGAATACGCGAATAGGTAGACACAAATGAATAAAAATACGAGTAGGCAGGAAAATATATGAATAGAAATACAGGTACACGGGTATAAGGTATGGAACAAAACATAATAACTTAATATTTTAAAAATTAAAATTTTGCAAATTAAATGACATTTAATAAAAGATAAAATTTCCGTGATCGCGAAGTTAAACTTCATTTTTTAAAATTGAATATAATTAAACTACTTAATAATTACATAATATGTAACTAAGAATACATGGACATCATAAATCCATATTTGATCCATATTTGATGACTGAGAGGGGGCTAAAAATTGAAAAAATAAAAAATTAATTGTAAATATAATTTCGCGAAGACTAGAAATTTAAAATTAATTTTAAAATTGATTAATTTAAATTTTTTAGTCTCCGTAGAATTTTTATTTGTGTAAAATTGTATACAGTCATAAACTATGTAATATTTACATTTGTAAACTGTGTAATATGTAATATTAAATATGTAATGTAAAATTTATGTAATATACTATGTCCAGATAAATGTCGTCATATTTACTTTTGTACAATAATTACCGAATTATCTATATTTAAATATATATATTTTTTGAATATCTATTCGGTACTGGCATTTACCTGGTCAGTAAGTTTAACTATTCCGTTAATGCTATAAATCATATGAAATTGTCAAAACTCGTATGATATACTTTTCAACGAAACATGATAAATGAATCGAAAACGTCTCAAAAGAAAGCTTTTATCTTCTACTTTATAAAAAAATTCAAAATTTTCAATAAAAATTATTAATAATTTAGAATAATTTAAACCAAATTATAATGGATATAGACAGGCAGACATGTGTTCACAAACCTTTGCAAATAAAATTAAGTATCACCTCAGGAATGCAAATATTATATTTGCAAAAATTTGAATTTTTTTCTTGATAAAGTAGAAGATATAAGCTTTTTTTGTGACGTTTCCGATTTATTTATCATGTTTCGTTGAAAAGTTACAGTAGACCAAATATAGGCAAAAAAGCGGTTTTGAGGGGTTTCAATCCCCTATCAAAACTAGAGCTAATTAAAAAGTTTTACTAACAAATTCGGAATCAGCGACCCAAAATTAATAAAGATTAGCTGATTTCGTTTCCGAATCATTTTTGATGTTGCCCAGTGTTATTTCTCGGATTCATGCGTTCTTGCTCGTGTTCTTCATGGTTTTCGGAAGAAGGATAGATTAATGACTCGTACCTACTGATCCACTCATTAAATTGCATTTTCTTCATTGAAATGTTTAGTATTCTTAATTATTCTTGGTGTGCATGGAGCATATTAATTTTTATGTATGCAGCTCTTTGCCGCTTATATTGAGAAAATTTTACATTTTATAATAAATATTCAATTTTTTTGTACATACAAATAAATACTTTTTAATAAATTAGATTTAAATTTTTATGCGAAAAACACACAAATAGTTTACAATATTTTTAGATAGAAAATTATTGAGCAATATATAAAATATATTGCTGAGGTTATACAATAAATAAAATAGAACAATAATGTGATTTTCGTTGTGCTTTATTTGCTCAAAATTATATAAAGTATAATAGATTAATCTTAATTAGTAACTTTAATATTAATTATTAACTCTTTATAATTAATAAAATAATTAGAAATTTAATATCTATTAGTAATGCAAACTTATATCTTATCTCTAAATAAATTGTAAAATATATTCTCTCTCGATGATATTTTTGGTTTTTTAAATATAATATATTAATTTTTTTCTGCGCACATATTGTATTATTTCAGAAAAAATTGCAAATTATTAGAGAAATATATACTTAAATAAGATTAACAAATAAAAATAAAATTCTTTTCTAAAGTATATATCCATCGATATATTTATATTCGATTAGATTATGCTTTGCGCCGATATGAGATTGTAATTCCCGCGGTTATTCGACTTTACGAGATCCTTGTTTGCGCGGCTCGACTTTGATTTTGAATCCATCATGTCTTTTCAGAATAATGTCAGCTCGCAGGACGAAATCTTTGTCCGGCGTTTCAGAAATAATACGGTAATTCCTCAGAATCGTCGACAACAAAACCTTTAGTTTTAACATAGCATACTTCCGCCCCACGCAAGACCTTTAAAAAAATGTGTCATTGTCAACAAATGTAACAATATTCGCGAGAAATTTTGCAGCTGTCGATATTTCAAGAACAAAAATATTACTAAGCTCAATTACGTAATTTTTTAAATATAAATTTTATATCTTATCAGTTTAGAAAAATTCTTAGAGATAATAGAAAAGAGTTATTACTAAAAAATATTATTAATTATTAAATACCTTGGACCAGCACTGAAAGGAATGTAAGCATAATAATGTCTTTGCTGCATTTTTTCCGGTAAAAAGTTGTCTGGATCAAAAACTGTTGGATTTGGATAATATTTCTCCATACGATGCACCATAAATTGTATGATCAGTACTGTGGTAGACTTTGGAACAACATAATTGCTTGTAACTGTAATACAAAACATATTAACTGTATTTCTCTTAATTTATAAATGAGTTTTTAAAGTTACGTACTATAACGCGACTAATATTATTGTTATAATAATGCATTTAATTAGATAACTTACCTATTTTCACATCCTCGTTAAGATGCCTGGCAATTACAGGTACCGGTGGGAAAAGTCTCAAAGTTTCCATAATAACTCTTTCGAGATATTTCATCTCTAAAGTATCTTGGAAAGTGCATTGTCTGTCGCTATCTCCAAAAATCGCGTCCAATTCTTCGTGTACGCGAGCCTGCACAATGAAAATCATTGAATTAAAAAGGAAAGAAAAGGGTTAAATTATTACGATTGTTATATCGAATAAATCAAGCAATATATCGACTTTCCTCAGGAACGATAGAGACTGAAGATCGTAAAATGCAATATTGTTGAATTACTATTTTAGTTTTAATTTAATTTAAATATAAATTTAATTAGCGAGAAACAAATAAATAACCTGTTAAAATGGGTGACGCGATCATTGGTAAGAAATTATTTATGAAGTTGTGCGCTTCATGTCATACCACAGAAAAAGGTGGAAAACATAAGATAGGGCCTAACCTGCATGGCATCATGGGTAAAACTTGTGGAAGTAAGTGTATTAAATGCTGCAATGTCTTATATATAGACAATATCTCAATCAGGAAAATTTAATCAAAAATAAATTCAGAAAAAAACGTTATTTTAACAGTCGCAATATTTATGTGTAAATATTATATATATAATATAATGCTATTAAATTATAGTGCAATTTATATGTGTAACTAATTAATTTTTTCTAGCTATTCCGGGATTTAATTTCACGGAAACTCTAAAGGAAAAAGCTATTGTATGGGATGAGAAGACCTTAAACGACTACCTCGAATTTCCCCAAAAATTTATCCCGGGAACAAAAATGGCATTCTACGGCGTAAAGAAGGCCGAAGATCGAAGAGATTTGATCGCTTTCTTAACTACTTTGAAGTAATTAACTGCGTCTTAATAAAAAAGTATGCTGTAGTTTTGCGGCACAAATGCAACATGTAAACCATGGGGCTATCAGTGTTATTAATCATTTAAAATAGTAATAACAAGTGTTATACCTGAATATCTGGATGATTTCCTAAGACACAAAGTGCAAAACTTGAGCCAGCCGCGGTGGTATCATGACCCTGTAATAAGTCAATTAATTTATTGTTTATGCATAAAATAATAACGTGATTTATTATAGCAATGCAGATTGCGATAAACGTGGTATTTTGTGAAAGGAAAAGCTAAGAAATTAATTTCTTTTTGATGCATAAAGTAATAACATGATTTATTACAGCAATGCAGATTGCGATAAACGTGGTATTTTGTAAAAGGAAAAGCTAAGAAATGTTTACATTATAAAAATTCATGTGTACGTTCAAAGATTCATGATAAGATTACATTTATTCTCAAAAAGAAATTATCATACCTCAAACATGATGGTGTTCACTTCCTCCCAGATCTCCTCGTCGGTCATTTGTCCAATCTTTTTCAATTCAAACATCATTTCTAGGAAAGCATGTCGCTTTTTCTCACCTATGTCGTTCTCATCGATATCATCGAGGTCATCTCTTACGTAATGATAACCGTCCCTGTTTTCAGCATTTTCCGTATTTTCGGTCGCATTCGAATTTTCCGTTGATTTACCGTTTTGCACTTCCGTTACTTGTTGGTCTTTCCCAAGTTTTTCTTCGACGTCCTTTGATTTCTCTTTGATCACATGTTCCGTCAATTTATGAATAGTATTGAGCAGTTTCTCTTGGACCTTGGCAAGCTTCGAATATTTGAAAAACATGTCCAATCGTAACGATATGTCATAATGTCTTCGGTGTATGATATCGCTCATTCTACAATATTCAAATTATGGTGAGTGCGTTTTTTATATGATAAGATATTTAATAAAGAAAATGCTACGTGTAATTTTTAGGAAGAAGAAACAATATATACTTCATCACGGCCATGGCATATTCATATCCGGTTTTTTGCCTTCTCTCCTTCTTAACTCCCATCGCTGTCTCCGTTAAAATATCAACCGTTACGGCTGATAGATAATCGTGGCAATCGAATTCCTTTCCAACTTTATCGCGAAGCCGGTTCACGAGATCTATGCTGTTCTCATAAAATAAAGGTACAAACGTCTTTAAGATACTTATGTGAAATGTGGGTGCAATCACCTTTCTATGTCTGCGCCATTTTTCACCTTTTGTGATAAGCAAACCGTCTCCAAGCCACGGTTTGAACAATCTATGATGGGGATAAAGAGGATTATTTTAAGCAATATCTTATATGTATAATAAATGACAGAACATCCATAATACAATTTGCACCTCTAGTTTTACATATAATATAGGAACAAAGCAGAATATACATTTTAATGATTTTATTAATTACTAATTTAACTATTCTTACTTATAATCCTCGGCTTTGTCGATATGCACAGAACTACTCAAGATTACTTCAATATCTTGTGGATCCATCAAGAAGACTACTGCTTTAGAACCTAAATACGCGCCTATTACAGGTCCATACTTTTCATAATATTTTAGACCTTCCTCTATCAATATTTCGGGAGACGCTCTAAGAGTTATATATCCATGACCTACAATAGGTACGGATGGTGGGCCTAAGAAAAGAAAAGATTTATTTAGGATAATATAATGAGTGAATAATATTCAATATTGACGAAGATTACTCGCCGAAAATATTCTCGTCTAGTAAGAAGTTAAACTTATTTTTTTTATTAATATATACATATACCTGGTAGTTTTTTAATAAGACGAACTGCTCGAGAGGTTTCGATGTAATAGTACGCTGCAATTAACACTGCAACGAGCGTAGTCAGCAGAGAAAAAGTTACAGTTGACATATAGGATGTCGTTACTGGATCCGTGTCCATTGTGATTTAAAAAAAGTATGGTCTCGTAATATATATATATATATAGCCACTTATTTTTCACTTCTTTCTTGCAATTCACTAATTATAGTGTCGATATTAAAAGATACAAGATTTTACAAAATTAAAGTACTGTAACAGTACTTTAATAGAAATATTTTATTTGCTATTGGCAATCGAATGAGCCACGTTATTATCACGTTATAATCACTGGTTAACGGTGAATGTGTCTCTAACTCGCTCGCAGTAATGACCGATATTTTATAAGCTTTTAGTCCAGAGGAATCTACGTATTCGGTTTCACTTTTAAATATTATACAATGACCTCGCCGATATCGTATTGCTTGTTCATTTCCACCACACACAGAAAAATATATACTACCTGCAAGTTAATATTACTTGCAAGTTATTATTCACTGGCGAAGAAAAGGAATTTTTACTTTATTTTAACCCTTATTAACACCTCTTGCTTCAAGTATTTGATAAGTTCATATATCCGCAAATCTATCCATAAAGTCGTCATAAGTATCACATTTACTCAAAACATATTCTAGATCTTAGCCAGTTTAGTACTTGAAACAAGAATATTTAATTAATACGAACATTCTGTTTACTTACAATATAGAGTCCGCGGAAGAGAAGCATATACTTCAATAAAGATATTACATTTTATTGACAGAAGTTTATCCGTTATTTGAATCAAATAAAAATTTTATTTATCTAGAATAATCGTTTACTTAAAAAAAGAATTTGTATTCTTGATGATTACAATTAATATTATTTTTATTTTTTTAATTTTCTTTAATTCCTAAGTGGAATGTAGGTTAGGAGGTTTTCGTGCGCGGTGCGGAGGGGTACAGTTTAGAATATTAAAAATTCCTGTCAACAGGTGGACTCGAACCCGGTTCCTCGTGGTTATGAGTCTGACACTTTATCACTAGGCCACATCTCTGATTATATTCTTAGTGCTGAAGTATCTAGTTTTCACAGAAGTGATTCATTGATTTCAAGTATTTCATATTCTTACCTAAAAAATCAGTAAACTAGCTTATAAAAAGAAAAGTAATTACTTGTTCTCAGATAACATTGTTTTTAGACGAAGTATACTTATTTCAATTGAGAATGGATTTACTTGAAGCAAGAATAACTTTCTTTCTTCCAAACTATATTTTATTTCTTCTGATTCTTTCTTATAATTGAAAGAATTATACCAAATTACTTATATAAAATAAATATTTTTACTTTAATATATCATCAAATATTCAAATCAAGCTTATGTGGCTTTTCTTAGATAAAGTTTCAGAATATACTTGAAAAAAGAATAAATTCTTCTTTTAAGCACATGATGATAAGCTTTTCTAATACTTGTAATTAGTATATCTTAAAACTAATATTAAGAAAATATTCTTTGTTGAAGAGAACTATTACTCAAACCAAATAAAATAAAATGAGTAATTGCTTTTCTTAGCTGTAGAACGATATTTTTTTGTATGCACGCAAATAATCATAGACCGGATGAGACAATTGCGTCACGCATTTGACTTCGAGCGTCAGTTAATTTATCAATGTGGAAATATTGCCCCAGACGTGACATTACACCTCTAAGTCTTTTTTTAGCGATCTTTTTAATAAATGACCAGAAATCGACCTATCGACATTACAAAGGAAGCATTGGAAACGCGAGAAACATAAAAAGATTTTTGTGGCATACGACAAAGTAACAAAATTATTGCCATTATTTTGGTATATCGCAATTATTGGTGTGTCATTGTTGATCTCACTTTTAATTTTGAATTAACACAAATCGCTCTCTTGTACAATAAAGGCAGAATCTTTATTAAGGCATTATAATTAAAAAACAATCAAGAAGACATAAAATAAATTAAGATAATTTGAATTGCAATGTACTTGAAACATTTTCCTCATGTAAACTTCGCATTATTCGGAAAAGGGTAGTGGGGATCATATGTGCGTAAAGAACAAGAGTGAAAGTGATATTATAAATTGTATTTAATGAACGAGATATTATAAATTAATTGTATTTAATTTGCAATGCATTTTCTGTTCTTCGATCTTTTAATATTAAAAATTTTTATAAATCTTTTAATACACTTGATTAACATTATAAGTAATTATTATAGTATAGATTGTTGCTGTTAAATTAAAACAACATGTATAATTAGTAAAATGTATTTTAAATATTTTGTAAAAAAATCAAGTACAAGATATCAAGTGCAAGATCGTAGAATACTTATTTTAAGCTTAATCAAGGCACTGATATTTACAAGAACGTTAATAATAGTTCTAGTGATGATGGAAATATCGTCTATGTCCGCATATAATTTACAGTAAGTTTTAATCCTAAAATAACACTTTCGACATTTTCATAATACTTTGATTTAACTCGGGACGAACGAACGATCGAGTATTGTAACGCAATTTGTAAGTAATATAAAATTTACAACAAAAATATATAATATTTATTATAATCGACATCGCTCTTGGAGAAATGTATACAATAAGACGTATTATATATATTACAAAGCGTGTATAATAAATATAATCGTATAAATTAATATACATTTGCAACAATTTCATCGTTTCTGTTAAGTGAATCATGCTTTTTGTAAATATTAGATAATTTTTCTATGTATTTGAAAGAGGAGGAATTGTATCAATCAATTGCTGTAAATATAAATAAAATTATTTTATGAACAAAGCATCGTTTGGTATTGTTTGCTCAACAGGTATTACTTGCTGATGGAAGCGAGTTGAGGAGATCTGTTCTAGAGTGCAGCATGAGTCATATTTCCGAGCTTTTGACCGATACGATCAGAACTTGCGTGTCTTTTCAGTCCTACATCGTTGAATTATTGCATGAAAAGTATTACGCGTGTACGATATTTGCATTCACAAGTTTTTATAATTAAAATTGTGCACAAAATTACTAATAAGTAGATAAAAATACATAACAGTTAGAGCTCAATGAGAAATTTGCTTTTTTATTATATTTTTCGGTGTGTGTGTTTCATATTTTAAATTTAAAATTCAATACAAATGTCAAAATAACAATTAATCACGAATATTTGTTACGTGGTTTTTGAAAATAGGAAGATAAATATATTTAAGATAGGTATATGTTTGTGTACTCTTTTTGTTAATATATAAATTTATAGCTATTTTATTGAATAGAAAGAATGAGAAATTAACTTTATAATAAAAATTGCAATAAAAATCGTGATTTTTTAATATTATTAATAAAAACTCTAAACATTAACTGCAGTAATTAAAAGCTAATAATAATGAATGTGTGCAAGTCCAAAAACAGGGAGTAGTAGTCATCTAAATGTCATACTTCAAACCAGTTGCAACACTAATTAGAAAAGGGTCGTCGCGTTTTCTGGCAACTGGCATGTACATACGTTGCGGGCAATAAACAAGATCACGGGACCAGGGGTCCCGATGGCGGGGCATGATGGTAAGGGCAACAGGGATGAAGGGAGGAGACGGGTGGATTTTAATATGGACGCCCCCGCAAGCGGTTGTGCGTCCGATCTGAGTAGGCGTTCCTACGACCCTTTGTCAACCGACAACGCTGCATCTTATCGCGCGATCGTAGTCGGGGATCTCCCCATTCCGCCACGTACGGCCCTCGAGGCCATCGCTGTTGCTGCCGCTTGTTCAAGCGGAGAGAGAGACGCCGGGCTCCTTCCTCCCGTTACATTGACGGTTATAACTCTTTGCGTCGTTTTTTCCACGTTGGTTTACGTCGCCGCGACTTCGTCGTCGCCGTCACGCCGCGATCTGGCCCGCCGATCGGCTTCGCCCATGCAGTATCGCCAGTTGCGCGATCCCGCATCGATCAGAGATGGAAACTGGTTCAGATACCCGACGAGGAGATTTACATACGAGGATACGATACGCACGGATAGAGGCGCAAGTCTGATTTATGAGTTTCGATATTTTTCGAACGGTTAATTGTATTCGGCAGGAGCAATAAATCGGTTAATATTTATGGATTCGACTACCTGCGAACATCGCAGATTTAATTAGATACGAGAAACCGTCTTTCCACTTTTATACGTATGCGATATAAGTATAAGATAGATAGTGAATATTATATATATTATATATCTCTGAATTTCTCTATTCGTAGCTATAATAAGTACGTTATTAACTTTCTTCGATGTTTTATTATAAAGAAACAAGAAAAGTTGGTCCAGCTTAAATATATTTAAGCTGGACCAACTTTATATCTACGAAAATCGGTTGATTCGTCGTTTGCGCGGTGTATCGGTCGTTTTTCTAACATCGCGGTACACAACTGCGATTTATGTCAAGGGCTCGCGCTATTGATTCGCTACTGTATCACCAATGTTCACGGCAACGCTGAAAGCTCTCACGAGCGTTCTGATCGTAATTGTCAAAATAATAGCGTCTTCAACTGGACAGAACCCAGTCCGGGTTCAACCCAGTTACAAACGAAATCGAGCATCTATTGGTCGATTCGCCCGCGTTGATCAATAGATGCTCGATTTTGCTTGTAACTGGGTTGAACCCGGACTGGGTCCCATTCAGTCGAAAACGCTATATGATATCGAATTCGAGATTGGTGGGTGATCCACAAAGTCTGCTAGTTGATGCCACTCGAAAAGCTTAATTTCGTCGGAAATTCCATAACGGGCGCAGAGAGAAAGAGAGAGAGAGAGATGGACGCCCTCCAAAAGTGAAGTACATCCGCCATTAATCTAATATTGCGGTCGCCGCCGCCCTCGGTGTTGCGTGCTGCAGCCCGACCGCGTCAAGCTTCGCTCCCTTTGAACGAATGGAGTCGCGAGGGCACGTGAGCCGCGCGTACATACACGCGCGAGCGTTATGTACACACCGGCATCGGCGGCGATGAGGAGAAGGAGGAAACGGAATGGGCACGATGTGTCGGTCGTGCTAATGCGAAATCAATGCCCGGGTTAGCTCGCGAGGTGTGACGAATAAAGTGGATTACCACTCGCACCTTTCCTGGCCTCGTCGCAATCAAGAGGGACTTTCCAGCGAGTCAGAAGATACCAATAAATGATTGTCCGACGATTGCAAAACGTGGACAACAGTTACGGACAGATATTGATGTCAGTGGATGTTGTTTGGGACAGAAAAAAAGGGCGTTTTGACATATGGTTAATGCTGTGTACTGTCATGTGTTTTAGCTCTAACGACGATATTGCACGTCAGAATATTTCTATCAATAGGTGTAATAAATGAGATAGATATAAATAAGTATACTCTACGGACCACCTATATGAGCAAGCAAATTGATTTTTAGCGAAATTTAAATAAATTATACCGGCTACAGTTACCGTCGCAAGTGTGCGTCATTATAATTATTATTTAAGAACTACCCTGTAATCTCTATATCGCCATGATTAAAGTGTTGCTTAATTTCCGATGATAAGCTTTTGCCGAAGGGCTAATCGAAGCTACGGTTCTCAGAATCAACATGCAAACGGACATGCGACCTGGCACCAATAACGTCGTTGGTTAACCAGCAAAAAGCGGCATCACGCTCAGTTTTAACACTCACGATCGGTCGATCTGCCGTGCACGCGAACTCGGATCGGATCGAAAACGCGTCGCTCGACATGACAGACGTCATATGCTTGCATATTAAATCGAACCGATGATCACGGGCTGTCTTCCGAGCGAGTGACTCTCAATATGGTGACATTTACAATCCTTCATAAGTCAGTACTCTCGATAATCTATTTTTGCGCGCGAAGAAACGATGTCAGCTGTGTGAGAAGACAGAGTACAGCTTGAAAGTGTGAAACAGAAATTTTTCTGTGTTCTTTGATTTCCATAGAAAACCAGCTTTTGACAGTGAAACTCTTCAGTGGACAGGGATCAAATCAAAAAATGATTTATACAATAATAATCATGAAGATTGTTAGTTGTTTGACATATTCGTATAATAAATTGTTAATTGTTTGATATGTTCGTTTAATAGATGTATAGTCTATCTAAAATTAAATTAACGGATATTCCCGTGTAAGAGAAAATATACGCAAATATTGTCAAATAACTGATGATTAATTAAGCAAGGTGTAATTATAATAGCGACGGTAAATTAGGTTGATGTAGATGTTTTATCATTGAGGTCTTAGGTATTACATTCGCGTGATATAACACGAATAACTATTTAATTCACATAATTAGTAAACGGTCAATTAATTAATTACCTACCGTCTGAAGGGACGATGTATTTAAAAATATCCCATATATTATACATAGATAATGACGCCGCAGGGAGGATCACAGCCGTCCTTCCATACCGTGCAAGAAAATTAAAATCTATGAGCCGAGGAAACGTTTCCCACTAAATTACGGCTAATTAAGGAACTTGTGAAAGTACGGGCCGCAAACCGTTTGCACAGATTCTGATATATGCGAATAAATATCTAGATAAAAAGAAATATGTAAAAAAAACCAAGAAGAAAATAAATCGACTCAGATTTATGGCAAGATTGTGGACAAGAGATCCCCGTTAATTCTTTAATCCGTCGTTAGATTCGTGTTAACAGGCAATATTTCACGGCGGTGGCAGACATCGCGCGTTATCTTTTATCAGGTGTCTCGGATAGCGTTAGTTTATTAGTGAAACGATTATGGTACGTTATGGAGCAACGCGTCTGCACGCGGCATCTTAAACATGTGTAATAAAACATAAATCTCCTATGTACTAGCAAATGTATACCGAATGGAGAATCATGATAGTGTAGTAGCCTGCACAATGTACGCATACATGCATATGTTGCTTACATACATTGTTATTCATTAATTTTATCTCAAATTTTTCTGACTGCTAATCCATATATTATTTGCAAAGAAAATGTAAAAATTTTTAATCAAAATTGAAATAAATAGAACCTATGCATTTGAAAATAAATGTAGTTTTGCGATTTGGAAATATTGAATTGTACTTTGATATCTAGATTTAAAAATTAGATTTTTAATTTAGACATAAATATAAGCTAAATTTTACGCGCTGAACTGCTTACGCTGTAAATACTTTTGAGAAAATAGAATTTTTTGGCATACAGATTAATGCAATAATCAAGATTGACATATTTTTATAGCAATCCATTAATAATCACTATATTTTAAGCGACAATATTCACATTTATACATACTTTATCACATACTTACAATTAGATGCATAAGTATTGTTTGTAAATCGCCGCGTATGCCCGTATACCCGTGCCGGCATTCGCCGATTATATCTACGATATGAGTCATAGCGTTTAACTGAGATTACGGCAATTTATCAAGACTGCCGTGGACTCTCGTTATAAATCGAGCCATGCTTGACACGTCACGTCGGACTGGCGTCATTGACTTTTACATGAACGTCTTCGCGAAACTCTTCTCCATGTTAATTGTAAGATGAATAAAAGAATCAAACGGCTTTATATATGCTAAACTTACTAGCTATAAATAACTATATCCGTTCATTGCACACTACTATGAGTACAAGAGACAATCTCGACGAGACATAATTTATAATACAAATAACATTAATCTAATCAGTAACGTACTTTGACTTATATACTCTATTATATCCTAACTGTGACATATCTTTGTGCTTTACACATGAATATTTCGAGTTTATGCAATAAAATTATCTCAAATATTTTACGCTTTTATCTGCGACTCACAGAAATAATAATAATCAGCAGTTCATATAACAACAGAAAGAAATAGAGGGAAAGATAAACTCGATGCAAGTCCGCACAGCGCAATGACCCAGTCATCCTTTTTCTTTTCGTCTCCATGATTATACACGGTGGCACGACACACGCAGATGGCCGTCTCGATAATTTACAGAATAAATAAGCCGATAGAAAAACGAAGATGAAGACACTTGAGGGGGTTGCGTACCTATCGTCCGTCAGCAGGCGCCCGGCGCGTTTTTCACGAATATTAAATCGGAAATCGCCATCGCGCCGCCGAACGACGTTGCTAGATGCGTATCGAGATACATATCGGGGTGATCGCGCGAACGAAATGGCGCTCCCGAACCAATTATCCCTCTCTCGAATATCCACAACGGGGCACCGACCGCTCCGGGCGACCGAGATGCAGATGATGCGCCGGTACTCGTTGAATATCGGCCGCGACGTTGTCCAACGCGATGAATGGAGGGATAGGTACGCACCGCGCCGACGTGCGTGTGTGCGTGAGATAATTGCTCGCACGATTTTGCGTAATGCGGTAGATACAAGATTGCGAAATCTCGAGATCAGAAAAGCGCCTCGCGGAGCGCGGCAGCGCGCAGCTGAATACACCCCCTGTCCCGTAAATCAAGGGCGCGCGCTACTTGTAATAATTCCTCAGTGCTAATTACGTGCCGCGTAAAGTTAATCTCGATACGACGATAAGAGAGCAATAACGATAACTTGATAGTCATGCTTCAGGAGTGTTATAGTAAAAGGTTGGGATGCCACGACGACTTATCATCTGTTGCAATCAACAGGGCTGTTCTTAACCTCGTTGAAGCTCTTATAAAAATAATCTACAACGACCACTTGTACTTTAATAACTTGTGATAATTATATAACGTCGTATTTTATAGGTATATAAAAATAATACTACATAACATGATCTTTGCTGTCTTAAATAAGAATAGATGATTTTAGCACATTTTTGTATTTCCAAATCATTCTTTTTAAACATTTGACTGTCAACGCCGGGTACAGGGGATAGTTAATTATTGAAAGTAAGAAAATCGACATGTCGAAGTCGGACAAGGACTGGGAGATGGCAAGGGAGGTACTTGAAGACGGCTGTTCGAGCGCAACCTTCGCCCCCGGCGGGACCACGGCCGGCGAGACGTACGTTGAACAACACGAGGTATCGCCGAGGAACAGAAATGTACGGGGAGCGAAGGGAGAGGAGTAACGCTCTCTCGGAGAAAGAGTAAAGCGGCGGTGGGCTGTACACGGTATAATTACAGAGGGCAGAGCAGTGGCTAGACCCACTGCAGCAACTTACCGTTGCCCAAGGCGCCAGTATACACGAAATCGGCCGGGCCCCGATCCCGCTGTGACTCGGTCCTAATTCGTATTCGTGCCCCGGGTGTAGCAGATAGGATACGCCTCGAAAAACGGCGGAAGGACTGGCAGGAATCTCCCGCACTACGCCCTTCTTTCTGTCCGTCGCGTTCTTTCTTCTTTGCTTCTTCTCCTTTGCAATGCAGATCTCGATGGGGTGAGCAAGAGTCTTTTGTAGGATAACGTAACGTCTTTGTAAGTGAAAGGCATAGGAGAGGAAATAATAATGTAGCTGATTTTGGATGGATCGAGTGTGTTTTAACAACCTTATTTTCTTTTTTGTATTCTTTTAATATTTTATATTAATTCCGTGTAACATTATATGTAGCAGCCGTTCACGCCTATGCCTATATGTAATTATTTTACTGTTCCATCGATTCAAGCGTTGCGAGGTTTATAATCGCACAACTGATCACAAAGAGTAAATCTGCATTAACTACCCCTCTTACCCTCGTATGGGCAAAACCATGTTGAAACTGATTGATAATTTTTCTTTTGGTACGCAATGCGAAGGAAGGCTCGACCTTCGTGTGCTCTTATTCTCACTCCGGCTTAATACGCGCGAACGAAAGTGGCGACTTCGAATCCTCTAATTTCGGTTGGCCGAGGCCACCGATAATTAACGAACTATAATCAGTGGGTAACGTAACGCAACGTAACGAAATGTAACGTGGCGCCTTTCGGGCCCCGGCTGGCTGGGCCGCATTAAGCTTTCTGCACACCGGTGTAATTGCGCGTACAGGGACATAAGAACAATTTATCAGATGTCACTAATTAGATTATGATGAGGCCAGTCTACCGCCCGGTCACTGATGTTGAATGGAACTTGAAGTTTTACGCTCGCGAAACAGTCGTCTATGCACGTGGTTAACAGCACGCGACAAATTGTCTAAGCCATTAAATTCCAGTTGATTTTAGAAGAAATAATATCATTAACGTTTCGTCATTAACTTATATATTGAAATATTTTGCGTGATCTCCTATATTGCCAAGAGTCACCGAAATCTATTAACGTAACTTTATATCTTCGTAATTTTGTATCTTTGTGAAACGATGTTTGACGACAGCTATTAACTTTTCATACTTCAAAATTTATGCGAGGAATAAAAACACCATTACTTAAATTATGATCTTCCAAGATACTAAATCCCATTTCCTCTTCCTCTGGTATCGCTCCGGAATACGTACTATGTCCTGTACATGAAGGGGCGTTTCTTCGGCGACGGATGAGAGCAGCCTAAACATTTCGCTCTTACTAATTACACGGTGCTGCGGTACTGCTGCGAACGGGAGCCGAGGGCCTTGCGGCGGTAAAACCGGGTGAGCGACATTGCGAGCGCGATCTGCGGATTCGGGTCGCGTGAGATGTTTCTTTGTGGTCATCAGGAGAGAAGTAATACATGTGTATTCGTATATACACACATCCAAGCGAAGTATCTACAATGATGAATGACGTGCGCGAGGAAAACGATGAAATTTATCGCCGGTGGCGTGTTGCGCGCTTGTGACAGAAAGTATACCGCGAGTGATTGCGGAGAACCATCATCCCTTAATGTTGATTGGTATACTATTTGGTTTATGACAACTGAGTTCCACTATGATAAATAATATATCCGTAAATGCTAATGAAGTAAACGTACTCTTTTGTTACGACATGTAACTCTGAAAAGTGCAGCTTCTTTCTATTAGAATCTCATGCTTGCTATTGTATAAATACGTACTTGCGCAAGATATAATTTTTGCAAGTGCAAATAATATAACTTAACATTGTGTAATAATAAATTTTTCTATCTTTAACGAAAGTAAATAACTCAATTAACGTTATTATTGTTAATCGCATGATTTATTTAAAGAATAATTCAAATTTCTGTCTTTTTCTTCTATCTTCTTACAAATACTTTTTCGTATTCCTATTCTTTGCCTGCCTGTTTTTGTGTCCTGCAATTCTGCAATAAGTTTAATATGTTTATCTCCCCTATCTTATTACTTCTTCCAACAAACCCCTATGTTTGTTCGTTCTTTTTTCCCCCCTGCGTGCATTTCCCTTCGAGCATTCAAGCAACCTCCGCTCCTCTTCTCCTTTTATCGTAATCATATTCCCTAAGAAAATGACATAGAGCGTAGCTATTTCGTGCAGTTGTCAATTTATTGAGGCTATTCGTATTAGGGATCGATTCCTCTTGTTCGCTAGACTCTATCAAAGTTCCTTCGCATGAAGGTTTCCAAACTGGATCGGGCATGGCAGAGCGGTACACGGTGGACGGCGCGGCCTGGCGCGCACCCCGCAAGCAGAAATTATCCACTTTCGCGGTAATTCGTGGCTTCCGACGCGCATGGGGCACCGCGCAAGATGGCCGCCGACTCGCGAGTCCCGATTGGAGACGACGGGGCGGGTTATTTGAGCGGCGGTTGGTGGTTCAGCGTTACCCGGCGCGAGTAATTTTGATCGTGATTATACTAATTTCATAGTATGCCCCTTCTCGGTGGCTTAAAGCATCGGCTGGGTTCACACGAACGGCGACGCGAGTCAGGAGTAACAGTGCCCGCGAAATGCAGAGCGGTTCGAGGAGTCTTCTCCGCGCCGGTCGCATCCGATCTCGAATTTTGAATTTTGAACTGATCTCAAGTATCGCAACTGCTATCGATGGACCGCGCCGAATTTGAGGTATGTTTCTCGTATAGGAGATACAAAACGATCTAACAAGACGACGTAGTTTGTTTAGACGATATCAAGTTCTCTTAAGATCGGAAATCGAGAAAGAATTAAATGGGTGTCTATTGTCCTATTTCTAATCGTCCACTTAAATTGTGCGGAAAAAAATTATTTTCCGGAGATACGTTTGTTTTTTCTTCGACGTTGTTACTGTTATTTGATAACTGATTGGTTATCACATATATGTGGTTCAGCGTGTATGCATCAGGCGCGAATTCCGTGCGCGATTCACGTTCTCTTTTTTCTCTACGCGAGAGGAATAGAAGCCGGAACACGAAGAACGCCGAGCGTGCGAAGCAGCCGCTATTGCTATTAACGTCGGCTATATTGAACCATAATTGTCCCGCGTTGTTAGTGCGGTGTATTCACAGGCGAAAGGCCCCCGTATCGCCTCCGTCCCTCTACCTGCCCCTCCTCTCATTCTCTTTCATTCCCTTTGCGGTTCTCTCTTCGTCTCGGCCTATCACTCTCCCTCTTCTTCTTTCTAGAATTCCTTCTCTCGTTCTCCCTCTCTTTCACTCGTGCCCCCGATGCCTCTCCTCTCCTCGTGAGCAGCAAGCGGAGCAGCGCTGCCGCCGCCACCGTCGCCATCGTCGTTCTGGTGGGGGCTAAATTACCACAATTTTGTACTTTTTATACCGCGAGGGAAAAAAAGAGGATAATTTTTGGTGGAAACGCAACAATTTTATCGGCCGTTGTTATGTGAGATCAGTTGGTGTCTACTGCCGCTGCGCGTTACACCTGTCCGCCTCGTGCGCTCCGATCCGCAACGGGACCAACGTGTTCCCGAATGTCACTTCGGTCAGGGGATGACTCCGCGACCTCTTTAGCGTCGAGACGCACGGCGATAGCCGCCATCTTGACGACCTTGAAGAGTAATCTCTGATATGAAATCTATCGCGCGTCAGCCCGTCCAACAACCTCGCGATTGCATTCATCGAATCGTGACAGGTGACGTAATTTATTTTATCTCCTTTGATTTCGGTGAGATTAGAGTGAAGTGTTCTCGCTCACACGTGCTATGACGACGCATGAGAACCGTGAAGTATCAACGAAACTTTTAGCTCTAAGACATGTGCGTGATTACTCGTGCTACCAAGTGCGTGCAGCGCAGACAGATGATCGCCATTTTGGTGAACGTTCATCCTTCTCCCGCTAGGCGTTACACTCAATTTTTACGTATAGAACAGCATTGCTGTGTGATAATGAATCACCAACTAAGATTTCTCGTAAAAGTTCCTTTTTTCTTTTCTAAGCTACTGTTTTGCTAAGTGCTTTACTTCGGATGTTTGGCATAATGGGAATATGCACATGTGATGAACTAGCCGGTAGGTACTGTCTTCTAAATAGCTTATAGCTTAATAGCTACCTATGTAGCTTACACAGAACAATGATATCTGCTGCGTCGATTTTCAAGTTTGCTCAAGAAAAACCCTTAACATTAGATCTTACAAAAGGATTATGGAAATCGATATTTAGTTATTTACGCGTGTTTACTAGTGACACATTTTCTGAAATATTAATTTCCCATAGTTAATAAAACTTTGCAATTATTTTATTTTATGAGAAGATTGGAATATTTTATTATCTGATCAAACGCAGTAGCTCGAAAAATAGGTTTTATAGAGAGTTGACTGATTGATAGAAATAATCGGCTACTAACAGACGACTTTTAATTATTAGTTGTCGCTACGAAAAGAATTCGCTATCCTGCACGGCTTCTTCGTCTTCAACGTGTAGCGCCTCCCCGAATGAATTCTTCTCGAATTCCCTGCCGGGGGCAGGAGCATCACTGTCCCGGGAGATTTATATCCTTGGAAGTTACGTCCTCACGGGGGTGTTCACTTTGTGCTCAAAGTTTCTTTTCTTCGTCGCTTATTCAGCCGTGAGCGTCTCTCTGCCCTACGCAAGAATTTCGGATACCGAGGTTATATTGCAATAAGAATGAAGGAAGTTGAAGAGGGATGTCGATGATCCTTTATAGCCTCCGAGGCGATCTAGATGACGTAACGTTGTTAGAACTTATCTGATCTAGAGCTAGATGCTATTAAAGACCTCGATGCTGTGAGGAGGGCATTCTTCGCCCTTTCGGTCATCGAGGAAAAAAATCAAGAATGCAAAAGATCGATCGTGCAACTATTCCCAGAAGCCACTCATAATGCAAAAATTAAAGCACAAATTAATGCGATCGTTTTAACGAGATTTATTTTGGCGATGGTAAAATTATTTTAACGGAATCATCTTCAAACGTGTGTTAAAGTTAAACGCGGGTATTACCACGACGCTAAAATATCGTAAATACCATGGTACGACGGGTGGCACTTACAAGCGCCTGGTGTTTACTCGACTTATGATCGTTAATGGATGCATAAAGACGCTATTCATTGTCCACTGGCAATTTCAGAAAATATACAACGAGTCAGCGTTTAACCGTCAGTTTATGAAATCAGATAACACGGAGGTACACGTATTAAACGCATTATTCTCTACCGTATCATAATAGTAGTTAGGTTCTGAGTGTAGGTATTGTTGCCAAGGTATATTGTGCTGCTTAACGATATAAGGACTATTTGGCTGATGCTTTACCCGTCGGAATTTTATAATGCGGTGTATTATAGCGCAAATACATATATGATCCATAATTCCAGATATTGCTTGCAAATCGTTCATAAATCATCAGTTGTTCTGCTATCGAATCTGAAACTAAATCTAAATCTGCAATATATGTATAAACACTAGGAAAAAAACTAGTTATTGCTGAAACGCGATATATAGATAATCTTGTCATTCATTTCCTATATATTGCAACTTTTATATGTACAGTACTGTGATTATTTTAATTTTTACAATTAACTAAGCAAAATAAAGTTATGATTATTATATTCGAATCCACAAAATTTAGAAAATCATCATTATCATTATATAAGTTTGCATCTTTGCTATTATTCGATGCATTATAGCGAATGTTTTTTTTTTTTTTTGACGTGAAAAAGAGATCTTCCGTATACATTGCAATTCTTCGTAAAGTCGACGAGATCGACGGACCAGTTGCGTCCATTATTGATGCCGAAGGTATATCTATCGCTCCCGGGCTTGGTGGACCAACGTCGAAAAAGGGGGAGAAGAAGGCAATAAAATCGCAAGGGCGAAGAGGACGGAGGTAAATAACGGTGGAGGAGGCGTGGTTGGCGCGATGCGGCGCCCTCAAAGCACGGTCGTCCCTCGAGGGTACATCCTTTAAGAGCTCGAGGTACGGCGACCGTCGAAACTGGGAGCCCCCTAAGATAAGATCCTCCTAGTTATCGAACGGACTCCCGTTCTCGATCAATGTACCGAAACCCGTTCACGGATTTCGATGGAGCCGCGGGCGAGTGATCGGTCCACCTTCCGATTTCATCTTATGCCCGAGACACTTCAGCCTTGAACTACCACAAGGACGCTTAATCGCGATCTCGACCACGCGGATGTCCTTGATTGATTTTAAAAAGTTCTCGGTCGATTGAACTCGCCGCGCGAGATCACCGTCGGCGATTTCTTCCGCGAAGCATGCGCGCCGACCGTCGCAACGCTCATTTGTCTTCCCGACGGCAAAAACATTAGCACCTGCTACCACCCATCAGTCTTTGCAACAATTTTTATACTTTGTATCAATTGAATGTGATTACCAAATGTTTATATATTCGAGAAGATAAATATTATACATTAAATATGATTTGGAATTATATTAGCAGATGCATTTGTCTAAAATTATAAGAAACTCATAAGCGTTGATTATACTGAAAACCATGTGTTTACTGATCGGACACAAATGTCTAAAATCGAGAAACGATTGGGATTATTTTGTCCAAAAATTAATGACGAAGGGCGCGTGACATCTACTCGTGTTCCGTTTCCTCGAAAACGAGACAGAATACATCCGCGCCGGACAGGAGAAACAGTTGAAACACGCCTAAAGCCCGGGGCTCCAAATGGGCACCTTCGACCCGAGCCAACCGCGTAGGATCATTTTAACGATGATACGATGAACCCGCGGCCACGGAAACAAAGACTGAGACGTAAGAATGAAGGAATATACGTCGTTTAAGGTGGTAATTACAGCCTCTTTTTATATCTCTCCTCTCGCAACCGCGCGGCAGATGCGGCTAATGATAGCCCGAAATGTGCCGATGTGTCTCACAGCGACGGGGGACGCGACCGGGTTCCTCGGATTCTGGCGCCGTCGATCAGACATTACGGTCGGCTACCAATCGGGATTGTCGGGATATCGCGTGTGATCCTGACGGAAACCTCTACATGAGGAACTGAAACTGCCGCCGAGTGTGAAGGATTGAAGCCCCCCAAATTGGCCCGCCTCAAATTTGATGATTTTCTACTGAACCTTCCGCGTACCTGGCGACGCGTGGACGCGTGCGCGATAATAATAGTTGTCATTAATTCGCGACTAGATTATTAGATGGAAGTAATTACAAACTAGCTTCCGAACTTCTTATGCAACGGATGTTAAAATTAAAATTTTTTTCTCGCATGAACATTTCCCTGTTTCATGTTGCATCCAGGTGTTAAGACAGTTCTGGAATATGTTAGAATATTTAATGGCGAGGTGGCTGCTGAGGTGTTAAATTTACTTCTTTTGCTACTGTTCTCTCGCTGTATTTATAAATTTATTACAATATACATGAATTATGAATCGACTAACCTACTTCATTTAACGATTTAAGCCGAGCGCAAGGAAGTATATCTTTTCCGTTCTTAATTATCAATTCTACGAACGCGGCATATAGAATTGCTAAACATCGGCGCGATAATTATAAATGATAACGATGTATTAAGTTCCCTGTCTATTGTTCGTGATAAGAAGCATGATCTTGCACGTAACAACTATATCGTTCGATCTGGGTAGCATCTGGAAAGAAACTGTGCGGCGTATCGGAACATGCGCTTCACGCGAGCCGCAAAATTCCGAGAAAGTCGAGAAACGGCCGAGTTTTAGAAGAAAAACTCTGGAATCCTACGAGATTCGTTCCTACGTCTCTATTACACATTACACCCTGTCTATATGCAGATTCCAGGTCGGTTTTGTCGCCCTCGGTAAAATTAAACTTGCTACACTCCTTTTTACACGCGATCCCATCCGTAGTGGAGTATGCGTCCACACGAAGAAACGATGTTAGGTCTGGTCCTGACCCCGCCCTGCGCCTCCAGCAGCCTCTAATTACCAAAAATTTTACGAGCCGCGCTACGGGTTCTGTCATTTGTTTGCTCAAGCACACCGGAAGTTCGAGCTAATTGATTATCTGCTAATTTGTAACGTTGTCTGCTTAGAAGATACCGATGCATATGAGATCGGTCCTGGTGTCATTTTCTCTTCTTTCCATATCGACTCACAATCAGTAATATAAATAATGATTTATATTAAATGTAACAATAACGTGGAACGTATTAGTCGATATTATCATTATTTATTTTATATATTTATTTAAATATTTTTATGTGATTTATTTTTATTCTTTTAAGATTGAAAAATAAAAACTAGAATCTCGGTACTAGAAACGAATCTAATTAAACTAATTTTATCTTTAATTTGAAATTTTGCATTATATTTTGATCACAACATAAATGTAAATAGCGTGCATTGTTCTATCAATTGGTGGAATTTATACGGGGAAGAACTTTTGTACGTCGCGATCCGGGCAATGCATACGCGTGTTTTCAGACGCCCGACACGCGATCAATGATTGTGGCTAGGTATAGGCCAGGTGAATATACAGCTGTTCCGCCATGAATTTCTAATGCCTAAAAAATCGCGGCTTACTCGTATGAATAATAAACGGCCATGCGAAGTGTTCATGTACAAGAGGATCGATTTGCTTCTTCTCATCAATTTTCGAAGTTTGATAACTAAATAAACAATAAATATTAATGAGTAATCACTCATTGATTCATTATAATTTAATAGTAAATAAAAAAACGATGCTAATATGTATACATTATAAAAGCAGTTATTTAACGCACAATGAAATTATGACAAGTTCCGTTAGCTTGTGTATACATAAGGCATTTTACCAAGTGAGAAACTACAAATGCATCGACTTTCATTCATATGAAAGTAGAAGCGAGTGATGCTTACTCTTGTCTCATTAGCGGATTGAATAATTGTATCAAACTCAATCTGATGGGGACGATGTAATTTAAGGTCGTTGACTGCGCAATTCTATACAGAGCGTGTTACAGTTCTACGATGATGAGATTTTGTCTGTCATTATATTATTTTTACCTCTGTGCTTATTTCAACCATATAGGAAGGGGAAAAATGGTGTTTAGATCCAGATAAAATTGCAGCTTCAGGAGGCGTGATTCAATGTCGTTAACGATTAAATAATCATTACTCTTGAAGTATTAATCATTCAGTGCGCTAGATACTTAAATGCATTAAGCGCTATTGAATATGCATTAAATGTTGACGTTCCTTTTTCACGGATATTTTATGAGGAAAATTTTCTTAATTACATATTATAGGATACACTAATATTATAGGATTTATTGACTTTTCTTATTTTACTCCTTTCCTTCTTGCTCGAAGAAAGTTACTCCATGATGTAGCAATTCTCGAGAATGCGATAGAATCTCAAGAAAGCAATTTTAAATATCTATTAAAAAGATGAATAATTAGAAAATGAGGTTGACTATCATACTGAAAAAACTGACAAAGCTAGAAAAGAGGGCAAAGTAGATTGCTTCATATCGAAAAAAATTTGGGCAAAGCAAATAGAGGCTGTATACACTCTTAAAATACTTTAAGCTCAGCTTGCTGGCAAGTAAAAATTATGAATTCTTTGAAATTCTCGAAGAGCAAAACGGGACCTACCAGGAAGCTAGTCGCAAAACGCGTTGTACCTCACTGAAATTTACTCGGCACGGTACGGACCGCTAACTATTAGTCGCAAATCTTTCCGCCAGTGGAAGTAATCCTCTTTCGTAGCTTTCTTTGAAAATACATTCTGTAAACTTGTCGTCGGCAATGTACAACTTCAAAGAGACACTGACATTTCTTCTTGCACTTATCCCTCTATTCATTTTTCTCAATCGTTTCGTGTACTTTTCTCGATAGTCATCGAACGGCCGTGTGTATAAAAAATATTTCTAGATGCGCGTAAAAAAATTGATATCGTCTTGCTCGCATTGTCATTTAAATCACAATTTTTTTCTTTTTGATCATAATACTTTCTTTTATAATTTAATTTGTGTGCTTATGTTACCTATTGATAAAGATTATTGGTAAGCATTTATATATATTGATTAAGAAATTATGCATTCATGCAACTTTATTCAAGCTGGTTTAAACTGATTATGAGCAGCAAAGCGATATCGTGATTGCGTATCCATACGATTATTACGTCTTATATGCGTCTTACGTGGTATCTATGCAAATCATCAATGATACAACATGTTATTACTATCTTGCTATATGTATAATTTGCTCATTATTGGTTACCTAACAGTTTGCTACTTTCACCGTACCGTATGGTACTTTATCTCTAACGGACACTTCGGTCTAAACAAAATGGAGCGCTGTTCTTGTTGTCAAACACAAGCAATCGCGTCGTTAAAAGTATGTAACTATCGCATGATGCATAAAATAAGATAGTTTTCAAGAACGCCTTCTTGAAATCGCCGGCTTTCGGGGTCAGACGCAGCCGTGGCCGCATTTCGCCGCGGATCGCAGGAACTTGGCGCTCCGCGTTGACCCACTCTACGCGGGTCCGAACTGTAATAACACGGCAGCACGAAACAAACCGACGAATTAGTACTATCGGGTTCTGCGAAAGCGGTCGACAGACGGACGTTACCAGAACGAAACGAATGAACGAAGGAACAAACGGACAGACAGCTAGCGCGAGGGCCAAGCGAGCCGAGCGGAGCGAGGAAGAGACCGTGGGGAGCGCGAGACCTGGAAAGGGCCTGGTCTCGTGCAATTACGGGGCTCCGGCAACCCCGACATTATCCCCAATTATCCGCGTGCGTTTTGAGGCTAGCTTTTCGGGCCCCCTCGGGGGCCAGAATCCGCGCGAGAGCCACCGCGAGGCATCGCGACCCAAACGTCCGCACAGGCCTCGGAGATACGGAGCACGGAATGAAGGGGAGGAGGAGGAGATGCAGAAGGAGACTGGAGCACCGGCGATCCATTATGTGGCGTCTGCCGTCAGACACGGATCGATTTCACCGTTTTGGCGCGGTGTCTGGTCTGCATGTCTCTTCCTACGACCGCAAAAGCCACGCGATCGGAACGGTCGCATACTTTGCGGCGACCATCGCGGAGAGTGTTAAGATTTCGACGGTTGTGTGATTTCAAAGTATTTGAATTAACATCTCGAATCTGAGAGATAATTTAAGTTTCTTTAAAGAAAAATATTTCATAAATATTTAAGTAATATTCTTAAGAACAGTCACCGGGTCAAATTTTTTATGTGTAAACCTTCCTTAAACAAATCAATCTTGAATTACATATCGGTCTAAACTATTTGATAATGAAATTTTTATATACTCTTTTATTTTTGTTTTCATATTTTATATTCTTACAAAGATTTTTTATCTGAGAAAAAAGAATAAATCTATAAAATTAAATTTAACTATATGTATAATATTATACTAAAGAACAGAGATGGTCAGGAAAATATTCCCATTCGATCATACTAAATCGAAATAGTAGCGATCTATTACGTGGCGTCTGGCATCAGCTCCGAATCGATATCGATGATTCGAACCTGCGTACCTCTTAACCGCAAGGCATGCGACCGATTCGCCGCGAAGAGCTGATGCAGAGCTATTCTGACGACCGCACGTCGAATGCCTCCGGTGTAATCGTGAGCGGAAGGACGAGTGGAGAGGAAGGTCGAATAGACGATTATAGCTGCTGGGTGAAAACCGTTACAGATCTACCGAGAGTGGCATTGATGCAGTTAATGTAGCATGTCGATTATGAGATCTTTTTTTTGGATTTGAAACGTTGTTGAACATAATGTGGAAAGATAAATAGGACAATGATGCTTGAAATGGTGATAATGGACCAAGATATGGGACTTGCCGATTGAAATTTATCGCAATATCCTAACGGGAACACCGTAAAGCGCGATCAAATATGCCTTGGAGACGACTTCGAAGGTAACAGGACTAACAAAGAAGACAGGTAAACGATGACAAATACCGGAGGTGGAAGCGGATGGCTATAAATGCATTTTTGTGGTCGCGCATTCCTTTTTTAGAGCCTAGACGCGGTGTTTATATCGGGAAAACTTCGCCGTAGCAATGAAGTCTCGCTTCGACGACGTCGAAGGATGAGATAGAGGAGATAAAGTGAAAGAAAGCATTCCACGTAAACCGTTATGATGGCACGGCGTTAATAGAGAATTGTTTATCGCACATATTTTTCGCACCGTTATCTTCTCACGAATATATTCATAATTACTATGCCTATAAGTATGTGAAGTAACCGGAAGCTGATCAAGAAAACTACTTATAATATCTTATGATATCTAAAGAATGATTAAACAGTAGTGATAGTCAACTTCAACTAGTTATTGACTTGATAAATAATTATATACCGATTTATAAGATTTTATCTGTATAACATTACAATTTTTTGATCTACTTGCTATCCAACGAGAAGAAATTCAAATGCGATTTTATCACAATCTCACTGAACATGAACATTAACACAGTTTGTGTAAATGGTTCGAGCCTCAAGACTCTGATACAAATTTTATACGTAACTACTTCTCATGCATAAATCATAAACAACTAAAAGGCGGCCTACGAATCTTTCATTTACGCGTAATTAAGTATGACCGATGCGCGCGGGATACCTGGTATTAGCCGACTTGTCTGAGCGAAAACGAAACCGAATAACACATTCGTAAGTGCGGCGGCTAGCCACGGTCAACTATAACCACCGTATAGCTTACCGTGTTCCGACAGAAACTTCCTAGGCGCCTGAGGAGGGTGTAACTCACCGCGCGGTATCTCGTAAGCTTTCGTCGATCGACGGAGGTGATCTAAGCCGCTCAATCATGGAAGGGCAAGGCCGAGGGTGAACCATGAAAATAGCGCACCTTAGAGGACTCTGGGCGAGTTCCACGGAACGGTTGGCGTGCCACGAGAGATTTACAGTCTCCGCACCGGAAAAGGTACCGAGAGGGCGGCCAGTGAAAGAATGGTTTCCGGTGACGGTAGCTCATAGCCCAGGCGCTTGTATACATCCACAACGACCGATATGTACGCATGCCAACGTCTGCAGAACTAATGCCGGACGCCGGACCGCCTGGTAGACACGCTCGCATGCTATAGGGATTTGTATCTAAAGCAGATTCCTCGCCGCATGTCTGCATATATCAGAATGCATTGCGTATGGCGAGAGACTCTTCGAGAGAATGTGCATCAACGTAGTTCTTGTTCAAAGGGAGACTTCTCCAAGCGTTTCCATCCGTCGGAAGTTGCCGGTTCCATAGTTAACACCACGCGATTCTTGCTGTGCACGCTCTCGCTCTCTTCCGACGGATTGCTTATGCCGCGTTATTCCAGTCGCCTGGGAAGTGTTCGTGAGAAGATACAATGAAGGATTGTTAGAGTGTGTTGCGAGACAAGTGTATAAAACCATAATTTTTAATAACTGCATCACCGTGATTACGGTTGAATTGGGCGAACCACTTTACAAAACTTGTAATTCTTGTTATAAATTCCGCATGCCTCGAAATATCCTGCATGGAATAACATTTTTCTGAGAAAGTAAAGCTCACTTGCGCTTTGTTCTATCCGTATTTTCCACTTTCCCTTGTCGCACCAACTGCAACCCTTCGACACAGTACGCGGAATACTAACCGAACCCCGAGCAACTAAGATCATGACGCGCAACGGCGGCATGAGCATTGTTACTTATTTCGCGAAGCGTACGGTCTGTTTACGTCGGCGATTACACGCGAGGCTAGGAGTTAAAGTGTTAAAGGGTTTCCAGCTTTTGTTCGTTCCGCGTTCGGGCGTGAACCACGTGTCGGTTACGGTCGAGCCTGCTATTTCCCTGCGGACGATCCCTTCAATCAGGAATTACATACAGCACGCATGTGCTCGCCGCCGCGCCGGCCGCCGCCGCCGCCGCACATGCACGGCCGTGCGGCTTTACAACTCGCGGCTTACACCTTTCGAGCACAATTTTCATAATGATATGCGAGAGCAAGAGAGGTCGAATCGGCGCAGCCTGCTGCACGGCTCCACCTGACATACAGAGCGGACCACGCGGCAGATGACCACCGGTCCCCGACATTATACGCCTCCGAAACCAATATTCTTCGGGGTCCGGGGATAATGAGCGTCCCCGGTAGGCGAACCGCCTACCACCATGTCAACCGCGCGCACAACATTGACATTGTGTACCGTTCTTGTCGCTGTTACCAAAAATCGAGCAGCGTGATGGTTAAAAGAGGCAAGAAAGAGCCCCGACATAGCAAGGTGCAACGAACTCCGCCGGCCGGTCAAATTGCTACCTTCTTCAGCACACCCTCCTTATTGCGGTTCTAGTTCCGTCGTAGAAAATCACTTTGAGGCAGTTTCTGACGGAATTGGATTTAAGGAGCGACAACTATGATTGGATGAATATACGACGAGCGATGCACTCGCGTGGTTAGAGAAAACGGTTTGGGAATTTAATATTAAACTTTTATTTGTGAGTACTTGACATGTGGCGATTTGTGCTTTTTGAATTTTGCAGATGATATGAATCTTTCCTCTCTTATTTTTAAAGATTGCTGCATTTTAATTAAACTTTATTATTATTAAAGTAAATTTTTATGATTTCTAAAGCATTTAAAATAAAAGGAATATTGAATTTAATACGAGACTACCTTAATTAGAAAACAAATATATGGTAAGGCTCTGACAATAACAAAATTAGTAAAATAACGGGCTTTTTTGTATTAAATGCGTTTTGACTTACTATCACTGAGGAGGGCCCGATTTAGGGCTGAAACGTTTGATTTTTAATGTATATTGACTATCGAATTAACTGTTGAAAATACTTTTTTTCGCATACTACACTTAGCATCGGCTCTTATAGCCCGTTATTTTATTAATTTAATTAAAAAAATTAAAATATTTCACAACGGAAACAATCATGTAAATAAAGCCGATGTGTCTAATAATTGCTCAAATAATTTTTCATATTCTGTTGCATATAATGTCTCGGCATTATTATCGGTTACCAGATTGAAAAGGAAGATGCCCTGTATCAGCTCGTAATAAGATAGCGTGTTTACGCGTTGCGGACGAAATATCAGATTATCGATTTTTCTCTGTCCGCTGCGAACCTAGCGGCCTTGATCGCTCCACGTAGGAAGTTCATGACCGTGATCCAGGAAGATTGCATCCGAGTCCGCGGGCGGACTCGGCCGGAATACAGTGAGATTCTCACGCGAGTTTCCGCGTGCAGGAGTACCGCGCGCGTTCCTCGCATCACGAGCTCTCCGGACATCGTTTTCTTGCCGCGCGTGCAGCTTTCGAAATATCGTGGCGCTTCGCTCTACGGTTCGGGTGCCTATCAATCACTTGACGCATGGTCCGACAATAAGACTCCTCGAAAGAGAGAGCTATTATCCTGCCAGACTCTGGGTGATGCACGACCTCCGGGCCTTAACGCTGGACCTCGAGTCCTCTCGCCAGACGACTGTGAGCCGCACGAAAATTTCACAACGTTTTGCGAAATGGCGAGAACGAAACTTCGATGCAACATAATAGAATTTTACGTATTATATGTCTCACGTGTTAATCCTGATGCCGGCGAATAATATACCTAATTTTATTGTGTATTTAATTTTAAAGGAATCTTTTTTCATAAAAGTTTAGTTTAAAGAATTAATTAATTTAAAAAATTTTGAAAATTTAATTTTTTGAAAAATCTACAGGAGATATATGAAGCCTCTTGCTATGTAAATACTGTATATGGTCGTGCATATATCCTATATCTTTGAAAAATTCTTTTGAGTCGTTTGATTACAAAATCGATATTACAAAGTACGTCGTAAAAGCCTCCTTAAAATGGATGGTGTAATATCAGTAAGAAGTACATGTTGGAACTGAGGGAAGAGAATTATGATGGGCTCTCAGGAAGCCTCACGTTCGTATTAAATCTCAGGCCAAGTACGACGGCATAATGAAAAATCCGACAGTAGACATAAGTCAGGGCCGTCGCGAGGAAGAGCGATCGGGCTTGTTCTCCTCGTGAATATTCATCGATCTCTGCCGTGTTGTACAATGGCAGCGCTGAGAGTGGCGAGGAGAGAACGAGAGTCCGCACTATTAGTGCGGAAAGAACGTCCGCAACGATAAGATATTCTCCGTTAGTATAACATGTCCTGATCCTTATGGAACATGTTAGAATCTACGCCGATTAACTTTTTATATACATATCATTTCTTCACATATAAATAGTAGTCTTCACTACTATTATTTAAACTTTCAGCAATCGCCTTCTGCGTATTGTTAAAATTACGATAACTAAAAATTTTTGAATGTTTAAAATAATTAATCAACTGTCGCGTACAATTCACACTGCCTTTTACTCCACCAACTTTATACACTCAACATAAATATTTTATTATTTTTAATATAAGTTTAAATATTAAAGAATCAACTACTATAATTTGAATGTCCAATATTAAAGAACCTTAATATATTTTCTGGAGCAGCAGTTTTTCGGAAATTTCTCAAGTCCTCGAAACAACAGCGGGATTCAATGCAATTCTTGAAGAATCGCGTGACAGGCTAGCGTTCACGCAGCCTCGAGGGAGGAAAACTCGTCATACGTACATATGTTGATATACATGTAGCCGAAAACGCACACACGTGCGAAGACGATCTATCGTTGCGTACGGGAACGCATGCTACTCGCCGACGCGACGCGACGGCGCGAATCGTCACGAATGCAAGTACAACGAAGGCTAGGACCAACCGCGGGGAATTCACGAATCACGCGACACGCGTCGTTCCCTACGAGGTTAACTTCCTCCCATGCCCACGTTCGTTTTATTAATCCCATCAAAAATTCGTAGAACTCGCCGCATCGTGGAATTGCTTGCCAATTATTCACCATCGTGGCACTTTATCGCGTTCTTTGTAGAAGCATTAAGCATGTACATACGCGGTTTCTCTGCACCATTAAATACACAAAATGCATCTCCAAATCTTTATTGAATTTTATATCTTAATAAAATTTTAATTAAATATAAATCCGAATTTTAACAATTTTGCATTAAAGATATGAATTCCGATACTACGTTGATCAAAGAATAGAAATGTTAAACCAGATATATCAAGCTTTTGCATCGTATATATATACACAAAAGAAAGACAATAAGCTTCATCGAGGAAAAGTTATTAGAAGACCGAGCGGTTTTATTGCGCTTCTCATTCACTCTTAGCGGGATATAGTTTTCTTCGAAATGATATGCAAATGCAATAGGCATCCAAGGCGAGTCTGGTTTTTCAGGGCGTAACCCTTAGAAATTCTGGTCGGTTGGTTGGTCGATGCAGAACGTCGAGGGCGGTGCATCTGTCAGCGGAAGATTTATATCCTGAGGCCGAGGTTGCTTCTACCCATTCCCCACTCGGTCGTTGCTGGGCACGCCGGCAAAAAGCAAAGCTTTATTTCGGAATTCGCGAATCGGCGAGCGACGCCTTGGAAAAAATTATTTCTTACATCACGCCAGCGGATTAGAATGTTCCAATTTAATTTACACGCGTATCGTTATACATAATTACCTAAGTTCAATACTAGTTAAATGAACCTATATAAATCAAATAAAATCATGTTTGCTTTATATGTGCAAAACATATGCGCGAAAATGTTTTCACTTCGATTAAACGGAAAATTATAAGAACGCCTATTAGCAAATTGGACTACGGCCCTTGTTTATTAACGATCCCAGGAAAGTAATCAACTAGCACTTAATTAATTATATATTTACGGCTATCGTTTTACGGCACGCGAAACATGACGCTCGTATTTTAATACTTTGTGGATCATGATAAAGATTCAAATCCAGATATTGTGCTGTAAAATTAAATATGGTTTACCGATATTAATACATAATTCTTATTATGCAGGAAATAAAATAATAAATACGAACATTCGTACATTAATTGTATAGAATGATTTATTAATCTATTCTTATTGAAATAAACGTTTTATACATTATATAGTTGATCTTAGATAACTTAAGATAAGGTGAATAAAAATTTAATACTCAAAAAATATGCAATTAAATAACACCTAACGCGCGCGCAATATTCTCAGGAAATAATAATTGTGATTTGAGGAGGAGTTGAAATGATCCCGCGCTGATCCTTTCTGCGGTACGAACACCAGGCATTAACGTTACCACGGCGAGTTTCAAAATGGAGGATTCCGGCTCGGCGAGAAAACGATGCGATGCGCGGCGCGATTATAACTCGGCCGCGAGGGCCGTCGGGTCTATCAAAACCCGCTCGGCCATACATCAATGCCACCTATACGTATAATTTCGATGTCGACTGACTCTTGGTTTTATTTGCCACGCGTAAAAGCGAAGGCGTACGCGCCGCAATGCGAGATTTGATGTTAGGTAGACGTAGCGCACTTTGTTTCATTCTTTTACACGCTGATCCACTCCTTTCGAGAGGCTGCATGCGGCGAGCTGATGGAATAGGCATGCGAAAAGAAGGCATTTTGTAACTCGTTATTATTGTTCACTATAATATCAACATGTATACATATAGTATATGAAATATGAAGAAAAAGGAAACATATAATAATCATTTATTTAGCTGTCGAAGTTACCTAAGGTCAACTTATGGTTACATGTAAGAAACACGATTGTATTTTACATCTATTACATTTCATAGTATTTTATAATATTACATTACATAACTTACAATTCGCATATAGACATCGCGACTTGTCGTCACATGATGTTTTATTTGCAGTTCAATGACCGTTATTATACAGTTTAACTAACCAGAGAGTGGAGACTGATTGACTAAACACGAAAAATACATAGCGCTTGATCGAAGAAGATACAGAACATTATTGACAGTTAAATGATACGGTATTATCCGAAAGTAATAAATGTCACATTGTGGTTTAATGGCCGTGTAATTTTGATCACTTAACTGTCGTCGCACTACGAATTATAAAGATATAAGCAGCACGGTCAATTGGTGCTTCTTTTTGCTATAATTTTTATTTTCGCGTCGAAATACGGTACATTGATCTTTTGAAATTGTTACCTTTAATAGCACCAAACTTGTATGACCATGTGTGTACCTATATTCAATATCTTGAACAAGTATTGTAACTTCTTCACGCGAGTTTCTTATAGATTTTTAAGCAAGCATCTATCAATTCTTTGCGTTGCCATCGTGACTACGTTCGTAGAATATGCGTACGTTTAACAACATTCTTCTCCGCCATTTTGTCAGATCTCGAAGGACCAGGTCGCGGGCGAGGATGCCCATACACCACGCGTTCTTCTTGCGCCGCGATCGGTAATAACCCAATAAATCAGGGTACCCCAGCCGGTGCAATTACGTTCCGTGGCTGAACCCAACTCGCAGAACCCAACCCCTCTCGTAAATATTGCCCTCTGCGCACCGACGCAGCATCCTCGCCAGGTCCACCGTCGTTTCTTCCTCTCTCGGTTTCCATTTCTTTTTTTTTACTACGGTCTCTCACGACTCTGCCGCAACGCAGGGGATCTTCCTCGTGTGCATCATGCCAGGGTTGTCGACGATACTTGTACCTCATCCCCCTTGCAAGCATCTCGCTCGTGTTCTTTTATTACCGCCCGCCGTTCTCTTCCCGCACACGGACACCATAGCGCAACCATGGGAACCGCCGTGGCACGGAGTGTTCGAATCCTTTTGGGGGGTTTAATTGCCACTGTGCGATCTGTTAATTCGCGAGTGTCAGCTTGAGAAAGCGAGCTGAGAAGCGAGAGGGAGGATTTATTTCTCCATCGTCGACGTGAAGATTCTAAGGGAGCGCGTGTTCGCGAAAATATGGGGGTCGAAAGCGATGGACAAGAATGCGTCTGGGCCGTAGGAAAGCAAAATAGGGAGAGGACACTGAGATGCTTCTATTGTATAGTACATTAAACGAAAAGAAATCGATATATTTAAGATCAAATTGACAGCTTCCTAAGATATAGTTAATAATAATTAATAATGTATAAATAATAAATAATGTATTTATAATATTACCTTAATATTACATTGCAGAAAAGACCATTACTGTGCTTTGAATATTTTATATCCACCTTTCGCTTCTTTTTCTAACAATGGCTTCGTCAGATGGAGCGCTGATGAACATTCGCACGATTATCTTTCAGGGTGGCGAGGAACTACGAGAAGGGCCTACCCATGACGTTTTCTGAAAATTGTCGCCAGCATGCGATGCCGTGCACGCTTCACACATGGCATACGACAGGTATACCATCACAGGAACGCAATTCTATCAATTTCGTCATTCTCGAAAGGAGCAGGAGATGCGCGTTCGTTACTTTTTTGACAGCTGGCCCGCACCATTACGCTAATAATACATCATCGTCGCGCAACGATTGGCAACGATCCGTTTGTTATTCATGGCGAAGCATTAAGTAGGAAAGCGTAAAATGACATGAGGCAAATTACATCGTTTGACACTGAAATTTGTGCAAAGAAAAAGAACGGTCAGCTAAATGTCGCGAACGATGCACCCGAAATGGCCTCAGTATTGCCCGAAAATTATAAACAAGCACCGTATGACATGCGATATATAAATAACACGACAGTTTTAGCTTGCAATACGTCATGTAGACCGGCACTGATAATGAGACGTAAGACTTACTTAACCCTTTAGCCTTACACACGAATTAGCTGCTTTGCTTTACTATTTCTACGTTTGCTAAAACGATAGAATGTTATGCATCATATGCATTTTTGTTTGATAACGTCACGAACTTTTGCAATTTTGTAATTCTTCTTCGTTAATATCACGCTAACGGCATGCAATAAGAGCTCTGTGGATGATTATTGACGGAACAAAAGTGACATTGTCGTTTCGATGACAATCGTTCTCGACAATTGTTTTTGTCATAAGGATGCCTTCGTAATATTTCTAAAAATTTATCATGAGATTTTGATATTTATTTGCTAATCCAAATTGAAGTTTCTAAGTATTTGTACGTTCTGTTTATTTTGTGAACATCTTGCTGCTATCATTTGCGACTGCATTTAATCCCTTTTGCTACAGAACAAAGTGCCTATAAATATATTTTTTTATCGTTTTGAATAGCCACTGATAAAGTTGAATAGCAATGATGCTTTTCTAGAGCGATTTAGTTCGCCATCGGCATTTTGGCGTTAGGCGATAAATCTCAAGGCGAGTGGGCTTTGGGAGCCCTCGCCGTGTTAGAAAAGAAGAAAGTAGAATGTGAAAACGAGAGAATGCGCGCTGCCAATAGATTTACGAGGCCATCCGTCTTCGTAGTACGCACTTGATGCTCACGCTCGCGATAAAAGCGCAGCTCATCTACGCGTGCATGTACATGTGCGTTTGTGCGCACGGCACGTACCTATACATATGTACGTACGATTCTAGAGGAACGGTTCGTTATTATAACCCACGAGGCGTAATTGTTTCCAAGGAACCGACATGGAGAAGACCTTGCCTGAGAACCCAGAGGTATTAGCAGTCTTTCTACAGGACGTTTCAGCAATAGTGCCAGTAGTCACGATCACTTTGCTTGAATTGTAGTAGCATGAAAGAATTACGTATTAGGATTTGCATCGGTATTACGATTATATAAGGTGCCCGTATTTATATAAGCAGAACTTGCAGTGAGAAAGAGGCATACTTATAAAATATATAAATTTATAAAAATATAAAACTGAGTTATATATTGATCCAATTCATATTTAGCTATATCTATTTTTATTGAGTTTAAGCTCGTTATTAATTTCTAAAATCTTGAGGAAAACGCAACAAGAAAGTTGTGCAAAACAAATTAAAATGATTGATAAATTGACTACTTAAACTCATTCATCATTTAGGGCTTGTTTAACTTATCAAAATGTACAGGAAAATATGTTAACACGAGCTATAATTTAAATTCGACGAAGTTGTAGCCGCGTAGCGATAGCATAGTTTTAAATAAACGTGATGGCAAGTGCTGTATTTTAACATAACAGAATGATAACACAGTGGCACGTGAGTTTTAACAGGGTTTTGTTAAATTTAAATTTGCAAAGTTGCAAATATGCAACGGTTTTGACGGCACCGATGTCGGTGAGACCTTGCTCGAAAATGTCGTGATATTAGTTGGCTTCCGCGGGAAGCCGGAATGATAGTGCCGCTAGTCACGACTACCTCGGTCGATTGTAATCTAGCGAGCGCGAAGGAAGCCCGCAGTTGTATTTTTATCAGTGATCATGCAAAGTTGCCTTTTTTACAAGCATGCAGCGTCGGAAACCTGCGGCGGCTTATCGATGTCACGACTTCATTCGAACTCCATGTAAGGTAATAACGCCGAAAATAATCGAATAAAATAGGCGACCTGTGAATTGCGATTAAATTAGAAACACGCCAAGCAAACGACAATGCTGACATATCTGATCGAATTTCTTGCCTGCAGCTGAGAATGACGTGATAAATTACGAAACTCGCGACATAAATCAGCCGCGATTAATTTTATTTGTTTCCAGATTTGTCCCGCGCGAGGAGGACTAAAAGGATCTGTACAAGTCTTGTTAAGATAGCCACAGCTGGAAGATTATCCTCAGAAGAGCTTTTTTCGAGAGTGGCGGCTGCATAATTAATCAAATAATATGTAAATTTCTCCGCAATAATGAATGCCGGACTATTAATCAAACTTCGGATTACCAGTTTCCATCGCGAAATAATGAAGAAAAACGCGAATAATTACACGATTATTAATTGCATAAATTACGCAATAAAAGTATATTATTATGTATTCCGAGCGTATGCCATCACGCGATTAATGACTTTAATAGGCAGAACAAATATAATAAAATAATGTTTGTAGGGGTAGCTTCGCACCTCGAGAAGATTTAAAATTATCTAACGTAACACATAAAAGTCAGTCACAAAACTTTTTAGCTTTTATCTTCGTTGTTTATTTTCTCAGATACTGGACAGTTGAAAAGTGACTAGAAACTGTCACTTTTCTTTTGGTATATAAATTGCATCTCTGCAGATGCAATCTTTTAACGTCTCACGGTGCGAGATAAGCATAAATCCATGGCCGCTTATTTACGCGCAAAATTTTTGCGCATTTCGCAATGTTCTCGCGTGTTACATGAAAATAGCGGAGATACGTGCGTCAGCGGGGGGAAAAAATGATTTTTTAGAGCGCGAACCCGGAATGGCGCCGGCGGTCCGGTTTAATCTCGACACGCCCATTACACACGGCGTACATATTACATCACGATCGCACTCGATAGCAAGCGTATCTATACGAGCCCTATCCCCCCATGCCTACCCACGATACGTGTAAGCCGCAATTAAAATTCAAGAAAAATTCTCGGAAACCTGTTTCGAGACCGAGCGAAATATTTCGCTGCGGGGTGGTCACGCAGGAACGCCAGTCACGGATGATCTTGTTTAATTGCCTTAACTCTTAGATGCTCCCCTCGAAATTTTTGTCGTCTGTCATGTCTGTTTTCCACCGTCCGTCGCGATAATCAATTATTCCGTGCAAGATTTGAATATTTTTCGACATCTTGTTAGGAGTAGATTCTTGACCAAAACAACCTTAATTAGGATTTGCTATGTATGTACCTGGTTTTATACCTTTATTACTGATGTAGTGTAACCGAACAAAAGTTTATGGTTATAATAAAGAAGAATTTAATAATAAATGTTATATATAATATAACATATGTTATATATACAATTTTTATAATTTTATAATAATTATAATCAATAAATGTATATAATGAAAACTATAGACAATTATTCTTGCTTGTTCATAATGCATCACTATAATTTCGTATTTATTAAAATTATTTATTATATCATAGCTCCACAATAATGTGATAAGTGTAGTGAATATTCAATGAGCGTATTTGCATATATAAACCGGTCACGTGTAATTCGCGCAATATTAGAAGCATTCCTGGCATACCGTGTTGCGGTTGCAATTTTTACTCATTGCTAATCATACGATCAGTAATCGATTAGGTCGTCACACCACGCCAGGCATGTTCCCAGAAAACAATATCACTTATCTTACCATTTTTACACCTCGCTGATATTTTTTTTGCCTACTGTATATCGGAACGTTTCTACAGCGTCGGCGAGCGAGCCTATCGATTACGCGCGACGCCGGCGAGAGAGCGGAAATTTCTTCGTGGAAGTCATTTTCTAGCGTGAGTATCTTGATACTCGGAAAATGTTGCGCAAGTACAAAAAAAATGGCGGTGTAGTGGTACGCCCGCGTGTGGGACTCCGGGTATTGTTGCGATTTCGTGAAATGGCGTGCATGCGGCATGAGAGCGTGGTCACGAGAGAGCCGCGGTCTCGGGGAACCACCATTTTGAAAGATGCTGCATCCTGCAGACCGTGCAGCCCACGCAAACCCACGGCCGACGAAGAAAACTCACACCACCGCAACCACCCACGTTCCAATCCCATTGGTCGAGGCGTCCTCATCCATGGGATACCATACACCACCCACCAGCCCGGACCATTGTCAGGTTTGTACAGGGCGTCCGTGAATCTTGAGACGATAGAATATTACCTCGTTTGCTTCAAAGAAGAAAAGAATTGTATTGTATTTATTATGACAATATATGTTATCAATATAATAATCAAGAAACCGAAGAATCTTAATTGAATCCGTATGTTGTTAACGGTTTAATTGAAAGACTGCTGATTGATAAATATCGCTTTGTATTTCAGAATTGATTATTTTGATTGAACGTTTATATTTTATATACATAAATTTTGATCATATAGGTTGCAAAATTCTAATGGAGAAGAAATAGAATATCGAATATTTACTTTCATTGGCCAGGAAAATTTATCTTCTTCACTCTAATCACTCTCTTAAATAGTAGTAGCTAAGTACAAAAGCTGTTGTAAATTGCGGTAAATAGAGTTGTCTAAATTTCATTTAACAAGCTAAACTAAGCTGCCACTTGTGTCGAAAGTGCTCCGAGAGCCAGGCCGAGAACGGTATATCGAATTGAAGACAAAACACGTTTCGCCGGGTGGATAGGAAGGTGAACCCCGGCGAGCCTCAACACGAGAGTTCGCGGCTTCCCCTTCGCTGTTCGGATTACGGTGGGTTAGGCTAAGGCTAGATTATCTCAGTGACGGTAAGTATAGGTTGGATCGGCAGTTCTAGCCATCCCGCGGCCATACCAGGAGCATTGCTTCTCCGAACACGTAAGTCCGCTGCGCTCGCCGAGCGCGCCGAGCCACGCGATAATTCATGGGACTTTATGCGCACCTTGTGTAATGCCAGCTCCGTCGGCTTTTTCTTGGCCTTCGCTGCATCCTGAGAAAGGGAGAAGGGCGAGGAGCGAGCAAAACCTTTGAATCATTGGCTTCGACGATTGCTCAAACGTAAGATTTCGTAAAAGAGAATTTTTAAAAAGAGAAGAATTTAAAAAACATCTGGAAAATACGCTAAAAGTAAAAAAATCGTAAATAATTAAAACGTGAAAAGGATCTCTGAGACAGATCTTGTCTGCGTAATTGTATTTCCTTTCACTGAATCACTGAACTATTCGTTATTAAAGTATACCTTATGCGTTATGTAAATTAAATTGCTAAGAAATATATGATGACCGAAGTAATCTTGGATTTCTAGTTTATTTTCTGAAATTGAACGCAATGTAATTGTATATGTCACAATTCCCTCTATCTCTCAAAAACTCGATTTCTTCTGGGTTAAATAATATAACTTATTCGTAATCAATCCAAGGCTTCTAAAGTGGCCATTAAAGTTCATTATGCGGCGTCTCCGCAGCGAAAAATTTGGAACTGCGTAAAATTGAACCTATAATTTAATCTGTAATTGTATTTAAACAGTCGCAATTAATCGAACTCTATATTTTATTTTTTTAAATTAATATTTATGGCAAATTATTGGAGTGACGATCAACCGGATAATCTAATCTGGGTAATATCACCGCTTTTCTGTAAAAAGAATCTATGTAAAAACGACGACGCCGTATTAAGCGATGAGAAAGGGTAGAAGTGAACAAGGCAAGACGAAGAAGGAGGAGTTTAAGTACTTGCGCGGACTCTAACATTACTCCGGTGAGATAATTTTTCCTCTTATTACTGGCGCGAGCAATATTTCAATTAGTTGTCAATTTAGTTGTCGACGCCTGACGGACATATACGTATACGAGGGTACCGCGGCCGGGAATAATTAACAATAAATTATCCGGGGGAGCTATCATTACGCCGACTAATCGCGGCAAATTGACCGTTATATTATTAAGCAGCTTGTGGACGTTAATTGCGTGCCGCGTGCGAATCGTCTTTAGAGACTACGACGCATGGCGAGAGCGAACAACTTAGGTGAATAATTGAGAGTCGTGTATATGATCGCGTTCGGGATCGTAGATCATGCAAATTGATCGCAGCACTCGACGAAATTAAATTGTTGCGAGAAAAGGTGCTGCGATAATAAAAAGATATCGCGAGCCAAAAACATTATTTTAGTATCTGTAATTGATCGTTTGCAATTATTATTTTTCTCAGTATCTTATCATATTGAAAGAATTAATTGCGCATAATGTCTTTGATATTCTCGCAGCATTTTTTATTGTATTGCTGTAATTAGAAACCAATAATTATCAAAATAATTAAAGCGGGGACAGTTTCCGTTTTTTTTATGTCAATAAAAAAATATTTTGTTATTAAATTTAAATTTAAATAAAATAATAATTTATAAATATAACGCTAACAGTAAATAGTACTAGATAAAACTTTATAAAGAATCATTCATGTTTCATTCAAAAATTTGTGTAAAAATTAAAATTAAACAAAATGCATAAAAGTTGTTAATTTTAGGACTGGTCAATACTTTTCCTGGAAGTAGAAGAACAAATGTTTTCACTTGATTTGTGCAGAGGCCGCCACATTGCGCGAATGCGGTTGCAATCTGTATGCTGCAACACAAGATGGCGTAGTTAGTATCGCCAAGTATATAACGAGTCGTTTATTGACCATAAAATTTCAAAGAATACAAGCCGTGAATATATCGATGCATATTTTAATAATCATAAAAATTGATATAAATTACCCAATTACATATATTGTAAAATAAAAATTAAGAATTACTTATACTGTCTATGTAAAATACAAGTAACGAAACAATTTTGCGACACATCGATGTATATCTCAAGTTTGCAAAATAAAGCTAAAGTAAAAAGACATAAACATAATCGTATAAATTATAGATAAAAGCGACATAAATTACACAATTATATGTATTTGAAAAGGAAAATTAAGAATTACATCTTTAAATTAAGAAAATATAAGCAATAAGAGAGAGATTTTATGGTACATCAATGCGGCATATCTTAAATTCAGAAAATAAAGCTAAACTAAAAAGACATAAACATAGTCGTAACTATGAACAAAAGGCGGCATAAATTATGCAGTTACATGTTTGTGTCACAATAAAATTCAAAATACGCTCTTCTTATAAAATGCAAGCGATGAAAGTGTTTGCGCGAGAAAGTTATCTTTTTTTATTGAAAAAACATAACGGCATTGAATGATTAATTTATATACTTGTCGTGCAGTTCGTTTACGTAACTAAGTAACGACAAGCTTATCGCTTCCGTTTGCTATCATCGCCATTACACTAAAGTAAATGGAGAAATTAAGTTGTGCGACTAAGTGTGCAATTTATGGCGATAGGCGCGGGTCGAACGGCTCTCATTACACTGCACCCCGTAAACAGATACCCGCGAAAGATATTCATATCGAACTATAGATATCACGTCGCCGTTAAAAATGAAGCGTAAGAGGAAATTGGCGGTCACGTGAACCCAATTGCATCTCCCGGCGTCATCGCAGCGTAACCACAAGGCAATTTATTGTTCAAGATACGATTTATTTGCTCGGTATAACTACGATTTTATATATTTTTTAATGCAAGAGCACCATTACAATTTTGTCTCAAGTTATAATTTGTCTTAAATGCTACAATTCGATATGTTATTGCCATCTACATTTAATTGCTTTATTGCAGCAATATTGTAACGCAGATTATGCAATAGATATAAATGTTTTTTCAATAATAAAAACTATATCTTACGCAAGCACTTTTATCGCTTGCATTTTATAAAAAAAATGTAATTCTTAATTGTTTTTAATATTAAATATAAAGTCATGTAATTTATGCTATTTTTTATTATACCCTTATTAGGAATTAGATTCAATATATTATGAAATACTTGCAACTTGTATGAATACAAGTTGCAAGTATTTCACAATATATCGAAAAAGCAATCACAAGATTATGATACATTAAACAATAAAAAATTTAACGTACCATTTTAATCGCATTTCAAGTAGCTTGTACTTAAATTAAATTTGCTGGAAACTGATAAAAAAATATAATATAAAAAGCAGCTTAAAAATTGTCGATAATTTAAGTTATCCATATATTAAAATGTGTATACGGTAAAATGTACAATGGTAAATTGCACTTTTGCTAGTGGCAATAGTTAACATAGAAAACGAGGCGAGTCGTACTGACGCGTCACGTAGTATCATTGTGAAATAAATGATTGCAAATGATGTGCAAGATCTTGCGAAGGGAACAACGGCGATCGGTTGCGTTGCATCGAGGTGCCACTTGTACGACATCGACTTTTACCGAAGCGAGCGATTTTGCGCTCGAAACGATTTCAATTTCTCCTCGTGCCAGCTCACGGAGCCCGCGCCGCGATTCACCGTAATACGGGTCCCCGATCAAAGTGTGGAGCCGCGCTCACGATCTCGTACAATCGCATATCCGAGCGACTCGAAAGTGCGAAGCGTTTACACCGGTATTTGAACTTCGCTGATGACGGTAATCACGCTCGGCTCGACACTTCAATTGCACGTTTCGTCGGGTTCCTGCGCCTCGGTTATTTTACGATCGGGAGTAACCCACCGCGGTGGTCAGGATCGCGTCCTTCTCGTCTTCTCCGTTGATCCGGAGCCGCGGATCTCGCGTTCTCCTTCCATCTATCTTCGCCAGATTAGATATCCACGTACGCCTACGCTGCATTTATCAAATTTATCGTACTATCATGAACTAGTTCGATATCGACGTGTGCCTGTTGTAATGACAGCAGCGAAGTATCATATATTATTATCGTGCGCCGTTTCTATGGATAGTTGGTGGGTGACAAATGTCGTCGTTCAAGGAACACTAGGTGATATGTGGGTCATTATGACATAGTACTCTATTGTAATTTGCATTTTATCGTGTTTCTATACCCGGTCGATTTAAAGGAGAGCAGATAAAATTTAGTGAGAAATTATAACGATAAAGTACTCTTTTATATACTTTACGAGTGCGAATAGATAATTTTAGAGAGATGAAGGGCACTTAAAAAAAATAACTGTTTATTTCTTTATCTCTCAAAGTGAAAGCTGATTATAATGGTTTTCTATCACCAGTAATACCGCAGAAATACTGTGCTTCCCGAAGATCGTGCGGTCACATTGGCACTATTTGAAATCTTTCTATACGCGAATGAGTTATTATAGTGAATTGCCATTGTTGCGAGTTCCCACCGCGGGCTACCGTTATCTTTTTGACACATTGCACGTCATGGTACGATTCAATTGAAATGAAATTGGAATTAGGTAGTCTGTAGTGTATCCTGTGTGGTTTGTGGTTCCAATGGCTGATGGTGATAACCAAAGAGAATCGAGGAAGTCAAAATATTAATGCATTCAGATTGTAGCCATTTAGCCATCTATTTCAGACGATTTTTATAAAGCATTGAAAAAATTCTTGTAAATAATGGAAAATAAGTAAATTTTTGCAGAATAATGCAGTAATGCAAATTACGATTGCTTAATTTGAACAATATTAATTTATGCTGCTTCTTCTGATTAAATAATCTAAGGAAGGAAAACTTCTTGCTGCTCACCGTCGTATACATTACAGTGAAGAATATGCTTAGTCGTATCTGCAATCTTCATCAAGATCGTACTGAAATTATTACACGTTTAGAAACAGTTAGAAGCATATTAGAAGTCAAAGCTACGGCTACTCATAATTCTCAACATGTAACTTATAAAAAAATATCTACTTATCAACGTCTATAATTTAAAGCGTTGATTTCATAAATATTACTTCTATTCTTATCGCTTCTTTCAAACATTCTTAAATAAGTATTTACAAGGTCTTTTAATCATCAGTAATATATTCGTCTGCAGTGGTTTGAATTTAAGAATATCTAGAAACATGAAAAACGTATTCATTCTTATCGCATAATTGTATCTTTATTTAACAATGTAACATATATTATATACTGATGCGTAATGTTCATCGTCAATGTCATTTTGTTTCTTCATAAAAAAAATTGCATAAGAGTGCTTCGTGCTTGTACTTTATGTACTTTATATGTTTTCATTGTGTCTCTCGTTAATTGCACTTCAGAATCCACAAGAAAATCCTTCAATGATCCACCCTGCAATTTACGATCCCGCGTCCGTCTCGACCATCAATGTACTCATTCTTTCATTCTATAAAAGCTCATGTAGAAGCCTGACGTGTGCATGTATCTATCTATAATTAATGACGCGTTCCAAGGCCTGATAATGGGAAACCGCCGCGTCCTTCCGCCAGCACTCAAGGATACGTGCGTACACGTTCCCTTGCTAAAAAGGAACAACATATCGGTCGAGTGGACGCGACGACACGGTCGTTCCACGGTGTTTCAGGAGGATGCTGCGACATTATCCCTTCCGTATTATACGCGAGCACGGCCTCGGGAGAGCCGCCGCTACGCACGCACGCACACGCGTGCGTCCACGGCCGGCCGCGCAGCGCGCAACACCGGTTCAACCGGAATCAAAGCACCATCTCTCGAAACCGGCGCAACGCGGCGCGGAGCCGCTCGCCCGATCCGCGCGGGCTCTCACGGGCACGTACACGCATCCGCGGGAACACGCGCGGAAAGCCCGAGCCGAGAAGCCCGGGCAGTCGGTGGGCGCTTTGATGTGGCCGCCGGTCTGCTGCCTTCGCCATCCCGAATACCTTTATATACGTCCCATGCTCCGCTTTTTCATTCTTCTCTCTCTTTCTCTCTTTCTCTCTGTTTCTTCTTGCGCTAACGTATCGTTCGATCGCCATCCACTGTGGTCATCCCTCTCCCTTTCGTTATGAGGACGTGCCCTCTTTTCCGTTCTCTTGCTCTCCGTACGCAAGTACACTGCATAAACTTCATTCCGCGATTTATTTCACTCTCCTCTCACAACTGGGTGAATTCTCCTCGCGCGCGTCGATGTTTAAAGAGGGTGGCTCGCTGATGCTCTATCTCTCCTGCGTACGACACGAGAGATCTCGTGATCTTGTCGGAAATTAGATGGATGGCGAGGCGGGTGCTGAATTCATAGAGAGAAGCTTTTTAATTTCTTTATTAATCTGACAGAATGACTTTGTGGCTTTGCGCTTTGAAGGGCCAGTATAATAATATAATTTTTAAGTTGCAGTTTCAATTATGTCATTTTACTTAGTTTACGCGAAGTAGTTGGAAAAATTAAATACAGTATTTTGTGTGATGATAATATCTAATAAAAACGTCTCTGCGCGTTTATATAATAAATATGTATAAGAAAACATTTATTTAACGAGAAAATTAAAAAATGTAAAGATAAAAGGTAGAAAATATACATAAAATTTTCGGCACAGATGATCTTAAATGAAAAAAAAACACCTGTCGAGTCTATCGAGTTTTGCGAAGTTCTATAATGACGCAAGGTGTTTTTTAAGCAGGTCATTAGCTTTAAGGGCGTTTTCGACAGTTGGGGAAGAATGTCCCTGGTCGATTTCCTCATTTATTTCATACATATTCTCGCCATCTCTTTAATCCTTTCTAGGATCTCATTTTGGTCCAGTTAAACGAGTCAGTTCAATCCAGTTCTAGTGTCAAACCATTTTTAAATGTCACGCATCGCACGATTGCAATAAATCGTCCCTTAACAGGAAAATCCCCGAAACGGAACGGTATGAACCGGCGACGGTTGGTGTTGCACGTCGATCAAGGGAGTGACAGAAGGCAAAATCCTACGTGATGAGCGACGTGGCCGGAATGTGGGACGCAGAAAAAGCGGCGTATAGTCCCTCGCCCACTGGTACCGGAGTGTATCTGCCCGAGGATACCGTACGGCTTTACGTTCCTTCCTGCAGGATCAAAGAGAACAAGAGACTCTTCTCTCTATGCAGCACCTGTAGCGCATAGCCGTGCGTCCATCTGTCCGTTTCGTGGCATCGGTGGAAAGACAAGGTCTGGCCAGCTTCTTGCGGTGTAATCAATCGTGCCGCCACCATTGCCAGCTTTCATTCTCTCTTCCGATCTCCTCCTTACCCGGCTTCTATGTTGCTTCTCCACCAATGACACGAATTGTACTCGTGCACACGTAGATCACTTGCATTTGTTCCTTTTGCCGCTCTAGTGTTTAACGCACCTGTACGTATATCGACATCCATTCGAGTAGAAGGCGTGGGAATAGGCTCTATTCCGTTCTGAGAGAATGGTCTTTCTTTGATGAGTATCAGAGGCAACTACCGTATACTGCTTGATAAGTTACTGAAACAAACAAATGTATATGGTTTTAATACAAGTTAAAATATTGCAGTCAATTATATCATTTGATGTTATCAAAAAAATGTATCGTGGATGTAGATCATCAATCGTGAATCTTGTCCCTCTCGTTTTGGTAAAGATTCGTGTGCTAATATTTTATGTCATACATAAGAGATACTCATCACATATAAAAACTGTGATAAAGACTTCTCAGATCCTCCCTTTTTACGTTCAGCGTCCGTAAGAATGCTGAACATACTTGGTAATCCCTATAGTGATATATAATTTCACAGTTCTTTCCGTTTTAAATTTAAATTCTGTACATATTTCTCAGTTAATATACATCCAACTACATATAAGAATAAAGTGAGAATACTAGCAAGTATAACGTGGCATCTAGTATAAAACAAAAAGTTTGCAACAGCAGACAGCAGGTAGAAATCTGCATACGGATCAACCTTTTTCGGATCTCCGTGTCGGATTATGGTGAAATGATGGGTCGAAGAAACGAATGGTGACGGAGACAAAACGGGAAAGAGTCACGCTTTTAGCTTTTCCTATTTCCCGGGAATCGGATTATTTCCACGTATTTTTCTTCTTTTAAGACTCAAGTCGTGACTCAAGTCTTTGACCTTTGTATTTCAGAATTAACTTTTAAAGGATTAACTTTTAAAGGATCTAGACACACTTGCAAAACTCTTACCTACCTAATACGAGAAAGATAACTTTGGAAAATAAGAATATAGAATATAATGTATACGCACAGTTCAACGTTAGAGTACAATTGATGTGTGTGTTACGTATTATGTAATATTTGGAAGAATATTTATAAGAATTGTAAAAAATCCAATTTGTTTTATCTCGTTGCAAACAATAATAAGTTCTTCTCTTTCGTTCATATCTATATCGGTTTTTCGGAGGTTTCTCAATCTTCTTTCTTTTCACACGATTATTAAACTGAACGTCTGAATCGACGTGATGCGGCGAGTGATGCCCGCCGTATTCCACGCCAGGATACACACAACGGCTATAATTAACAGTAGCTACGTTATACGATAAAGTACAATGGCGGCGCTACTTTGAGAAAGAGACCCCCACGAGAGTGTGTTAATTTATTATTTTTTTAATATGCTATTCATCTCGATGCTGTTCCCCTCTCTCTTCGATTCGCAGTCGGCCTCGTTTGTCTCGGAGACCAAAAGGAAAAGATGAACGATCGTCGCTGTAGGGAGTTTCACTGTCCTCTTTTTTCTTCGTACGAAGAAGAGCAAAAAGGAACTATGCCTCTTTTTATTGTAATCAAGCAGTACCGCACTTCGATATTTCCGAAAGAAACTAACAATCCTCTCTTAAAATTGCCGTGTTAAATCAATTTATTGTTGGCTGATGCCTCTTTTCCGCAATGCTGACTAGTTCTTTCATTGTGCTTACTTCGTGAGTGACTGTCATTGTATATTTTGACAGTTGTGTGTATCAAGGCTAAATAGCGCGCGTGGCGCGCGTCTGTTGTGTCTAGTATTAATAAAAATTTGCAAAAATAGTCGCCGATTATTCGGTATATTTTATAAATTGTAAAGTATATCTTTCATATTTTGAAAAATTCTGGACTAGCTATTTAGAGATTGCTTTTAAAATATATTTTGCACGTCCAAAAGATAATTTAATAAATTAATTCAGAGTATGACATATTTGCAAATTTTCATTCGCCGAAGTTATCTAGGCAAAAGGCAGTCACGACATAGATTGAGAAATTCCTATTCGGAGAAACAAGTCGCGCTCGAAGAGCCACGTCCGACTTTCTGTTGCAGACTTTCCGACGCCGCGTGACAATCAGCCTGGCCACTTTGCTTTATTTACATTTAAACTGCTCGCCACGGTTGACAAATGAGTCCGATATTATCAAACAATCGATTGCCGTTCGGCCGGAATCGCTTTGTAAGGGCCGACCGACTGGCTGACGAATCTTTTAACTCCACGCGCCTTCTTGTTTTAGGAAAAGGAAGAGAAGCGGGAGAGAAGAACAATCGGTCCCTGTGACATGCCTGTACAAACGGAGCACCGTGTTCCTCACGTTTCTCAACCTTTTCGCCTCCTTTTTCTTTTTTTGTCGCCCGTGTGATTTATTTCTTAGCTGGCCTGAATCTATGGGAACGAACGAAAAGGGCGCGTCCGTGGAATTCGGAAGTTGCTGCTTAAGAATGCAGGCGCAATCTTACCGCTATAAACAGAACACATTTAATCCTTACGATTTGATGAATTATTCATATTTTAGATTGCTTTAATTGATAGCAATGAATTGCATTTTGTGTTATGACATAAGAGGTCTTTAAAGTTTATATTTATGAAAATTTATTTAGAAGAGCTTCTAATGAATATTTAATCACTTTGGAAGCCATTTGTTCTTTTCGAACATATGATCTTATTGTTAGTTTTAGTATATCTAGGTAAGGATATCAAAGTTTGATTTCAAATCAAACTTTAATTATCAATCAAAGATCTTAAGCATATTTGTATTTCGATACGCGATGGCATATCGGTTTCAAGGGCATGAGGTTTATGAACCTCTTGGGAATCGAATCGGGTAATGTCCGGGTGGTGTGTGTCACGGAGGAAACTCCGCGCGGGGCAATTACAATATTTCCTACGTTGCGAAAGAGGATGGGCTTGGCTGACACTCTGACAGCCCGTAGTCAAATGTTCCACGCTTCCCTGCGTTCGCGTCTCGAGCATGGGACGTGAGGATCTGTATATGCACATGCCTGTGCTTCCTTAACAGCGCGATTCCGCACAGGCACGGGGCTTGCAACGCGGCCGCGCGCAATTAGAGGGGCTCCCCTTCGCTCCTTTCACGTGCCTTCCGATAAACTTTAGAGAAAAGTGCTTTCGCTCGAGAGTGAGATAAGTCACGCGTTATAGTAATCGCGTAATTATGCCAATGAAAGAGGCACCTGAACATTTTCTTACATTCACCGTATTCCGACTGCTGATCTTTTTTCCTCGCTGCGAATACGATTGATTGACTGCGGGATAAAAACCTATTGCCGCGATACTTATATTTCAACATAATAAATGAGAACGTACGGTTACCGCGTATGAACAACTTTTCCCAATCCGACAATTCAGTCGCGCGATCACGTGACGGGCTTCTGTAGACAGAATCGATCTCTAATGACACTCGCGTAGCATCTCGTAATTTACAAGCCTTCTCATCGACTACCGCTCTTTTCTCAGACTCTTTGATATTCGTAATAGCGAGTAGATCGCACCTCCGCGGAGGCAAACCGTCCGCGTCGGTCCATCACCGAAGCGGAGAGGGGAATGTCGAACGATCTGAGATAAAGGAAAGAGAGAGTAGCTCCCGCAGGTGGACGCGTTGCGCAAACCGAAATCTCATTATCGCGAGACAAAGGTGCGACGATTAATCATCGTCACCGCTACGGCGGCGGCGGCGCGGTGCAGTGCCGTGTAGCTCGCGGCGGAAGCGCGAGATGGAAGACGCGGAGCAGGGAGGCCGTGTATAGCGGCGGACGAGAGGGAGGAACAAGCAGGAGGATGTGAAGAGACGGGCGTCAACGCACGGTGGTCGTCAAAGGTCCATGCGGAACTAAGTCGCGCGCCCTTTGTGCTCGCCATCCCCGTCCGCCCTCCTCTTACCATTTTTTTTCGGGGACTCGATTCTTCCGCGATTCGACGCGGTTCATCTGCGTACGCGTCCAAGGACTCGTGCGTATATTTACCGACTCCGCAGCGTCGAACGCGTTAAATTTGTAATTACGTTTATTACTCGGGAATCATGTATCTTTCAGGACGGCCGTCGCGGCAGGATTAATCGATAGATCGAATTGTCGCGCGGCGTGCCTTCTTTGGCGCGATGTAATTCCGAGGCGGGATACACCGCTATTTGTTAAGCTTGGCAGCATTGTGATGAAGAGAAAAGGATGTATGTGTGTGCGATAATAATGTATGAATTAAATTCATGGGACATTATACATCACTTATAATGTAACGCATAATTATTACGTAAACCTGTAAAAACCGAAAATAAAATTCTTAAAACAATTTAAGAACTCCTCGTCGCCAGCCAATAATTAAAAACGTATAATTTTTAAAATCGACCCAACTGGCCATGTTAATTAAATAAGATGTTATCTAGAATATAGAATTTATTGCGAAAAATATTACCTCAGCCAGGGTTTGAACCTGGAACCTCCCGCTTTCAGTGCAGACGTCGTCCCAATTCTTAAATATAACGCCCTATTGTTTCACGGAAAAAAAAAGGATTAGCAAAAATAGGGACACGTAACATTTTTTGCAGCGAGAGCTATAATTTAGCAATAGTAGCAAAACTTTTAGCTCTCGCTGCAAAAAATGTTAGGTGTCTCCAGGTGTCCCTATTTTACTACCTATTTTTACTAGTAGCTAATTCTTTTTTTTCTTTAGCATTACATTTGAGTGCTACAAATTAGGCTAATTGTAAGTATTATACTCAATCAATCAAATGTGCAATTGCACTGTCCTATTCAGTAACGGTCTAGATCCTATATCTTTGATAGTGCGATAAACCTTAGACGTACGGAGAAGATGGAGTGCCTCATTAAGCTCTCTTTTGTAAACATTTCAGTATTCTCGGGAGATACATACTATTCCTATGTCCCATCGTCCTAATTAACTGCATTATCGTGCAACCCGTTATCGAATCCCTCATTACGCGGAGCATCCTTCCGCGGCGCAAAGAAGGCGACGAAGCAAGAGGCATAACGCCTGTTGTTTCGCCACCGAGGTCGAGCCGATCGAGCGCTGCGTAATTATTGGGTTCAGGAATGAACCGGTCGGTGTCGACAATGAAAAATCCCGGGAGAAGGATTAATCCTCGCCTGGCGGCACCAACGTGTCCCGGCGCGTCCTCAGAGAGCTGAAGGACGTTCTCTCCTTGCGGAAGTCCCCCGTTCGAAATCTTGCCGTGCACGTGGTGCCCATCAATCTTGTTTATGCATATTAGAGATTATCGTGTATATGTAAGTACACCGGGCGATACACGATATCACGGCGGAAAAAAAAAAAAAGGATTAACTACGTTGTCGTGCATCAATCTCCGCTCCGCGAAAGCTTCTTCTTCGCGCCGACCGGTTCCAGCACGGTGCGTCTCCACAATGTTATTAACCACCTTCATTTCTTTCACGAACGTTAATGTTAACTTCTTTTTTCAAAAGATGAATGTCTCCGTAAATATCGCTGCTACTCAATACCGTGCACCTCGTAAGTTATCATTTGGAATCGAACCTTCCATTTTCGGGTAAATTGCCAGACCGGTGACTGGGCGTCACCTGAGAAAACATGTGTAGCAACGTTTGTAACGCAAGAAATGTCTATGTGACAGCTTCTTCGTGCAAATGCGCGACAGAGGTAATTAATCCCGCGTAAGAGAAGGATAAAGAACGGAGGATGCGTAACTGTTGTGCTGGAATTTCGATAAGCGTAAGAAGGAGCTGCCGGACACGGATGCCGCGTTAATCTCGATACGTCGTGTGTCACCGGAGGTGGTCCGCGATGATGAATGCGAGGCCTTAGGCGGACCTCAAGAGAGGGACGGCAGGTAGCCGGGTAGCCGACAACACACAGCAGGGGGCTCTTCTCATCTTGGTGATTCAGGCGTATTGAGTCGAACAGCGAGGTAACATCGGCCTCACCCCGTAACTTCGCAGAAAAGAAAGCGGTGCAATGTAACTTGAACGATGTAACTCATAATGTGACGACAGGTGGAAGATGCATTATACTGTATATTAATCCTTTTGGCACTGAATTAAGTGTATTCCCAGATTTCTGTGTGTCCGTCAATTTTTATTCATTTATCGTCTAAAAAATTCAATATTTTAGATCATATTTTCAGTATTTTTATAAACTTTCTTTATATATAATATTTATATTATCCATTAGATAATTTATTTTTATTGCGAGTAGTAATTTTATGAAGAGACAAGACATCTTAAATAAGAAAAGGACATAACGTATATCTTATCTTTTAAGGAGTGCCACCTGTACTCCTTTAAACCGTGGGAGCATTGTACAAAGTCAGAGAGGAAAAAAAATCGAAATTAGCGACACGATCTGAGTGTGTAGGCGAGGTGCGGATCTTCGTCATTCAGCGCCAAAACGGGAGTCTCTTGTCTGGTGCAGGAAGCGATTAATTTTACAAGTGTGTCCGTTTGCCGTACAATTATATAGATACTTAACGGATGAAAGGAAACGTCGTCTCTGTCTAATCGGATTACTGCTTGTTAAAGCAACGAAGCGAAATCTGATCAGCCACTGGTAATTTGTAATAGCTTAAAGCTTAAAATAATTGAAGCACTTGATTTGATCATGATGCAGCACTAAGTCGCTAGAAAAAAAATAATTAGCGTACGAAGAGAAAAGAATGTTCAAAAAATATATATAATATATACATATAGAAAACCGTCAATGACTTTAGCAACTATATGGTTCTTCTCGAGTATGGATTAGCAGATTAGCTCACAGAGATCGATATCTTGGAAAATCTTCGTGTGAACGAGATCGCTGCACCCGATAAATGATTCTCCCCATGACCATCCGAGACACTGTAGGAGATTATTACGAGTCCTTAAAGCCAAGGAGGCTTTTAAGGCAGGGTGCTCGAGATGCCGCGGTATGATGAAGCCATTTTTTTGTTCTTCTCTCGTATTGTTCCAGTTGCAACGCCTTTGTTTCGCGTAATTGGAAATTCTCCGTTATTTTGATATTCCTAGTAAGCAAGATATCTCATAATTGTAAAAGAAATTTTAGTTTATCTGAATAATCTATTATTGCGATATCAATTTTATTGGAGAAATGGCAAATTAAATATTGTTTCTTTTTCCTATTTGTATATATGTATGTATAAAAATTGTGGTAATTATGTTTATGATTATTATATTTGCATTATACTTGCAATATTTTAAAATATTAAAATATTGAAGGTTCTGGTAACTGTGTGTCACATTATGTCATTTAAATATATTCGCCACATTTACTATCTTAAACAGCAGGTAATATTTGCCCTGAAATGACAATTAGGGAAGTAAACGGTGCAAAGAGAAATTTCGTGGCCATATATCTAAAGGAACTGCGTTCTCGCGTGTATTCGAAAGGTGAGGGAAACAGTTTTCGAGAAATGCGCAGGTTTGCATGGGGCTGGCATAAAGGGCGGGTCGCATCCCCATGACAACCGTTCGCCCCGCTGATGAATCGACTTCGTGCGCGGCACATCGGGGTACACCGGTGAAATGCGATTCCTGATTACCTTGCAAACTTGGGCCTCCTAATTAACAATCCACGAGCGCATTCGTTGCTCGAGTTACAACTTTCGTGGGTTCCTACTCGGCCGCGCGCGTGGAAAGCGGCTTTGTAATCCGAGCGTTGATAGGCGCTTTTTAAGGATAGACTCAATTATCGTCTGCTATTACAAGCTATGAACACCCAATCTAGAATCCCAATCAAGAACATTCTATGAAATCAAAACATGCTAATAAGAAGATTTTAATATTTTAATCTGTTACTTGAATTGTTGGTTTGTGATAAATTTTTTGGAGGCGCGCTATGATCAATTTAGCCAGTTATAGGTAATATTTTTAATGTATATCTGATTATTCAATAAATTTGTTATTATATTTACAATAACTGTATAGTGTACCTACATATGTTTCTCAAAATTAATGTGGCATTACTCTACCGTATTTCTTACGCAACAAATAACATCTCTATCTATTAAAAGAGATGCATGTTATTTGCATGAACAAAAAAGAAAGACGTTAAGCGAACATTGTGAATTAAGATATATTGACGGCATCAGCGGAAAAATTCACCATCCTCCTTCGGGAAACTTTTCGCGGGGAGGTGAGCCCGGCGCCTCCGACAAATGTATCGTAAATTGTCGTTGCGAAGTGCTTAATGCGGTTGTCGCGTGAGGAGGTGCGAGTCGCGATGGCGGAAGAGAAGAGCACGAGGAGATGGGAACGAGGTGGAAAGGAGACTCTTAGAAGGGAGACAAACCATTTCGTCGCGCCCGCCCACGCTGAAATTTTGAATCCGATGACGAGTTGGTAGTGCAACGAGCGTCATCGGTGAGCCTGACAGCGGTCCTAATGGCTTGATAATGCCGCCCTCGGAGATAATCGAGCGTGAGATCGTTCAGCCGATTTTCCTCCGCATGGATTTTAAGAGACGACGCGAACCGATTTTCCACCTTGCCTCGAAAGTGCACCGCGTACTTTGCGGAAATGTGATGCGGACGACGCTGCGCTTTTAAGACGAGGATATAAAATATTGCGATAGAAAATTAACCCCACGTATCTCGCAAAGATTCTTAAGTACATCGCAGTAGTTTTATAAGTTAACTCACTTTTTTATTTGTTTGCATCATGGATTTACAATGGAATTTTGAGTTATTAATAATTGAGAAATTAAGGATTTTAAAGAGTTAAATTATATGTCAAATATTATTTTAACTAAAATATTTAATCTATACTAAAACAAAATATAAAATATTTAAAGTATGAATATTTACAAAAAATTTTTAATATTTAATATTTTTATACATCCATAGACCAATTAATGTAATCAACTCTCTATAAATAACTTGTTAATTTTTTATATTTAGCGTACAAATGGTATGTTGATTTTGGATAAAGTATTTAGAAATTATAGTGCTGATTGATCCAACAGTGAACTTGACAACGGACCAATGCTGCTGGAATATAATGGCCCCAATAGTCCACAAGCGTGCGAGGGGTTGAGTTGGTGGTTCGGTTGCCCTCAAATCATCGCGGGGGTGTGAGGTAAATGACGTTCGGCCATGCGGAAGTAATGCGATAATGGCTGCCATGAAAGGCCCCTACCATGATATCTGTTGCTTTGATGTGTCCTCTTGGTACTTCCGTACCTTTTCACTCTTGGATCGATTTTTATTCTTTTCGTCGACATTTTAAATTCGCATAGTCGATACGTCGAGTTGATAATATTTCGTTCAGCAAATCTGTTAATTGTACACTTCACGACTGCAATCGGCAATTACTAATATGAACTAGAAAAATTAATATATGTGTGTATTTATGAGAGCAAGAGTGAGAGAGAGAGAAGAGAGAGATTTTTAATATAAAATTGTAGAGGTATCTAAAAATATAGTAAAATGCATATTAAAGAAATACTAAAATTACATAAAGTTTAAAAAAAACAGCAAACATATTTCCGTGGACCGGTATAGTATTTACATAAAATTGAAAAGATTATAAAAAATGTCGTAGCGATTGATTAAAAATAGCAGAAATAGTCGCTTCTCACAGTGCATTAAAGATCATCTATCGTGGGAAAAAGACCTCAGAATAAATTATCATAGGCCGCTGAATCACACATTCATTATCGACATAGAAAAAGTCGATAAACGCGAAGCGGACATCAGATACTGAACGATTCTGTGAACGCACGAGTCAGTAATCTCCCATTCAGAAAAGTTAGCCGGGCATCTCAGGTTAATTTGCTACTTGCATTCCGCTCAATGGCCACGCGTGAGTGCTACAGATGTAGTAATGAATGGGCGCGGGTCGAGATGCGAGTGAGGGTTGCTTTCACGCAGAGTGGCACGTTTCTCTAGTCACTTGCGTTTGCGTAAATTTGCATCGTAAAAAATATTATATAATCTTTAGTAAAATCTTTTCTTAAGCGATTATAATAATCTCTGTAATTTATTATAATTTTTCATTATTTTGATTCTATACATACGATTTAGAAATATACATCAATTAAAATCATCAATTGAAAAATCTGTTAATAAATATTTAAGAGACAAAGCATTTCAATCAATTTGCAAAATATTTCCTAACAGTTTTGTGGATTTATGCCCATTTCTACCAACGTCGGTTAACTTTAATCTTAGGTTAACTCACTCTTTGTCTCTTTCTAACTGTCGCCCTTAGAAAGAGAGACAAAGAGTGAGTTAACCTAAGGTTAAAGTTAAACGACGTTGATAGAAACGGGCATTATATAGTTATAATTTATAATAGAGATTTAATACACTTTTACCTTCTCATAAAGAGTTGCATTGATAACATTTTGATGTAGCTTTATATCTTAACTCTTTAATCAAGATTTACCGCCTGCAGATCGCAAAAAAACGCAGCTGGAGCTCTCTTTTTCCTCTTCTCTTCGCAAGCAGCAAAAATCGATAAACACAATCTTCATCGACCCGAGTCCCTCCCTGAAAATACTTGCGGCTCAACAATCGAAGCCCGCGATTACGGTCGATTCCTATCAAATAAAGATCATCCAAAAAAAGGGGAATATTACTTAGCCTCCACCAACCGGTGCAGGTCGCCGCATCGTCCGTTGAGGGACAGACGCGTCCGTAGTCGCAGTTTGTCGGCCAATGGGACCAGACAGAAACGCAATCGCAATGCAGGCCAATCCCTCTGCTCCGTTCGTCCACCCGCTCTCGCTCGCCCTCCCGTGCCCGGTAATGACAATCATTACCGGGGAATGATTGCAGCGTCGGGACCGCCAGCGCGCCAGCCGCGCGCTATTGGGGGATGGAAACCACCTTATAGAGTCTCTCCTCGGTCCTCGATGCGAGCGGATTGTCACATGCTCCTGCTTGCACGGCAGAGCGCGTTTCCTCTTCTTCATTCGAGTTCGATTTTGCGGTAGAGAACTTTCTTCGTGGTGTGAGTGACCGAGACATGGCGGTCAGTCAGTCGGGGCGAACACAAAAAAAGTAGCGGTCAGAAGAAAGTTACCGAAGCCATATCGAGGCCACACTACCGGAATATCCGCATCACGTTATCGCGATACTTCTTCCTCGGAGTGAACCACGACACATTCTCTTTCTTATTTCTCTTTTTATTCCTCAATTTATTCTTCGTGGTATAAGTGTATTGTGCGATGGAACATGGCGACTGCTCACGTGTGTTACTCGGGACAGGTGTAACGTAGTGAAACTATTCTTTGGAAGTTTTGTGATCCGTTATCTGGATCAATATTCGATTGATTAAATTTGAGATCTGCTAAAGATTTCTCTGCCGATCGATTTAAAGAAAAGATCGAACAATCTCGACCGTCTCGCATCCTGCCCAAATGTTAATATCAATGCCCATCGTACAAGAAATATTAGATAGGGTTCACCAGTTGCGTTCCTGATGTCTTATTTTGTGAATCAATTGCGGTGATGTATCGTCGATTGTACGTGCTATGTTACGTAGCATTGCCGGTGGCTTTGTTTAGAGTGGCCCTCAACGAGTTCCAGTGAAAAGGTCTCCTCGTGCGTGTTGTACGAGACGTAGAAGCCTGCATGGCGCACATGTCGTTCTGGATGCACGTACGCTCAGCATTGTTGTCGCTGCGGAATTGGCAAACGATCGTTATTATCAGATTTGTCGATCTCTGAATTTTCTTCGACATATTTATCGACCTGTTGCCACACACAGTTTAATGACAGATCTTATCACGCGAGCATAAGGTGGCAGCAAATTCATACAGTTTCCAGATCGAGGAAACAGTGCAAGGGAACCGAAAGAAGATTGAGCAACATCGCATCTTCCGATGAAGAGAATGTATGTGGTTGCTAGCGATTACATAAACGCATCACGATCGACGAATGTTCATTCATCAGTTCTCATGGATGTATTGAACGAAAAAAAGAGTTACCTATGGACAGATAATTATAGGAGTGTCAATCGATTGTATTGTTATATTTCTACAAAAAAAATGTCGAAGTGTTCAAGGTACTGCACGTCAATTACTTAACATATAGATTTATGTATGTAACACATAATAAGTCACTTTGATTACGTAAGAAGAGAAAACCCGCGTGGAGTCTCTTAAATGTCAGTCTTGTGCGAATGTCATTCTTTCGATGGCACTTTAACGATTGAGAAGACATTTCTCTTTTTTCCATGTTAGTATTGGATATACAGCACATTCATAAAAGAAAACTTGTTGAAAGGTCTCTCACAATCAGAATACTAAAACACTACGTTAATGTATTACTATATCAATATAATAAATTGTGAAACAGCTGGAATTGTCTAAATAGCAGGATCACCCCACAAAGCTCTTTTCTTAAATTTCCGATTCGCAAATTCCTAGCAATTAGATATAATAATTGCTTTAGATATTTTGCTTCAGTTATCGCAGATATTGGCATCGCGCCGAGCTTCATAAAACTTGGAAATTCGGCCTGGTTGCACCGATTCGAGAGAGTCAAACAATAATTGTCGCTTAAAAACCGATCGTTTGCGGATACCTGCGAATTTCTGCCGTCTCGACTGCGAAGGACATCCCTGAATTTTTAGAAACAGCTCCGAGAAATTATTTCGCAAGAACTATGCAGGAGAGATTCAGCGGAAGGTAAGGATTACCCTCTTACGCAACAAAATATAAATACGCCAAATAAGACTATAAAATTTGCCTAAATTTGTTGCACATTTGGAATTGTTATATAAACCAAAGTACTAAGCGATAACTTTGCTCTCATTCCAGGCCAAAATTTTTAACTAAAATTAATTCATTATAGAAAGAGTATCTTATATTATAAGAACAATAGGTATCTCACAATGATTAATAAATAAAATAATCCATAAAATGTATTGTACAACAAGAATTCGAAAGAGAAATTGCAAAGAATTATCTATTTACCTGAATAAGTGTTACTGATTCACTGATCGTATCGGCATTGATTGTATTAAAAGCAATAAAGCAAGTGTACTCATTTAAAAAATAATCGGCAGCGCCCGATTGATAATCAGACATGTAATAATAGACTAACTGTATCCCGGATGGATAGGAAGAGCATTTGACAAAATAAGAAACGAGCAGAAGCTTAGGCGGCGACGTTACATGGAGTAAATAAATCACAATAATTATTGCGTACTATCGATTCTGTGGATGCATTCGAGAACGAAATTGCCGTTAGAATCAATCTTGCTGGCGCATTAACTTTAGATCGTGTCATGATAACGGAAACGACCTAAAACAGACTCGGCTGTTATCTTCGCACTCGTGTACGTATCATCGTGAAGTCGATCGCCTTCAATATTATCTGATCTTTGATTATAATGATCGCGCCCATTGTATTTAACCGCTATGCGCTCGATTCTATGATCGAGCGTTATCTCGATCCTTTCGGTGAAACTGCGATTTCTTCCGGAAGACAATCAGCGTGATTGGTTTAACTTGATATCATTATTGATGTAAACGCTTGTACGCCAAAAGGTCTAGTGTCTCGTAGAAATTTAAAAAAATAAGCGACAAAACACGTTCGGTTTCCGCGAAGATACGTGAGCAATTAGATGATGCCATTGTGCGATGTATTATTTTTTTACAATTTATGAGACACTCGGCGTGTTCTTACAGCAGAATTTTTCTTTTTATCATGATAGGAAAAGTGATCCTTTATTATAAATATTCTTTTTTCTAGCAAGATGTTTTGTTCTCAATTTCATCAATAAAATTGCAAAATTATCTCTCAGAACCATGTGATTCATTTAGTAAATTTGTTTTACACAAATGGTATGTAGAGCGTATAACTTTGGAAGTTACGAAAGGCCATGCTTTCTCACTAAATCTTGGGAGAGCAAACGTCAGCGTTACAACTAAACCGCTACGCTAAGCAACCATTATTATTCGCGATAATGACAGACGTCCGCGCTTCTGCGGTCTGCCATTCCGGTCAGTCCAGTTTCTACTACATGCTTATACCTCTCTCGCACAACTATCGATTACAAAGTATTAGAACTCGCCGAGCTGTGTTTAAGGAAATGAAAGAACGTACGGCTCAATGGTGACCGCGTTCTGGGTCCACACCCGTGAGCGATCCGTTCATGTCGCGTCGTTGCGACCGTGTACGCCGCTATACTGCCCGTGTATGCGCTGTAATTTCTGTAGTCGTAAAAAAAAAGGAGTTTAGGAAAGCGACACATATAAGCCGCCCTACAGCTGAGTCTAATTCATATCTCATGCGTTAACATCGACGGTACCTCCCTATTCGCCATGTTGCTCTTGCGAAATAGCGGTTCTTCCGCCGTCGCAAACGATTGCTACTTCGTATTTTCTGGAATCGGAAATTACATTGATACCGGTGCACCGCATACCATAAGAAATAACGCTTCTTCGATATATACCTAAATTTCCTACTATAAAACTCTTTTTTTTAAATATAAGTAAACGTGTTTCCTCCTATATAAAAAGATATTGCTACATTATTTGATGCCAAGCGAAATGCTAGAAAATTTAGAGACGATATAGTCCGGTTCACTTTTCATTTAAATGCTTAGGGGCCTTTCTCCAAAGTATCACTGCGAAGCATCAAAGAGCTTCACGGAGATACATTTATATTTATGGAAATAAAAAGAAAGAGAAAGAGAGAGACAGGAGAGACTCAATGCTGGCGGTCAGCATTGAGTCTCTCCTGTCTCTCTCTTTCTTTTTATTTCCATAAATGTATCTCCGTTGGTATCCACGCCCGTGTGCAAGCGCTCGTCTCTCCATTGCAACGCGCCTGTTCATGCACATGCAGGACATGTATACGGAAATACAGTACTCGTTCTCTCTCCTTCTCTCTCTCTCTCTCTCTCTCTCTCTCTCTCTCTCTCTCACTCTCAATGTGCGTTCTTGCCCGCCGCGGAAAACATAATGATGGCGAGTGAGCGAAGCTGCGAGCGAGCGTTCGTTCGTTCGTTCGTTCGTTCGTCTGGGACTCGTGCTGGAAACCGGCGATAAGGAGGGAGTGTCTACTGCCGCCATAATAATAGCCCTGAGCGCCTCTCCGACTCCGCTGCACCGCTCCGCGCCGCTCTCTACCGCGCGGCGGCAATGCACATGCACCGAGCGCGGAGCCGCGGTCGCGCCGTTGTTGTGCTGCACGGCAATGTGCGTTCGTGCACGCGCGCATGCAGGCATTTTACATGACGGCGTGTATAGGCGATATTCCCGAAGCTCCAGATATTCTTGCTCCCTTCGGCTCTCAGCTTTCTATGCGCGCGTCTCGTACGCAGCGGCAATTCGGCTGACAATTCGGAAACCGAGAGAACGCATGGATGATATCGGCATGAATTTGTACCTTATGTTATGGAAGACACACACGTTGAAGGCGTAAGAACGAAGCTCCCACGAAGAAAAGATGCTCTTCGCTTCATTAACCTCGATTCACGATGCGAATAACAAATGTTGGCGGACGTATGTCGATTACTGTTTTTAAAGGAATATCTGAATGCGTGGGAGACGACTGATTCGATCTACATCGATGTAAAGATGAAATTTAAGTTTATTGCTTATGTAACGTTGCCGACGGGCGAGCATAATGTTTATGGGATAGGGGTAGGCAGTAAACAATTCATGCAGTCGCGTGAGTTCCCTGACATCAGCCTACTACGTACACCTCTAGGGTGGCCGTAGGGACGACACGTAGTTACTTATTGATAATGCGAATTAATTTTTAAGTGATCGCTCGTACGTTGCATATGATTCGCGTACGGTAAGAACAACATGGGAAAAGTTTCATGCTTAATTTTTACAAAAAAAAAACAACATTGATTTTTATTATAATGCTGTCTCACCACTTATAATATAAGGGCTCTACATCCGGTTACATCTAATGTACCGATGATCGCAAGCCTGATGCAGTAAGAGAGGACCGCGGTAGGGATGCGTTTCATCTCTTTTTTAATGCGTTGCTTTATAAAAAAATAATTTATTCAAAAATGTTTATACTTACGAATTAGGATTAGCTTAACTATTTCGAATCTATAATAAACCGACTTTATGCTCATCTCGGCATTACGACATCAATTTTTGACCCCGAGCGGTTAACACGGTGAACATTATCAGCCGAAAAATCGCGCCGCAGAACTCCCTGGTAATTCGCGCTCAACCCCGATCTCGTGCGATACTCGAGTCCCCCGATCGAAGGGCACACCACACCCTTGGCTGGTTCCGCGACGTAGCTGCAAGGGTTACATCGGGCACATAAGCGGGAACGGTGTACGTGGTCCCCACCATTGGTCGGGCCGGTTCAGATTCATTAGCACGCGAACGGCGATTGGCCGGCCGTGGAGGCGCTCGTCTTTTTGCTTTCCGCGCGCGTAATGACGTGCTGCGCGTCTCAGCCTATATGCAACCGAGCGATCGTGCATGGCAGATAGGTTCTGCCCGCGTCTGCCTGCATGTGCATCGCCCACCGCGCGCATAGGTATATATAGGAAGCAGCCCGCCGAAGATATCTCGGGGGGTGTGGAGTTACTTGCATCGCAAATGGGCCTCCACCACGCAGCTCTGCCTCGAGCAAGCTCGAAGGGATATCTACGCCCTTTCTCCCTCCTCCGTTCACCCCCGGCGATAGGGACGATTCTTCAAGGGCGGCTAAATAGTTCGATCGGGATTTTCGCTCCCTGCATGAAGCTGTAATCGTAGAAAAGATAGGGTCGCCTGAAGTATTGCAATTTTCGCGATAGGGGAAAAATCGCGGGATTTTCACGTCTTATTTCCATCCTTCTTTTGTTATTATTTTTCTCTTTAGCGAAATTAAATACGAAGGGAATTTAATTCTGCCAATTTTTGAATCTTAATTATAAAGGCGAATATTTTATATCTTCTAGGAAAGAAAAAAAAAGAGTTTTTCCTCTTTTAAAAACAATTTTATATCAGGATATGCATAATAAACATGCATGAGAAAAAATATAAAATCTTATTTTTTCAAGGAACAGCAATTTTCATATTTTTCCACCATGAGAAGAATTCATTTTTTCCGCGTTGTTATATAATAGCAAAGCAGGAAGTAAATTCGCTTTTTGTCATTCGCTTTTTTCTCTTGTAGGCTATTACATGCGTAATCAAGCGCCAGATACGGCAACGTATATCCGAGCACTTGTGAATGTATAAGAAATTAGATACACGTGCATGCAAAAGAAGACACATTAAGGTGCAAATTTCTGTCCGCGAAGAAACACCCGCTTAAACTTCAAGAAAGATATTTTTTTAATAAGGATTTATGTTAATTCGAATAATTATGCGTAATATATTAGGTGTCTTAAGGCGAACATGTGTTCTTGCCTTTATTTAATAGCCAATTTATACATTTTACATATTATCACACTCTTATCATGTATTAATAAGAATATTGGTATTAAAATATTTTCTTGATTACTTTGAACACATACAAAGTAACCTGAAGCGATGTGTAAATTTGATAGCATCTCTACATTGCGTAAATCGACATATATCGTCTAAGATGTACTCTTTGTTAATTGTCCGCATGATTATTTCCTCTTAACGTCGTAACAGGTTGTAAGAGCGTGACTCTCAAAATTGGTGCTTGAGGGCCAATGCAGACATATCGCGACAGTGCACCCCTATGCACATTTGAGAGGGTGCGGAGTTAGGTGTAGAGTGGCCTCGTACAGTTCTCAAAAGCGTCATTGAAAATTCTATGTGCAACGCTTACGAGAGCGCCGGATTAATGCACTGGAAACAATTGTTTCTTAATTATCCAGCGATGCTTCCTCAGTGCGCGAGCACGATCCTCGGCGCGAGGTGTGAATGTCGGGGGATAATTAATCACGTGGGACATTATCGGTGTTGACGGTCTAACTGCCGCCGTTGCGTTCGTTTAATGATACCAGTGATGATAGCCACGAAGCGTAATTAATAATTGCCGTTCATGGACATTGTGTGTTTCTCTTCAAATATAACCATAGAACGCAGACAAGTTCTTAAGCAATCTAATCAAACTTTTACATATTTCTTTTTCTTGTCATTACAGAGATATTTTAATGATAGTAAAAAATTGTTAATTTAAAAGAATCAAACTTTTCTTTCATGTATTAAATTTTTTACAAAGTTAAATTTTACACATATTAATATATTTTTCCCTAAAATTTTTGCTTTTTTAAAATAGTATTGACATATGCATCGAACGTTTATGTCGACATTTATGTCGATTGGAATTTTGGTCGTCAGAAGCAAATTGGGGAATGTACCATTTCGACGTTTCAGTTGCTATGCGGCCGTTGTGGAATTCTAAACCTGAAACGCTCGACACGTGAAAGATTATAATTTTACATATTTTCTCTCTTTCCGCAGCCGTGCGGTTTCAGATATTAAAAGGCGTGCGGGCGCGATGTGTATCAAGTGCATCAAATGATACTTAGAGACCATGTGTATCATCACCGTGTAAATTCATGAAGTCGGAGCTCAGTAAAGATTATATAAATACGAAAACACGTAATTACGAAGCAGCATGCAACATTGTTTTTAATCACCGCTTCCTCGTTCTTTGTTTCAGAATTTTTCCCAGTCAACTTTGACACGCGGGTTCTTTTGTACGCGCCATTTATGTGCGAAGCTTAACTTTTTGCTTTTACGCCGCGCCTAGTATTATCGCACTCTATATTTATACTTTATGTAGGAACAATTTACTCGTTTGTTTCGGTGGAAATAACTGCACGGAAATAATCAAACGGGCAGAAAAATTTCCTCTAATCGCACACACAATGTCTCTTTATTAAATATTAAATTAATATAAGTAAGATACATGTTTTTATTCTATTTATGAATTTTTAATATAGGGAATTCTATGTAAATAAAAAATAATATAACCGCTTATATTAAGATATAAATGATCACAATATTATTAAGTTTTGCGAACTTTTACAATTTATTTGCAGAAGAATTAGAAATAAAAGTAGCTGACAATATCCTGATAAATATTATCACAATTTATTAATATAAAGATCAGTCTGCGAGTATAAAATAGAGCATCAAACTTTTAGCATTTACAACCTAGGAACATAAACATTCTAAATAAAATAAGGCAAACAAAAATATTCGCAATCAATCGAGATTAATAATAAATCTGTCAATATTCGGAATTATTCTTCGACAGATGTAGACACAAAATGGCCATTCAAACGTGACTCCGCGTTAGCAGATATGGATCGCGCCCTCCCTGACGGTCGGAGGAATCCCTCTCGGGGGGGATGGCAAACGACCAGAGGACGGGGTTGATGTTACCATAGCAACAACGATCCCTCAGTAGCCGAACCCTCCTCTCTCTACACCCTTCATTCAACTCTACCACCCATATAATCCGCTCAAACTCAAAGACAGCCACTGTGCGCAATTTTCGCAAAAGAATACACGCTTTCACGATGTATCACAAGGAGAAATTTTAACGTATGTCTATCAAGAATTATACAAAAGATAGAACCAATGAAAGTGTAAAGAGATTAATATTACAAATATTAATCTTTCGATTATATTCAATTATACTTAATCTTATCAATATTTTAAAAATATTAGAATATTTTGTCATCTGAAGTTAATCAATTAATTTAAATATCAAAGTTTCGAAATCATGCTTGCGTGACATTTTTCAATTATAGTGACTGATGGTATTTCTTATACAATGTGTAGCTAGTAAATTTATGTCATCTATAAAGAACGAGAATTAATTCTTACCAAATGTAATTGATGGAAGGATTAATCGGAAATGTCAGTTATTTTCTATCGATATTATTGTGACTTTAATTCGCGGGAATTGTTTCGCACTAACATTTGAAAATGATTGCCACTTCGATAATGCTAAGAGATAACCAATGAGAGAGGTAACAAGACCTAAAATTACGCGCGTTAGCTCTCTCGACGGGTATAGAGAATACAATTCGTGATGTAATTGTAAGTACAGATCGCGGATATATTTGCCGTGGCGGTTACGTATGTGATTGCAATTAAAGTTACTTCAATAATTGATAGCCCCGTGCGAGAATGCGTTGATCCGCAGAAAGCGATGCAGAAATCACTTCTTGGAATTTAACGTGTATAATCATTCCTCTATACGTGATTGCGCAACATTGTTTCCATCTAATCTGTATTTCTCCCCCCTTTAAAAGAATTCTCACGGAAAAACTATTTCGTGATCAATTTCAGACAATAATATGTATAGACAAAGAACAATTATATAAGTACGAAAAAGTCTATAGTTTTACCTTAACATCTATTAATTGCGCGTTGAAATATCTTTCGTTGAAAAATAGGATAAATTGATATTTTCTAATAATAGATCATATAATTATCGGAAGTTAGAATTATAGTATAATCTGGTTAAGCTAATGAACCTAACATCAGTTATATGATCGAGAATAATTTGTTGGTACGTGATGCATATCTCATTTCTCGCGAGTATCTTACGCGAGAAATATTTAATTATTCGGTTAGGATGTAATATTTTATTCAGTCGTCGAGACCGATCGATTAACTCTTTCCGCACTGTAATTTACATTCCCCCTAATCTGCAAAGACGAGATGAGAAAGGTGACATGAATTTGAGGCGATATTCCCTCTCTCTCTTTCTCGTATCGGACTACCCTCATCTCGATTCGTCAACCCCATCGATCGCACATTCACTCCCGACTTCGGCAGAACAGCGACATCGCGAGTTAGGCGACGCGACGACTAGGTGGAACGTCTTCGCGACGTCTAATTACTCCGTAGAAGTTAAAAAGGGTACGCGGCCGACGGACGGACGGGCCCCTTTGTCGGACGCTTAACGAAGCGTCAAAAGGCTACCTCGAACAGTCGAAGTCTGACCCAAATAAATATTCATAAGATACCGCGATGTGCCGACGCCGCATTCTCCTTCCGTTTATTAATTATGTTCCTCTTTTTTTTTTTAATTCTTTTTATTACGACATTGCTCTTTCTCGCCCCGAAGAGATACTCACACATGTATGCGTAAGCGACGTTATACGTGGGCGAGAAATCTGAAAAAGGCTCTTGTGGGAAGGGAGCAACGCGGCCGATCGCATATTGTAATATCGTCCGGCCGATTAACATAATATCTCTGCTCCTTTCGTATTCAAAACGGGCCACCGCCGCGGCTCGTATAATGGTACTCCCGATCCGTGTTTATACTAATGCTAGGTTTGCCGGGACGAGCTCTAAGATCATAATGAGGCTTCGATCGAATTAGGCACACAGAAGGGTGTCTCTCGTCGTGCTCCCTCCTGATTCCGCTCCCGACTCCGCCGACGCTCCGTCTTTTTGCCCTTCTTGCGTCGAATCCTCGGGGATAGCATATTTTTTTACAGAGGGTGCATCATTAGAAATGGGAAGAGGGAAGGGAGAGCGTGATCACGGGGACTCGTACTGTTTAACGTCGTTTTGTGCCACAATCTTATTAAAAATGGTCCGAGACGAAATGATGGTCGCCTAGACTTAAATGCTGTTTTCTACTCGTTCTCCGATACTTCGTGGAACTCGAAGCCGATCGACAGGTTTCGTAAGTATAATTTAGTGCATATTGTGTGTTAGAAAATTCTGTTGATACCTAATACTTGTTATAACACACTTTAAACCTCATTAAATTTAAATAATCAACTGCATAACAAGCGTTTAATATTATAAGAAGACTGATATGTGTCAATAATGTGTCTAGTATTATAATTCTTTTGAACTATATTAATAAACAAAACTTAATCTCAGATATAAAATATTTATTTGTCGCTCTATTACAATCTAGTTTAATGCAATTTATATAATATGAATTCTTTTTTTATGCTCACAATGTACATTCAATCGATCGATCATTCGAAAGATGATGCGGTAGGAAAGTAACTCCTCGTTCGAGGAAAATCAACAGTTTTCCCGCGAAACGAGCTTAAAATCTCCCCCTCGTCGGTCGGAGAAGTGCCATTAGCGGCGGTGACGGCGAACGGAGCTTTAGAAGCTCCCGGCTTTCCCGCGTCGCTCGTTATTCTCTCGTTGTCAATGACGTTCGTAATATTGCATCCATTCCGCCGCCCCTCGTTGGGGGTTGACTGAATCGCTGCCTTTTAATCCTAAGTGCGGAACAATGCCGTTGGATTCTCGCAATGACAAATGCAAACTTCTCCTCGAATTCTCCGAAGTTCTCTCGTTAAATATCGTCGAAACAAAACATTTTATTTTTACGTTATATTCGGGTTACAATATTAAGTTACTACATTTAAAAAATATTAATTTCTTATTTAATTTAATAGAGTTAAGAAGCGCATGTACCTGACATCTTCTCCTAGACGCTTTTAAATATTCAAGATTAATATAAATCGTATTCAGAGTACGTGTTTTAAATATCATTATAATTCGTTTTATATCTTTCAAAATATTTTGTTTTAATTTATATCTCGTGAGTATTGTTTATGGCACATAAGTTTGTATTATATAAGTTCGAAGAACAAATAATGCTTATATTTTGATACACAGTCTCAAGACATTAAATTGCACACTAAACTCATACTAGTGCTAGTTTCACGTATTGCGCCACCCTTTATTCGTGGGAAATGGCACGATAACCACACGTCAGCGTGAACCATCACCACGCTGATGCGTTCGGCGAAATCGGTGCGGTTTTCTTCAACATACGTGCGAGCAAAAACGCGAGTGCGGTAATAACGCCGCGAGCGTTGCACCGCTATCTCGGATAGCGCGCGGGACGCAACGTCGGCGCGTTCCGGCCGTTTATATGGAACGGTCGGCATATAAAGCGCGCTGCGATCCGGAATTTCGGGATTAATGCGTTTTTAATAGTGACATAACTGCGGTCGCTCGTTCACCAGCGCTTTTTTCCCTGACGCGCGCTTCACGAAAGCCCGAAACTGCCATGCATGGCGGTGGCGCAGCGCGCGGCGGAGTGGATTTTTAACGATGCTCGGAAAGGGAGGCAGCAGGCAGGACAAGGGAGATGCAGAAAATCGCGTGCATACGCGATTACAGGCACAGGAATGCTCCACTTTCTTCCGGACCGCCACGAAGGGCACGCATCCTACTCGTTTATACGCTGGCGCTGCACTGGTTTGGTGACCGCCGCCGATTTGGTAGCTGATTGCGAGAGAAATCTTGACGACTGCATATCCCTCATTCAGAAACACACTTCTGGTTAAGCGCTTGGCGAGAGTGCTTCTCTTCGCGTATCATTCGTTTCCTTATTGTATAATTTTTCATTTTGGCTAAAATAAAAGTGCATGCTATTTCTTCTTTTATTGGTAGCACAAAATAATTAAAGATATACGTTTCGTGACTAAATTAATAATACCTATCTTATATTATTATTTGCGAAATCGTATAAATTATATTAAATTATTATGTAATTTGTAATTAAAACAAATATACGTTTCTGAGTCTATAACTGATCAAGGATGATCAAGGATGTTACTTTGCAGCCGAAAAATGAGTCTTGTTACACAACAGTGTTTCACGCGAACCTCCCTGTTTGCCGCCATTTTGGAATGGAGCTGAAGGTGCTTCGTTGCACGACTCCTTCTCCGTCTTCTCTCGTTCGTTTTTTCGCGGATCGCTTCGTCGTCCTAATCATTATTATTACGGGAGGTCGCCCCGTTCGCATACGCGCTTTCTCTCCCTCGTTCACATCCCCATGCATCCCCCATTCGCGCGGTCTCCTCTACCCTCGGCGATAGATTTCGGTCAAGCCAATTACATTTTTTCCCCGGTCGTGGAAAGAATAAAACTATGATACTCTCGGCCGGTATCACGCCGCTCCCCACCTGCATCGAACATCGGTCGAGCTAAGAAACCCCAAAAAATAATCCTACAAAATTCGTAGGCGCGACAGACACGCCTAATGCCAATAATCATGGCGGCGGATCATCGTCTCGTGATCTTCGTAGTATCGTATTCTAATTTCTGCACATAATTTCTGAACCTTTACGGGAATACGTAAAAAAATACTGACGCCAAGTTTCTGCCTTAATTAATACGCGCTCCTTAAATAATCTCTTGTTAAAGATAGTAATTTATCAAAGTTGCGTATACATTAAAAAATCACACAAAAATTTTGTAAAATCCATTAACGTCTTTTCGGAGAATGGTTCAGATTCAGAACAATAACGACAAATATACAAGATATTTATATAACGTAATATGAACTGTACTCTAAAATCTCATGAAGTGAAAGGGTTAACACGCGTTCTTGTTAAGAGGCCATCGTACGAGACCATTATCGAAAAAATCTAAGTAGCCATAGCGTATTATCAGGATACCACTGGGGCAATCAGGAATCACGAAGTCGTCGTGCTTCACACGCGAATCTTGTTACTCTCCGATTACGAGGCCTAACGAGTGCGTCACGGCGTCCTCTTACGATCCCGAAGACAGCTGGTCGGCCGGAGGAGGCAGAGAGGGCCTCGTCGTCAATTTTCTGCCCGACAGATCTGCGAATCCGCGTCGCCGATCCGCTCCCCTCGATCTAAGGCCCTCCACCCGCGCCCGCCAGCCTCGCCGGCTCTCCTTCCGACGCGTTCTCCATCCTCGTAGTGTCTCCCTCGCTCCTCTGCGAGCCCAGTAATTGATATTATTATGGGCCAGAGAGGCCCTCCCATTACGTTATAAATGTTACACGGGTCGATTACCGCTCTTTGTTCCGGACATGCTTACATTGTCCGCGAACAATGCTGGGCCCTCTTCCTCCGCCACCTCCTGTTCCCTGGACCCGGTACATCGTACGCGAAAGAAGAAGAGGAGAGAGCGAGGGAGAGTTAACCCCACGATTTAACCTAAGAGATACCGAGATATCGGTATCGCGCATATTCTTTTCTCAGCGCGATAATAGTGGCGTCCCCTCTGATCATCCTCGACGAAAATTTGATATTTATTGGATTCATTTGTACTTGTCAGTAAAAGTCAACATAGGCTACTCTCGTTAGGCAAAAAGGACGATTAAAAATTTTAATTAAAAAAAGAAATGAAATAAAAAAATTACGTAAGCACATATCAAAATCCTTTTGTAAACATTTGTAGGCTGAACAAGATGTATTAAAATTACTAATTATAAGTAAAATATGAATGGAATTGTGCTATGTGAATGCCGACCTGAATTTTTCAAGATGCGCTGTGTATATGATGTACGCGGTTATAATCGCGTTATGCTCCGAATGCGTTGGTCACGACCGACTCAACCAGCACTTTCAATCACGATATATGCGACGTAGCGTAAACAGCCCGTATATTTAGAACTATAGCTGGGGATACAAACTGCTGATGTATGGATAGCTATTTTAGAAATTAACATCACGAATGCAAAGAAGATATAAACTGACAAGTGACAATGAGATACCGGATTATAAAATTAAATAAAAATAAAACTATACTCAATATCTTACTTAATATTTTGGAAGATTTAAGACGTTGATAACGTTATATTAAATTATTTAAATCATATTTTTTTCGAATTACGTAAGTTAGGTATATTGTTTATCGTGTTATTTCCGCAATGGAGTCCCGAAAATCTTTTCCTCACATCCACGTGTGTGAGGAACAATTGCAGGTGCGATTCGGACCGTAGCCAAACAAGCAGATGCTTGCAAAAGGAGCATGCGAATCGCAACAATGCCGCGGCAAGGCCGAAAACACCACTGCAAAGGGCCCGAACCCCTTCGATTTTTAATTTGATCCCTCTTCGGGCAGCGCGTTTTGTTTAATGGCGAAGGCGGTAACCGCGCACGGACCCGCCAACCAATGGCAGACCAGCTGGAAATCATACACGGGATCGCCGGCCGCGTAGCGGCCTCCGAGAGTGGAGGTGAGGTACGGTTAGACGAGGTTTATGCTCGCTCCCCGCGTCTCCTTAACATTCGACGGGCCTGTCCCGGCACGGCATTGCTCTCGCAAGAGGTGGGGCTCCCTCTCTTCGATCGGCGTTAGGCTATTTCTTCTCCTTCTTCCACCATCTTCTTTTCCTCTTTCTTCTCCTCCTCCTCCTTCTTCGCATTTTCTTTATCTTCTTCCTTTCGCAGCCGTACGTTTGGTGTCTTTGTTATTCCTACACTCACCGAAATTCGATTTGGAACTTTTGGTATACCGAATGAGAGATGTACATGAAGCAAGAATTTTTTTGTAAAAAGTTAAGCAATGAAACTAGAAGGTAAGAAACAAAGAATGGTTAATAACATATTAAAGGGGAAGAAAAATTTTTCAATGGACAATTAATAGCGATATCGCTAAAATATATAAAGTTATCACTCTGTTGAAGAGTAAAAATCCTGATATTATATGTCCTTTCTAGTTGCAAGATATTATATGAGAGAAATAATATAGATTTTGACGATACCTTTGTTAGCTATTATTATTAATTACAAATTATTAATTACACACAATAGAGGGATGTTGCTAATGAATTTTTCGGCCTTCGAGGGAATCTTCTATTTTACAACGTACCCCGCAATTTTCCCGCGAGAAATTACGAAATTTTTTTGTTCGATATTGTCGGATGACTAGCAACGGAAGACTGGGACGATAATTAAAATGCCGTGACAACATCGGCGTCCGATAAACCGATCATTACAACGTCGCTCCGGCGGTGTAATAAAATTTAAATGGCCAATTAGCAGAAGCCAACAAAGCTTCCTTCCTTCCGTTAATCCGTTCAGGCAATTTGCAACGCGACTATAGGATAACCGCGGCGAACGTGTGCGATAAAAAAGGGGTTTCTCCGCGAGGGTGGCGTACGATCACCCTCTAGACGCGGAGTCGAGTAGAGCAGCTTCGTACACCGACACCCCGGCAAATCACACGCTTCGGTTAGAAGTAATTTCTGATGTGGTGAGCTGCCGCACTTACATCGGCAGTCGTTACACTCGGTGCGCACATTCTCGTTGCACGTTGCATTACAAATCCAAGTACACTTGGCATTAAACGATCCTTGGCTAAAATGTCCAACATAAATCGCCATATACTGGTTTCTACCTGGTGCTGCACATGAGTTTTATCGCACGATTCAACGATTTAGGTCATCGATACGAATTCTTCGCCGTATAATTCTTTAATATTGCGCACGTACTGTGATCGGAAAAAATTAATGGGATCTACTTAGATAATCGAAGAAAATCGTGCACGATATTGCAATTTGCTAATTTTAACGCGGTTTACATCAGCAAATTTTTTACTAAAACGTCTAGCACAAATTTAGATAGGGTGTTTGTACAGCAGGGAAATCAGCGCCAGATTTTTGTTGCAGATAGCATGATTCGCAACAATCACGTGACAATGCGTTACTTGCGTGTTTCATACCCGCGGTTTGATCGCAATTTTCGCCTGGTCTATCATCGGCGAGTTTAATCATAAATTGTATACGAGGATAAAATGGTGTCTTTATCAGCTCTTCGTCGTCATTTTGAACTGGCGATTTATCGCTTCTGCGTAATTGCGAAATCGTCCCGACTATCGTAACGAACGGCATTATCGGACCCGCAGTCTTGCGACACTTCGCTTTCCCCTATATGCAGAAAGCTTCAATTGCAAATTAAATGTAGGAAGTACTGTCACCGTTCACTATCGGGACATACAATTATCGTAAATTAAGGATCGATCAGCGTAATTACTAAATTAGGGGACGTAAATTTATTGCGCGTTTATTCATTAACACGGAGAGCCGGCTAATAAATTCTACAGACAATTTGTTTAATTATTAAAGTGCAACCTTCGCGTGCCGTACTGTCGCTAAAACATTCTAACCGCGATTCCGATCAGGGGGGAATAAAATAGCGCGTTTATCAGCGGCCATTATAAATCTTTAAAAAAAAAAGCGATGCCATACATTGTAAGGACACGCACGCGGTCAGGTCGATCCTCGCTGGTTTCACTTACTTCTCCGCGGAATCTTTTTTTTTTTGGAAGCTAACACACACGCGCGCATGCAAGGTTTCTCGGTAAACGCTAAAACGCCGTGCGGAGCGGGCACTGAAAATTAGCATCGCCGCCATTGATGCGCCTGCTGCCCCTTTGTCGATTCTTGTATGTATTGATCGATGCCACCGTAATTTTCGTATCGCGTGCCATATCACCTGCCACCTTTCCTTTCCAGTGCAAACCATATCGGCTCGGACGTTTTTCCCTCAAAGTCGCATTTTCTTTTTACCGCGCAACCATAGCACGAGAGCCTCCCGAGCGCGCGCACTCGCTCTCGAGCGAGTTGCGCGTTAATATTTTCCTGTGGACGTAAAAAGAGTTTTTTTTTTCGCGACCGCTAATTCTGTGAAGTGGAATCTGATTAATCGCCTAGGAGATAAAGAAATGTGCAATTACTGAGCGAAATTGCGCACGGCCGCAACTTAATTATCGCATGAAATGCGTAAGACGAAATATTAGGACGGTATATATACCTATGTATATAAGTAATGATAAGTTTCTTCTTTCTAAGTATACAGGTTTGCCCGAGAAATATATAATTATATCAGATTTATAAATGATACATTCTTAACTTTAACATTGCAATTAATTATTTATCGCATTTAAGTTTATTGCTTCTGAATTCTTGGAAATTGTAGGGAAGACCGGGACTATCTGAGCTATCTACGGGGGCTGTGTCCACAATACTGTTATCTCATGTGTTTTAGATTAACGAACCCCCTTCCAATCACTTTGTCATTGATTCAAAATTATTGGAGGGAAAGTTCGTCAATCTAAATAAAAAAATTACCGAGATATATATCTCTTAAGTCTCTTAACACATGAGATAACATCAGTACTGTGAACACATAGCCCTCGTAGACAGAGATAGTCTCGGTCTCCCCTACACATATTATAATTTGGAAACAAATCTTAACTTTCAGTTATATATCTTCATTCAAGAATTCTCCTCATGAGACTCCTGTCTTGTAACTTTTTCCACCCTCTGCTCTTTCGTGTTTGCTCTTATTGGCATCGTATCTGCGCAGCCCCAACATCGTAATCACGTTTCCGTGTTTTTTCATGATGCAGGTGCAGCACGGGGACAGAAAAAAGTAAAGAACGAGAACCTTGAACCAATCGTAAATGGCGCGGAGTGAAAGCGATCGGTCACCACGTTTTTCCCAGAAGAGCGCGAGCCACGAAATTATCGGCTTGTAAATCGAACCGAAGGATCTCGTTCCTTTTGCGGCAAATAAGCGGTCGTCCGGTAATCCAGTAGCAAATCGAGCTCACGAAACGTCGAAAGTGAGGAACGCAATCCCCGCCAATTATCAAACCGTTCGACTAGACAAATACCTGCGCTAAGCACCGTTTATCGATTAAACCTTACGGTTAAAATTGCATTTTTATCCCTTCAAGATTTATATTTTGCCGACTTTGCGCTTCTGTATACCATTTAATGGAAAATATAACTGTTACTTTAATTTTTGTGATCAGTAAGAAGTTATTAGACGTTTGTGCATGCTAGCATATCTTGAAGCACGTCTAAGATTCGATTTTACGTAAAGAAATCCTTCTACTTTACTGTAAATTATCTAGATAAAGGCGAGGAGACTTTGCATTCGTATGGGATACTTTGAAAAGAGATTGTAGACGATATGTCACACCTCCATTCGAGAAACGAGACGAGATAGTACGGGCGACACTTCGCGGACAATACTCCGTGACTCGCACGATTATACGCGAGCACAGCTTAATCACCGTAATAGAGCAGCCATAATAGCTGATACGATCTGTATTTGCTCGTTAGATTCGAGCTATGCTCTTCCACGCGTGCGAAAGAGCGCTATCTGTCTCGCCTACGCGTATACAAATGGCAATTACACTGGGGAGTAATCTTGCGTATAAATTTCTGCGTAATCATATACCATGACAGTGATGTGACATGAATTAAACGTTACAATTAATGCACACGCACAACTATATATTTGCATTTTTTTAAATTTTATCTTTGCCTCTTTTGATCTTCCAACGCATAGTGGATAAATTATAAGATAAGTATACCATTTACTTTATAAATCTATCACAACAATGATTGTTCCGTCATTTAATTAAAAGAAATAACTATTTAATTTTTTTTTTAAGGTATTCGGTAATAAAATTGAAGCTAATACTTGTTTTGCCTTGTACTTTTGATTACATTCTAAGACAATAACTAATCTCTCTTTGATAAATCGGGAAGCAGGATAAAGCACAACACGTTACAGCGGATAAATTACGAAATTGTTGAAGCCGAAGGCGTAAACAGCTCGTACGAGCGTAGGATTCGATTCCTCGAGGCGTCTGAATTCCGCGGGCACGTCGCGTCGCGTCGTCGTCTAATTGAGTCATCGTGTCATTAATCCTATAATAATCGAGCGTCACAAGTAATTCGCCTGGCCCCGATGGTGGTGGATCAAAGTCGCGGGACGGACAACGCAGGAAGATCGTACGTAGATCGATGTCCAATTAGGTCCAATTACACGCATGGATAATCGGTTACGGTCGGTGAAAGACGGTTTATCCCTCGAAGCAAAGCAGTACATCTACGGGCGACAGGTTTTGCAAGATTGCTTGCATCGATGAGACAAAGAGGGGACAGTCCTCTGATGAAAGGAGACGTCAGTCCGAAGGCTCTTGTGAAATCTACGGCCATGTTTCGTCGGTAAAATAATTAGTAACTAAATGGTCAACGTGGGCGTATAGATCATTGGAGAATTGTGTACTGAATTATACGGAAATTAAAATTCCTTTTTGAGATAATTTTATGGATAATAAATTGAAGTGAATATCCGCTTTGAGAGGCAAATCAGACGTAAAGCTGTTATTTGAAATGAAAAAATAATCTCCATTAACAAATGATTATCTGCGTATATATATTTCTGCAGATTTTCATATTTCTCTCAAATATTGCATTTATATCTTCTCTTCGAAGTTATTTTCCGCTTCGAATCGATCATTTCGCAGGAATTCACGAACGGCTTATACAATAAGCCAGCATCTGTCTGATTTAACAAAGTTCTCTCTCATTGGAATTCGAGCGATCGCGAGACTTCGCAGAGCGCACGAGCGGCCGGAACATCGCGTGCTTCCGAAATATTCCGGGAATATGCTAATTACCAGTTAGTCAGTTTCTTGTGGCACTGCGACTGTTTCTACAACCGGCGATGCCCTCTTTAGCCGCTGTCCGTTCCTTTGGTCTCGTCATAGCTTCCCGCGATATTGCCTTGCCGCTCTTTGTCCGCCGCAATACCCGCCGGCTGCGCTTCGTTAAACATGCGATGGATAGCTCCTCCGTCGTTACCTCTGACTTTTGTTCTGCGGCGACATTGTTTATCGAACGACTGGTCGCGTTCGTGTCTTCCTGGCTGTTCCTGGCCAGATACCTGCGAGCGAGCGACAGTGCTGATTGTTTTAATGCCGAGACTGCATTCCGCAGAAAATTCTGTGATGTTTTAACCCTGCGCGGACACCGTGGGTCTTTTAAGGCATAGTCAATTTTTTCATTTCAATTCAACACTTAAAAATTGCAACAGTTCCGGCCAATGTAAGTATAGAAATCACTTTTTGAAACCTTAAAGATAGTACATGAATTTTTATAGATTTTTTGTAACACAAAAACGCTTTCAAAAACCCTTTAGACTTGAGTGCTTCAGAAACACGGTGTCCGCGCAGGGTTAAATATAGTTTTCAAAACTGTCACATTGTTTAAAGTAATGTTTGAATTGACTGATTTTTAAATCTTTATTTAATATAAATCTACCATTTTGAATATTTAATTAATTTAGTGAAGCGTTGAGTCTTATTTAGTAATAAAAAGATGTTTGTTCGATAAATCCACATGAATAAAAATTCTTCTGCACTTACAAACAATATTGCAAGATATTTAACATGAAAAATAATATACAAAAAATAATCTAATTCACACACTATATGTTGGATCCATCAGCACATTTCAATATTCGGCCCTTCATATTTCCGCGTGTCACGCAAGCGCGGCGAATTCTGCCGTCGGTGGAAGGACTGCAATATAAACCTGAAATTTTTCAGAAAAATGGTTTTTAGCCACGCGTAAGCACAGGTCGCGAGTAGGATATCGCGTGTAAATGCAAGCGTATTCAATTAATGCAGAACGGATGTTGTAGAGCGGCGATACAGCGCAAGGGACGCGCTCCTCATTCTCAAAACAGGAGAGCGGCCGTGTACGCCGTGGAGTTAATTAATGGGAGTGAAGAGAGAATGTGCACGGCCGCGGTACATACAACAAAGGAGCGAGACACACCGTTGGCAAAGTGTCGAGGACTCCTTGGAACTATGGCGACCGTTTGCAGCACCCACGACGAGCAAGTTCGACGACTAATAGTCTAGCGCTATAACGTATCGTGCTATAACGGATCCATGTTTCGATTCACGTTAGCGGTGTAGAATCGTTACAAATACGCGCTTCATGCTCTAAAAGTCGTCTACAGGAATATCCGGAAACCGGGGCAGCTCTATTATCGCCCAGAGGTTATACGAGCTAGCTGAAGTTCCAGCGCCGCAGAGTTCCAGGTACAGCAATATGTTGTTTTATGGCGCAATCATCGGCGCGGTAATAATCATTAAATCCGTTGGACGAAGCCGAGCGGAGCCGCGGGTCTCGACGAGGCTCGTAGTTTCCTCCGACTATCTCGTCTTTAGTGTGACATTATCCGTCGAATTTGTCCTGTGGCTCTGTTTACTTATTCTTTTATGTTAATAAGTTCACCGACCTTATCTTAAAACAGAGAGAACAATAAACTATACGTTTATTCTTACTACTATAAATTAGAACTACAAAAAATTGAGTACTGGAAAGAAAGTAACATAAATAACAATAACCAAGAAAAATTAATGTAAAGTGCAATCTGCACATGTGTGTAAAACTCTTACATGTATTCTGCGTATATATTAAAAATATAATTTTTGATTAAGCTTTTTTATTTTATCATTATATGATAATTATCATGGAATATCTTTTGTAAGTTTCTTTTTTGATATTAATAAAAACTATCAATTTGGTTTGTAAGGGCTTACAAATTAATCACGAAAGGCGATTAGTCATCTATAACACGCCAATAGTCACACTTACAGATTTTTTCGTCTTCCGGTGACGCCAAAAGAAAATAAGATCGGAAAAGAAGCCGTGGAGGTGAGGGAAGCGAGAAAACCGGTCGAAAAAGTTCGTGATCCGCGACGAAGACGATGCGGCGGTTAGTTAGTCGGTTATGGTGGGCATAATTGCGGTTTACTGTCTCAATAAATATATACGACGCACGCACCGCTCTCAGATCAAGGTGAATAGCGAGGCCTTCCAAGGATTTGAAATCAAGCGGGGCGTATACGTACCCAGCGGGAGTGTTTTATGGTCGCTGCTTAATATGGTTTATTTATGGTGTTTTGTCCTGCTTACGCGCCGCGCCGGCTTGCCGCGGAACCGGAAGACTCCTAATGATCCGGCCGCTGCGGATGATCCCTGAGGAGAACGCCGAGAACTCAATCATGAAATAGCACCGATAACAAGATCTCGTTATCTGGCTGCTTGTAGTGTGCGCAATATATCGCTCCCAAAAAATATGTAGGACACCCCACCGTGCTCTTTCCACCATAAATTGATCCCAATGGCTGTCTGGTTGTCAAGGTTAAGCCACCGATAGCACACAATGCTTGGCAATTAACTAAATGACCATCGTAAATGTTCTAGTTTCCTAATCTACCGCGTACATTCGATATACGTACGTACGCGTACGATATATGATATATCTTATCACCATACACAATTACGAGTTCACCACTATCACCATAATTGCGACCGCAACATTGTGCCATTGTTAAGCATGACGGTCGATATTGAAATTATCGACAACCCTACATAAACCATTTAATGCAACGAGTACATACGAGTACATATTTGACGAATAGTTTGAAAAGCTTAATCGCTGCTGTATATATATCTTGGTGTGATTCGTAGATCCTAAATTAACGCGGACCCCTTGTGCCGACATCAAAAACAAACTATACCATTAATCAAATCAAGTTCATCAAGTTGTTTATGCTCGGTCGATAGCTCGCGACAAGATGTGGCAAGCTGTATCGTGACATTATCAATGTACTATTTTTCATTCATATATATTGTACAAACCATACACTTTGGGACTATGTTTATTGCGTACAATACTCCCTTGGCAAAACTTCTATTTTATCCTATTTAATAGATGACACTGCCTAAACGTTATATAAAAAGTTAGCCATTAGTTTAAATTTCAAAATACATGAGCCCTAGATAATACAAAAAGTGACAAAGGAATTGACATTTATCGTTCAGACGCAGTTAAAAGTTTCATCGTTGTCTTCATGACTAATTTAAGTAAAAATAGTATCGAGGACTAATCAATTAGTCTTATGCGTAGTCATATAAGTAGCGTTATAAATAGCTCCGTTTTGCATGCATTATCGAAACTGTAATTTTGACGAACCTATACCCACCCCGATAGACGTTCGCGATCCATTGAATTTACATACATGAAACGATTTGATTCTTTTTTATATTCAATAAACTTTAATTGCTATCATTCGCACCTCGTGTAATTTTAATAAACGTATGTGCTAATTTTACGAGATCGATAAACGACAGGACTTTTAATGACTTATAATTATTCTTATTATTTATGCTTACAAAGCACTGATTAAATATTATGGCTGGCATAATTGGTGGCGTCTACTAAGACGTTTAGTATACGCCGGGATTAAATAACTATTATACCGTCATATAATACTTAAAAGACAGGTCGATGACGTTAATAATTCGCGGATTAGCGGCCATTACTCTCGAACAAACTGTCATAATATGCCTAATGTAGTCTGTTTAACATTCATGTACTAACGGTCATTCTCCTGTTTACTAATAGCTGTTGTACTGCCGCATGTTAGTTGTGTGTTTTACGTGTTGAATGTCTCTCTTATTACAACTTTGACTTAAATCGCTATGTAATTTCGCCGACCATATTTACTCTCGTCATTTAACGAAAAATGTCGTGTTCAATTTTCTTTTACGTTAATGTATGGCATTTTCGGCCGATATCACGACCTACGTGCCGCTGCATGCAAATCAATAATAATTCTTTCTTGTAAGTTGTTGGTCATAATTGCATAGTTTGTAATGCGTAGAGTATAAATCTATGAATTATATATATTTATTGTGCACGAATATCATTGACTGCCAAATTTACATTTATAGTTTTGAAATTTTGATCAAAATTAAGATTTGATTAAAATTTTGAGGTTTTGATTAAAAGTCTATATTTTTTACACGAATATATGCTTGTAACTTATAAAGAAGAGTCTCCCGACCAAAGCCCAACTTTTAAAAACTCCATACACCACAATCCATATTTACAACATTTTAATCTAATTATATACATACAAATAAATTCATTAACTATGCAATTTATCTTCAGTTATGTATAGACAAAATTTTGAAACATAAATGTTAACCCTTAACATGCACACCAGGGTCACAGTCCTATGGACAACATACCTAAAGTAACATACCTGAAGAGGATGAGTGTGCAATATTAGCCCTTAATATTAAAAATTCCAAAAATTATGTTTTTTAAAAAAAATCTTATTTTTTCGAAAAATTAAATTTTTGAACAATTTTTTTTACAATGTTAATAATAAAAATTATCACTTTAAACTATTCAGGCCTTTTCTTCAATGTCTCTAGTATATTCCAGAATTTTTTCATATTTTTATATACATTTGTTTAAGAGTTATAAACAATCAAAAATATTTGCAGGGTCAAATTGACCCTGGTGTGCATGTTATGATTTAAAAAAAGAGGTGTGCATGTTAAGGGTTAATTTTATTTTCATAAAGCTATCTCTGCTATTTAGACGTAAAAAGAATAACACTGTCGTGAAAGAATTACTGTGTCACATGATGTATATGTTCTCTTTCGAAACAGTCCAATGCGAACGTTTACCGAATTTTCATTTTCCTGCCAAAATGTAGCAATTTTGTGGCTCTAAGCCTGATGGTTTCGTAACATGCTCCACCTGCATTTCGTCGTTGCCAGTGTGTTAATGTTCGCCGCAACTGTTCTTTGTTTCGCGTCGTAGTCGGAAATTTTGGTATCGAACTAGCTCGAGCGACCCTAGCATTAAGACCCGGCTTGCTTTCCCGTAATGACAGTCCACTGTCGACTAGATGAAGCGAAGAATCTCCCGACTAAAACCCAACTTCTAAAATCCCACACACCACAATCCATATCTGCAACATTTCAATCTAACTATATACACACGTCACGACGTACAAATAAATTTATTAATTCATATAATCAATATTCACAATTTTAATTAAAGAATTAACGTCGCCAATGCAATGCACCAACTTTTGCATTAGTCCAATCTGAAGTGTTTTCTTAGCTTATATTGTAGGTATATCTAAATACAAAGTTTATTGTGACTAATAATAGATTTAAAACTATAAATCTTTCCGCTTGAACAAAAAAACTACTAATGATTTGTTGCAGCATTTAGCGATACTTAAACCGATTTTTCCTGCAATAATATCGCATATCGTTAATTATGTACGGCGGCATTATGCGGGTAAAAAGAGGATTCTATAATGCGTATACAGAAGACGCATTAACCTTTGCCGGTAATCGTATTACTTGTCTTCATCTAAGTGGTTTTTATTTAATGTATGAAGTGGTTACGCGCGGCAAGAAGAATTCAGACGATGCGACAACAAGAACGTGAGTCGCGCATTCTTACATAAGTAATAATCGCAACCGCGACTTGTGAACTGCGCCCGTATTCCGGAATTATCGCGCGTACTCGACGAAGAAAAACAGGAAGACAAAGAAGGAAGATAAATGAAATTTATATTTCTTCGCCGTGTCGGCTGATCTCGGCGGTGCGTCTCGCTCGCTTCTAATCTGCTGAGTGTGGCGGACGAATCCGGGACGATGCGCGGTTGATTCGACGAAAAAGCACTCCTCAGAAGAGGCGCGAAACTCGCGCGAGTACGTAATATGAATAAAAAAGAAAGAAAAAGCATCGCTCAGCGATATGAATCGCCGAGGAGTTCCGGATGCGGATCCGACGATCGCACGAAGCACGAACTTCGTTTTTCATCCTGCGTGACATACCTACTATACATGCATAAATAATACCGGCAATGTGGCATTTTTTTTACGCTGGATTCATTTCGCATGTTTTTCACATAAATGTATATCGTTCGATATATTTGTAGACGCGCACGATATTCGGTCTCTGTCCGATCATTCGACAGCTGTTCTTCCTGCAATGCCCACCTACTACTACGTCCAATTCCCATAAAAAAAAAGGCTACTACCCGTAAAAGGACAACGCATCCGCAATGTCTATAACCACGGGGAACGGGGACACGTATTCCCGATAACTTTCCCTTCCCCCGGGCAATCTTTTTCGCGGTGAACGGAGCGCAATGCTGCGATCGATGCCAACGGAAAAAATGCGGTCGATGTTGCAGGAAGGACGCGATGTGGACACGCTCGAAAGAGGGTGCAGCAGGGCCGGCGCTTTCCGTGAATGCTGGCGGCTTCGTTTGATGCTTTTTATCAGGGAGTTCTGGATACCGAGCGTTCCCGCAGTGCGATTGGCTCCTTCCACATACCCCGAACGGCCATTCGTCATCTACAGTGAATCCTTCTCGTAAGATATTGAATTTACGTTCGCGTTCATTGAACAATTGCGAATATAGAAATTAATAATGTATTTAAATATAGACGCGCGCGGAAGAATAAGTTTATCATGCTTTGAAAATTCACCGACGATTATATTAAGAATTCCGATATCTTCAATGTTGAAAATTGCGTAAATACACTTAATATAAATACTTTATAATATAACAATTCAACGATAGAAAATATTAAAAAATTATTTACTAAAAATTGATAGATACGGAACGTTTGATTTTACTTGAAATATGGGCATGGCTATATCTAACATAAAGCTTTACTCTATAAGGCTTTACTCTAGGAAATCGTAAACCAATTTGAACTGTCTTTAATGTTTTAATGTTGAATACCACGTAATACATTTCTACTTTATAATACAACAATTCAACGATAGGAAATATTTAAAAATTATTTACTAAAAATTGATTGATACGGAACGTTTGATTTTATTTGAAATATAGCTACCTAACATAAAACTTTACTCTATAAAGCTTTACTCTAGGAAGTCGTAAACCAATTTGAACTGTCTTCAATGTTTTAATGTTGAAAAAACCACGTAATACATTTCTACTTTATAATATAACAATTCAACGATAGGAAATATTTAAAAATTATTTACAAAAAAATTGATTGATACGTAATGTTTGATCTTATTTGAAATATGGCTACGTAACATAAAACTCTATTAAAGAAATCGTAAACCAATTTGAACTGATCGAATCGTTCCTGAGCCTTTTAAAGTGAACTGAGGGGATAAGAGTCGAATACGGAATATTTTGCACGCAATCACTTTGGTATTTGATTTACGAGACATATTATATGTATTAACCAGTTAGGAGCTAATACACTTCATCGTCTCTAACCGATCCTCGTATCCACGGGAGTTTGGTTCTCTACTTCCTGAAGAGATGGCGCCACTAGGGGTATCTTCAATGTAACTCTAGACGAGTCTAAAGTTCTTCTTCTTCTTATTCTTCCTCTTGCTCAAATGGATATCCGCATCTAAAAAATTTAAACATATAGTACCATTTCTTAATTCTATTTCCGTCTTTTTTAATTTATTGTGTGTGTGATAAATGTTTTACAGTTTTATAATATTAACTTGTTAATTTTTAATATAGAAATAATAAACTTTATTTCAAGTTCTTCCAATAAATTGGTCTTTATATTGTTTCAAACTCTAACAAGTACAAGAGTACAAGTATCTTTCGAATTCTTGAGATCTGCAAGTCGCTCGCATTCCAGAAGTTCATCCAGAAGGATTTACATCGTAAATTAATATTAATTTAATAAATTTATTAATGATGCTTGATACTTTAAAATTGAAACTATAAATTATCAAATCTAAGATATTTAACTGAATACGATAAGAGCAAGTTGAGCCTGGAGTTTTTCTTACAATCTTTTCTTTTCCGCAAAAAAGTTACAACGATAAAGAGTATGATGAGATAATAAAAACGTGCCAATGTTCACATGCTTCGTCATTTCTCTGAACAACAACCGGAACATGTAAAGCAATTAAGATAATATTAATCACCGGAAAAGTAACGTGCCGATAATCGGCGACGAAATACGAAACGAGAAAGTTCGTATGGGCCATAAATCATTATGCGAGGGCGTAATAGCCTTCTGTTTATTTTCAATTTTCGCGATTCCGCTCGCGAGGCGGTGCTGAACCAACAGTTCGGTTAAACGATCGCGAACGATAATCTGCGGCGCGCGATAAAGCGCTTGTAACATCGCGCAATAAAATCGCAATCACCCCGCGATCGCCCCGACACGATGAATTAACCACATGCTATCCCTATTTGTAGCGCAACTCGTCGACATATCAGAGAGCGCAACGATTAATTATGCATGTGGCGCTATTACGCCACGAGTTTTGCGACCGATGGCGAGCGGAGCGAGCGAGTCTCGCGTTTGAGGTGAGCGCATCGCGGATTTGCCACAAATTGGGCCGGCAGGTAGTTAACGCCGCCGCTCGTTGATGGGAAGCACCTTAATCGTGATTACTGGCGTACGCTCGCCGGTTAACTGCGCCACGACGTGATGCTCGAAAGAATTGGCGTGTTGGTGGATCTCGTGGGTGCGAGAGCCGGAGGGACGAAATTACACGGCTCTGCGAGTAATTAGTTTCGTGCGTACATTGCCGTATTGTTTGCGGGGCACTTATTTAGATCTCTCTGATGTATCTTAAAACGCAGAACATCCAACGAAACCGCACACGTGCTATCTGGTGTCAAACATTATTTTACAGGATAGAAATATAGCACGAAATGTCACGTCGAAAATGTATACGATTATCGCGCTTTATTATACATATAATATTTGTTTTGTAAGACTTAGAATACAGCTGAGATATAATATCAGATTAGAAGACGAGGGTTTGACTGAGACCCACGTGGAAACTGCTAAAGTCGTCAACGAGGTGGTTACAAAACGTCGGCCGCGTAAGCGATAGAGGAGGGCTCCCCTTGCCGTTCCTTCAATTCAATTGAATTCTATTCCGGCGTGCAGTTGATATCATTGAGGTCGCCACTTAAATCTTCATTGTCGTCCGTCGCTTATTGTTTCACCCTTCGGGTACCGGGGCGTACGTACATATACGTACGTTTCTCTTTCACATCCGTACCCGCACCTCTAACCGGCCTGAAGGAGAACGGACTCGAGGGTCCGTCGCAACTCGCAGGGCATCGACAGCGAAATAGTAGCGGATACTTAAACGATGCCATTTCTCAATGGAGAGTATTATCGTGCTCGTAAAGCGCGTTGCATGCACAAACTTGTTTGCGCGGTCAAAATTTTATAATGCATCGCGTTATTCCGTCAAGAGGGTCGGCAGCGTACCATTCCGATAAGTATCGTTATCGTAATATGGTCACGATATTTATTTCAAAATTGAATAAAGTAAGAAAAATAAAATTTCATTATAAAATATAGGAAAAAAGAAATACAGTTTTTCACAAATTATATTATTACAAAATTGATATTGCTTGTTAATAAACACTTTTATTTTAAAAACGTCACACAAGAATACAATTGTTTATTATTAATGATGCATTAGTATCTACGCTCCCACATCAGAAAATGGGCCTGCCAATCTTGAAACTTAATCCAAACTTAAATTGCTCACGTATCTTAAGTGTACAAACGAGGAAGTCGTGCAGGAGCATTGTCAGCGACTAATGATCTTAAAGGTCGACGCCATAATTGGGAGGAGAGTAAAGAGGATGACGCGGAAAGACGAGATTAGAAGAAAAGGGAACGGCGAACGGGAAGAGGAAGAAACCGGGCGGCCTGTCGGCGTTTTCCCATGTGTTACCGCGAGGTCGATCAGCCCGGTTTGTTCGAGCGAGCATGTGGGCCAACAATGCCTACTTCGGTAGAGCGAACGCGACGCACTTCACTCGTCCATTATATTTTGTACACGTTTTCATGCGGCCGCCGCGGTGGTGGTGCCGGGGGTATTCCCCGTCGCAGCGCTGTCGACAGCATCGAAGGGTGCTTCACCGGCCAGGCCGCGCGGTTGAAAGACGCTGAAGTGCACTCGTGGAAATTCGCAACGTGGCAAGTAGCGTTGAGTCGCGCAACATAGGACCCTACCTGTGCCTTATCGGCGACGAAGTCGGAACTGAAGTTCCCTCAACGGAAGTTTGGCGACGAAGTCTACACGCGATAGATTCGGTCCTAGGGTTCTGAGAGAGCTTGGTCCTTTCTTTCGATTTAAAAAAAAAAAACACTGCACATGATTTGCAAATTATCGATTCTTATTTTAAAACTGCTCATTTATTGGAATATTAAGAACTGCACGAAAGCTCTATAGACTATGAGAAATATAAAGTAATATCTGGAACATCTCATACGAACTTGTCTTTTCCATCGTCTGTTTTGCTTGAGTGAACATACGAAGCTTGTTCTTCTCTGATATATTGATATCAACAAGCTAATTATTATTAAACACTTATTTTTCTATTAACATCCGTAAAAAAATGGATAATACCTATAATTTATAAACGGGCACAATAAGAGTGCTACAATTGCTAATGTAATTGTATCATCAATAAGTCATGTTGGCACTAACACTTGTAGAAGTGATTATTATTAGGCATGTATTGCTTGATAGAATCTTAAATCTTTTGTATACAATCGCATTGATCATCAATGTATATTGAGCACTTGAGAAATCTCGCAGCTCCTGCGGCTGTCACATAACGTTATTTCACAGTATTGTCATCGAAACCCGATCGCTATCTTTCCGCTTGAACCGCGCAAGAGCATCATTAATTTTCATTATCCGTGTCCTCTTTATTTAGACATCATTACTACTCGTGAATGAAAATGATATGTGTAATATAATACTAATTGATATCAATTCCTGCTTGCCAATATCACGTCATTACATAAACGGTTCTTGATAAAAAAACATAATAAATTTTATTAATCCCGGCAATACGCATACGATGTAGGAACGCTGTTAACCTTCGAGTCAAGTACGATGAGTATCAATGCGTCGGAGATCTTGCGGTGGCGATCATGTAAAGTGAATTATCTCATCAGATTATATCGTCGTTGTCATTAGGGCTCGATCTCTATCGCCTTCTCTTCTCCCAGCCACCTACGGTGCCCCCGTTAACAATTCCACTTGATTCCGTCATTGGCGACGTTGGAGTTCCTGAATGAGTTCGTAACGAGATGCACAGCCAGAGGGCTGGGCCACGTCGGGGTTGCCAGCACGTGTCCTCAATGGACCAATCAAAGCTCACCCTCTTCTCGTCGAATCTCTCCCTGGCGTCCTCTTCTCTCTTTCTCCCTCCCCCCTCTCTCTCTGTCTGTCTGTCTGTATCTCTCTATCTCTCCAAACGATTGGCAGCTTATGCACATTAGACTAATAAGACTTTGGCTAGATCTAATGAATTGGGAATTCGAATTTTTTCTAACAAATTCCAGGAAATGCTTGCTTCTTACTCGCTTTTATATGCTCGGAAAGCTTTTAAGTTTATGACGTTTTTGTATTATGAACTCTCTATATTTTTATTTTAATAATAAAAATTTATCTAGAAATAATACCAACATTATTATAAATATGCTAATAATTTTCAGTATGAGTTAAAAAGATCACCATGATCGCTTTACTTGTTCAAATGTTTAACGAACCGATAGTGATTACGAAAGATAGTAATAAGAGAGCAGTGGCGCGCATTGCTTCTTTCAGAGTATTTTAATTTACATAATGGAATCTTGGGCGCCTCGAGTTTTTGGGTCAGTAAGAATCACTTCGCAGCAGCGGGTTCAAGAATTGCTGCGGTCGACGAGGCTTGGACGATCGAACGAGATCGAGGCGCGCAGCTCGTCGTTTCCTCAGTCAGGAGGGAATTCGAGAGAGTCCGTCGCCTGGCGGTTAACGACTCGTGAAGTCGTCGCTCGTAATTAATCATCGTAATGCTAATGACGTTCCTTAATGGCAAAATCTCACCGCTTGCCCGTAACACTCGGCTGGCTTGAAAAACAGAGTATCGCGGATGCCAATGATTAAGTCTTGTTCTGTTATTCGTGCTAAATCTTCCGCAATTAACAGCTAATATTATAGTAACAAATGTACAACTTGGAGTTTTGTCATTACGCGTATCAATAATTGTACACTGAACATAGATTATAATGCCAGATTAAAATCTTTTTAAAGTCTAATTTAGATGTAACATTATCTAGTGATAGGTAAATTATATTATATGTATATATATATATATATAAATACATAATTTAGATTTTGATTGATGTATGATTTTGAATTTAATTATATATATATATATTATACATGTATAAAATTAATTATATAGTATATATAATTTTGAAATTTATAGAAGAAAATCAGGAATTCCTCCATCTTATCGCAATAACATTTAAAGTTATAATTAAAAATAACACACATATTGAGATAAACCTCATGAAAGGAATTTTATTAAATACATGAATCGCTTTTATTCTCTTTCTCTTTTTCTTTCTTTATAATATGTGTAACGAGGGGTGGCTTAATGCGGCCTGTTGAACGTGGGTGATTCGAGTATCGAACGCACGCGTTGAGGCGGACGAAAAAGGCGCGAATCGCGCGAGCGTGAACGAACTCGATGGGACTCGGCCGATTTCGCACGCTAATCAACGGACCATTTAATTGTTAGGGTACATTGCGGCTTATTGTTGAAGTTACGGCAACAGATTCTGCAGATTACGATTCGTTTCGATTGGATAAACACGATTGAATGAACATGAGAATAAACGATAGAAATTTTTCAATTTTAAACTACATACTTTCTTGCTTTGCTTTTTCTATATGTGCAAATATACTTTTTTTGTTCTGTATGATATATAAACGAAGTTTATAAATTTTAACTTCAAATTCACTGGCGATACTCAGTATGCGAAGTTGATGGATTCCACGAAACTCACTGAACTGCAAAACAGCTATAACAGCATCGTAAAAACACAAAATTATAATTCCACTCGGTATAGGCAATAATTCGTTCACTCACCAACGCCAACGTCCGCGCACTCACAAGAGTGTTAAAAGTACATGCGCGTATAGAGGTACTGCGTTTAAGAGATTACAGAAAGACGCGAAGTTGCGCAGTCGGGCGCAGCCCCATGTCGGTGGCTCACCGACACGGCGATTGCGACACGACTTTTAACAACCACTCTCGACATCCAGGAGAAACTTGTGACATCAAAACTTCGGCCGAGTCTCGCGATTGCCGTCGACTCGGCGATTTCTAAAGCTCGCCGTAAGAGCCACCATGCGCTCTGAATGTGCCCGGGCGCCAAATTGTCCTTCGTGAAGAAACCATCGCGCTCATTGTCTTGAACTACCTATATTAGGTATATGGAGCTTTCAGAAATCACATGCTTTACTCAAAGATCTGGCTAACAAGAATATCTTTCGCTTTGAAGTCGAGACATTGATTGAATCTAAATAGTCAACCCGATGATTGGCTAAAAATTGAAGACTTAATAAATTAAGTTTTAAAAGCGCAAAAAGGAAATCTTATTTTAAATATAATTTTGAATAGAAAAAGAGGGATCCAAATCAAAGCGAAAGGCTTCAAGAAAAATTCATGTACAATATTGTGTACAAATATTAGCGTTTAAAAATATAAGAATTCTATAATAAGATTGACATTTGCGCATGTTACACATATGTTTGTCTCTCTAATACTATAATATATATTACGCACTAAATTACAAATAGTGTTGAATTTCTCTTAAAATTCAAAACTAAAATTATTTGTTTAATTTTATAACAAAAAATTGTAATGCGACCATAATGAAGTTTGTATGTGTCTAACTAACCATTTCGTTGTCTGCGGAACTTTGCTAGCAATTTTTTTTTATTGTTCTGTCTACCCGCATGTTACATAGTACATAAAGGTTGATTAATTTGTAAAAAGTATCATAAATTGTATTGTGGCAGTTTACAAATCGGATTTTTCAAAAATGAGACAGCTGCAATTAGTAATTGTAGTCATCAAAGTTCATTGTCAGGACTACATCGTAAAACACTGTTAATACATTATTCAACAGACGGGTTATTTACAATGTCCAGACACGTTTATCAGATACGAACAAGTTATAAATGGGCTGATGTCAAAATAATGCTATTGTATCATAACTGCGGTTGTATACACTATATGTATGTACATCTATTTATGTATATATATAATTCCATTACTAATATTATAATTGATATACAAAATGGATAAATATTTAAATATCTTACTTCACTTAATTCTAAATTTTATAATATAATTTTATCTTTCTGAATATGTATTAATTGTATTATATATGATAATGTGTAATTATTACATCAGCATCAGATATTAGGGTAAAGTTGCCTATTATGAGATACCTTTTCTTAAAAGCATAGGTATATTTTTTTAAATTTTTAACTTTTAACCTAAAAGCTTTACGTGTTTCTGTAGCTAAAACATTCAAGTTTTACCAGTAAAGTACATTAACGGCTAAAGTACGTATTTTATTTTCTATGATTTTTTTTCCAGACTTGCAGAATTTGCCTGTTTGAAAAAAGGTATCCCAATATGAGACAGTGGGGTTTTCTAAAGCCCGATCATATTACCGACTGCAAATGCCAACCCGAACTGCCGACTACGACTGCCGACTCTTAGTAGACTCATTACAATGAGGTGCCGAGGGACTGCATCAGCCAACTCGCGTTTAGATTGAAATCTATTTTTTATGTCGGCCTTTGCAGTCGGTAGTCTGATACGGGCTTAATATGAGATGGTATCTCATAGGGAACCAAATAAAAAAAAACACATTTACAATATTAAGATATGAGGTAATATATGAGGTATAATATGAGGTATCTCATATTGAAAAGTACACAAATCATAAAAACGTTGAAGCTATGCGTGTAACCTATCTAATGCATGACCAAACATCAAGGTACAATGGTTATATTTAACGTTAATAACATGTTAAACATGAATATCAAAACATTGCTATTATATTGTATTGTTTACAAACCTTTAAGGTAGCACATTGAAAAATTTCGATGAGCAGCGAAAACAAACTCTTCGTATATACAACCGTTCACATGCGCTACGTGGCTGCCACTAACATAACATTTGATGGTCATCCGTTACCAAAGTGAGGCAGTAACATATATTAAAAAAAGTGGTCGCGTTTGCAAAATAACGTGGGGTCTCATAATAAGCATCTTTCCCCTATTTAAAAAATATTTAAAATAATTAAATTTTTGCCGACTATTTTGATCTAATAATGCACACAATGCAGTATTATAAAAATTTCCAGTGCACATACGCCTTACAATCGCACACTCCCTCCAAGCGTCGCGTCGTAGAGCATTAAGTTGTCCAATTGGCCGCATCTGTTGACTGGTTACCGGGTGACCTCGGCTCTTATCAAATGTGTTGACGCGATAGGAGTTGAGAGAGCCGTTTGTTGTACGTCCACGTTGAAACAGAAGAAACGGGAGAAGTACGAAGAGAGGGGGAAACTCGATACTGATTGCTCGGTCAGTGTCTCGGACCCGACCCTTCGTAGATTCTCCTTTCTTCGGTCATTTAGAGCCATGGCAAGCGGTCACATCAATTATACAATTAGCAAGAGAAAGTCTCTTTTGAATCTCTGCGACACGTTTGACCCAATGATGGACGAATCGCGAGGCGCGTGTAGGCCCGAGGTCGAATAAATTAAATTCGTCGTCTTCTCGTGTCGATACGCGGCGTCGCGTCGTGGCGGATAAGCGTCTCCGTGGGATTTGTGTGTCGCGGTTTCGTCGTGTGGGATTCAACGTGCTGCGCGGGAACTCGTTAGACGCGATGAGCTCTGCACTATTCGTCCGCCACGCCGGAGCCCCCTTGCCACCATCGTAAAGTGGCGGTTTTGTTCTTGTTACCGTGTACCGTTTTATTGGCCATAATTTTGGAGATTGGAACGCGCCAGGTTGATAAAAAAGAATTCAATAGAACATCCTTTTCTCAGAGCGCCGCATCGTTCAATGAAGAGCTCGCTTACTTTCCCCATTGATCTTAGAATGGAAATCGGAAGCTGGACACGATGCAAAATGAAATTTAACGATGATATAGTAGATACTTAATACGTATGTTCTTGAAGTATTGCTTTCTAAATGTCAATTTTAACTTTTGATAAAAGCAGTAGGAAGTATATCGGTCTACACAACACATATGAAAGAATCTTACAAAATCTTTAGGTAAGTAAAATAATTAAAGATACTCATATGATGAATTGTAACATAATGCAAAAACGTTAGTTGCTTTTTACTTCTAAATTTTCATTTTCTATTCAACAATACGTACGTGGATACCTATACTATTACCCTCTATGAAATGTAATTTGTGATTTGTCATTAATCAAGCTGTTAGCGCGACGTTCGCCACAAAGGCGCGAATGTCGGGAAGAAGCTGAGGGCAGCGTGGTTAATCGAGGAAATTCAGTGAAACCGTAATTAGCGGCAGCGATCGTCGTTATAGCGGCCATGAAAGTTTGCCGGACCGGCAGCCTAATGAACTCGTTACATATTTACACGTTGTTCGTGCCTACCGAACGGCCTGGTGAGCGCAGAAAACCACATCGAATTAAGAGGTCCTCTCGCAAATTGCAGACGAGACACGAGAGAGCGATTTAAGCTCATCGATCCACGACCGAATTCGCTCGCACTCGCTCGTGCTAATAATACCATTCGATAAAGTTGCTCTTTCGTATTATCGCATTCAATTTAAACATATATTTAGCAACTTTGTATTTTTAATAATTGAAATATTTATATATATAGGTATAATAATTATAATAAATTAATAATGTATATTGTATGATATATAAATAGTTTACAAAAATGCTTGTTTTGCTTGCGCATATAATTTTCTTTAACTTCCCATTTATTCTTTAACTTCCCAAACCAGAGATGTTCATTTTATTATAAGCGCTTGTCCTAGCTGCTTCTCCATATTGAATGATCGTTCAAAATACCTGTTCCAGCCAACCCCGCGACTTTGCCGCGTAATGAACGTACGATTGCAACCGCACGATTCCCCCCTTAAATCGAGGATCAATCACCATGCGCTACGAGAAAATCCATACGTCGGGCATTCACGGCTAAGTGCCGCTTCTCAATCATAATTATCAAAAGTCCACTAATAATTGCGCCGTGGCCGCTTCTTCAATGAAACCCGGCCATTTTTATGTCTTCAAATAGCACGCGAGGAGCTATGCGGAAGTAATAGCGCCGTGACGAGCGGACAGCTTCGACGCGCCTCACAGGGTGGTTTCGTGCCATGCCGTCGAAGTTGTCGTGGATCCACGATGTCTATCGTCCGGTCTTCCGAGTTCAAGGTTACCGAGTGCTTAGGAGGGTCGCATGTCCAAGAACGAGCGACGATGTATCGGCGTTCAGTGGTCGGCCACATGGTGAATTAAGGGTCAGCCCATTACCGATTTGACCTCGGATGACCCGGCAGTGTATACAGAGCTGGTTGCGTGCTGCTTGATTCAATTAACCCCACGACACACAAACACGCACGCGCACACACGCACCCAGCGCATTGTATGCATACGCGAACGCGTTTGCGCGTGTGCACCACTTCTTCGCGACTCAAGATCCAAAGTCGTCGTCGAAGAAGAGACGAAAGCCGCGCGTGATACAATGGTGGATCGGTAACTTCCTCTCAAGGAATTGAATTAATAAATGCGATTTGGCGATTAATACGTTATATAAGAATCTAGTCCATTCGAATTGCTTGTTCTTTGAGATCTATCTAATATTTTAATAAAATTCTGAAGATATTTTCAATGGTTTAGAATTTTATATTCAAGAGTGATAAAGATAGCTTTCGTGGAGGGAAGTAATTTTATCATCCTACGCTCAAAAAATTACTCACGATTGACGAGTACCGGTTAATTATCTGTCATATTAATTCGCGATTAATATTTTATGTCTTTGTCATGATTTCCTATTAGCATTGTGTATATCTGGTTAGATATCGCAAAAATTATGAATAATTTTCCGTTTCCTCCAGGCATCCGTCGATTTTGCCGGAAATATATATGCCCGTCGAGTTTCCTAAGCTACGGGAGCTGAGTGTGACCAATATTTCTTGATTAGAAAGCCGCGCGGCACATCGGATGCGAAGGCGTTCGCGAAGAAGAAGAAGACGACGAAGAGGAAGAAGAAAAACGTGAAGGGAGAAGGAGAGAAGGAGAGAGGTAGCGCACGTTGGAGGAGAGGAAGACCCATCTGGTTCGCCGTGGACCACTCGTAGAGAGGATCCATCAATCACATGTGTCCCGCACCTTTTCCCAGTAGCAAGAACCTGCAGAACGTCTTCGCCTTTACAACGGCGTCGCTGAGGAAGTCAGGTCCCATCCTTTGCCTTGATCGTCCTTAGGGTCTCTCGCTTCGCGCAAAAAGCGCGTAATAATCCGCGGGCATTGTGCTCCGGCGGACGTGAAGAAAATAGTATGCGCATGTTCTCAGTCACCTATGTGCGCCCGCTGGAAAGTCAGTAGGGATTGTGCGGCTATTGACAAATGGCTTGAGCTCCCGTGTGTTCTTCTCGCAGTGCAATGGGCGATTGTTGGTATACGCATTGAAGATTTCTTTACACTGGATTGTCGTAAACAATGGCATCGTATATTTAGTGGTTTTATTGCTATACTACTTCAAATTCTCGCATTATCTTCATAATCTTTGCATTTTAACGTTTCTCTTCCCAATCTCATATCTTGCTATGATGAATTTTCATGCTCAGAACTATCGGGAACGCGTGTAAGGAAAAAGTTGTGAATACGAAGGATTCGGAGAGACTAGGGCAGGAGAAGAGAGATTGTCCAGCGTGGAAAGAAGAAGACGATGGCTCGGCTCTCTCGGAGGCGAGATTGTGTGTTAATGTATGGCTGGCATTCGGACGACAACCGTGACAAATTGCTTTATTAGGTTGGCAGCCCGGGAGCCTTTCCACTCGCAGCTCGCACCTCACGGCCGCCACTCATCGTGATTGTACGCTCTATTCTCCTCCGCCTCTTGTTCTTCTCCATTCTACTTCGTCTTCTTCTTTCAACACGCGACGGAAGATAACGTAACTCTCAGTTGGATGAATGGATGAACGGGGATTCGCGCCACGGGAGGGCGGTCCTTTTTTGAAATCGAACCGATCAACCCAGGCTCGATCCTGCGGACCTACATGGCGAGATCGCCAACACTATTGGAAAGCTTATGTAAAGCACTCTTTTGTTCATCCACCCATCTATCGCCAATCGCAATTTTCGTAATTAATCCTGTACTGTCCGTTAAAGGAAATTATTTGAAGCTTAAATAATTCGTATAGAGTTGCAAGCAATTTATATCTAGCAGAATTGATTGTAATGTGTACAACTTGCCATATCCCTAACATACTTGATATAACGTTGTAATTTTAAAAAACGTTTTGCAAAAATTAAAAGTAAGTGTTTTCATTTTTAACGCGTATGGGAATTCTCCGTACGTCTCTAATATTTATGCATCTCCAATATTATGTCCATATACATATCAACCTCCAACCTGTGGTTTCTCACATCATCAGCCGCCACTCAGAGCGGCTCCACAAAAACCAGGCCCAATCTGGCATGGCGTTCCCGAATCTGATTTATTGACGCCATCTGGATAAATCACAAAGTGTGATTAGCTTTGACGTGGTACAAAAGACGCGGCTACCGCGCGAGACCGCTTCAGGAAGCCGATACGCCGCGGATCGGCTACCATTACGTCACCTGGGCAAGGTTGCCGCCACCTTGCAGCTCGTGCGTCCGCATCAGCAATCCGGGCGAGAAGGCGCGGATTATTAATGTTCGCGCCGGCCGGGCCCGTTAATGGATCGGGGTTCTCCCATTCGAACACGGACGAACGTAGTATGCGGGTCCAGCTGTGTGGACGCGTTATAAGATCCTTTTTTGCGAGGTACAATGTCCTGGCGACTCCCGGATGCGGCGTCATTAAGTTGCTCCCCCGCCTACCCCCTGATCACCCTCGCCATACCTTACCCAGGTTCTCCGTGGCGAAACCGGGCAACGCCGTTTCCTCGCTGGCGACTAGCAACGGTGCCGAATACCAAGCTGGCCACTTCTATTCTCGGGAAGGTTATTAACTCTAGGGGATTAGCCTTCGTTACTTAAATCAAGTCAACTGCCTAATGATCTATCGTCACCTCCGGTCGGAATCGCTCTTTCGACATCGTTCCTCGTTTCGGTAGCCCTTTGAGTCTTACAATTAGTGAAGATGTATATTCCGTGTGACCTGTAATTATTAAGGATATGTTGTATTAACAACTAACTATTTATGTATAATGACAACGCGTTGCTGGCAATATATGTATGTCAATGAAACTGTCCTTCCCACGAAATCGCTGATTTGTACAGAGATTGTTAGATATCTACCGCGACAAATGTGACCGTTAACAGGCGTCTAGCGGTACCAGCGGTACCTTCTCCGAGAACGTTTAATGAACGTCAACTTGACGTGTCCTGCGTGTCCAAGTGAACGATGCAAATACACTTGTGGAAGTCGCGGGAAGACTTTGACGGGGACGATTAGCGACACGACAATTTCGAAAGAGCGGGCACATCCAGCTGCCCGCAGAGCCTTCAACGTATAAATATAGAAATGTTTGCGCGCGATCGTTATCGAGAGTAATGTTGACTCTGGGGGCTATCAGACGTCGTCTAAAGTCAGACGCGTGCGATTGGACCAAATGCTATAAGTGGAACATGGGAACAGTCCGGATTTCTGGTCCACGATCACGTCGCGCACGTCGGGCTCGTCAATGAATAGATAACGAAGGAGAATGAGCTAGTTGAGGCGGTTTGATACATCGGCGACATCGCCGCAACATTCATCTGCATAATTCATTCTTATCAGTACGATTCCCTCAAGCAGAGATTCTCAACCGGCAACGTTAGACACCTGGAAAATACAATGGATTGAATCCGATCGGCGTAAAGCAGCATTAATTTAATACATCAATTCATCTCATACTAGGACATTTATAGAGTTAGTATAATTAAATAAAAATCGATCAATACAACATTAAAATTTTTTACGTACATTATTAAGTTCCTAATAACTGTATTTTTCAAAAATTAGGTTTTTTAATAGATTTCACGTGTAAAATGTATTATTTTTTGAACTAAATTATTTCGATACACAGAGGAGAGAGAGGAAATATTTTGAAACGCCAGTTTAGAAGACTACATTCTAAATCTCTATAAGATTAGGTGTCAAACATTGAAACTATGATAGATTGTAAAAATAGTTTGCTAATATAGTTGTCGATAAAGTTCTGGCATCTCTTAGCCGAGAAAAGCGACAGCTTTGACACGATACATTAAACGTTCACAGGTCGCGCGGAACGCGTTCTCCACACGTAAGAATAAGACGCCCACCGTATTTACCCGCTCTGAATTCCTGACTCGCGGTTCGCCCCCTCGCGAATTGTTGCGTAGCGCAAACCCAAACTCTTAACTCTTAAGCTCGCATGACTCGCCAGCTTAACCATGTACAAGGTGACTCGATATCGCTGCATGAGGATTAATATTATAGAAAGCAACTAATGAATTAAAAAATATTTATACACATGATAACTATTTAAATATCAGTTTCCTCCAAGAGATATATAGAAAGCAATTTTTTAAATATTAATCAGCTGTTCGAACCGATTTGGGGAACGATAACATAAGAATTTTCAAATAAAGAAGCAATAAACATAACGGAGTGTTTCTGATTGCGTAATGTCTGTGATCGTTTATGGTAATGTGCAAACTGATATTGTGAATATTTAAATCGGAGATCGGAAGTCGACTCGCAAAGCGGTCAGAGACATTTCGAGATACTTTAAGCACACCCTGTACTTACACAGATGTTTAAGAGCTAAGCAACTACTCAGAGCGAGTGAGTTGATGCGAGCCGCGTATCACGAGAAGGAAGTTCAATTTAACCCAATAAAGGACAATCAGAGGCCGACGGCGACCAGAGACGAGTACCTACTACTCTTCTGATGGTTAAACGGATCTGCCGAGAGACTTCGCCTTCGGCTCTTTTCTACCTAGAAGACGAGAAACTGGTCGAGAAACTCATCGAGATATCCCATCATTGAGAAAGATATCGCATCATTACAACTTACCTTTGCAAACGATAATAACGGAAACAGAAAAGTACATGCCGGTTTGATTTTCTAAGAATGCTGTTGCGATTCTTATGGAGTAATTGATGTCGCAACTTACAGAAATATTATACAAGATAATATTGCATCTTACAATAATTTCTTAATATATTTGTTAGAAATATACGAATTATCGATATTGAGAGATGTGTAAAACAGTAAAAGATAGGTCATTTAAATTTTTTCGCGAGTAGGCAATGTCCCTGGTAAGCCTCCACATAACAATAAGGAGAATGTTCACTCGGCGTATCGTGAGGTTCCTCTATGGCTCGCAGAAACGTATTATGGTCAGGCACTCTGTGCGAAAATGGAAAAGGCCAATTCCATCCATTCTTCGAGCTCGGCCTCGTGCGAACGACGAGGAATACGGGGCTCACGATGCACCGAAGCGTAAAACCGGTGACATGGACCAAGTGGGTTTTCGTGCAGCAGATTTCTCACAAAAGACCGCAAAAAGGACGTGCGCATCGCGTTCTGGGAGGTAGCTAAAGGCCGTTGGAAAAAGGGTGCGACAAAATGGCTCTTGTGATCCGCGGGTATATATCGATCACGAGATTGGTCGCCGAAAATGCCCATCATGACATGCACACGACAAAGAGAACGAGGACATGAAGATAATGGAGAACGCGTGTTTCTTCCCGGAATAATGATATATGAAAGTTAGCATTATCATGTATTTTTTTTTTACTTAAAACAAATCGATTTTTTAAGACATTTATTACACCCTCTACTTTTACCTCTTGTAATAACATTTACAATAATTATAGAATTAATTTATTTCTATAATTGCTGTAATGCTATCATATATGTATAACGAAAAAAATATTATCAGATTTAGTAGTGTAGCAATCGGATTCATATAGAAAAATTCTTCATGGAACACTTTTACATGCGTGTTACATCGTGGAAACATTGGTCTGACTTTCGTCGCGTCACGTATCAGCGTTTATCTCATAGGCATATGCACGAGAGCAGCATCGGTATCGAGATCTCACGAGGCCCATTTGGGAGCTGGTGATGAAAAGAGCGAGAGATACCTAGTAGATTAGCGGGGGCTCACCCTCTGCCCACCCCGCTGGTCGGATAAGGGGGTTCCAGCATTAGCGATTATACGCATCGCGGCACCCATACATCGGGTGTCTCCGTGTGGAACTAAACAGACAAAATGGCCACACTCTGGATTCACCCCTAGATTCCGTTTTCCTTTTGCGAGAAGCATCTTTCTCTTTCTCTCCCTCTCTCCCTCCCTCCCTCCCCCCTCTTTCTCTTTTTCTCTTTCTCTTGCTCTCTTTTTCTCGCTGTCTCGCTTCCATTTGTGCCAACGAGAGAGAACAATTACTCTCTTCGTCTAAGAGATACCTTCGCGACGGACAAGAGTCACGAGATTTTCGAAAGTGTTCCTCGCTTCTTACCGGAGAGATATGCCTCCGTGAGTTGGTGAAAAGCGTAATGGTTCTCGCACACCGTTGTTGTCCAACATCCTCAGTCACGCACTCGTAACGCGAAAACAACAATTTATGCCAGAACACATTAAAAACGATACAAAGAATACTAACAGACAAATAACAACGTTTTAAATGTTTTAAATAATAGATATATCAAAGTTATGAGAGAGATTTCTAATATTTCTCTGTATGTGTATGTGTGTAGCTAAAGCATAAAGAATTCAAAATAAAAAAGAGAAAAAGAAATATTGCATATAACAGTTGTGAATATCTTATTTAATTAGAGAAATTCAAGTATTCAAATAAATACTTGAATTTCTAATAATTCACTTTATGAGCTTAATTACTGTCTTTTTTTTTCATTACAAGTAAATAGTTCCGAACAGAAAAAAGATATCGAGTGTAGACGTTTAATTTCTTGCACGATTCTTCACATCTCGACCGTATGACAGCTATTGACCCAGTTTCCGGACCCACCTCATCTCATTGTCAAGGACATCGTAAGAATAAGATCACGCCCTTTGCACTCCGTATCGCGTATGCCACCCTTTCCCCGCGGGAGACCAACGGGACACTTTCATGTACAACAGACATACACGCGGTTAATCCTCTTTCCATCGGGGCCGGTAAACATCGGCCATTCAAATCCCCTGGCAAATCCCAGGCCATGTTTAACGCGATCATTTTGAAATCGGATTTGGCGGCATTGTTCCCGTGAAAGGGATGACACCGATCTTACCCTCTGCGCATTTTTAAGCTGCTCTCGTCCACTGATGCATACCGCAACACGGTGTGACAGTCCTTTTTAGGAAGCGAGCCGATCGGCGGGAAGCGAAGCATAGGACACGCGCATTACTGCAATGAAGAAAGTAGAAATGCTTTCTCCTTTAGTAATATAATAATAAAAAAAAGGAATAGAATTTTTTCAAGCAATATGTGTGCATACAAAAGTCGAACAAGAAAGATTACTAATTACAGTAATAACAAATACATCTTGCAATTAGTTGTTAGAATACATAGTTCTCATTTTTTATAATGCATACATTTCCGTGACGATTAAAAGATAGCGGATCGTCCGTGGCATCCTTTGCATGAAACGCCGTGAGTCGTAAAAAAAAAAAAAATCGTTACTATGATTTCATTGCTTGCGCAATTAAGATGCGTTTTTTTTTCTCCTGTAAATGAATGCACATTCGCGTTCGTGACTTAATGCAATTACGGGCTACTTTATAAGAGGTCGGCGCATAGTCTGTCAAAGGACGCGGCAATCGACAAGAATCAATTATAATATAGCGTTTAATAAAGTAGTTACGGAGTTTTCTTCGATGCCTATCTCTGTTTATTGATCACCGATCGATAACGGTATAATAATATTTCATTACCCGCGGGCTCGATAAACTTTTTTCCATGCTTGTCTTTTATTACTCCGCGCCGTTGCGTTTCCGTGAGACGCGCGCGGTACTAAATTTAAATATAAATTGAGAGAAGCATCTGATCACAAGATTATAAGTTATTAGTGTTATTACACTCCTTTGTATTCAACGACGAGAGGAAAATTGACGCAGCTAGGCTCCTTCCACGTCCATTTGCTTACAGTCTACGAATTTGTACATATCGATAATATTTCTGATCAGGTCATGCTGAGCGGAAGAAGAGTTCCATACGAGACGTTATTACGTGATCATCCTGTGTTATCGCATGGTGTGACCGTCAATTGCGCAGGCTCGCATCTTTACAGGCCGCTTCCGACCTTCGAAACAATTACTCGCAATTAAAGTCGTCGTGGCAAAGGCCGAAGACACACGTTGCCTTAATTTCTATACGAACTTTCTCGGCGCGAAAGAGTTTAAATTTGGAAGTAAAATTTTTACAAATTACAATCTAAAATGCAAATTAGCTTTTTGACTTTCCAGTCTCGAAGCATTCACCTATGGCATAACGGAGAAAATTAAATACAAGTTGCTATTAATTGTTATACCATTGAGGATGGCTCAATGTAGAGCTGAAACGTTTGGATTTTTATCTTGTATATAGAAATTAAAATGAATTAATTTTAATCTATAAAATTACGCATCCATAACCGCGTTGTACCCTCATAACCCTTCAGTCACTATAATTTGTTGGTTCAGTATCGAGAGTCCTGAATTATTTTTCTTTTTATTTTTCTTTTAAAATGCAATTGTCCTTTTCAATATTCCTTCCTTTCGCCGATATCTAATCAGATCATTTCGAAAGAGTTCTGCTGTCTGACATTGGCAAATGTATGACAAGTTTTATCATAACATGTAAGGAAATATTTTTTTAAATAAGCTAAACAGACAAACAGACATGATATTGCCATTGTAACCACCCGCTTTTAGTTATCGTAGTTATTACAGCCTAAAGGCCGTAAGTGCCTTCGAAGAATTTAAATATAGTAGCCGTGTTATTATTTTGCGTAAGTACCCGAGCTCTTTAGGTCTCAATAACTATATGTGTGTACGAGGTAACGTGTTCGGTTCGCGTACGAAATAAATTACGGTTAACGTAACTCCTGCGTAACTCCTGTCACGATAGGAATTATCGTCTCATTATTGAGAGGACGTGTGTAACGACGGCGGCCTCCTCGATTCGGACGAACGAAGAGTTACCTTCCAACCACGCACGGGAACTCGCACGTCTTTGGTAGGGAAAAAATAGTCGAAGAAGGCAGAAGACATCGAAATTTGCGCGTATGAAAGAAACACTAGAAACGCTACCGGCGTGCACGACTCTTCAGGTTCTATTCCTTCGCTCGCTTTGATCCCACGACGATAGAGACTCCGGAGAGAAGTCCAAGGGCAGCGCATTTCGTGTGTGACACGCAGATGTAATTTAGCTTTCGACTAATATCATTTCTTCACACAAAATACCAGAATTTCGCGTATATTGAACAACACTGTGACGTGTATTTGAGCTTAAGATTCGACACGCAGTCAGTCTATCGAGTCTGATGCATCATGCGCGGTTGGAATTCGAACAATCACGATGAAATTTTACTTCTGGAGAGATAAAAGTAATGATTGCGTATAGAGATGTATTATAGATAAGGATATAATGAAATCGAAAGCCGCGGAGGATCTTGAACGAAAGTGGCATTGCTTTTCAGACGTTTACTGTTAACAAACATCGAAACGAGGCGCACGGGCGGCGTGGCGCTCTACTTTTTACTGTTGTTCGGAATCAGAGAAAACGTTTTCCCTGTCGTTAAAATGATATGCGCGGTGCACATGTAATGACGACCGGCTGTGGCCGGTAAGTAACGCTAATGGCATACGCTTAACTGTACGGTCACGAAGACAGATCCGTCGACTCGGCTCGATATAGACGATAGAGTTCACGAAACACCTTCGTGAATATCGCAGTGCCAGAAAAAAAAAAGCGTAGTTTGGTCTCACCGTATCATTAACCCCGCGGAATGGCCGGCAATCCAAACGCCAGGCTCGATCCGACGATCGAAACACTTTCTGCGCAAAATAAGCGGATGCAGAAGGCCGAAGGTGAAGAAAACATCTTTCTCTTTATGACGAATAACATTTCCACGCTTATTCTTCTATATATTACATCGAAATTTTATATTCCATCGAAAAAGCTTTAGTCCGTAATTTAAATTTTATAAGAAATTACCTTCGTGATTGCGTATTTATAACATTCAGATCGATTGACTTAAATGTACTTAAACATCTATTAACATAATAATCAATTGCAAATTTACATAGCACAATGATGTTTATTATTAGTTTATTGTATGTTTGAGAAAGAAGAAAAATTACATGCCTTTATCAGACACTAATCCCCCATCGATCACATAATAAAGCCTTGATAAAATGCATGAGAACTCTATTTCTATACACTGTAGAAAATTGCAATTCAGTAATTTAATTAATTATTACTTAAAGCGCGTTACGGGAACGTTACGGTATGAAGATCAGCCATTGTTTGAGATTCACAGACTTTGTAGAAAATTCCAAGTTTACAAAGCATGGGTATCAATGCCTTAATTTCAATTTTAGGCGATTTGTAGGATAACAAGGCATTCCAATTTTATTCTTCACACCTTAATCGGCGTTTCCGCGTTACGGATAAAAGCGATCGGTAGTGGCGTGTTAGAATGCGTGATATATCTCGGGGAAAAAAAAACGCGCTCGAAGGCCGTGAGGTAGCAGGTTTCCTCTCGCTCGTCAGCGCGGCGCGGTCAGGTATAAGACGAAGGGATTCTGGGATTCATTAGCGTAATTAACGGGCCCTCATTAAGTGTATTACGGATACGGAATGAACGGTCTGTCCTTACCAGCGGGTCTCGACATCGGCTATCTTTCTGCAAACGGGACCACGCATCAATTACATTCGAGTCGTGTGTGTTCCTCTTTCGGCGCGCGCACATATTTCTCTACCATTGACACTCTCCTTCACAGAAAATTTATATCGAAGAAGCCAAAAGGCTCATCACACTTCGCTTCTACAACAAACGAATGAATACGTTCACCCGATGCTCTGATGCTACTCCGTTAATTAACGCAAGAAGATATCTTTTATAATCTTGATCGTTAATAAATTATAACTTTTTGGATATTAACGTGATTTTACACATCTAATTATTGTAAAAAATTACATAAATTAGAAATGCATATGTAAATTCTAAATTTAGTTAATATTGCAGATGTAAATTGTAAAATTAAAAATATTACATAAATTTTTTGTGGCCAAATTAAAACAAACGTAAGCAGTTGCACAAAATGTTTGTACATTTTTTCATATATAGATATTTTAAGTAAAATAAAAATTGTTTTCCTAGGCAAAGAAATTGTTTTCGATATTCTTTACTACATGAGTAAGGCGCTTATGTAACGGCATTCCATTGCATGCGGTTGAATGTTAACGATACATTATTCGAAGGATAAAAAACTATGACCTTTCCAGGACTTTAGCCACGAACACTTCATACACTACTTTGCGCGGCTCATTAATTAGAGTTTCTTGAATGATAAGATGAATCTATGCATACACATGTATATATACACATGCCGCCATAAGATATTCTTGCTTATCTTCCTTAATATTCCACGACGTGCAATAACAACTTGCGTTAATAAGTATATATGATTACGCTTCCGTAGCTTATGTAGGATTATGAGTAAATGCAAATACCCATCTAGATTAAAGTTTGCAACATAGATTGCACTATTATGTTTTATTTTTTGCACGTCTAGAATACTGAAGATAATTAAGATATTTGAAGAATGCAAAAATATAAAGAATTAATTATTACGAATGGCAAAGTATGTTTGCATATATTCGCGTGCACGTGCGCGCGTATGTCTGTATGTGAGTGTGTTTAAGATCTAGGCCCATTAATTTAGAAATAAGATTTTGCTTTGACGTATATCTGTAATAAAATAAGTATAATAATGCTATCACCTCTGATGCTTTTATTGATACCGTGGCAACTTCGCTTTGATCTCGTTAGCGTTTACATTCGAGAATACTATTCTAGAGGGTCCGAATGTAAAACGAGGCATGCGACGCGTGCGCGCAACAAAGGCTTAAGGGCGCAACTTCTTTGGGGTTGACGCGTGCCATTCGGCCCCTGAAATAGGAGGCGATGATAGGTTGAAACGGTGATCCGACACCATTCCTACGAATTATCAAGCGACCATAAGGGTGTCTATTCCTTGGTCGTCAGCTTTTGATCTTACTCACAAACCCTTATATTTACGTGTTAAAGTAACGCAGTCAGTCCCATCTGCTTGCATAGTGTGCACACTTGCGGAATATAATGGCGGTTATCTTGTCGGACTCGACTTTTGAAAACATGAACAAAAATTAACTCGTTCAAAACCGTATGTAGATTCTGAAAATTAAAAATATAAAAAACTAATAACATAAGAATTTTACTTTCTTAACTTTATAATTACGAGATTATAATTATCTTAATATAAATAATTACGGTTATATTATAATGCGACATTATTAAAGAAAAAACTATTCGTTCTTTCGATAAGACTTTCAGTCGAAAATTGATCTTGTTGCCTTCCTGGAAAGCGGCTTCAAGAATGGAGTACACTCGAGGGTGGGGGGATTAACGGACGGGTGTCGCCGCGAATATTTTATAAATTAATGTCAATGCGCCCGGCGATATCCGATTACACCGGAAGTGCCGGGCACAATGAAACACGCGTGCGACTTGCAATCGGGAGCTCACAAGGAAAAGACACAAGAGGGCAACGGGGGAAGGACAGGCCGGGCGAAAAAATGCTTTTGGTTTGTGCATGGATTTCCTCCCACATTGTAAAGTAACCCCGTGTACCCTCCGCTACAGGGCGGCTTTTTTATCGGCAGTCTGCTCCGCGAGTTTTTTTTTCTTGCCCTCCCTTCTGGCGCGACCCCCTCGCGATTGTGTTCGAGGTACTGGGGGCGTGAACTCTGGCTGCCACGAGTAACCTCGAGGCGTTTTTCGCATTTGCAAGTACCGCTAAAGTTGGGCCCTAAAAGGAACCGTTGAAGTTTATGCACAATTCAGCTGGATGGAGCTGACACGTTAGATTGTTTCTGACGAATATGCGCATATATTTATATATAAGACATAAATATTGCATTTTTATTTGCATTCAAGTACGTCTTTAATATTCAATTTAAATTTGTTTTTAGATAAAATTGCAGAGATTTAATTACAAAGTAATGAATATAACAAAGAAGCTGGATGAATTAAGTCAATATTCTGAATAATTATAACAAATTTTATTTTCTTAAACTGCTGTAGAGTCTACTATTATACATATTTAAGAGTCTACCATATTTAAAATTACGAATAATGAATGTACGTAAATTACAAGTCATATTCAGTAAATTTTACAGTTTGATAAATTTGTTTCTCACGATAACATAGTACACGATTGTTTGCGAATAGTAAGCAACATCGTCACCATAGTTCACGATCAATAATTTTTTGCTTATTTTCTAATACGACAAAACATGAATTAGTGGATAGCAACCATTCAATTATACCATGCGTTCTGATCTTATAGTCTTTCGCGAGTAATTACTAATAAAAAAATTATTAGCCGTTTCCGCTGGTTTGTCCCCGGCAATACACTCCCCTAAAAACCCGCCTTAACTTCCAATAATTTATTCAGATATACCTACCGCACGCTTTGCTTGCTTTCTCTTTTCTATTTTTCCCCTTAGCCAGAGAGAGGTTTATATCTCAATCTTCCCCTACTTGAAAGGTATAACTTAAACTCTAGAGATAAGCAAATTTTTTTTCTTACATGGGATATAAAGTATCCTTGTCGAGAGAGAAAAATCCACAAGATTATATCATCTAAATGTACATTGAAATTGACTTGCAAACAGCACATTTAAAAGATTCACAGATATTGATTCCAGATAGAATTATTGCATTTAGTTACGTATTTTCACACACGTATTATAATTTAAGTGTATAGTTTAATGTGTAATTAACGCATAACAAATAAATATACATTCCAGAATATAATAAATATATATTCCAGAAATTTCTTAGATTCACTCTTTCGCCTGAGACAGCCGACCCGACCCGTCCTCATGTTCAGACATGTCGCCAGATAAGATCTAAGATTACGGCGTTGCTGTTAATGTCAGATTAGTGTCACTAGCCCTTTTCCAAAACGACTCGCTCGAGAATGGGTCAGAGAGTCGGGCGTGCGCCCGCCGTCTATCGAGTTTTGCTCTTTCTCTCTCTCTCTTTCTTTGCGTCGCTTCACGGCTTTGCTTTACGACTACTGTCGAGTGAGGGCCGACCCTTCTGCAAATCTGTTTATTTTGCGCGGGTTCGCTCGACAGGTAGGTCCTCGAGAGGACTGACCCTCGTGCGATCGACATCCTGAGAGAGACATCGGTCTCGTATTGCCCCATTCTCGAGAGAGCTTGCCGCATCCTAGAGATTTGCACATCAATCCTTTGACCCTTTCTGCTAAGAGCTTAGAAAAGTCTTCCAAACTGCCACTTGACTTTTTAAAATTATGTTACAGTCGGCCACACTAATTTTTAAAACAATAGTATATACTATATAATAATCAATGTTCAATTTTTTTACGTCAGTATCGATTAGGTAGATTTTTACATACATAAAAGGTAAATCAAATTCCTTTTATTTTATTTAAAAAGGGAATTGTTCAGAGCGGCTAACTAATAAATAGTGACGCAGAAGTCTTTTTATTAAATAGCAAATTTTACACATGTTGAGTTACGATAAAAAAAAACTTATTATTAATACAAAAAATATATGAAAGGAAGATTTATAGACTTACTCCTTCATTAGATGGTGAAAAGTGATCAAATAGCAATGGCACAAATGATAAAAAGACTATGCAGATGGGACAACAAGTTATTAAAAAGAATGCAGGAATATTTAACGAGATTATCGCTGATTTCCTAATGAGCGTTAATGGCATATAATTTCTTAATTACCTTAACTGCGATCATGAATATAAATCGTTATACTGGGTGAATACTCGGTGAAATCGTAAAGAAACTAATTTATCCCTATCAATTTCATGTTTATTTATGCTAATACTTTTAAAAAATATATGTAATAGTAAAATAGAATTTTTTTTTCATTTAACTCTTTCGTATAATTTTAACAAAACTTTAATGTTTAGAAAGAGAAATATATAATATTATTTTTTAAACAATATCTGCTTTTTCTTTGTTTATATATCAAGTTGTATTTTTCAAAATGTGTACATTCAGTCCATTTGATTACCCGCGACGGTCAACGGAACGCAAATGTCAGTTACTAGTTTCACCCTTGCCTTTATATATGGACTTGTTCGAATTTCGTCACTGTACGAGCGCGTTAGTGTGCGTCTTTCTGCCACGTGCCTGCAACCCTTATGAGACAACCGATACGCTGGGCGGAGTTCTGCGCCCGGTTTCTTTCGACCTTTGTGATCTGCGCCGTGCAAGTCTACCACCTGGAACTACAGAAGTTGAGCCGATTTTTCGTCGTTAGAGTCGTTGAATAACGTTTGTCTTTGAAAGTTTTAATATTTCCATTTGTTCCATTATAGGACAAAGAGCTTTCACAAAGCATTTCTATCGAACTCTGTTTTCCGCGACGGTTTCAACTTTATTCCAAACTTTGTTAAAAGGCACTTTTACAAAAAATGTTACATTAAAGCTATTTTTATGTGTCATTATTTATAGTACAAAAAAATCTGCCATAAAAGGTACATGCTAATGTAATAAATAGTTATATATAAGTATAAATTGTACTCGCAATATGTAGGAAATGTTCAAGCGGTGTATATATAATGATCACTTTCTATGCATAATTTTTAGAGATAAAGGTACGAAGCTATATATATATATATAAAAGAAATATCTCTTTTATTTTAATCCACGTAACTCCAAGACACATAGTATCCACGATACGTCTCGACTGCGACAGCAACGATTTTCAGCAAGCGGAATGTCGCGGGTGGTGGAAGGGAGGGACTAAGTAATAGAATTAGTTCGGCCAGACGAGGAGACCTCACTTGCCTCGCTATAACACGAGTCAAGTTCCGTCACGAAGACCTTAATATCCGCTACTTCCGCCTCCCACTCGTTCGTTTGTTTATTCGATATCGTCGACCGTCTTATGAGGCCCGAGCCTCGTCTTTCTTCCTGACCTTTATGCGATAATACAATTGCTATATGGCGCTACATGTACGCTGACTGATTTATGAAGTGGCTGGTGCTATTTGTACTTGTACATCAACTCTGAGGGAAATATCGAAAAAGTAATATGGGAGGCAAAGTTGGCCGACGTTACGGAGAGCAGACACATTACGAATGTTTCCCACAAATTCCAAATGTGCTTGATAAATTATTAATCCATTTCTACCAATGTAGATTAACTTTAATCTCGGTTTAACTTGCTTTTTATCTTTTTCTAGTTTTAAGAATTAGAAAAAGATAAAAAGTAAGTTATAAACCGAGATCAAAGTTAATCTGCATTAATAAAAATAGACATAATAAAGACACGAATGATCGAAAACGTAGGTTTTCGTGAATTTTTTAAACATTTGCTAAATAGTGATAAAACATTCTCAAATTACTGTCCAATATTTCAATTGTTTTGCGATAGGAATGTTTCGCTTCAGACTCAGGGAAATATGTCGGCTCACGACCATGGCTAATTATTATCGCAATTAAACAATGCCGTTTTTTATAACGAGTTAAAATCGTCCCGCGAAAATTTGTACGTCGAGAGAGCTCTCGGGCGATTCGCTCGCGAAGTAAGTAGCGAGCAAGAAATCCGATGTGGGTTAAATGCTAATTGCTCAAAGTCGGGCGGTGGCGAATCCCTCGGGTGGCACGATCTGCGGTCATGATAAAGCGAACTACACGAAGTATACGTGCGTTCTTATCCGCGCTTACATTGGGAAGGTTAAGAGTATCGTGTATGCGGCGTTGGAGTTCTGGGGCACTTTTAGCTTTCGTGTAGCAATTGCGTGCTGCTGCATGTTCACTCGAGCACGACCGCCGCGCCGCGCCGGCTTGGAAAAAGTTTAGTGCTTTCTACAATGCTGGAAATAAAAGTTATCGATATTACGAATTTAACACGCGTTGAACTGTGCCAAATAAATGGTTCATAAGTAATATCGATCCCGTTACGTGGGAAAATGTAATCTCAAGAGGATGGAAAGGCCGTATATCTGAGCGTATTATTACAGTCATGAATAATTTACCAAGTTATTAATCACGGATACAATATGTAGACAAAAGTTTGCGACGTTTGATTGTGTCAACTACGTATCCGTTGCGACGGCGCTGTGATCCGCACCTTACTATTTGCCTCCACGTGGCGAATGTAGCGATAATATCATGTTTTTTTTTCCCCCTGACGGTCAGTACAAAGAAATGGGGTCAGTTTCGCGCAAACAATATTATCTAATATGACGTGCGGCAGAATGATACGTCGATGCATACAGATCAATCGAGGTATAAGCGATAAAGTAATAAATGTGAAGCTTTTGCTTTTTGTAACGAATAGAACGGAAATAAATTAAATTCTTTTTGCTATTTCAAAACTAGATCGGGGTATTATCTATAACGGATGATAACATGTGCCGCTACATCCTTCCCTATACATTATACATATAATGCGGTAATACGGAGCTAAGCATCAACAGTGATAGTCTGGCTTGACCAGATTTTGCCAGGTTTATCGAAATCTGCCACGCGCGTCAACTAGAAAGTGTCCCGGATCGATCGTACGGCTCCTTCATCTACTTTCTTAAGTAAATAAATAACGTCGTAATATCAGAAGCAGCTATATACCAAGCAGTGTGCCAAGTTTGCAATTAATTCAGGAAATAATCGGACATTTGCGAGAGCAAGCAGCGTGAATTTATATATCACGTTTTGCGTTGAGAAAATTAATTAATATTTATGCTTATTCCGCGTTTTTAACAATGATTATTTAACGATGCAAAAATTAAACACTCATACTATCAGATACTTATTAATTTTAGATGTATATTATTTCCTTATATCTTTGGAGTGTTTATATTAGTAATAAATTAAATAATATTGAATTATTTATGTAAATTAACTGTTGCTACTATATGATTACGTTATGCAAAATACAATTTCTACTAATTACTTATTGCGAACTTCTCTTTCCCTCAAATTTTATTTTGTTAAATTTTCTTAAATGAATTATGATAGCTGCAAACGTTTACTAAGTAATTATCGGGTCATCGAGTGGCATCTTATCTCCATTTGTAACCGATGAGTTGTTTCGTAATTCTTCCAAGTAATGATAATTAACAACAGAGAAAGAAATGTAAAAAATTTTCGCGAATAAAAATTTAGACGAGTCTAATTTATAGCATTCAGCTAAGGAGCTCCTTTTTGCTGTTAAACAAAATTTTTGTAGAAAGAAACAAAAAGATCGAGATTAAGTTTAACAATTTTTATGAAAAAGATATCGATTTTCAGTTACAGTAAATCGAATTCGACGTTGATGACGGCTGCTCGTCTTCGAAGTAGCCAAAAGCAAATAAACATCCACTCGACGTAATCTTTTCGAAGGCTCGAGCCAGGTCGAGTGCAGGCGCCTACCTTGCGAGAACTCGAGCGTGCTCCATCGAGTATTGTGTCCATTATACGTTTTTGTCTGCCGCTCTCCCGCCCTTTCACCCCTCTTTTGCAAGGTTTCCCGTGAGTCCCGCGAGACTCCTCGCATTGTCATACCGAGGTGGCCTCTCCATCCTCCCTTCTTCTTTTTCTTTCTTCCCTTTTCTGTATATAAGTATAAGTTTACGTTTGGAAACCACGGGCCCACAAGGCTCCGGTATTCATCCCAACATATCGGCATACCTTTTTCTGCCGCACGGTCCCGCACGGACGAGCGGGCCTAGTCGCGCGTGGCGAACGACGGACCTCGGAATAAAGTACTCTTGGAGAAATGGAGCCGTTTTTACTCGACATTTTTTAATCTCTTAACGAGACACTTGAAGTCCAACCTTGGACAAGTTAATTTAATCAAAGTTCAATATCATTCTAAGAAAATTTTCTTTCTTTTGCCAAAACTAAAAATGTAGAAAGTTTAACTAAGAGAAATGAAGCTATAAAAAAAGATATGTATATGTATAATTATTTTTAAAGCTCTGTTTAAAAAATTTCCATGATCACGCGTAACACGTGTGAGTGTTTCTGTTCTCGATCGGAACGTCTTTCTCGGGACGTCGGCGTCGAGTAGAAGCTCGCGAGAAGACGTAGGATACGGTGCGCCTTCAGCTTTGAGCGAAGATAGTACAGTTATTCATAAAGTAGAGCATGTGCGTACGTTGGCTCTAGAGCGGCAGGTGGCTGCCGTTGAACAAAGAAACAAGAAGCAAAAAGAACATGAGCAGTCATCCATCGGGACGAGAGAGCTCTCGTTCACTCGGGAAACGATTGAATCATTGAGCCGATGTCCACTCGTTACACGAAAATGTGGTAATTCACGAAGGACATGCTACGTGCGTCAATCGCCGCGCCGATGCGCTTCTTCCTGCGCTATCGCATAAGGCGCATCTCGATCCGGTAATTTCTTTTCCTTTAAACCGGGTTACTTATCGTAAAAAAAGTTCTTTTATCATTAAATTGATCGTCACGGATATTTTCATGCTTCTTTAGAGAGCTTCTTGAAAAACGGCATCTCTTAGAAATTCATGAATTTTAGCATGTAGTTACTGATTGAATAGAACTGCTTTATTTCCTAAAAATTAGCACAAAATATTTATGATAAATATGTTAATTTATATTATATAATTTATATAAAATGAAGGGATTACGTTGGGACAGGAACACACATATGGAATGTTATGAGACGATATTTTAAATTGAATTAATTAGTTATTATTCATATTTTATACAATAGTAATCATAATTAAGGTGTTTTAGTTCTCGTAATATTCTATATCCGTACAAGGGTACTCGGTAAAATCGATAAATTGGGGTCTGCCGTGTTATATCCTATATGTATATAGACGATTTTCTAGGCCTCTCTTGTTTTCCTCTGTCTCTCGTTTCTTTTTCGCATCTCTTTACATTCTTATCACAATATCGTATTTTACACAGATTCACTTACGGCTTACATGCTAGAGGGCCCCGATGCAATATTTACATGTTCGGTGTTCGATCTCGTAGCCTTGCCGAGTCTGATCGATCTCCGATGGCTTGCACCGAGACTAGTAACGCTAGTAAATTCTATGGACTCTTTATGCTGTTTACCATTCTCTCTCTCTCACTCACACACACACACACACACTCTCTCTCTCTCTCTCTCTCTCTCTCTCTCTCTCTCTCACACACACACACACACACTCTCTCTCTCTCTCTCTCTCTCTCTCTCTCTCTCTCATTCACTCACTCGTTCGCTCGCTTGCGTACTTTCCGTCACATTTAAGTTCGCACTCGTTTTCGCGCGCAGTGCTATCATAATCCGCGTATTCGAGGAAAGCGTGGCAAAGATGAGCCGCACGGATCATTTTGCACGCTCTTCATCGAAGTTGTCGGATTGACGTCTTTTTTTACGTTGCAGAGATTAATGTCTCACGCATAATTTCCTGGAATACTGTACATCTTCTTCGCAAACATATTACGTTCTATAAGAGACGCGGGTATAAATTATTTTTTATTACAATTAGAATTACAACTTTTTGAAGTTTTGTTTACTTCAGATTTACGTAATCAGATTTACGGAAACTTTAAGAACAGAACTTTGCGTATAGAAGGTAAATTCGTTTTTTTTTCTGATAACTGCAACTTTCCAGGAAATTCTGCGCCGAGTCCTCGACAACAATGATCAAAACACGCGCACCATGTCACTTCGACCACGCTCAATTGTTTTACGCTGTTTTTCGCATTTCCGGCTTTACACACGCAATTTAGGAACTGAGGGGAGCTTCGTCTTAAATTATACACGCGCGCATACACCTTCTTATTGCACCGAATCAAAACGCAAGAACCCGTCCGAGAAGGCCGTCTCGTGCTTCCTAGTTCTCCGCAGCGCGCGGCTTGCGGTTAAATCTAACGGCACTTATTATTATACACGGGAGAGAATCGTCGTGTCGCCGTCGTCGTCGTAGTCGTCACCGTCGCCGCCGCCGGTGCATCCTTCGCGTGCACCCGACGACGACGTTGAACGTCACGACGTAGGAATTCCGCGTCGCCCCCGGCCGGCGCAGCGACATCGATCCCCGGACCGTAGCCTACCTTCCAGCCCGCCTTCCCTCTTTTTTTTCCGCCGCGAGGCATTTACGCAAGCACACGCGACGGTAATCGCGTACCAGCGTTCAACAGCAAGCGCGGTCGACACGAGCGGAAGGGCATAAAACTAGTTTTGTACTGTTCTCTTTGTGCACCATGGGGTCGAACCCGGCAGCCTAATCCGCCTCGAGTTTCCGCGCGCCGCGTCGACTTGCGCGGCGCCGACGCCCTTCGTCGATTTCCCAGGGAATCGGGGAAATCGGGGGAGATTCATACGGGTGCATTGCCATGTGAGATGCCGCGTACTCGATCGCCGACTCTATATCAATAAGCGGGTTCGGAAAAATCGTACGACTGTATACGATTATTCAATTGATTTGATTCACGATTGAGACGAGTTATTATATCTTTACATATAAAAATATGTAAAGTAAATTTGCGTGCTGTCTCACCCTGGGATTGTATCGAGAATTCGACGCAACCTCGGCTCGTGAAAATTCTATTGATTACAATTAATTAACATGTCAACGGTGGGACCATGTCGGATCTCGATCAATGGTCTTGTCGGAGATGAGAAATTTGCAGGAGATCCTTTGGCATGATAGACGTTTATAGAAATTAAGAATTTTTAAGTTTCCAATGTCAAGTTGGAATTAGCACATTAGAAGAGAGACACACATACGATACATGAGTTTAAGAAAATAAGAAATCATATTCAAGTTTTCGCGGTCTTGAGAGCCGGAATGTGCGGAAGTGAGACCTGCAGCGGTCTCGGTGCACATCGCGACCGACATGTGCCGAACGGTAACAATCAGAGCGAAGGAAAAGGCAGAATCAGGAAGGACAGGAACTGCGCGGCACCACGCGTTCTCATGAGACGACGACCATTGTTGCACCGACGAGACCGTGGATCTGGGTCAGCGGTGGGGCCCGTCCGACCCTCCCAGTTTCCCGCGGTTGCAAGCCGCAGCCGTCGTTTTTGTGGTTTCGCGTCGCCTCTTGGAAAGCAAGATATTGTGCGAGACGCAAGATGGCAAGGGTGACCTAACATGGCCGACGGAGGACAGGCGAAGAAGAAACAGCGTAAAACAGTCCACCATCGTTTACCCGCAACATGAACGGCTTATAGCGTGAAGCTCGCGTTCTGCTCTTCTGACGGAGTTCGAGCATAGCTTGCTTGTGACAGAAAAGAAAAAAAAAGAAGGGAGATGCTACTTAGAAAAGGCCTTGATAATTCGAAACAGATCGCGAGAGCTATATTTTCAGAGGCAGCAAATCGTTCTATATTTGACTTACCATTAATTTACTGAAGTTCCCCTTCCGGTTTATTAATTTTATAATTTGAAACTTTTCGCAAAATGTACACTTAACAAAATGACATGTTTTTGTTACAAATCTATAAATAAATAAATATTTTTGAAACTATTTTTTTAAATAAAAATTCTCCATAATTAATACATTTATTTAAAAAAAAATTCTCCATCATTAATCCATCATGTAAAGATGTAAAGTATTGTAACTGTGCGAAAATCGAGCGGACTGCGTGTTAGAGACTACAGAACTACGAAAGAGACTACAGAGTAACCAATCGATGTTGAGATTAGAACGGATCTTCTCTACGTTTTCCGAAGTTCTTAACGTACTTAAACATCAGTGGCATTCCGCGCGTCGCCAACGGAGATAATGACTTTTTTCCAGCTCGCTCATCTAGCTATTCGTTTCTCCGTTCGTCTCTCGCGTATTATTCTCCTCTTCGGAGGAGGCCTCCGGCCGGTTGCCTCATCCGGGAAGGAGGGACCGGTGATTACAGCGAGCCACCGTGATTGCCGAGATCGTTTGACTCACGAAAATGTCATTAGGATTTCATTACTTCCAACCGCCTTGAGGAACGACTGCTCAACGAGTTTATGCAACGTTGTCTCTCGTTTCCCTCCCTTCCCTCGTATATCTTCCCGGCGAGACCTCGCCAACCCTGTCGTTCTTCTCGTCCATCTATCGCGCGAGATCCAGCACGAAGTAGGTCAGCCGCGCTCGCGGTTGTTGGGCAACTGTCACAAAGGATCGACCGGCCTAACGTCATCGGCAATTGACATTTGCGAGGAGATAGAAATTGGTTTTTAGAGATGCACGATTGTGCCAGACCGGGCTGATTTAGAAAGGTGACGAAAATATCGGCTTGATCGAGCCGCACTGAAAAGAATCACGCGACCTGGTCCCGTTGTTCGCCGGAGTTTGTTAGTTTGTTACGTTTATTCTCAACATAATTATTAGAGACGAGCGCCGGATGTAGGCCAGGGATCTCAAATCTAATCTGCGTTCTTTTCCATTTTCCAAATCGTGATAACTCGCCCCTATTATACTATCGCATTAGTCTCGGTAATCATCAGAATTTGTTAAGTTTGGGTATAATGGTAATTGTGCGAGTTCATACATTGTCTCGTCCAAATAAACCCCAGAAAATAATTCTTTTTTTCATATCGTCATTATCATATTAGTAAATTGTTTATTCATCAATACTGATATAAATTCTTAATTAAACTGACAATAAAATTATATAAGCGGGAATCGGACTATCAGATTCATTCTGAGAAAAAATATGTGTGAGGCAATAAATATAATAGAGGCAATACTAATAATAAGTCAAAAACCTCAAATTTGATATTTAAAATCTTTACATAAAAAATATCAATTGGTTAAACTATAAAAAAATATTAATTTTACAAATAAACGAAAAATAAGAAACAAAGAGAAAATATGATGGATTATAAGTTTGAAGCTCTTGGTATATGGAAATAAAATCAATTAATACCTAATTGTAATAATTAATGATATAACGTCAATTTAACTTTTTTTTTCGTAGGAAATTATTGTATCACGTAACTTGTTTATATTTGATTAACCGTAGCAATTAAATTCGGCACGCAATTCCACGCTTGACAAACGGCGGACAACAACATTTTCACAATGAAAACAATTACTTGGAGGCAATCTCTGCTTATAATTAACCGTAGTAATCAAATTAGATCCGATGCACGCAATCACGACGGTCGACACGAACAGACATATAGAGAAGCCGGGGAGAACATTTTATTTCCCGGGGAAAAAAGATTCCTCGCGACTCTTATTTTTTGCGACGATTACTTGTCAAACACGAAAAGCGTTACAATCGTGACAATCACTCAATCATACGCGAAGCGTTACAAGTACCCTCCAACTCGTAAATCGAACTTCAAGATCGTCAATGAACGACGTCGTCCTTAGAGAACTCGCATGCACGAACGGTCACGGGTCAATTTTCGGCGATTTCATAAATCGCTGTTACATCATTATTATCACTCTTTTTTTTTACAACGTACTTTTTTTACTTCACCGTACGACGATGTCGCTCCTGTCTTCCTCCAACTAACGTCGATTCCAGCTCGAGGAGGAAACGTCTCGCAGCACAACGAAACGGCGCGGCGCGCACCGAAACAACGTCACTAAATCAGTCAAGAGTCACTCGATGCACGGGATCGTTCATGACTTCCGATTCTCCGCGACGCTGCTGTCGACAGTCCACGTTGGCCGGAAACCCGGGCGTCGGTCCTCTTCGTCAGCTTTGAGAAGCGTCTATATCGTCGCCGACTGGCATTCGTGGTTGCATTTCTCTCATCTCATTAGTACTATTATTAATATTTTGCTAAGAGGCGTGTATCACACACGACGTCGCACTGTTCGTACTGCTCTCACTTCGACGGACGGCCCGCACGGATACCGGCATGCGGGTTTCATTATACGATTAGAAACAATATTAACATTCAATTTACCTCGCGAGAGGCGCTACACATATTCACACTTTGGGGCGGGACCGCTGGGATACGTTCGCGGCACCACGAAGGGGTCGCTCACCTGAACTCAGTTCAAGGGACATCTTCGTTAAACCGCTGGCCATACCCTGCAAAAGGCACAGATAATCGTTCAATTAGAAAACGTTGTGATGCGTGACGAGAGATTTTGCGAAATTTCACAAGATTGAGCGCTCTACTTCAATATCAGGCTATTTATTCATCAAATCGGTGTCGTACAAAAAATTTAACTGCCAATGTTTAATTAATTAATTTAAATTAATTTCAAGTTAAGTGCGTACCAAAGTATGTTGTACTTTTCAGCATACATTTGTACATTTATCTGTGCTGCACGAATGTATTTTTCACGCTCGGTCTGTGTGGCATGTATACTCGCGCCGGTCCTCGCGGTTATTAGGTATATTATATTTCTTCATCAAACCAATGTCGTACAAAAAATTTAACTGCCAATGTTCAATTAATGTTCAATTAATTAATTTCAAGTTAAGTGCGTACCAAAGTATGTTGTATTTTTCAGCATAAATTTGTACATTTATCTGTGCTGCACAAATGTATTTTTCACGCTCGGTCTGTGTGGCACGTATACTCGCGCCGGTCCTCGCGGTTATTATATTATTAAAGAGATATGCGGTAACTTTGAAGCTTCCGGAATCACAGCGCGATGGATATTACGGCAAGGCGAGTAAGGTAAATTTGTCGTGTCATGCTGGTTCTCAGTGAACAGGAGAAACGTCCAACATGTCCTAAGGGGACACGTGACTGGCAGTACCAGTTTGCGTTGAGGCGCGCTGATTGACGCGTCGCACTTTAATTTCAAATTGAAAATGTCTATGATTGAGTATCGAAGTACCATTCAATTATGCTCACACAAAAATCACCGATATGAGTTATAGCAGCTAGAATGACAAAGCTATTATCAAATGCAGACATTTAAAGAATGCTGTTCGCTCGTTGTACGTGAAACGCGATAGATGTTCCATATCTTAGAACACGATTCATCTCAGATACAATTATTTTTATTTTCTGAATAGCATCGTTATAAATTATAAAGATTGAAACATAGATATTATATAATTTAGATAATCATTTTGAACTTTGTGAGTGAACGTTCCTCTATTCCGCTTAACATCGCTGTCAGTTTCAATCTCAGATCGCAAAATTAATTCTTATTTTCAACATACAATGGTACCCTAAGAATTATAAGAACAAGATGCATCAATTTCGCAATAACCTCTAGCTTTCGAAGGCAATGTAGGTATCAAGCCTCCATCGATGTCAATTCGATTCAGAGAAGCGGCACTTACGTGAGTAGTCCGGGGTTGGGGTCCGCCTGGTACCAGGAGTACTGCGGCATGTAACCCGCGTGATGTGGCGGCGGTGGCGGTGGCGGTGGATGATGCCCGGCCGTGTGCGGGTGATGATGGGAGTGGGGCGGCGCGTGTGGATGCGGATGGTGCTTCATCTCACCCGGCCAGGAGGGTGCCGGCGGGCTCTCGTTGTGCTGAGGCGACATCTCGCTTCCGGGGCTCGAGCTCCCGGGGGTGTGACCGCCACCCCCACCGCCCATGCCGCCGAGATAACCCGTCGTCGGGCTGCCCGACACGGAACTTCCGCCCCCTGAAACACAAACGTGAACCGGGAACCGTTTCAGAACCGCTCCGAATCTCGCGGCCGCCGCTGTCGTCGTACTCAGCTACCTATGTCGCGTTGCTGCACATGCAGCTGCATGCGCCTGAATGGGACCGGCGCCGGCGTCGCAAATTGTATTAATCGCGCGAGGGAACGGGAGGGTATTGTGCGCTAATGCATCTGGTGGCTGCTCGGAGACGGGAAAGAGTTTCCAGAGGGTGGTCGCGCGTTCGATTTCGCAAGCTCTAAAGTCGAGTTTGGGGTCTGCTCGGAGAAGGGAAGGTTGTAGATATATAGTTCATCCCTACTGTACGTCACGCTTCCGTGATATTCCGCCATTTAGGAGCATTCCGATTTTTATCTTTTCCGAAACTTTGTGTTACCTTGATACTATTCTTAAGCACGGGACTGTTACAGTTTTGTATTCATTAGTGTAAGTAATGAGGTACATTATGAAGTATACACATATTTATATTCACTTATGCTTATGAATTTTTGCGACATATCCGAAAAGGATTAGCGTAAAAATTAGTTTAACATGTTAACGTATTAATCGCGCTTAATAAAAATATATTGTAAAAATTAAACTATACCAAAGCTATTCACATTTGAAGTTAAAGTTTATATCGTATATCGAAATCACTACATGAAACATAATGATGTGCGTTGGGAAGTGTACGGACTAAATTTCGTCATGAAAGAGTGGCATTCCTAGCAAGAGAAATCTCTCAAGATGGGGTTAATTACACTGGCTGTGTCTCTCGTGGCGCATTTCCGAATAAATCACTCACTAGGCAGATTCTAGATTACCGTTAGACGCAGAAAGAGAGCAGCGGTATGGCAAGCGGTTTCGTCGTGGTCGGCTATACGGGCAGCGGCAAAGGCGCGATAAAAAGTGCAAACCGCGAAAATTGCGTTGGATTATTAGTATTGTAATTACGGAGCAAAGCGGCGTTCGCGGAGATTGCGACGATGCGGTAAAGTGATGGGAGCAGTCCCGTCGAGCGCGCAATCATCGCACACGTTCACCAGTGACATTCAATTAACGCTGGTGGACGTTCATCCGATTAAAAATGCGCGAGTGATCGTTGTTCACGAAAATAGACAAGTCGATCGTGAGAACGATTCAATTGATCGGCGATAAATCGATCGAACGTGCATGTTTCCAAGATATTAATTAAATATGCGATGGAAGAGATTCTTCTTTCGTGAATATCTTTTTGCTTAATTCATACAGGTGTATATTTTATATATGCAACCGCGACTTACCTCCTTGCATGAGACTTCCGGGTTGACCGGGTTGAGGGGATGGTCCTCCAGGTAGAGCGGTTCCACCCGCCAGAAGACTGCCGTGTTGGCCACCACCGCCACCTCCGCCCTGCTGCGCCGCTTTCATCATCTTCTTGTACTTACTCCTTCTGTTTTGGAACCAGATTTTCACCTGCAAGAAAAATCGTGACGATCGTTAGAGATAGATTTTCATAAACGTGAACAAAAAGTAAGAATTTTTTTTTACACATACTATTCTTTTGTCGGACAAAAAGTGTCTTGTCGGACCTGACATTTCAAAATTCTACCGATAACAAATATAAATAATCTTATCAATATTAATTGAGCCGTCGTCCTTCATTTTATCATAATAGTGAAGGCAACTTCCGTCAACTTTCTGAAGGTATTAGATAAGCGAGACAGATAAAAGAAGAACTTTGCGAGGACAAAAAATTAAGTATTGCGACAGAACAGTGTATGTGTTTATTATATATCATGCTGAATACTCTTTATTAAATGATTATTAGCATTTACATTTCCACGAGTATAACTTGTCATACTGTTTTTCTTTTAAACCGTCGTCGTTTGTGCATTTATATTACGATAACTAATTTCTTAAGACGGATTAGAAGATTTGAATATTCATACAAGGTATAAATCATAACACATACTTTGTACATGAATCATCGCACTCATAACGTAGTCACACGCAATAAATTGCGATATTTATAAATACATCGACACCAGTTATGTTAGATATATAATCATCGTTGCCATCATGAAAGCTAATAATTATTGTGATATTTATTATTATTGCAATATAGTGTTCATTCTTGCAATGTTTCCTTGAACCATTAATCCATAAAATTATCACAAAATAGGACCGCGAGCGATCTCGTTCGAGATGCATCACCCGATTATCGACACGCGATTGGAAATATAATTTCGCAACCGCGATGCGCAAAAGTATGCCTGATTGTGAGTCTAATCCGATGCTTCGCATCATCGCTCCGTACTGCCGGGTTAGACCCAGCGGCGAAGACGAAGGAAAAAGAAAAGAAAAAGAACACACTCGCCGTTTCGTAATCATCGTTTCTTTTGCCTCCTCGCTGCGATGCATAGAACCGCAGCGGCAAAGCAGCTTCGTCGTCCTGCGGCGCGTATACCGGTGCGCACGCGCGACCGCTAGGATTGCACATGCGGTATTTTTTTTGTCTCAGCATCCGCACACATGCACCGCATGCACGTGACATGCTGGCTCAATCTTACGTAACCCTGCCGCGCGGAGCTAAGCGCGTGTACGTGTATAGGAATACGCGAGATATACGACAGCCTGAACCGAAGCCATATGTTTAGACGTGTCGTTGGAATTAGTTCGCGAAAGAAATCCTACCGCCGAAAAAAATTTCCTTTTACTAAAAAGAAAAATCAGTTTTATTTAATAAAAATAACTGCATTTTTTATTTTACTTAATTACCCTGATTTCATCAATATACGTTTTTTTTTGCATATTATTCGCGTCAATAGATCGTTCAATCTCTCAAAAATAAAATTTCTCATACAAGGTTAATTATCACTTTTCACACGTGTACCTTATAAGTGTTCATGATTCCGTTATTCATCATACGTTTTATAAGTATTCGGCTACGCCGGATGACTTGGACGAAATCAGAGACACGCTTTTTTATTAATAGTATACCACGCCTAATGACTTTTTAACGAGCCCATCCGCTGTAAACCATCCGGGCTTACCCGATCAAAGTCGATATTCCACCGCCACGTCGATCAAACGCTGCGAGATGAATACAGTGAATACGCGCCTCTATTCACCAGGCAGAGAAGAATATTTTTTCACAATTAAAGATTACTCTCCTTTCATGGTAATCCTAGTCCCCGTCGAACAATGCATTCGCACGCGCTAGGAATATAAATTATAAAATAAATTATACCGTTATGTGTGTACATTGTACATATATACGGCTATCTAATAATTATCAAACGAACAATGAAAAAATTCTTCATTGCGGAAATCCGCGCGAGCAAAAAAGCAACAATTGAGTTTCTATTTTTCTGCCGTCCGATTGATTAGCACAACTTTTATTCAATCAATCTTTGGAATGCAGTGACCGTATCGTTGATAAAATAAATTTTCTTGATAAAACGTAATAAAACAGTACGTATACACGGCTTTTTGCAATTAGGTAAACCTGTTCTTTACTTTTAATGAACTCGTTTCTATATGATGTTGCTACTATTTCGCGATACATTTCAAGTAAATGCGCCTGACTCTTTATCTTCTAACGTCCCCTTTCGACTAGTTGAACCGACTTAGTTAATTAAAGTAACCGTCTTGCTTTTGATTGACGTTCAACGTGTAAAAAAGTTGATGACATGAACGTATGTACGTGCATGCTGTTTCATTGACTATTGCGTAGTGGAGGAATCATAAGATTAACGTGGTGAATAATGTGGGTCTCGGTTAAACAATAGCTTTATGGGTTTTCGACAAGTGTCAAATGAGATCAAAAAGAGCGAAGAACTTAATTAGAACATTTCGATAACTTGCACAATGCAATCAGGCAAATAAGACTATGAAATATGGAAAGACGTAATAGGCTGCGATCCACTTAACATCACAATTACAAATGCTTCGAAGCACTCTTCGTCTCCTTTCTTTCAATGAAGAAAGAAGAAGACAAAGACCGCTGCAAAGCATTTGCAGCATCAAATGGACCGCAGTCATGAATTTGTAAGTATTCTAAACAAAAGATAAAAGAAAATCAAAATGATCAATGACAAAAACAATATACAAATTAACCGTGATTTCGTCATGTAGAAATTTTACTTTTCGTGCATTTTTCTAAATTAAAAATTGATAACTAATCGGTAGGTACAGCGCTTTTGCATCATACATAAGTATGAAAGAACTAAAAATAAAGTGTAGTTCCTGTTTTGCGGAACACGCATCGTCACACTTCGCCGTGGCCGCTTCATTAAAAGCACGGCACGAGCTATACCGAAAGAAACATCTTGACTGACACAGACGCATACGTGTATATACTACGGGATATACAGAGTGTCTCAGAATCCTCCTACTTAATTTCAATGACAGATTCTTCGATTAATTTAAAAGGGTACTAATATTCTCTTGAATAAAATACTTCAAGCATATCTCGATAATAAAAGAACTAGCTAAAGATTATTAATGCGGACCATATTGCGTCCGATATTTGTCAATATTTAAAGAAAAATCGGTTTCAGACTCTTCAAAGTACCTGTTATTGGAAGATTTCGAAACACCCTGTGCATACGCGTTATATTCATCGCGAAAAATATGCGGCCAACATCAGCAGGCCCTGGTCGGCAAGCGTGCGCCCGGCGTGCCGGCGCAAATAAATCTCTTTCTAATTGCTCGCTGAAAAACCTGGTTGCGCCGAGTAGAGATGGCACCCGACAAAGGCAGCGCTAAAACCCGGTTTCGACGTGCTTTATTTCGCTCAACTGGCCGGTCGTGGTCGGCCTGGCCAGCCGGAAAGAGCGAATCGCGCTCGCCGGGCGCGGCGGTTTGTTTATTGATATTTACAGCCGACGTTGACAGGGCACGACGCGCATCGACGGTAAGGGATGCGCCTCTTCGTTCGCGAGGATAATGTTGGCGGGGTTTGCGTTTTTTCGAGCCGCCGGCGGCTTCTCTCTCTCGCGGGAACGGCATGCGGGATATATTTACGCGTGTCGGCGCGCTCGGCGCAAAGCTTTAATTAATATCTTTTTTCCAGGTGTCGTCAGAGCACGTTAGACACTCGTACGAATGGTCCTTGTTGCCCCCTTATTTGGCGATCATGAACAACGATTGTATTTTATTTACGATAAGGATAGGATATTGTATTCGTTTTTTTTTCTTCGTTAATTATTCGGTAAATGTCGTATTTTGAGAATATTGTAAGAACTCTACATATCATCTTTTTTTCAAGCAGGTATTTAATTTTTATATAACATATATTTGTTGTTGCATATCAATATATGATACATAGCTCTCTTACGATTATTCCAAGTTGATAGAGAAAGTTTTGAAACGCGTGTGAAAATGTTAAGTTTTATGGTGCGAAATGTGGTTCGAGATAATAATGATTGTTCTCTTGCGGTGGATACGACGACAAGCTCGGTCGTCAGTGATTTATTACTCCCTGTGCTACTCATTACTCCGTTACTAACATTCTTTCCATCAAATCTTTCCCACAATTTGCGTACTGCTCGAAAGAGAAAAAAGTTCTCTATGAGAAACCTTAAGATCATATATATTGACAGGATTTTGTTCTAAATACAGCACTTCTAGGGAGAAACTATCCTAGAGAAACTAAATCTTTAGTATTAATTAATATTAAAGATTTCTTCGTCACATATATACATTATGTAGATATACATGTATGTATAAAATTAACATATATATTAACACATGTTATTCTAACATTCTCACAATTTATTGACAAATTTATAATATAAATTAATTTGATTATTTAATTCATTTAATTTACAAACTTTTTGTTTTCATGAAAATTTCGGAATTTTAACGCAGGCCACATATGAAGAAACCACACCGGGCGTTAGGAGTAACTGGAGAAATAAATCAAATTACACTCCAAGAGTGAATCATAGAGCCGTCGACTGGCCGCGAGGCTATAGCAATCAAAATCGCTTTATACTCCAGCAGCGTTACAACAAGCGACGCAGGCATATGAGGCGTCGAGCGCGGAATCATCGCGGCTTCGCGTCGTGCGGAGTTAAAGGAAGAATACCGAACGAGCGAGCCGAGGGATACAAATGCACCCTGATGCCGACGGGCACCGGGCAGGCACGGTGGCAAGCTGTCGTTATCTCTCGGTTGGACTTAGACGCGCGTGTTACGTGGTTTCTCTGCGCGTCGAATGGCCGTCGGGCGGCCGCGCGCGAGCGAGCGAGCGAGCGAGCGAGCGAGCAAAAATTGCGCCGGAGCAGCCGGTGGTCGTCTCGCCTCGCCTCGTCTCGTCTCGCCTTCGTCAGGGCAAAAAGAGGAAGCGAGGACGCCGTTGCTGCCGGACCGATGATGTTGCCGCGGCCAGCGACGGGCTTCCGACGTCGCCGCGGGCGAGGAACTCAGTAACAGTCCGCGCTGTCGATATCGCTGATGCATACTCAATGAGCGACGGATCATCGCCAGGAGGACGGAAGAGGATGCCAGCGGGCAGGGAACGAAGGGGGGGGAGGGCGACAGAGGGGCGGGTTGCGATCGAGGGGACAGGTATAAGATTTTAGACGAAAAAGTGCAGCGCGAATCGAAGGCGATGCTGTTTAATATGTATGAGTAGCATCTAGGAGTAATATTATCTCTGTATAAATGGAAACGCTCCCACCGCGATTCGATCCGCGTCGGGGCTGCATCCTTGGATCGCGATGCAGCCCGATGATTTGAAGCCCCTACGCCTAATACGAGAGGGGGACTGCGGAAGGATGAGTCGTTAGAAGTTGAGCTCTTTTCTTTTTGGATGGCTGAAACACTGCGGATGTGATGCCAGTCAGGTTTCAGATCGTTGCTAATAAATGCTTCAAACATTCGTCAATAAAGTTAATATTAATAATGTATTTGGAAAATTCATGAAGCAAATAAAACTAGATATTAATTATTGTTTCTTGCATAGTATTGGCGATCGTTCAGTGTTTCGAATCGACAGAGTTTACTCTGTCAATGTTAGTTGAGATGACACGTGGCGGCAAGCGGACTAAATTACTCGCCATAAGTGTGGTACGATTAGCATTTACGTAAAATATATAGTTCTGGACTTGGTAATGCGCATCGAAAGCGATAAATTCGAGGAATCATGTGTCAGCTGTGTCACTGTACAATCAATACATTTTGCAGAAATGCCGTGACACATATGCACGGAGTATTCTTGTTTTTAATAAATACGAATAGATCAATCTGCAAAACGTTTTACTAATTCTATTACAACACGTTAAAATGTAATTTGGCAAATTGTGTCAACATGTATCACCCAACGGCAATTGTATTGTGCGTGATATATGTTCTCCATTGCTGACCTCATCGTAACTCATTCTTCATCTGATCGAAACGGAGACCGGACAATTAAATGCAATTACGGCGTCGGTGATGACGGAACGACTAATGATACAATATCAAGTCAGTAAATAGTTCACCATCAACATTTGGGATATACTCTTGTAATTTGCCAGATAGTAATCAATTATCAACTATAAAAAATTCTTATAAATACTCCGACAACTGTAACATTTAATTTTTGTTACATGGATGGATAACATCTTTAGCCGCACTATCCTAGAAATTTTTATCGCACTGAAAAGCGATGAAATTAGTATGAAAAGCAATCAAATTGTGAATTATGGAATGCGAATTACATCGCGCGCTCCCACGTAGGGATCCACGCGAAATTGAAAGTTACGTTGCAGCGTTGTGTCGCACACGTTGATTCGAGTTATTTCTGGCGGCGCGGGTCGATCCCCCTTCATACAGTGGGACCCCCGTCGGCACGTTCTGAATGATCCAATCTGTCCGCACAATAAATAATCACGCGTATCGGTACGGCCTACCTGCGGCCGAAAGCCGTAACAAACTAATCCGTCATCGGTGCTCGACGCCGCGCGCCGGTGCACTTCGCCTGAGGATTTTCAGCGAGCGGCAATCACGCGGGGGCACGGTGAAGAGTGCCACGGTGAGGTCACCCTCGTTCATGCCCTTTATACGATCTAACTAAGTAGATCAACGAGCGTACATCTGATAGCGCCGAATTAGCAGCGCACTTGTTTGCACGGAAAAGATGGAGTAAAATGAGAGAGAGAGATAACTTTCACATATATCAAAATAGAAAATTTCGGTTCAACTTTGGTCTCATATGGCTGTTCGGCCCAGCTAAAAATTGGTACTGAAAGATATGAAATAGAGAAATGGGTAATTACTTCTTCCGTTATATAATTGATAATCGTAAGATGTGCAATTTCTCCTATAATTGTTTTAAATGCATTCCATCTCGCTAATATGTCCGAAATCACACTTGGACGCAGCTGGATAACATATGTCGCGTATTTCGAGGAGGACGGTGGTCGGCCAGTCGGGCACACGGCGGATATCATAAGCGTTTACATTTCCAGCTATCGGCTGGGCGAAGAGGATACAGGGGAGTGTAGGAGGTCAGGGAGAATAATAACAGCCGTGTAAATGCGTCACTAGGGCCCCGTTCGTTCGCATAATACTATAATGCCTCTTTTTTTTTTTTTTCATTTCGCTCGCCCGCTCACTCCTACAATGCAACGCCGGACCCCTCCGCCCTCGCGCTCCTCTCGTCCACGCGCCGCCGGGGCCCCTCGCTGCTTCGGCGGTTCCCACTTCCTGCCTGGCATCGGTGATGCGCAGTGCCACCTTAACAACGAAATTCCCCAACGGTGCAGCAGCGGTCCTCCTCGCTTTTGTTTCGTTCACGGTTGTTTCTTTTGTATGTATGACCGCGAACGTATAGCGGGAAAGTTCGCGTCGGAATCCGGCGATGATATAAAAGGAATTATAGATGTTATCAAGCGGCGTGATTCGCGTGTTTCATGGAGTCCCGCGTTCAGATTTCAGCTAAGCTCTCTTCAACTTCTTGCATGGCGGATTACATCCTCATAATCCGAAGGACGATCTTGATCTCCTATCATCCCTCATGCCACGCTCGCGCGCCCGATGTGCTCAAAGGCACATTAATTAAAGTAGCAAGTTACTAGTTAATATCTTTCAACGAAATATAATGAAAAAGGTATAAGCTAAGCGAACTTGCCCCTACCCTGGACTTGTCTTTCTATCCGGTTTACTTATCGCGCCAACACGCGAGCCTTGCTATTTTTCTGGCGTGATAATGGGACCTCGGACGACGGCCGCCGCGATGAGAGTCGCGTACAATGTCGCGCGCAATCGCGTCTCGTCGTTTTGTCGGCCGTTCGCGACACAAAGCCCGCGCGTACGCTAGCTTTGTCCCTGGTGAAATCTTAATCGGAAGCGCGATTATCGCGATATCGTTATTATACGCTTCGCGCGCTCCGCGTCCGCTCCGCGCGTACGCGTACGCGCCCGCGCCGGCACGAGGTCGCGCGAGAAGAGACGAAAAGTGGTTGAAATCAAACGCAATTCCGTAGTGGGCTCACGTGCCGCGAACAACGGTGACACCGTGACGAGCGGAATACCGCGTCGCGCAGAGCGGTACAACACCGTCACCGTTCCTTTTGTACCGTCGCCATTTGTTATTTTGTACATATTCATAACGGCGTTACATCACACCAGCGCGTACCGATGCATGATGCATTCTCTCGCTCCCGTTGCCTTTTTTTCTCTCCCTGCCGGTATTTTTCTCCGCTTTCCGTTTCCATGTACACGGATACCAATCAGTGGTTGTCATCCATCAACGTCCACCGTTGATGCGTTTCGCGCAGATTTATTGGGTCTTAAGGAATGACCACGCAGAAACAGTGCCTGGGTAGCGTCACAATTAAAATGCGATTAATGCATTGTGAGCGTATCGAGTCACTGATTTTTAAACCGTGTGGTAAACGTTTTTAAAAAGGCTCATTACTAATTGTTCCGTTCTTGTGTAGAAAAACATGTCCTTATATAGGAGATTACAAATACATAACTGCATTCATTGAAAAAAAAAAAAAAAATAAAACCTGATTGAATCTGTATTCTCTCTAGACTGCGCTCAAACAATTCCAATTAATTATACTGTACTTCATAATTTTCCTCTTGTCAAGAAATATTACTCCCTTAGATATACGGAAGATATCATTATTTTTCAAAGGCAGTTAATTTTATTTCTGAAAGCATGTATTGCGCGAAAGCGCAAGCAATCCAATTAATTTTCCATAATTATATAATAGCATTATTTCAGGAGAAGCCTGATTTTCTTAACATCCTGTGTAGAGGCTCAATAAATTTTCATTATCAGTCACGTTCTTAATCAATCCGTATTTCCTCTAATCAAACGGAAGTTCTTTTATATCGCGCGCTGTGTAAGATAAGTCCCGATAAAGTCTCATTTATTTCCTCAGATTTCAGCGTAAGTTCGCGCGCGGCATTTACGCAGGATCAGCCGCAACCTGTGGTCCTGCGTTACGTGAGAAATCTTCGGGCACCGTTATTGTATATCGCGCCGGCTGTCGTTCGCAAGACACAAAGACCCTATTCATCCGCATGCAATTGCATGTGTAGGAACCAATCCTGACTTCCACCATGCTGCGCGTCGCTTCGCGCTATCCTCTCCATCGACGAATACCCCCTTCCCCCTTGGTCGCTCAACCTCGTTACCGTGTTACATCGCGGCGGAAAAGAATTCGCAGTAAACCAAAAGCAATACGCGTCCCTCTGTAAAATCGCAGAATCCTCCGATCAAAAGCCGCAAATGGATATTAACGGCGGGAAAACGCATTCGGGTTAGTATCTGCCCGCCGCGACGCGTAACTGACAACTGTTGACCGATTGTACAATCGCGATTTTGAATGCAATTATTCATTCAACGGTATAGTTACATTGATAGCAATTACTAATCTTTCTATTACGTCGAGATTAATAGGGCGATAGTATTTTTACGACACGAGTTATTAGCTTTATGGGGTTATTAATATTAATTAGCGCCCGTTTATTCCTTACGCTAATTGAGATGCAGTGATTTGCAGACGGTTTCTCAACTGAGGATGAAATTACGCTCGCTGATCAATACCGGAAAATTTTGGCTTTTAATTTATGAAGAGAACGCATTTAACATAATTAAAAACTTACTAAAAAATGCATCAATTATTATGCATCTTAATTATTAATACGTAAATTATGATATACGTGTTATAAAAAAGTATATTATATTATATACATATATTAGAGAAAAGCTCCTCTTTTTTCTTTCAATTGCAATCGGATATATAAAAAAAAAATGGCGTATTTATCGGTATCAAAATTGGTTATGCAGTGACTTCCTGCGGGCCAGCCAGTGCAGGAAAAGCGGTGCAATGTAGGATCAAATCGGGCGTATTTTTCTCATCGTTATAGTGGCGCATTTGGGGAGAAGCGGTGCAGTTGAAACCGTGGCTTCACTTCGCAGTTTTCACGATGGACATGACGCGGGACCTGACGGACATTCCCATGTCCGTGTTCTCGCGAGTTTCCACGAGCCGGAATAAGTCCTCGTTTGTAGGTGGGTACCTTCGTCACGGTGAGCGGTTCGCAGCATGGTTTACCGGACAATCGTGGTGGATGCGCTCGAGGACGATGAGCGGAGACAGGACAGAAGAGAGAGAGAGAGAGAGAAAGAATAAATCGAAAGGAGGGAGAAAAATAGAAGGAGAGTGGCCGGGGAAAACAGAGAGGAGAGACAATCAGAGGAGAGAAAGGGAAAGAAAGAAAGAGAGAGAGAACGGACCTTCTTCTTGGTAGCGGCCACGGAGGAAGAGAGCGAGGGACCACCATGTACACAGAGACGCGAGGGAAGCGAGGAGAATGTCGTGCTGTGCTCATCGAGGTGTAGATCCTCGTCCCCTGGGTCGTTCCTACGCCGTGGTCAGCGTCCCACTAAGCCACGGTCACGTTTACGTTGTCGCTTCAACCGCGTCTAAACCGTTGTCGTATGTGGCAACGTTAATCTTACTCGATCTTACGCGATCATCAGGATTTGTGCCGTCTTTCCGGTGAGCGACCGGCCGTTATATGATAAATTGCGTCGGTAGAATATTAGCAGATACCGTCAAATATATACAAGATACTGCTCGTGATATACAAGCACACGAGTAAATTCATAAACATAAGATCGTTATAGCTTTCATAAAAGCAAATATACAGGTCGCGATAAAAAATGTATCCGCATTTCTTCGCGAATGTAATTATAATTAAGGTACGTATATCGATATATTAAATCTTTCTCGCAGAACTTAGCGGTAAAAGTCATTCAACGACATTACGAATTCCGTGACTTCTCTTTCTATCATATTTGCATGACAACTATGCTATTATGCCGAAAGTTTTATCCCTTTCACGCTCGCGTTTCAGAGAAACTTAGCACTTGGCTCGCTCCTTATTCCATTAGAGCAACAATGAGGTGATTTTCGAGGTGAGGTGAGACAATACGAGACGATATCTTGATCTATCTCTCAGAACGCTCAGAACAACTAGAGTGGCCCCTGCGCGAAATACCTACGGTATCCCTGAACACGTAGTCCTCGTCGCGCGATAAAATCGTTTACGCCGCGCCAAGAGTTTCGCTTCGGCGAGCGTTTCGCGCTTCGAATCGCACCTGGCGCGAGGTAGCAGGTTGCCGAGCGGTTGTGGAGACGATCGGTACCAAGAAACATTGCGAAAGAATTAATATATGCTGCTACATGAATCGAAAATGTGGTAATAGAATGAGAAATAACGGACGATATACAAAAGTCTCAAATTAAATTTTAAAATTACGAATTACATTTAAAAAATATCGATATATAGGGAAGATTGTGCCTTGTATATAACTTAAAAAGATTATAACATGTCATCGATAGGATATCATATCTCTGGATTCTGAAGAAATATCAGCCAGAATATCAAACTCTAAATCCACTGCAACTTAATATCGTCGTATCACAAAAAAGCCCTAAATCTCAACCGCTTGTATCATCATATACATCATCATGCACGTTCCTATATTCACTTCATATCTGATCTCCGTAACGGTCCCTATGTACGTCCATTTCCACCTCCTTTGTGTCACTAATGCTTACCGGGCTCGTATTTTCTTCACGCTCGTATTTTCGCGTCACAGAAGAATAAACGCAATCGTTCTGAAGTGCAGGTCGATATCTCAATCTCGATCGCCTCGTCTTTTTTTTTTCGTGCGTGGCTCGAACATGTCCGCGGATACCTGCGTCCGCCTCGGAAGCAGTCGGCGGAGCAGTCCTTTACCGCGCGTACTTTATGGGTTAGGCCAGGTCGTTTACCACCGACTGTAAACCACGCGCTGTACATGGCGCACACGCGATGTGCCGCCAAGTTGCCGATTTCCGTAAAAGTCTAGAAACGCTCTCGCGCGCGGCCCGGCCGCGGCGGAGCGCGAAGCCGGCTCCTCCCGGTTACCTAAATGGACCTTAGCGCTTCCACGAAAGCGAACGCAAAGACGCATTCCCGCGATGCACGGACTTGATGCACGGTTGCGCTTAAGGCGAGTCCCTTACATCTTAATTCGTGCATGTGCAGCCATGGGAGTGCGGCCTACCGCGAGGCCTAGACGAACGAACAGGTGTGAGATGCGCCGTGTGAGGAAATGGCGGAACTAATGTTACCGCGAAACGCTTAATGCGTACATACATTATTCGTGTCCATTCATTGCACGCGTCATATACATGGTATACTTCAAATAGTGCTTTCCGATTCTTTGGAAGATAAACATCTCGAAAAATAGCACTTCCAATAATTCCATTAATAGAAAAGATTGATCTTGATGCAACACAGTAATTAAGATCAATGGGAAATCCGACAGGAATCGAGAACAATAACTGCCTTCACAAACGGTAGCGAGAATCTCTAATTAACGGACTTTGCACTTTGCACGTCGCTGTCTATCGGGGAAGATCCAGCGTGAAATTATGCCACCGCAACCATGACGCGGGGGGTCGGTCAAAGCGTGTTAAATCGCATATTAAGAGATTAGCTTCTCGTGATGTGCCACGGATAAAAATTCCGCGGTGATCAATCCTCGCGCAAAGCGGATGCGGCGCGTTCAAAGCGCGCTAAATCACGCCCCGAGAGAGGGAAAGAGAGAGAGAGAGAGAGCCTCGTTGGACGTCGCAGGAGTTTCTGGGTTTCGCAAGCCGGAAGAGCGAGTCGCCATCGGCCGCCGCGGAGATTTATCTGCAATCGCTTGCGTCGAACTGCTCGGCGCTTCTGACGCACCCGGCCGTGTATGCAAATGCACCCGCGTGAAAGAAAAAAAAAAACGATGGCGGCAACAGCAGTAGCAGCAGCATGCAGCAGCAGTGGCGGCAGCAACAGCGAGCCGACGCATGTTTACAACAAGACAAGACGGAAACTTGGTGAGCGAGTGACATCGCGCTACCGCGCAGGATGATGAAGTAGATTCCCTCCTGGCGAGGATGTGCATTATATCACGCTTATACGACCGCCGCTGCGCGCACCGGTGCGGCTCGGCGCGGCGCGGCGACGCAAGTAGTAATGTGACGCACTTGAAGATAAAGTCTTATCTCGTTGGCGCGCTGCATAGCGCTCGCGTGGGATTCGCGATCTCGCGCGAACCGCCGGGAAATCCCGATGGTCATTAGCATACGCCGCGCCACATGGACGAGGAGAACATTTTCCATTCGATCGCGAAGATCGTGATATAGTAACCCAGTTTGTGTGAGCGCGCGATCGAATCGCTCGATCGACGGCGCGGCCGGTCGGCCGGAAGTCTGTTTGCGTGTTGTTCGCTCGGGATTTACATTTTAAAGTGTCGGTAGAATGTTACGGAAGGATTTATGTTTCTAGGAATCGCTCGGAACACGTTGCGCGCATCTAGATGTGTTTCACGTTTTGTGCTCGAAATAATTAAGGCAGAACAGCGCGAGCATAAATAAAAGTATATGTCCGAATACACGGGGAACAGGGTAGACCGTATCTCGCTAAAGCGCGAAATTAAGTTAAAGTTCGGCGAGATATGACATGATGGCATGCAGGATATAAATGATGATGGGGCAAAAATATTCGTATTCAACATGTTGCGGTTTCGTGGAAGATCTTACGGTTAGATGATGGAACGGTACATTGTGTTGAACGCGCGTATGTACCGCTGCGCTTTCCAAGCACATCCTCGATAACCGCTGGAAACGCTCGCGTTCGACACAGCTTTCAGCGATGTCCTTTCTTATAAGCTTGTCCCGCGTTTTTGGTCTTAACTTAACGCTTTGACAGACGTGGCAGCGCGCAACCAGATATACGGGCGAGAAAAACGCGTCACGATGCATCGCAGTCATAAAAGAGTTGCTTCCGCATTCATACGAGGCGAGAGTAATTGATTCTTTCTAAATTAAAGCACACACGAAACGGAGAACCATCACTAGGTTTCATTCTTATCAATTTCAGGCGAAACGTATTGAATTCTTTTTTATATCGATATATGATTCGCCATTTTGGAAATTATAATTACTTTTGTTTTAATCACGTATCTTCCAAGCATTCTGAAACAAAACTCATAGCGTTATCCGTTAAGCATACACAAATTCCCATTACTAGGCGCATCCATACGCACACAACCGCGAGGAGCAGGACCCGTAAGCCGCAACCGCCATTATCCGAAGTACTCTTCGGCGCATAGCGGGCACATGCAATTTTCGAGCGGGTTCTGCCAGCTGGATGTTGGAGAAAGAAAGAGACGACGACGAGCGGTAGGAAATGCGCGAGGAAGAAGCAGCAGGGAGGTAGGAGGGGAGGAGCGTAATTTTACCCTGGTTGCCGGTAATTTCACGCTTTTACTCGGGCAGGTTAGCAAGGCGCAGCTCGTTCTCGTGGAAAATGTCGTACCCATTCGCGAGTTCTCCTCTTCATCCCCTCTCGCGCCGTGTCCTCGCTTTAAAGACCTGCTAGCTCACGAAAACGCAGACGGTACCGGCAGATAGTTACGGGACATGAGTTCCTTGCTCGCGGGATTTTATCGCTCCAGAAATCTTCCGGTGTACACACGCGTGCGTGCGTGCTTGCGTACGTGCGTGCGTGCGTGCGTACGTACGTGGGTGCGTGCGGGCGTGCGTGCGTTCGAGCGCGCGGCGGGTGAACTTATCGTCGGTCTAGATTCGCGACTGTTCACTTATTAGCGCGCGTTTGCGATTTATCTTGAACACAAGCTCTCGCAAGGATTAAGTAATCCGATCCTTAACGCCGTTGAGAGATGCGAACGTTAAACGGAGGTTATCGCAGCTGTCGTAATTACATCTGCGATCTCATAAAAGTAAGTGCCGTACTCTCGCGGCAGTTAATTTTTGTTGTCTTCACTTTTCCTTTGTTTATATTACAAACAAGACCGTTGTAGAAGAATAAATCTTTCTGAGGCACGGTCGGTAAAGACAGACAGCACTGATACATGATCATCTTGAAGATTAGAGCGTTATTTAGAGAAAGGAACGCATTCAAATACTCGCACTTGCTAATACAATCCGCATACTCATCACGAATTTTATTATGCGAAATCATTATACAAGAACCGCTGTAATCATCTCATTCCAAATTCCGCCCTTTCTCCCCGGTTAAGGATTCCCCCTATATAATAGCATTGCGAAGATGATTAAAACTGGTTTCATTACTTATGCATACATAAATTTCATGCCTTGCACGAAGGAGGAAGCGTACCAAGATCGTACCAATCATGGAGCTGATTTGTATTATTTATTCGCGCGTGCGACACATACGATCATTGACGAGAACCGTGTCGTTCGAGTTTGCTATTATATAGTAAGGTCTTAATACTTGTCTTGAGCGATACTAGTCTAACAATAAGTATTGTATTAATGAAAAATAGTATTAATTGGCAAATACTCGAGATAAAAGAATAATCGAAGGTTAATAGAAATATCTGAATAATGCTTTTTTATTTTATCAAATTCTTGTAATATTAAAATATTGAATTATTTATATTGATTTATTGTAGATACACTCAAGTACAATCAGCGATAATGATACTGTAAGATATCAAACTTGTAGTGTAAAAAGTATAGACATTTCTATATTCTCTTGCTATTCGATATTGCATGGATAAAGGTATCAATACCTCATTAAAATAAAGCATTTCTAGTACATGCACGTACACGGTAGCGCTGATGGATATGCTCACGCGAGAGAGGAGGGCTCTAGAGTTAGTATCGGCTGTTCACTCCTTAGAGGCCCGACTTGAAGAAGCGATCGTTCGCAAGGAGCACCAAGCGATCGTTGATAAGCGCATAGATGCGCCCTGAGGAGTAGGCGTAATAAATTGTTTGCTGATTCTATTGAGCCTACGCGACCGGCAACAATAGCAGAAGTGAATGTGAGTGAGTTAGTGAGAGAGAGAGAGAGAGAAAGAGAAAGAGGAGAAGGAGGGAAAGAGAGAAAGAGAGAAAGGATCAGTGAATGAATAATCGTTCGAAAGGCGCCGGACGGGCTGTCGTTGTCTTCTTTAACTTACGAAGCGAATTTGAATTCTCAAGATCTTTACACGTTGTGTAGCGTAATTTTTTTTAAACACTACCCATCCTAGCGTTTCTAATTGAAATTATATTGTATCTCATTGTAAATCTATTGTATCTCATATAAAGCGAAATTGTACTATCTAAAATCGGTACAGGCGGTTCCGTGTGATTCCAGTACATTTTTAAAGCGATCGTGAAGATAAATGTTAGATGTACGTGGTAGATGTTACGTCAAACCGCGTACAAATCAAAATTGTTCAACACATACCGGAGGGTTAATTTATCCTGCGGCATGACTGGTAACCTGACGTACTTTCACCGATCAGCACATTTCAATTTTACTCCGTTCTATACGTCGATAACGCGCTGTAATGGTGGTTACATATCCCGTGACTAATTTCTAGCAATCAGCTGCATCGGCACCCGCCGCAATCGCAAGATTGTGAAAGAAAAACCGGATTTTTTTTATACTTGTTATAGGCAGGACGCGAATATGCTCGGGTTTCAACATGTCGAATCTTTTTACTACATCTACGTCAGTTATGTTTATGTGGAGCAGCGGTTGTCTGTTTCCTTGATTTAGTTTTTGTGTTGTCTTTTTCTTACTTCTGCAGTTGATCTTTGACGGTACGTCAAAGTGTCGATACATGTGAGCACGTCTCAAAGACGTGAACGTATCACGATAACAAGTGTCTTATTTTTCTTACTCTACCTTGGCAAATATATTTTTCCTGAGCCTCGATCTCGCCAATGCTTTCCATACTACAACTCATAACATTATAGTCTATACAAATTGCAATAACATAAACTGCTAACAGGATATTACTTTCCACTTCATTTTAAATTAATGGTTTCTTGGTAAATCAAATGTAGGAAATCGAGAAATTTAATGTTAGATGTCAAAGCTTTACAGGAAAGAGAGAAAATATTAAGATTAAATCTAGCATAAATTGCATAAAATTAACTTCGTTATAAATCATCCCGATATAACAACGATCGATGCCACTTGAAGCGATTTGAAAACAGAGAGAGAAAGAGAGAAGAAAACGAGCGTTATTGAAAAACAAATTCCACACATCATCCTTCCTCCATCAGAATACAAATGATAACATTGATCGTGCTCGACCCAAGATGTTAAAATCATTAATCGCGCGCTTTTATTAGTCTCGCGTATATATCGGGCAAGTTAATAATACACGAGTTATTAATTCGCACGAGGGAATCCCGGCCTGGAAAATTGTTTTTCCGCGAAGACCGCGATTAGATATCGCGGTGATGTCGTGCGTTTCATCGTTCACCAGTATCTTCGCACGGTTCGTTATATCACGTTCTCTAGCCCCCGTCAATGAATCATTAGCGAGCGTATCAAAGAAGCCGCGTCCACGTACGTCCTGTCCATATTGGGCTGCGGCGGTAGGTATTTCCAGGAGTTAAGCACGCCATCGAGATCGCGTATCTCCGGCATCTCGCGCGCCGTGCGTCTCACATGAGACTATTGTCTCGCGTTTTCGCGGCAAGGTGAGATGATTGCGCAACATACAGAGAACGCGGGGAGACGGAGATGATATCGTGAGCGCATCCCGATTCCGAGCTAAGTATGACTAAGCGACTAACACGTCCTGCTTTAGGCAGTATGTCCCATCGCCCACTTAATCTCCAAAACGTAATGCTTATTTAACGATCGGCTCGCACTCGGGCTTATGGTTGAGTGTCGCAACAGATCTTCGCGAGATATCTTTCTCAATTGTGATGGTAATGTTCCCCGACTGCTTTTTTGTCATCGGAATTTTCCTTTTATAAATAAAACGTTTTATATCCTATTTATGTCTTGCTCTTAAAATTTAATCTGATCGGCTTAATTACGATGTTTTCTATAGATTTCATGCTGGGTTCGCCTCGCCGTTCATCTATAATAGTTGACTATAGCGCGAGCCAATTTTTCGGCGAGAACTCGATTTATGGATGTCTTATACAAGTGTCGCGCGTAAATCACCGGCGAGCGAGCGACATGAGGAAAAGTGGGACGTATCGTGCGGACGCGAGTATTCGTCGCGACCGGCGAGAGTCGATTTACAGTCGCAGTGACATTTCGCTCCTGTAAAAGTCCGATTGTTCCGGGATGCTCGACTGACACGCGAAACGTTTGATTTATTTAATAAACCTTCCGTGACTGAGTCACTCGCCGACCACAAGTGCAGTAGTTACAATAGCTCAACAATGCAATTTGTTTCATTTTTATCCGCACAGTTGGAATAGTTCTTGTCGCGACTATAAGCATGTTTACATATCTAAAATAGAGACAGAATGCATCTACTTATATAAAAGAGATAATAATAATACAATAAAGTGAGTTAATCGTTTTCTTAAACGTTTACTTATCTAGAAAGTTGACGGAAAGTTTCGGCTTGCGCTTCCGTAAGACTGTGAACGTTTGTATTACCTGTAACAAAAGAAGATACAATCGTTAGTTATTATGCATGTTTTTATCAAACATTTACATGATTTAATATTCTTCTAAAAATCACATAACTCGAACTCCGTTTATTTCATTTAGAGATAAAGATCGTAGCGCACGGAGACCGCGATAGTAGGCCGATGTAGTTAAAGCTTAATCGGAAAATTGGTCTGTTTAAGCCACGCATGGCGCGTGAGTACGTTTTAATTACCACTTCATCCAGCGAACATCCCGGTGCTTATTAAATGTGCTCGTAAAGGCACGATTTTCACACAAGACAATGCGCCACACTGACCTTAGGAAGCTCGCGACGTTGTTTTCCCGGCGCCTTTAAGGCACGCTCATTAATCTCGATCGGTGAGTCAGCCTCCAGGAGAACTTTCATCGAGGCGTGGGCCTACCTAAGAGGATCTACCAAGTGATCTATTCTTCAGCATGCAATATTTCGCTTGCTTGCAAACCTAACAGCAAATTATCGGTGCCGTACATGGCAACGTCGTGGCGAGTGTTTCTAGTCATAATTTCTAGTATTATCGGCATTATTTACTCAACGATTAAAGGCTAAATAAAGAATTTAAAAAAAGGAATCATATATTTTTTTGTTCTCTTTACTTTATATCCTATATGTGCAAGTTAGTACCTCGCGCGACAGATCGATGGAAGGGTTAAGGGCTGCTCGGAGAAACTCGCGTGCGTCGTTGAGAATTTTCATTAATCAGAGGCCAATTAATCAGAGGGTCAATTATAGAACGCGTATGCGTCGCGACGCGTCGCACGCGGGCCCTTCAGGCGCGGCATGTGACCGCTCGAGTCGTGAGGGGAGAGCCGTTACAAGGTGGTGGTTGGGAAACGGTTAATAGGACAAATTACGCTAATAAAAGGTAACAACGCCAGCCGTTTTCACGGTAGAATAACAATGCAGGCCTCGCAGATCCATTTGAATATTTCCCTAATGCCGGTTCGGTGGGCCGACGTGGACGGACATGCGCGCGCTTTTTCGTACGCATCAATGCCCGTAGATACGTTCGTCGTCTGTCGTCCGGAAGGGTAGGTCCTCGAAACTATTTCGAAACGCATACAGCCAGTCTCTCGAGGGAGGCGGCCAGCATGTCGGCATTAAATTCGTTCTGCCATCTTGATCAGCCATTCGTCTACGTGTTGCCGCGCAAAATTTATCGCTTCTCCTTGATGCACGTCTATCGACCGCTGTGTATACGCGTCACTGTCACCTTTCCGCTTTTTTCTGCATCATGGTTTTAACGTTACGCTTCTCTTGCTTTTACTTCCATAAAATAAATTTCCCCAAAAGAATTTCTTGTATTATTTTTTATAATTCTTCCAACAGTCTTTTTGTTCCTTTCATTGAAGGCAATTATTGTATGACAATTAGAATTATATCTATGTATAAGATTCAGATATATTTTTTCCAAATTGTCATACAATAATTGCAAACCCTAGAATTTGTCAAAAGGATATCCGAATACATTCGCTCTTCGAGCTTATATGCATAGATAATTCTAATTTCATGTTGCATTTAAAAAAAGAGGACCATCTTGTAATAAATAAAATATAATTACATGTTTTAGAATATTGCTGCAGAAAAGAAGCCGCACGCCATACTGTTTTGTCACGGGGAAACGCTTCGGTCATGTTATTGGACGGGGATCGATTGCTGACGAGCGATGGTCGTAGGGATTCCCCAAATGCGAGGCTGCGCTAAAAGCACGCTTAATTTTACCGTGACACAGGAGTATCGGGTACCAGCCAATCGGAGCGTGAGGCGATGACGTGGTGGAAAAAAAAAAAAGAGAACATGACCAATGAAGCTGTACGGTCGGGTAGCGACCAGTCGATAGGCCGTGGCTTTCATGCTTTTTAGCACCCGGGAGCCCGCGATGGTACGATAAAAATGGTCCATAAATTCGCGCGGTGTCTGAATACATTTTCATCCGCAGGCATTTCTACGTTCGCGTAAATTCTCATCCGCAAAGTGCACATTGAATATTTCACAACGAGAGATTCTCTCTTTTAATTTTTAACGGATTGACGCGACGCTTTTTGCGGCGATGCACGTAGACATTCCGTCTCACGAGCATTATAAATTCCGGCCGCGGTTCCTAATAGAAATCTTAATAGCAAATTACACAACCGTGATTGCTCGCAACTGCTCGAAGTGCAGAGAGACGCAACGACGCAACGACCTGCGGCAACGGGGTAAGATATACGCTTAAGTTTCGTTGCTCTGAATTTCGACATGTTGACGGAATAACAAATCGCTTCTCGCGAGGCTGAAGTACGACCGAGTTAACCGCTCGAGATAAGATCCGGAGGATCTGATGTGTTTAGGCAAATCCGAATTACAATGTAATTCCTTAAATACCTAATTCTCGTAACGGGGCGAACGTACATATCGCGGATCGTTAATTCCAACGCTACGTGCGGCGAATACGAAAGGCGAGCGGCTCGTTTCCAGGCTATACGTTCCACGAGGTACGCCCGTTTACGCTTTAACGTTCTGAAGCCTGCCTGTTACGGCGATCAGGTGTTCGCATTCGCCCCCTTCTCCAGCAATTATATGTACATATACATATATATATATGAATTATTGCGACGGGCATTACGACCGCATCAGACCCTAACATTTAAATAACGTGCAACGCGTCTAGAAACTTCAACACCACGTCACTGCTCGAATAACTGGAGATAGTTTGTATCAAGAGGAAACACGTGAACATGTATATAGTCGATGCCAACTTTATCGTCTATGTAATTGCAATTCTTGCAACAAGATACCCACATATTCTTCTCTCTTTCTTTCTTTTTATATATCTATCAAGATTTGATACGTAGGTAAGCAGATGAAGCTATATACTGAATAATATTTCGACCTAATTACTACGTAAGAATGAACTAATTCTCGACGCGAGCTAGCTCATAGCGCGTTAAATACGCAATTTCCAAGCCCGCGGCCGTTAATTCCGCGCGATGGAATACGCAGGGAGCGAGGCTCGTTTTCAGGCCACTTTTCACGAGCTGCGCCCGCTCGTCCACGGGTAACGTGCCTCCGCTATTATAACGACGATCAGGTGTCTTCCTCCTCCGGTGCTTACGAGCGGCAACGGCCGCACCGCGCGGAACGGGGCGGTGCTGCGCGAGTTTTCGAGCGCGGCGAGTCCCGCGGAGAGAAGCGAAATCGTAAAGCTGCTCCCCGTTGTAACTTCGCGGCGCCGCGCCGCGCCGCAGCAACGAGCAGTAAAGGCGTCCCGGATTTCCATGTTGCGGCCGCGAAAACGAGCGCGCTTACGCGTCCACGGAACGTAAAATCGCGGCGCGGCACGGAAAGCCGCGCGCGGCGGCTCGCATCGTGGCACGGCCATAAAACGCCGCGCCGGCCTCTTTCCACGATCTCCCGCGTGTTTTCTTCTGCTTCTCACCTCGCCTCGTTTCGGCACGGCACGACGGAATGCCTGTTAACCCTCTCTCGTTTCGGTTTGCGGAGAACTGCCACAATATGCGAGAGCGCTCTGTCGTGTAAGGTAGTGTTTTTATATACGATAAAAAGCGATGACCGTTATTGGAGAACTTCACTTGTGCACATTGAATGTTGAACAGCTCTTCAGAACCGTAAAATTGCGATTTTGTATTACGCGTTAAATTTTATTATTTAGGTCACGGAATGTTTCGTCATCATTCAAAGTTGTTTCCGCGATGTTTTTCGCGCTGTAGTTGCGGTAGTTATTAATTACTTCTGTCTCGACCCGACGATCGATATCTAATGAACCAAGCGTTATGTTTATCAGCACGATGATCAATACAGTGAACGGTCGTTAACGAACTATTCCGGTCTTTAATCATTTCTATTGACATATCGAAGTAACCACGGGTATCGTACAGCTATCGAAGTAGTAAAGTATAAAAGCGGAAATTATATGCTTGTCATCGACGCTGCCGTTTAGGAAACACAATGCAAAAGAGCCGTGATAAATCAGTCTTACGACACTTCTGGAAGTATCAGCAGCATGTAAAAGTAGCAGCGTAGAGTAAGCCGTATATTAAACCTCGCGGCTTCACGGCGATTGTAGAGCGAGTTCTTTGCTCGCGCTCGCGATCCCTGCCCTTTCCTTTTGCTTCTCACCTTGCCTTCTTTTGACGTTTACCGAAGCACTCCTATTTCCTTTCTCGCGCTTTTTGCTAACACTATCCGCGCATTTTGCCCCTGATGAACGCACGATAAACTTGGAGTATTTATTACATTTAAACGATCGCTATTATAAATTGCGTAATTCAATTTTTTACCACATTTTACGCACACGAAATTATTTATTATCTGTCAACTTATTTATTTCTTAGGGCCGGTTGTTCCAACCTGTTGGTAAACTAACTAATAGTTAAATCGTAGGTATGTCTATCTTTGTCCAATTCGAAAGAAAAACAGACATACTTATATATAATTCAATATAATTTACCAACGAGTCAAACGCGGTACTTAGTGCGTATTTTTAATCAAACTGATTAAAATTATATTCCGTAAGTTTCCAACATATTATAACTGCGCGCCGATTATTTGTCGGACTTTAAACACAGCTATCATTGGAACATTAAAAATTCCCTGTCCCTTCCCTAATTAAATCGATATCGATTTAATATTAAAATCACTGTAAAAACTTATTGCGAAAAATATTACCCCAGCCAGGGTTCGAACCTGGAATCTCCCGCATTCCGTTCGGGTGTCTTAACCAATTCGACTACCGGGGCATGTGGTAATATTTATCGCAATAACCAGATAATAATAATTTGAACGTCTTTCTCAGGCGACGTGAATAAACAATAAATTCTTAAGGACTCTCGAAAATTCAAATACAATATAATTGGCCATAAGAGTCAAACGCGGTACTTAGTGCGTATTTTTAATCAAACTGATTAAAATTATATTCCGTAAGTTTCCAACATATTATAACTGCGCGCCGATTATTTGTCGGACTTTAAACACAGCTATCATTGGAACATTAAAAATTCCCTGTCCCTTCCCTAATTAAATCGATATCGATTTAATATTAAAATCACTGTAAAAACTTATTGCGAAAAATATTACCCCAGCCAGGGTTCGAACCTGGAATCTCCCGCATTCCGTTCGGGTGTCTTAACCAATTCGACTACCGGGGCATGTGGTAATATTTATCGCAATAACCAGATAATAATAATTTGAACGTCTTTCTCAGGCGACGTGAATAAACAATAAATTCTTAAGGACTCTCGAAAATTCAAATACAATATAATTGGCCATAAGAGTCAAACGCGGTACTTAGTGCGTATTTTTAATCAAACTGATTAAAATTATATTCCGTAAGTTTCCAACATATTATAACTGCGCGCCGATTATTTGTCGGACTTTAAACACAGCTATCATTGGAACATTAAAAATTCCCTGTCCCTTCCCTAATTAAATCGATATCGATTTAATATTAAAATCAACATACTTATATATAATTTAATTATTAGTTTACCAACGGGTTAGAACAACCGGCCCTTAATCATTTTATCTCCATTTGAAATCCAATCAAATCGTCTGCAATGCAATAACTTCATAACGAGAGATTTCTCACACAAAAAGTGCTACAAAAATTTAAATAAATTCTAAATTTAAACCATAGACGTATATAATAGCTGAAAACGTTGCTCATTAGAGAGCTGTAGGCAAGATCTGAAGGACAGTATATGCTTGCTAGGATGCTTTCCTTGTCTTTCTATTTTTCCTTCTCCCCAACTACACAATTAGACAAAAAAAGCATTACAGCAAGCATATCTCTGTCCTTTAGGTTTAGATCTTACCTACAGTTTTCCAATGGCAATGTTCAGTCTATTATATACGTCTATGATTTAAGTGATTTACAAACTTGTCTCAAAACATTTCGCTCTCTTTATCGGCACGACAGCCTTCACGTGGGTAGCGTTGTTCCAGAAACATAGGTTCACGGTCAGAGCTCGTATAGGAACTTGTTTCTTCCCACTTTGCTGCAGAGACGCAACGACGTAGCGCGATATCAATGAATGCGGCAAACTGGACTGCACTGACTGCAGACGCACGCGGCCAGCGCGAGCAGACACGATTTTAATCGACAGATCGTAACGAGGCGGCCTCATTAGCAGCCGGTTGCCCTTACGACTTTGATAATTATCCACGAGCAACCGGTCGGCGCGGTATATCGCGCCAGATCTGCCATACCATGGACGATACGGAAGAGGAATATTCTTTCGCTCGATGGATGCATTAACGTGGGAATTTTGTAGTCGTTAACGCACCATCGTTAAGCAGCGGGGAATTTTTAATTTAGTAGCAAGACAGAATTATACAGTGAGCGCGACGGCTCACGGCGCGGCGGTCAAAGTCGTTTCGAGAGAATCCCGCCATTACGACGATCTGCAAACATCGGCAGCTCGTTAATTCTTAATTTATGAACTGCGAAGGGCCGTCGGTGTGACACCCGTCGCGATTTGTTCCGGCTCGTGGTAAATTTATGAGTTGCGTAATTATCGCCTTAATGGAATTCCGCGCGGTGAACGTTTGCGTTAATGCCGAGAACGGACGCGGAAAATTACCAGATGAATCCGTCCTCTCGGTCGTATTGGTTTCTGATCTTTCGTCCTTAACGTTATTAATATTCGTAGCAGGTACGTATAAATCATTATTACCGTATTTTATTTTGTACGTGATGAACGTATGTCATACACCCTGAGTCCCCTGATTATCGTGTAATTAGTATCGTCGCATTTTTACAGAATTAAATCAAATTTCGAAACACCATGTGTAAAGAGGAAAACAAATCCTCGATATAATATCCTTCGCGAGTCAGATCATAAAGATTCTACGCGATAAAGTCTAACGAGTTCGAACAAGTCGCGAAAGGAGGGGAAGCGACCTATTACGTTAACGTCTATGTCACATTCCTAAGACTAAAGCGACCAATTATTAGATATGTAACTTAACTCTCTTCTCTCTTCATAGAGAATGCATTCGCACCTTCTGACAGGCGGTATCATTTAAAAAGAATAACAATTTGGAACGATAATTAAATTATTATATTGCTTGGGAGAGTATAAAATGCAATCGTATTATCTTAAGCTATTGTCTCTAAACTTGTACGCGCGATACCAAGCAATACCAGGGTCATTTTGACTCCCAATGCACGTCAAAAGGTTAAATACACTTAGCCGAAATAGAAGTTCCGCCACGGCGATGACTGGAAAACGCCGTTGCGCTACGTGGGCCTCGACATGAAAGTGAGATAGCGATCCGACAACTTTAATTAACTTTGACATTGCCGCTGTAATTACAGGCGTCATTAAAAGCGGGGGCATTGTAATTGAGTTAAGGAAAGCGATTTGTACCGCGGAACAAACGGGAAAAAGTCCTATAGCTCGTCTCGACTTCCTGAGATTGCTCGCTTTTATATTCGTTTTGCATTTCGCGCGTCCCCCACAAAGTTTGGTCTTAAACTCCTTATTGCCAGAAATACCAACTTACATCGGTTTGGGTAAATGTAAAGTATTTTCACGTTGAATAATATACGAATAATATACCTATTGCAAACTTATATCGCTTCGCTCTAACTTCTTCATAGTGAAATATTCGCGTCCTTTATTTATGTTTCTTTTATTGGGCACTTTTTATTTATACCCACTTGCCGCCCACCACAGATGCATTTTGCGGGTATACATATGCAGTCGCTGAGAATCGTGCACGTCCAACGGCGTAGGAAACGCGCATCCTTCAATGCAACATCGCATCTTGATTTGCCCGTACCGCTTCGTCTCCCTTGCCACGCCGCCCTCGGAGCACTTTCAGCGTTACCCCGACAATCTGCCGCCGATCTCGCGGGGTCAAGAGGATTATTTTATGAATATGCATAGGGCCGCTACTCATACATATACATGCACGAGTAATTCATAATGGTCCACTCCCCCTCCCGACGTCCGACGCGTCCCGCATTAATATCTAGTTTACTCTCGCGTTTCGCCCGGGCGTTTCTCCACGGGGTGGAGGAGGAAGAGGAGGAGGAGGAGGACGAGAAGGAGGGTTGCGCGTTTTAAGTGGCTTGTCGACACTGTATGACAGAAACACGGTTACCGCGGGGCCGGTGTAACGTCGTTTTCGGTGTAACGTCGCTTATGAATAGTTATCGCACGCGAGACGAAGACGGATCAAAGCCGGCCGCGCGGATGCGTGCGGTCATAGCGCAGCGTCCCTACGCATGCATAACGTTCAGGTAACATATCACCGTTATTTTATTAGATTGTTAATAGGGCGGGGTTTCATAATTCCTTCGCTTAGATCGCGTGCTCCAACAGGAAATCACTTTTGTCGACCAATATCGTTTTTATTATAATAAGCGAAACGTGATAGGGTGAAGAAACACAATTCGTCGAAAACGTGATTATGATTACGAAACAGCCAACATCAACAAATTTATCATACAATTAATCTACTAATGTAAAAAATATAATAATAAAATAGTAATGTATATTAATCTTTGGCGTATGTTTTCTTGATAGACTTCCTCTCTCTCTCTTTCTTCAGCCTATCTAAAAATATACGTGTTTATGAACATTATTATAATATGAGTAATGCACCTATTGTGACTTTATGTGAAAACATTATCATACGTAAACATAGCTTATCGTGTGAGAAAAAACTCGTCGCGCTTATACATTAATGCACAATTACAGTACTGATCACGCGCGGGCATAACAGGATTGATTTATTAGATAGAGAGCAAAATATCTTTGAATTTTTATCTTAGAAACGCGATGCATTTATGCCAAATAGCGAACGTTGCGAGTTATTTATTGTATATCGTTCATAGCCTCGAGCTACATGCGATGATAAAATGATGTATTATTTCCCAACGTGTAATAATATTTATTAACTTTAATTATAATTTCACGTTCTAAATTGGATTCTTATATAATATTTTTCAGATATTATCCTTACCTAACTTTCCGGAAAAACTATATTTAAGAGAATAAGTTTCATTAATATCTATTTTTACTGTTTGTTTTAAAGTCTTTTCTGTCTTTCCTAAATAATAGCACCAGTCACATAATATAGAGGATAAGAAAAGGTTTAGTTAACCGCGATTAGAGTTAATCGCGGGACTAAGGCCTCATACGCGCAATTAACTGAGGCGCGAGCTTCTCGGTACTTAGGCAATCCGACGTTAATTTCAACGGGCAACTACGCTATCATCGGCAAAGTATCCATTTCCCAGTAATACCGTGCCGCCTTCCTGCGGTATAGTGTAGACCCGTTGTAATCTCTTCCTCTTTCTCTCTCGAACTCGGCCGGATTAGCCTCGGTGCGTTCGCCAGCATCCCGGTAATTTCGCGGATCCAGAGCTGGTAATCTCGCGCGTTCCGCGGGGCGCGTTTCGGGCCCGGAAAAATTGGCGAACGGTAGCGACGCGGACGGGCCGAACCGGGCCTCCGCGTTTAGCCGGCGGCGGTGTCGGACGCCGCGGCCGTCGTCGTCCATTACGGCGAGGAGGATCCGCCGCGCTTTCCGCATCGCACGTACGCGCCCCCGTTAAGTATACACCGCGCGCGCGGACGTGCGAGCGTACATCCGCGCGCCGCAAACGAGTTCTCTCTATATCCATCCGCCGGGGTAAAATAAATAAATGGCGTTGCACACGATGTGCACGACGCGATGCGGTGCGGTCCTCCGCGCGGGCCCTCTCCTTCCCCGCTACAGCCACCCTTCTCTCTCTCTCTCTCTTCCCGTGTACCCGCGCGCATACCGGGTGTTCACATCCGTGAAAACAGGCTTCGTAAATATGCACGTTTTATGCATCAATACCATGCCCGCCGTGCTCCTTCTCTTACCTGTCTGCCCCCCTTTTTTGCTCTCGCCTCGTCCTGCTCTCCCGCTCTCTCCCCGTGTGCGTCTGTCCGGCGCGGCGTAGTGCAGTGTACGCTGCGGTACGGTCGAAGGGTGGAAGCGGGGCCATGTATAATTCAAGAGGCGTACGTAATTCTTAACGATAATAGAATCGATAGTCAGTACAGTTCGATTTCATGCAAATGGACAACGCGAGTTCTTCTTGCCCAGTTTCTTTTTGTTGTGCTTTTTGACAGATTTTTTTTTTTTTTTTTAGAATACATGCGGTGGTGGTGCTTACAATGTCGATTAATGTGGGTATCAAACAATCGCCCCCTATTTAAGGTTGCGACAACACATTTAATAAACGCAGGGAGGGTGATATTTAACGCCAAACACGCTATCATATGCGATGTCCCATGCTCATCATCTCCTTTCCTCTCTTCTCGATCAAAGGGGGCTAGAGATTAAAAAGGCGTTTCTTACTGGATGACGCTTTTCAATGTGCCGGAGAAATTAAAAAGATAATTTCAGACTGGTTACGCGAAGGAAGACGATAGACGTATCGTGAAGATAAAAGTGATTGAACCGCGCAGTGTATCATCGTGTGTGTGATAAAATATACACATATAAAATTCAGCAATTAAAATGCAATGCGAGTCGACACAGCGAAAAAAAAAAAACTAGTTGTTTCTACAAGCAATTAATAATGAAAATATTTTGTTAATATTTGTAAGCAAAAGCAGTAATTCGAATAGAGAATTGTACGCAGAAGTTATTAATATCTAGATGGTAATATTTTTGATAATCATTCGATTGTATTTAGAATAAAGACTCTCTATCGCTCATGGTATTATTTACATCAGCTTTACGCAGCAGAGTTCCTCTTTATTTTTTTCGAAAAAAATTCCGAAAGCCACTTAAGATTCGTAATCTTCGATATATTAAATAATATTCCGAATGAATCTATAATATTGGGAATATGAGACATATTGCAATAAATCAGAAGCAGATCATTTTTGATAATCTATCTGCGTCGATCGTAAAATGTGAAAATCGTATTTTTGTAAAGTTCAACCATCTTATTAGGCAAATCATATCAATTTAAACTGCGGTGCAATTAGTGTAATATGCATAAAGTGTAATGACGCTTTTTTGTGTGCTTTAAAAAATTTATGAGTTAAATCTGCGATATAACTTCGCGATTATCAATGTTGATAAGAATTATGCGAATAAATCACATCAGACGTGCATACAACACTTTATACATTTGTCGTGTATTACTCGCCACGCAGTTAGATTGAATAAATTTATGCTTAATGTATGCTTGGCGTAACATGTTACGTCGAGTACTAACAAAATACATTTACATTACACGTAACATTACAACCGTTATCAATTTTAATAATGGAAGCGCATCGTATATCGCTTTTTTTATGGGATTCAAATTGTTGGTAACTTGATTATAATTGATATGATGCAAATGTAACGTATTTTGCGCTGTCTGATTCGTGAGATTCTTGCCCGCAGCACGAGCTGGCATTGTTTCGTGCGTGCGATCTGCGTATGGCCAGACACGCAACTGGCCTTTTCACGCGGGAATTTACAAGGACGAAAAGTGCGGGCATCAGCCGGTACCGCTGATTGAAAGCCGATAACTCTAGCTGTACATCCGCCACGACACCGATCGGCGTTCGCTGTTTTATTCGTTCAATCTATGTAGAATTTAGCTCGATCGACTGTTTATAAACTAAGTGACTTAGTAACTGAGTTACTTAATAGGAATAAACCAGGTATCATATTCCAGATAATGATACGTTAAAAGTATAATACAATATTAGAATAATAAATTGGGAATTCATAACTGAATATAAGCGCGATGGCTTTTGATACATCTCGTATATATGAAACTGTAATCGCTTCGGCAACTTCATTAGAAATCTCGCGCAAGTAACATTTTTCTCGTTAGTCCTTTAAAAGCCGCCTGTCGCAATTTAAATTCCTTCCTTTATTTCCCCTGGAAAACGAAGAATACGAGGGAGATGAAACTTTGAAACGTCAGCTGGATCACCACGAGCCGGGCTCCAAGTGCGAAGTTTCATTCTCTTCGCAGGGAAAGAGAGAGAGGAAATAATTTTCAGCGCGTCCTTGAGGAAGGGGGCATTTGTCCTCCCACCCGCCGACGGGCCCTTAATGGGTTTTTAGTCGGGGCCGTAAAACGCATTAAAACTCGTACCGATGACGAAGGAGGAGGTCCCTCCTTGCCAAAAATCAGGCTGTGCATCAAGACTCCCCCCAGTAAATTCGCAGCACAGTGGTACTTAACGCTTTTGGCTCGCCTGATGAGGAATCACAAACTTTCCGTGTTAATTGCTGTATTAATTGCTTCGCCGCCAATATATTGCCTTTTTAAATGAGATTTTGATATGACATACTATACGCGCGTTTACGTAATACAATCCATACGAGTATTCCAGTTATACCTGTAAAAAGACTTTTATTATACGCATGTAAAATTTATGTACGTATGCAAGTCGATGTTTATAAACATTCTGAATAAACGATAGATAAATTAAAAATCGTATATATGAATAAATTTATGAATGAAAATTTATGAAGTAAAAATGTATACAATTAGTTTCTGCTACTTTTCGAGCAACAGAAGATTTAATCGCAACGAGAGATAGACATTGTGATATCAAATGAAAAATATTCATTATTTATACTGTTGATTAAACAACATCTCCAGTATAATTTCAATACTCATAATTCATTGCACAACTAATGAAATGATGTGGAAGATCGCAGACAGTTAATTGCAAAGTGGATAAAGTAAGACATACATAATTACTTATATTGATTGAGCTGTTGGAGTCGCGGATGATGCGGATGTAAGATTGATTAGTAGTTCAGAGACCATTTTTTTAGTACTATTGGCGGAATATGTGCGGAATGTTGTTCTAAGATCAAGGCTTACAAAAATATAAAGCTATGATATAATTAATATTATAATATAATTAAAAATTATACTAATACGGAAGATGATGAATACATAGTTTTCGAATAAAGAATTATACAATTTTAATGGATAATGATTCAAGACAAGATTTAATGTGCTAGAAATCTCACTGACTGCATATAATATACCAATGTAAAGTCCGTATTGAGAAAGGCACGAATTGAGAAACACTGGCAGGACCATTGTGGGCGTACCTCGACACATCCTATATACCTATAGACATTATATACTGCTATTCGCTTTTCGTGCTTAGGCGCAGTCCTGCGGCCTCGCCAGTGCCCAAAACTGCCGCAGTAAGACGATACTAATTTTCTATTAGGACGTAAATGTGGCAAAAACCGCTGTTATTAGGTGATAAAAATAGAAACATCGACGCCGTTTACCCAAAACAGGCAAGGTTTACACCTGTTTCACACTAGGAAATTACTAGGCGAATCTAGGAAATTCATGTATCAATAAAGATGGTTTTTCTTGACACTGTTTTGATTATCAAGTGAATCGAAATGAGAGATTTTCTATATTAATTCGCTACATAATTTATATGTATCTTTTTATTACATATTACATTAACATTTGACATTTGCTATCCGAAAAAATTTATGTCCCATTGCTTTATCGATGATGGTAAGCATCATACATTGGATTTGAATTAACGCATTCCCGGAAAGGGATGCTTGCGCATTAGCCGTTAAGGATCGTTCCTAAGGAAAAAGTTAATCTAGGAAACTGGTACCGGTATTGGCGCTGCCTATTTCGTAGCGAGCCAACTAAGACCACGAAGTCTCTCGGTGTCTATACTATTGAGTCGTTAACGCTCACTGTTATTTCTAGCATTATTGGCAGCTCGTAATTAAGCAAGTGTCTGTTAATAGCTCGTTAAACCCATGTCTACGATACGTCGAATCTTCGTGGTATCTTGTTCCATTGCTTTGTGCTTTCGTCAAGCTACAGTACTATTTTTAGAGCGTTGCACGAAATAAATCTCTATTCTAAATACTTAACAGCTCATCAAAACTGAATTACTTTGTTGTCGATAAATTATAGAGAGTTATAAAATGCGCAAGCCTCTTCATTTTGTAACTTTACTTTACCGTTACTTTCATAATAAACTTGTGTGAACGCGCACGCATGCAAGCAATACAGTACTTTCAATTTTTATTTTACCTCATCAAATCCAAAAAGCCCACTATTTCTCTAATAAAATCTGATTGTAAGAAACAGCTGTCATCAACACTCAACGATCAACTCGCGAGGCTTGCCTCCCGCTTTCTAGTGAGAGGATCGTCATAGGGTAAGTAGGTAATCCTTCCTTTGCTGTGAGGGATTTATAGGATTTAATCGGCATGACATATACTGGCAAACGAGACGCTGCTTCTTTACTCAGCGCGATAAAAGTTCATATCCGCTCGCGACGGAACAAGGAAGTGTACACGTGCGAGGTGCCGCAACGAAGTAGAAAAGGAATTCGCGTATGCCCGAAGTACGTAGACGTGCCGCGAAGTGTTTCGCCTCGCGTGGACCAGAATGGCTTTCACCATCGAAAGAGGAGCACGACGCATCGCTCTCGTTCCCGCATAATTTCCTGCAATGTTATCAGATCGCCGGTTCTCGTCGCCGTTCGCAAAGAGAACCCGAATTTCGCGTGTCCGAAAGTTATTTCGGCCGCGCTCGTTTCGAGTGTTTGTATAATTTTTAGTGCAACGGGATAGATATATGCGTCGAACTAATAAGACGTGGATTCGTCTGAAACAATTAACCGATAACGGAATATTTTTCATTGCGAAGCACACTGTTAAGAACCGTTATTGTCATTCATCGTGCGCGGCGATTATTGTGAAATTGAAGAACATTTTATTTCCTTGAATGAAAATCGGTGTTTCAGATGGAAACGGTACAACCTGTACGTACGGCCTGACGTTACCGCGACGCTAAATCGATACTCTTCCGTCACTACGGCTATGCTTTATTCAACAGACTTAACAAAAGATACACCTAGCAGTAAGATAATGCGAGTGTTCTCCTATAGTGACCAAAATAGAGCGTATCCGAGCCGAAGTCATTCTTGACTTAGGCGAGACTCGATGATCGGCGCGGATGGTAGGAGCGGAAAAACGCGGACGATAACGAAACTTGTCAGAGCCTTCATCTTTCGCATAATTTTCCACTACGCGTTCTACGCTGCGTACCGCAAACGCAGCATTCGCGGCACTTGGAACTTGAAATTCCTGTTCCAACGTTGTATGATTTAACGGCATTTAGCTGCGCGCCACTTTTTCGACCCTGCCAGGATCTCCCTCTCCTCTACCCTGATTTTTAATTATATATATAACGCACATTCTGATACTTCAACGAATTAATATATCATTCAGCACTACTCCAAACACCCGAGATATATGCTTAGAGACAATTTTTCCTACGATTCAATCTGGTAATACATATTATTACCATCATCATTATTATTATCGCTAACTAACGAGTTTGTTAGAATTATAAGAGTTAGAAATATAATTATAATCCACGATTATACCGGTTTGGCAGCACGCGGTGTAGTGTAAAAGCCGGCGGCGCAAATTACATAAAAGTTGTGGATAGAGTATGTGAGTTAGAGCGTGAACGAAAGAACGGAAAGAAAATAGAGAGGAGAGAAATTGCAGGAGAAACGTGTGAATTGCATCGCGGGTCACTCGATACCGATCTAATGCGGTCCTGTATAACGCCGATTAGAGCATGTACAGGTCGATTGAGCGGCACTGATCCAATCGATTCGCTTATATAAATCAACGCGTCGTGTTGGTATCCCGGCACACATTAGGCCAGCAGTTTGTTTCCTTCACACCAGCCGACCAGCACATATTTTCGCTGTCTGCCTTTGTTCATGCGCCAATGCAATGCGGTTTCATCGAAGTAGATTATACTCGTATTTTCTTTGATAACTCAATTACATGTATGTATACAATATATACGTATATGTACTAGTATAAATATACAAATTACGTTATCATCGCGATGATCGTATGAATTCTGTGTATAATCCTTAAATAAAATGTTCTAACGTTAAGTAATCTTTCTACTCAAATTAAATAGTCCTCCTGTTTATATAGACAAGACAAGATATTATAGACAAAATGCTGCGTTAGTTAATATATATTTATCTTTACTGGCATTAAGATGGCTTTCATAAATAATTCCAGCTAAGCATTAAATCTGAGGTTAATAAACTGTTAATATACGTAGTAATAGAATAGCAAAGTAATGAAATCATATGATTATCAACCGCAGCTAGAATGTTTTAGTGCCTCAACACAATCATCATTCTTAGCTAATACCGTAAAGTAGAATGGAAATCAATAAATGAATCTTCTCATTATATTGAGTAAGTTAATTAAATATCCAAGGAGATTCGGTGCTTCAGAGGGACGGATTCGTAGGGGATTGATACGACCACACGAATGTAGAGCGTGCATTAAATTACTGCACGGGGATCACAATTGCACGTGGAGCAGTCAATGGACGATTACGGAGTGGGAAGCGAAACGTGTGATTCACGCCACGATGCATCCCACGAAACCAATCTGCGCTCGGGTGAAAAAACGATTATCATTATCCCATCGATTACGCAAAGTTTCATCGTGAGAAATTATATCTATTTTTATCTTGAGTCCTTTAGAACAAGTGCGTATATAATTAAAATTACAAGCATTTTCTTAGACGAGGATGAATGGCAATGTAAAGCTAGAGGTATTTATCCCAGTGCTATTCCAGTGACGTTAAGAAAAAAATTCCACGCGTATTAGGTACTCGTATTTATTCCGCGTTCCTCCCATTCACACTCTTATTACATATTTCGCCGCGTTCAATCTCGGTTATCGATCATGGAGCGTGATGGCGCTCGACGGAAATCGCGCGCGTACGCGCGTATCCGGCCCGATTGAGCGGCACTGGCCGAGCGGATTCGCGCGACTATAAATCAGAACGATCCGTAGTGTACGTATCTCTTTTCCAGAATGCGGCGGATTTCTTGGCTCGCCGGGCGCGGATAGGCCGCGATCGCGGCAGCGAGAGGTCGGTCATAAATATTCACGCTCGACATGCCGGCGTACACATGTGCAAGAGCGGGTCTAAGACACGGGGTCGCGGTCGGTAGAAACCGAACGAAGGATCTTACCTCCTACCTCCTAGTCGTTTCTGCGCCTCTATACATGTGTCTTGCGCGCGTGGATATACACTTTAAGCTCTCATCTGGTCGATATGCGCCACCTCTTCGTCTTTCTTCTTTACACGATGAACGAAATCATCGTACGTTATCATAATAATTATGTTTATCGCACAATTACAGTCATTTGTCACGGGTCAATTATTTGATTATAACAATACGCTCTCATTAATGGAGTATATATAGGTATATCGAACCTTACATATCCAGGAAAAGAGAGGCAGACATGCGATAGAAAAGAAAGATCGGGAGAATGAAGAAGCCAGTGGCAAGGAGGAAATGTCGATAGATTAATCGTCGCGATAGCCAACGGTTTAATTAACCGTCCGAGCGCGATTTATGCCAGGCCGCCATGGATAGATTACGAAAAATTTGCTTTATCGCGATCAACTGATCGTCTAGTCGAGCGAACGCCGACATCGGTCCATAAAAGGCATTCAAGAAGGTGAATCTATTTGGTCAGTATCACGACGCATCACGTTGCGATTGAAAGTATTATACGAATCGATATCGATGAAACGCTATCCTCGATATATGTATTTAAATGCTACCGATTTAAATTTATTCAAAAAATGTCATTCATTTTTCATATTATTATTTTTGGCATTTATTATCCAAACGGTACATTAACTGCCATATATTATCAATTATCATGAAATTACTGCAGTTGATAAAATCATTCGTCAAATTGATCGATTACATTATGCATTGCACCGTTACATTATGCACATGTGTAAAAATTAAGAGTTAAAATTAGCACGCTATAAATGTCAGACATGTAATTTTCGTAACAATTTTTATTCTGAAATTCCAATATTAATTACACATCAAACACATCCCGTGCAAAGAAATGATCGTAATTATTCCCGTCATTACGTTACTAACATATTATTGCTTCTTCGCCAATATTGCTTCCGCGCATTTATAAAGTGCGCATAAAAATGTACGAGAGAAGCGATGATGTTTCAAAATCAACTTTTTTTTTACGCTAAACACTACCCGTCAATTGTAGGTCACTTCCATGACTCGTACCGATTTGCATAATACTTTGCATTTATTGCTCTGGTCTCTAGGCATAAATATCTTACTATGTTATACATAATAATCTTAGAACTCGTATGCGCTCTATATCCAGCCGATTCAGCACGTGGAGGAACAAGAATAAAAAAAAAAAGTACCAGCGAAACGCTGCTCATTAATTACAACTAAGCTGAGATTAATAGGTAGGACTGGACTGGCGCTTACGTAATAAACAACGCATGTGCACTTTACTGCGACGGATGTACCTACAATAGACGATGTCGCGTTCGTTCATCATCCGCATTTTTCCGCGCGCGACCGATGCCACGCGTTATTCATTAGTGACATTACTGTCTCGTGGTTCATTCGTAATGCGCATTGCTCTCACTTTCTTGCCTCATCACGCTTGAATTCCGCATCGCGAATAGAGTTACTAGTGACGCTCGGTTTCGCACGTCTAAATACCCTAAATAGTCGTCAAAAATTTTCCAATACTTCTGTAATCAAATTTCGGTTGTACTGTTGTAGTGTTAATTGACAATTGCAATCGAGCCCTGAATGTAAAACCGTATAGTCACAAACGTTATTTTGTTGAAATTTAATATCAGGATGTTATCTAATAATTGCATATAATATCGGGATGTTATCTTAAATATCCTAAATATCTGCTATAAACGATACTGCTATTTATGGCTCCTAGATAAATGTTATAAATGATACTGCTATTTATTCATCTATTTTTGGTATCAGATGCTGAAAGACCAGTTGATATTTATCTCATGAGCAATGATCGAAGTACGACAGACGACGAAGTTCAAAAGTTGCGAGTAACGAGAAAAATCGTTTAGGCGCTTTAAAGCGATTGGAAAGGTTTTGCGAATTAAAGGCGCCTTATCCATCTCCGCACGAACCTGAAATGAGATAAATGATAATCCGCTTTCTGCCTATGCGGATCGAGCGGCAGCTCAGGAAGTGACGCGCAAATGCACCGTTGCGTTCGCCTGGAAGCCGAATGGTTATGCGTAGCACGCAGTTCGATCTTCTCGATAGATGCGTTCCGAGATTTTCCTACATTAATCTTCGATAATCTAGATTTATCTCAAAAAGAATATGTCGGCATACTTGATGATGAGAAATAAAGTACTAATGTTAACGAGACGTAACTTATTGATAAAATTTTTAATAGTCCCGTTAAATGTAGATGACTAAATAGAATACGTGCGATTACCAGCAATCAAATTTCGCGATTGAATTGCAACGCGGACCGGCGCCGCTAATCAGTCGCTCCTTTCGAACGTGCGTTCTGAATTACCAATCGGTCAAAGGACTTCCGGTCCTTCCTATCCGATGAGTCAAAAGGGCCGGATGCGCCGTTCGTTCGCGACCTTACGCAACCGCGTGTATTCGCACGCACACGGCCATACGCCTCCGCTTGGGTATCGTCGATTCGGATCCGAGGGACGAAAAGCCGGCTATAGAAAGACGAGGAAACCACGGAGGACAGAACGGAATGGACTACGCACTACACGCGTGTCGTAGTGGAAGCGGGTAATCGGGCTTACGTAATTTCTTCTTCTCGGAGTCGGATCCGGACGGAGAGTACTTATGCGTGCACGTATGCGGGATGCACGCACACGCGCGTTTCGCCGGAGACGCATGACTCCTTGCGGATCCATTATTTCGCAGAAATCTGACAACTGGTTCATTAACGCGTTCGCCGCTTCAATATAATCTACACTACAGACTTATTACGCCATTTCGGACGCGACAGAACCTGGAGACGATCTTTGTCGGCTACTATAGGCGCCGCCAGTATTTTACAGGAAGCCAAACGGACTCGAGGAATATCTTATGCGATCTCTTAATACTTCAAAATTCTAGTAATTATTAAAATTCTTTCATTTTTTTCTGAAAGTATTATGAGACTGACATCTGACATATATTCGACAAAGTATTCTGGAAAATATTAGCTAACAAAAGAATATTTTTTCATTAAAATTATTCTTTTCTTAACTCTTAATACGAAATCTTTGAACCTGCATCTAATTTGACATCAATCTATTAATTTCGTTTCAAAAATACTACTATCTATATTCTATAAATATAAAATATAATCATTTTAAAAAAAAAAGCATATTTAATACGACGGAGACTTTAAACTATTAGTCGTATTAGGGTGACAATGCGTTAATCAGTCATTGACGTTACGAGTCATATCACGTATGACTAGCATCCTACGCGATTCTTGAAAGAGCACGTACTAGTTCTCCTAGCTTTCCATCATTCGATGAATCTGATGATCGCACCAGGATTCCAGTCATTCAGAGGAATTTATACCGCATACAATGCCGACGCATTATTCCATGTTTTTCAGACCCTGCTTGGGAGTTATTCTCGCAAGAACCAGAATCCCGCATCTAACAAGTCTCACTTACAATTATTCCAGAACGTACGTGCGTATGCGTAAAAAAGTGATCTACCATCTTGATCGTGTCTCGATGCATAGCTGCATAGCGAAGATCTAGAATATATTTTCCTTTCATATAGAAGTCGCACAATAAACGACACATTTAGCGAAAATTATTTCGGCATAAATATTCATCAATATAAATATGCATTTCCTTTTTCTTCCATATTTGTCGCTCGAAACTTAATTACATACAATTTACACCCCCTTGAATTTTGTTGCATTCCGTCACGTGACAAACAAAATATCTTTGAAATTTGTTCATTTTAATTGGCCCATAATAGGAAAGTGCGTTATTATACGTAGCGTTACTATAACGTATATACTAAATGTATATAAGTATGGAGAGAAAATGAAGCCTTTATATGAAAGAAAAAGGAACAGGAGAGCGATCGGTAGTCGAGACGGAGATGTAACACACACTCTTCCAGAACCACCTGTAGCTACTGGTACTCTTTCCACGTGCTCTGTTCATGTTCTCCGGCACCATGACACGCAATGTCGTTAATAATAACGCGCCCGCTCGCACGTTATTAGGCCTGATAACGCCGTCTATCTCGGCCGAACCGGCTACCAAGCAACGTATCGAATAAAACGCAACTACACTGGCTTAAAGGATCGTTCAACCCCGGCAGGTGTAGCTGTTGGAACTTTGCAGTTCAAGATGGTAACGTATTGCTTCATTTCTTAAAAATCGATTATCCGACCATCATGCGCTAATAAAGGAAGAAATGGGTCATCCGGTTTGATATGCCGATATCTTCAAAGCTGCGGGTAGCTGATCGAGTGGATTTTTACTGTTACCGATGGGACATCGACGTATTCGCATGTCTGATGAAATAGATAACACCCTCATTCTGTTCTTCAAATAATGATATATATTATAAAATTACAACATTAAGAAATTTGCATTAATTATAAGTATTTCTCACGCAGTCAAACCTAAAAGCTAATAGCACTCTCCATAAATAGGACTACTATTTTTATACTGCTATTATTTAATGGTAATTTTAATAATGTTAGGTAACATTTTACAAAACTATTATATCGCGAATCGTACGATAAGTTCCGAGAAACAACAGCGAGGTTCCCGGGATGAATCATATTCGGGCTAGAGAGCGCATCGTGACAGAATGCTATAAGCATGTTTTGTATGAGAGAGAGAAACAATGTAGCAATGGCTGAAATAATTCCTCGAGTTTCCCAACAAAGAATTTTGCAGCGACAGGAGAGGCGGGTAACGGAGGAACGAAGGCCGAAGGAAGACAGGCGTGACTCCGCGTATCCTCCGAGAGGGCCGCGGAGGCTGCGAGGAGGAAAATCCGTGGAAGACGTAGGTGGCACTGTGATTACGTGAAAAACCTTCTACCTGCGGAGCTAAGATGGACCGACACGCTCGAGGGAGTCTCTGACGCGTCGCATCCGCAACTGCACGCTCTTACGCAACGCTCGCGCGCGCGCGGCACCGCTCTCAGCTCCGCATTATTGTTGCCTTCGTGCCTGTCGTCTGTTCCAAGTGTCGTCGTCGTTGTCGTCGTGGTCGTCGTCGTCGTCGTCGTCGTCATGTTCATCATCGTCATCCAGTCGTCGTACGGGGAACCGCGATTACTCAGCAGTACATCGTGCGGCGCGGCGTCGCAAAACGCGATAAATGGATATTATTAATGTCAGATAACGATATGCGTACATATGTGTTGTACTCTCGCGGTTGCGAAAAGGATCTCGGAAGACCGACCTTGGAGTATATAGTTTAATGTAGCACGGAAATAATGATGTAAGAATGTTGATATCGAAAAGCGTTGGAAAAAGAGTATGCAACAAGTTAGGTATATTCGTAAGCTATTCTTCAAATTCTATCGATTCACGTGGATTTCGATATTGATCAAAATTATACTTTAGGAGATTCCGGCACCCTGATAATCGCGAATTAGTTGAGAGCCGGCGAATCGGTTTTTGAGGGACGAGTCGAAGAAGGAAGGAGAAGCTGCCGGCTCGCCTTATACGAGGCGCGAATCTCGCGGCATGAAATCGCCGCGACGAGAGAAAACCTACGGGGCCTTATAATGGGTCGGGGCCGGGTGGGTTCTCAGGACGAGCAACGGGGAGAAAGAGAGAAAGAGAGAACAGGTGTGTGACGTCAGGTGGGCAGTACTTCAGGGCCGCGCGAATGAGGCCCCACTCGCTATTTTTCACTGAAACAGATCGTCGGTCAAACGGCGCCGCCACGCAATTCGACGAGCTGCAACCTACATGTACGTCACACTTCTCACAGCCGTGTGCGCGGTTTCGGGGTACCAGCAACATTGGTACCAATAAAAAATTAAATCGTCTCGATGAGCGAAAGAACAATGCAGAATTGCCTCTCAGTTTAAAACTCTACCATCCCGAGGGCTTGTGAGAGTAACAAATATAATCCAAAAGATGTTTGTATCGCATTGTCGAGTGAATATATAAGTCGAATATTTAAAAACTGCTATTATTGCAATTAAAATGCCTCTTTTTCACTTTGTGATTAAAAAAGAGAGAAAAAAAGGTTCATTTAAGTTCAGGAATATAATTATCAAAGATTGCACTAATAAAGAAATTAGAAAAAGCGTACAAATAAAGCGTACAAATGAATGAAGTAATTCATTTGTATACTTATTTTACATGCAAAGTTTTTAATAAACTTTGCATGTAAAATAGGTATAAAAATGAATTACTTCATTCGAGATCTTGGCAACGGTGTGACACAACCTTAAGGGTAGTACAGGCAGTTTGCGGACGTGCATTGAAGAATGCAATCGCCGCGGCATCGCGCAGAGGGATATGACGAGCGGATATGAGCATCATACGGGCTGGTGGGGGAAGGACGCGAAGCTGCGCTTGTAAATTATGTATGAGAGTGTACTCACAGGGGATTACATAATGGCTTGTTTACGGTCGAATGTAAACAGCGATCAATGGGACGGCGGCGATCGACCATCGGCGATCGCGATAGGAATTCGCCCGTGACTTTACGCGTATATTCCAGATGATCGTGAATCGCGCCGGGCAAAATCGAATCGTCGGGTCCATGATCGATAGAAAATGCATCGCGCGCGGATCTCGGCTGATGGTATTATTAATTATTTATGTCGTTCGATCTCACCTTTGAGCAAACTGACATTTGAATGTGACATGCGATGATGCGATTGCCATCTGACCACTCGATTTTTTTCTGTCGATTCCGCTGTCGCTTTTTTTTTCTGTCGTAAATATCATAGGTGTGAACTAGCACGTGGTGGTTGCAAGTCGCTGTATGGATTTTCTGAAGGGTCAACGCCAACGTAGTGCAATGCTTCGTTGAGTTATAAAACGTATTTTTTAAAAGCTGTGCGCTTGCTTAAATTATCTAATTGTTATTCAACTTATTATCACTTAATAAGTTAACTACACTAGCTTTTTACTTCAAGTTTCATTATTATCGTACGTCAACCCTAACTGGATGACGAAAGATGAACTTTACAGATAAGGAATCATTTGATAGTCGTAACACTTTCTAACACTGCACCTCGGACACGAGTAATCCTGGCACGCTTATAGGATTGCAAATTACATGAATTAATACACCCGTTTCTGCAGTGCCGTCTAGTTAGAGTTAATAAGCACTTAACACAAAGAAGCACACGTACGTAATCATTAATGACGGCTAATGACGCATTATCCTGTCCCAAAAAGGGATGCGCGCACTAATAACAATAGATCAAACCGGAAGTCACTAGCCCCTCTCACTTTTCTAATAATATCTGTATTATTCAACCCGATTGCATCCGCATTGCATCCTCAACATGACATAGATTTTTTCTTCCAAGTTTTAATTTCACTGATATGCTGCATTGTTTAAAGCTTTATAAATAGAGAAACGGGTCAATAAATACAATTAAAATTATTTTATAATTACAACAGCGTATGCACTGTAAAGTAAACAACTGAGAGAGAGTGAGAAAGGAAAGCGTTTTGATGTACTCGAGCCAAAGAATGTTGCACTTGTTTGAATGATCAGCCGGAGCAGGAAGAGCCTTTCGCATTCATCTCGTCGACACCGCGGGACTCGCCATCTCGGTCGATTAATCATTTTCGCCTGTTACACTTACTTACACGGAGAAGCCGCACGTTTCGTATCAGCGTAGAAAACAGCGTATCGATCTCGCGACCGGTAATCGATAAGCGGGCACGTTTGGAATTTCTCCGGTGCGAGGATCGGGCTTCTCTTCGTCGCGCGGTAGCTTCACGGATCGCGCGCGATTCCACGTCGCGATGCGATTAAAAGCGTGCGTTCGCCTTCGAAGCATAAAGAGAAAGGAAGTCGCCAGGTAAAAGCGGCCAATTCCGCGAAGTAGCCGCACGGACTAACGAACTGTCGAAGAATCGCTCAGAATAATTTCTCGCCTGGCACAGCTGGCGCGCAACCGGCTACCGCGGGCGATTAATCATTACAGCGCGTTTACAGGAGGGTCGCGTGTTGTTTGCAAATATTTCCGTGATCGCGAGCGCGCGTAATTTATATTACGCGCGAAAGTGGGCCGCGTACTTTCGAAATTTGAGGAATGCCATGTCTGCCGTGTTTCTTTTCTTTTTTCTTAACTCTTTCAATTTAAATGCGATTATTTGAGTTATAGATTCGTAGCGCGAATATTGCCGGGCCTTGATGAGGCACATCTCACCCGTTCGCGTTGTCTTGTTAAATCTTAGCTCTCTACGGTACGCTGATTACTTCCCTCAATCTCTCAATCAACGTTAATTAAATACATATCTAATGTTCGCGATCACTTTCATCGTTCAACACAGACTCGTGCAACTTGATTATCTGGTAGCAAAGGTAATCATCACGTCTAAATATTGGTGTCTTTTTGTAATGACGGTTTTTAAGATATGAGCGGCGCGCATCTCTCTCTCTCTCTCGAGCGGCGAGAAATTAAGTAAAATAGACGCGATGTATGGTTCATTGACCGACCGATCTGTGTATGTACGTGAACCTGCGCGCTGGGTGAGAAAAACGAGAAACGCGAACGATCGATCGCCCGTTCGATCTCACCGATTTCCAAGTAATAAAATTAGAGCGCGCGCGCAATCGCCGGGCTCTTCCTGCCTCGACCGGACTCTTCGTCATGTCCGCGCAACGATTTCTCAGGTGGATCACCCGTGTTGCGTATCTCTCTTCTTCTTCTTCCTCTACCTCTGGCCGGCAATATCCCTACTCTGCCGCGGTACTCCCGGGCCCCCCGTCTTTCTTTCTCTCGGCAGTTGCGATGCAAAAATGTAATTAAAGGCGTGCGCGCGCGCAAGCACGAGCGCGCGAGCGCGCACATAATGAAAGTGGATGGCGACCGGCGGCACGGCCGCTGCGAGTGAATGACGCCCGAAGGCCACGGCGCGGCCGCGGCGGCCGCGGCGCGGCGGTGCAACGTGTGTGCAGTCGCGCGCTGCATGCGCGCACACGAGCGCGAACGAACACCATAACGCGCGACTCTATATACGAGGGAGTTTTCTTCTCACGAAAAGGATAATGTGTCGTGATGCGCGCTATTGCGGAGTCTCGTAATTACGAATCGATCGACGAAGCACCGTGTGTATGACCGTTGCATCGGCAGTGGATTACAATTAGAATAATACATTAAATTTTTTTTATATCAATTACACAACAGAGGGATATTCGTAGAGGGATACAAGTTATTTTCTCGCAGTAATGAAAATTTTATCAAAATATTTTACTATCAATCCATTATCTTAAGTGGTCGAGGAATATGTGCTATGTTTGAAATTACAAAATGACGATTGTATTTTTATTGCTGTTATTTATTCAGCAACAACATAGAACGCAAAAGACTCGAATGCGAATGGTGCCGCGCGAGCAGCACGAGGAATCTACATAATGCGCCGCATAATGTGTGCGCTCGGGCGAACGTTTTTTTCTTCCCATGAAAAGTCGGAACGGTGATTCGCCATGGAGGCCAAGGAAAAAGAATTGCTACGAAGCAGACCTCGTTGATCGCGATTGTACGTTGAAAAATTCCGAGAAACCGACGACGGAGACCCCCGCGTATCGAAAGGAAAGGGAACTCGGATGCACCGCGATGCACGAAATTCCGCTCTATGACGAGAAATACGGTTACGCCTCGTTGAGAAACGAGATTATATCTCTACTTTCCGCGTTGAATCGCGATGGATCATTTACTTCGCGTCGATACTTAGAATTTTCGCGGAAATTATCATTAAAAAAAAAAAAAATTCTTGCTTATCAACATCCGCGCGACACGCTATGATCTATATACATTTAATCAGCATACAGAATATATATAATTAATATTTTATAATAAAGTCATCTGGGGATTAATCTTGATAACTGGTTATCACGATGCAAACTTATCATTATGATATTTTAGCAAAATAACATTGTATACCTGCTACCTATACGTGAGTCAATGGAATTATATGTAATTGGAGATTGTCAGACCGCTTTTCATTATCAGCAGAAAAGCAATTCGGAGCAGTTAGTTATAATCTCGCTAGAGAATCTATTCGGGAAAAACGTAGAAAGTTGCGCTAGATTCTCTTACCGGTAGAAACCTCGTTCCTTCGGGGACTGGGCATTAAGTGGATCGCGATGGAGAGGGACACCTGCCGTGCCTGGCGGAGTGAAAAGATCGACGCGTCATCAGCGCGAGCGCGCGGGCAGCAAAGAGACTCGCGTTAGACTCGCCTCGTTTTCGGAGGTCGGAGAGAGAGGAGAGTGTTGAGCAGCACTAATTGACCTCGGGGGCCCGACTGACCCGGCGCGCGTCCGAGCTGACAGACCGGACCAGCCGACGATTAAACTTCCCGTTAATATTGCCCGCCCGTTCTCAATCTTACTCCTTTCTTCATCTCCCTCTTCCTTCTCTCGCTCTATCATTCTCATGTCTAGCTCCATTCCGCCACTCCGGCCGTGCCCATTTTACCTCGCGCTGCCCTCCGTCCTTCTTTCACCCGGTTTCGGAGCTCGCTCGCTCGTTCTCGCTCTCTCACCTTCTGGACTCACCTACACCCCGAGCCCGGTATACCCTATGAATATTTATGCGGTTTGTAATCTAATACCGCGTACTCGGCAGGGGCGGAAGGAAGATGTATTCACCCCTCTCGTCGCGAATCTCGTTCCTCCAATTTCTACATAAGTCATTGTTACAGCATTGATTATCCATCGCAAAAAAGATGTAATAAATATCACATCATATATAATAAAAAAAAAAACGATATAAACTACAAGGGTTTAATAATATCGCTAATAATATCGCTCTTTTCCGGTGTCTTGTAATGCCCGATGCGACCTGTGATTTGTTTCAACGACCACCACCAAGAAAGATTCTCACGAAAGGTAGCTCGTAACCGATTCGCGCGCTACTCAAAAGACCGCGAATACTTTCCTAAAAAAAAAAAAAAAGCTCGTTTCTTCCGGTCCCATTTATCCTTTCTCCCTCTCCGTCTTGCGTGGAGACCTCGCGCTACCGTTTCGGGTCGCAACTTCACGGTTCAGTCGACTGGGCGCAGTCTTCGAGCGACTCTTGACCGACTCGACAGGAAGTCGGCGGGCCTGGTCCCCGAATGGCTTGCGAGGCGTGCGACCGTGCGCCCGCGCGCTCGCAAGAGACGAGGTGATTTCGTGATGAAAAATTTTCACCTCGCTTCCGGATCTGCTTGTCAGGCCCGTCGAGGACGAGTAGGCGAGGGGGGTGCGCGAGGGGCGCTGTCATTATTTCCCACAGCCGCCGTATGTTTCTACGGTTCCGCTAGGCTAAGCCCGACGAGGAGGGGTCGGCCAGGGAACCGCCGAGAAGAGGAAGGAAGGATTCCTCGAGGGGTACCGCGTACAACCTGTCGTGTCGGTCTTGACAAAACAGCGAAATTACCTTGAGGGTTAACGGCGGCTGCGGTGGCGGTGGCGGTGGTCGCCACAGTCAAGAGCTGCGATATTCTTCTTTATCGATGAGGGTACACGAGGGCCGTGCACCCTCTCGCGCGTGGTGTCTTGGTGGGAAGGAAACGGCTGCGCGAGACTTCTGTTTCTTCGTTCAACCCTTTCGAGTGTGCCGCAGGAAGATTGGGTCGCATAGACATATGTACCTACATATATAGGCACGTTTAAAGAGAGAATGCAAAGTATGCAGGTGAGGGCAAGTATGAAAGTTAGGCTATCAAGCTATACATAGGCACGCCGGCGGCATCCTGTCTTTGTGAGCGTTCCTCTCCTCTCTGCGTCGCTGTATTTTTCTGCTTCTGACGCTGCCCCTCGTGTTACATACTAGCGATCTCATCGCAAGCGAGTGATAATCGCGCGGATCAAATAAGAATTGCGGACATGTGCAAAGTATTTATCCGATGAAGATAGCCGTATAAGTAATGACTACGTTCGAGAGATACAGCGTATTTTAAATAATATATGATATCATTTTTCTTAAATATTATCTAGATTATATTTTGAACCACGTAAAAATCTGATTGTGTTTACACAGTTAAGCCGTATAAGTAATGATCATGTTTGAGAGATACAGCGCATTTTAAATAATAGATATCATTTTTCTTTCACAAAATATTATCTAGATTATATTTTGAACCACGTAAAAAATCTGATTGTGTTTATACAGTTGCTCGTGATGAACCGATAGCTAATGTTTTACTTTTACAAAATTTAAGTCTATACAGAAATTCGAAAGATCTGCGTCAATCGCGTGCACATGCCACCACCAATCGTAGAAGATTGGCACGCGGAATCTAAGTCTGGTATAGTCGGTGTATCGACCTAGTATGGCACGAGTTAATAATAACAAAAGAATCTGAGGCCTCGTTTCGCCGTCGCACGCCACGCTGGTGCGCAAGGGTTGCAATGAAAGAAAGTTCTAATCGTCAACCGCGCGGATATCGATCTTCGTCATCGTCAGCGAAACGGCTGGACGGTTTGAACCGCCGACTAACATTGTCTATACCCACATTCCCTGAGAAGATTCGTTAAAACTCGACACGATTCCACTTTAGGTTTTACAAGGAGTTGTAAAAGAACAAAAAAAAAAACTATGTACATTAGCTTGAAATTTCTGCAGACGCAATTTAAAACTCGGCGACCTTTCAGAAGACCGATTAATTTTTTAACCAAATCGTTTAACAGATTAAACTCCGATCTCTTTAAAAGTATTTAACATTTTTCCGGAAATATACATTGATTTACGACGAAGGTACGCATTCGAGATTCGTGAAGGTAAGAATCTATGGTAGCCGCTATACATGGCTATAGTGAACGTAGGCTCGCGAAGGAACGTTTGTTGAAAGTTACACAAAGCTATAGCAGGAAAAGTTATTGTATTACTCTCAAGGTACGTACTAACGTACGGTAGGAAGTGCAGGTGGTCAGCGTAAAATTCACGTTCGGGGTGCAATATAAATTAGGGATATTTTTATCATCCCGGATATTTTCTAGAATAATGCGTCCCGAGCTCCCGGCGTACAAGGTAAGGCAAATTGCATCGGTCAAAGACATACGCCATACTGTCTGACGTCATCTACTGCTTGACATATTACGTGAGCGTGACGATATAAGTGAAATGACACTATAGCGGTACTATTTGATCATTCGTATCTCTATATTCGTAGCACTGCCTATGGGTCGCAAAACGATAAAACGATAATCTATATATATATATATATTATATATTATATATATAGATGTTATAATAATGCATGAAGCGCGATTTGAGAGCGATGTTACCGTTATACGCGGTAACTTTTTTAAGCCGATAATGACGATAATCGGAAGAAAGCGTAAGAGAAGAAAATGGACCACCCAGCGAGATGTTACATGTCGATCGAGTTATAACGTCAATCTTTTTCCTTCATCTGTCCAATGTCCCGCGAAAGTGCCGCTGAATTATGTCAAATTAAATGTTCTCTTCGGTGAGATGTTTTTGCACGCGACCATTACCAGCCCCGTGTCGTAACGGCGATATTAACGATCCGTGAAACCGACGCTGTTTTGGTTGGACTCGATATTCAACGCGGACGCCGTTCTGCGATTTTTCCGATCTATGCTACACCTGGCATATACCTAATCGATATCGGATTGCTTCGAAAACATGATTGATGTAAAAATATGTTTGATGAATGATTTCTCGACTAAAATTATACGAAAAGAACGATATTCTTAATTCAGATATTAGTAAAGATAAGCAACCGCAAAATTAGTAATTATTATTTCTCGTGATGACAAATCACAAAATTATGCACGTAAAATTTAAATTGCCATCTATAAAGAAAATTTTATATCTACTACTGAAACATTAAAAGAAAATTCACTGCAATTTGTAATATAGCTTTAAAAATTCATCAATATAGATTAAAATTTTAAAAAATCCGCTTCAAACACCGATAATTAATTAATTATTTATCGTGTCGTAATTCGTAATATTTGGACTACCGCGTTCGGGGCACAATTTAGGGGTACGCGTTCCGCCGTCGTCATAATTGCGTATACCTCCTAAAAGGTAACACGATAGTACCTGCCGCGGACCAATTTACAAAGAGGATCGATCGACAAAGGGCATCTGATAGGCTCTGTAGGATCTTGCGCTGAATGGATCGCGGTCGGTTCGTGGCGCGGTTTACGCGCACTCCCAAACGCGAATGGTATGATACCGGGGTGTAAGGGTATAGACCTTTAAGCCTGGCTCACAGTATTGTCCACGGTATTTTAATAATACAGAGACTAACAGAGAGAAAGAAAAACACATTAGCGACTAGTTAAATGTAATTTTTCAGAAATTCATCATCAACGCATCATCACGCTCTTCATAAGTTGAAATTTCTTTAGATGTACAATTATACCTACTAGACAACAATTTCTTATTCATGCTTTTTAATCATGAAAGTTTCGATACAAGAACAACTTAAAGACAAAGGACTGAATTCAGTACGAAAATTACTTGTGTTACGTGCAATACAAAATTTATTATTTTAAATATTGCCTGCACATGTCAATCTTTATATGACAAACCTTTAATTCGTAAAAAGTTATAGAATTAAAGAATGAAATATACGTGAGGAGTTACAAGCATGGTCCCGAGAGATTCTCATCGAAGAAAGGAAAATTAATTAATTTGGCATTATATTGTTTTGTACTCTAGAAGGATTCATGGATCTTTTAGCTGTGTGAGGCCGGCTTAACGTGAGGCCCCGATCCCTACGGTTTTGGAGGAAGAATACAAAACGCAAAGGGCTCCAAGAGCAAAGACGAGACGGTGGGCGGGGCGCCTCTCGGGCTCCAAGGCGATCCACTCCGACCTCCACCTTCTTCTTACTTAGAGATATAGTAGGCGCGCGCGCATCAACATGTTACATCTTTCATGAAACAGCAAATGAGAGTTAGAGATTACATAAATAAAAAAGAAAGAAAAACGCGCCACGGAGCGATGCGTGTGTGCGGGGGCCTCGGGAACCGTACGTGCTTGGTGGGCACACACTCAACTCGCGGCAGCTGGTTGATAGCATCGGCAAACTGTGAGCGTGGCTGATTTTGACGTGGCATTAAAATCCTTTCTTTCTGCCGCGTTCGAGGTTATAATCACGGTGCAACTATGTACGATGAAGTGACACGCGGTATTCCACCCGCGCGATGTTCTATCCCGTAAGTTCTAACCGGAGCCACCGCGATATCGGTTGCCTCGGGGCAATCGTGCACAGCAATGATTGACGATTACACTATCTAGAGAAGACGCGGAAAGATCGCACTGTGCTAAGTTAGATAATATATTAGATAAACAAACTTTAGAATCCAGTGGCAATTAGGATTACCTACACGTGGAATGTACACGTGAGTTTAATTAACAATCTATTAACATACAGTACTAAGTACTTTTTCCACCTTCATTCAACTTGCCTTCTGAAAACTTATTGTATCACGGCGAATCATTCAACGTCGGCGCAAGCTTGCTTAAGATCCCACGCGCGATGGTCGCGGACGCGCAACAAATGTGAGCAATAACAAATGGCTTACGCAAGCGTGCGAAGCGATGAATTCAGTCGAACAAGTCTTTGAGAACGGCCGACCGGCGCGGATCTGGAAGGCAATGCGGTTGAAGAAGACGTCGACGATCGATCGGCAATGCCGATTGAGACGTCCCTGAGGGAGTACCCGCGGCAGCCCCTTCCTTTTTATTCTCCCGCAGCTTTGTGTGCAGAAACGGATTGACGTACGATGTGTCAGCGGTGACAACTGGCGCAAGCGCAGCCCGAATACGAAATGAACCGTCGGCCTTCCATTCGACTTTTATAGCAAGTTAACCCTCGCCCCCATCGTCCTCATCTGACCCGACCGTCGCCTAAGGCGACGAAATCCTCGGGACTTGTACGAAAAGGAGAATCGACACCACAAGGACTCAACAACTTGCCTCATAGGCCGGCATTCATAGTCAGATCTTATATTTAAGATCGTCTTAAGTCTGGTCAAAAGCAGTCTTAAGACTCCATCCAGCCAATGAAATGACCGTACTAGCATCTTAAGACATTACTTAAGACGATCTTAAAATAAGATCCGCACTATGAATACCGGCCATAGAGAGAGAACTGAAGAATAATCTTATCATCGCGCCAAGAACTCGGCATTCTGACAGGCAATTTTCCGATGCCTCTAAACCGCGACAAAATATTTTGGATTATTTATAATACGACGTGGTATAACAGATTGATCGAAGTACAGCGCGACGTCTTCCCGTTGTTTATGCCTCGGCGAGATTTCGTGACGAAATTATCCTTCTCATATACTCATCTCGTTGCCGTTGACATAGGCAGCACCAACAAGATGAGTACATGAGAGGGTCAACGAGTTGTCTCGCCAGAGTGCTGACATGGGCACGCTCATCGTTATTGAGAAACCTTGCACTTGTAAACGATAACTAAGAGAAGAAATTGTACTAATTATATTGTCTGCAGATATTTTCTACAATCGAAACATAAAACTAGGTGCACTAATTAATCATTACAAACCCTCTTCACCTGGAAATCGTGAATCAATTATTTTGACATTAATATACCAAAGCGAGTAAATGTTCGCTTACATTGCTAATAATACAGAAGATACCGGAAGCAAAACGAAGATTGCTAGAAACGTTTGAAAATCCTGATTCAAGCACAATAAACGCTGAGCGAATCCGTGAACGGCAAGAACGTCGACCTACGTATTCTTGTTGCATCTTCGTTCTCCGGAGAATGCGAAAAATGTAGAAAGGGAGCGAGAGAGAGATCGATGAGACACTATCTCTGTTTTCACAATCGGACCGCGTCGTTTACCTGGGGACCACTGCATGTCCCCGAGAGTTCTTTTCCCCGAGTACCGTCTCCTTGGATTTCTTCTCCTTTGCGCGACTTTCGTCGTTTTACGGTGAACGTTTTGGTTACTTTTCTGTTGGCTTGCCTTCATTCCTTCCAGGAGGTCGAGGTCGGCAAGATTGACCGTGCAAATTCAAAATCCAATTGCGTGATTTTCATTCGATCGGATAATAAATTTTACGCGAAAAAAGGAAAGCAATGTGTCGCTGATACAAGTGATTGATGCGGCTGATCAATCAAGGCCGTGCCTCGCCTCGCGGAAATTCTCATGATTGAATTCAACGTCACGCGGAAAAATTGCGTAATCCATCCTCTGCCATTCGCAATGGAGACCGTGGCCGCAAAAAATAATCTGCGTCGATAAAAGTATATTTATCTACAGAACGAACAAATCCTTAGGCTCATTATGAAAATCAGTTCATATCATTTCAGAATTTGAAATAATCTGCACAATAAATGTGAAGTTAAATTAAATAAAAAAAAGACATGTAACAATAAGATTCGCACGAAACGCCCGATACAAGTGTTATGCACAATCTTCAAGGCATGAAGACTAGGCGAACACCTTCGGAGGTCCGTACTTCTCCGCGAAGGCTGGACAAGGTTGTAAAACGATGCCCAGGCCCGGAGCAATGCCGCAACTATGCCGTACGGTACGTAAGGCCCCGAAGCGCGGCAATGGAGAGAAGAGGAAGACACCGAAGAGAGCGCGAGGAGGTTTGTCCGGAGAAGGCAAAAGAAGATCGCCCGCGCGCTTCGAATGGATCAAAGAGAGACAGAGCTAACGGGAAGGGATCGTCAACGGGCACGAAGGAAGCCGCCATGAAACAAACGAATACCGAAAGGGCCGGCCGTGGCTGTCGCGGTGCGCGAGCCGCAGTGGAGGGAAGAAGGTAGAGGAAGGCGACCGCGACGGTAAGAAACCCGAGTGAGCAAAAGCACGGGGACGCCGCCACTTCAAACGACCCGCGCATGCGTCCTCCCCCTTCCGTCTTCTTTCTTCCCCGCAAGGTGCTTGCTGCCTGTCGGCGAAGTAGACCAGGGCTGAGGGTACACCGCGTAGAGAGGGAGCTAAAGGGAGAAAAAAGAGACACGCGGAACGGCGGAGGGGCACCCGGGACGACTACTCTGGATTCCTATAATTGTTCATTTTTGCAAATTCCACGGTTTTTGTCCGCCACCGCAAAGTTCGGTAACCTCTGACGGAAACCTTAGTGTCCTTTAGGATGCTCCGAGTATGTTACCGCCTACAACGCGGGCAAACGAGGGTGAAACGTGGGAAGAGGGTGCTTCCTTGATGTTTCACACAAACGATTAGTTTTGATTTTTTCTTTATCTAAAAATTCTATATTAAGTAATTTAAAGTGACGATTGTATCTTCGTATTGCCTCTCGAGATCCGATAATCCATCCGATAAATATATAAGTAAATATGTCAATAAATCAATATATCTCTGCGTGGCTTTACTTGATAAGAAAATTATACGCAATGTATATGATTATTTCGTTTTCCAAAGTGTATTCAAGCGTTCAAACCATAACTTCTGTTCATGAAGACGCTAAATGAGTTGCTTACAAGAATTCTACAGGCACATCCAAGTGTTCGAACGAGTGTTGTCAAAGGCGAAATCTTGTCTGAGAAGAAAGATTGCTGCACGCGTGCACCCTGTTCCCATGTGCCGCGGATCACAAACGGGTCGGTTTCTCGGAGTGTTTCGTGCGAAATGCATAATTCGATCGTTGCGCCGTGGTCGTTAGGGCTTCTCCGCGGTGTTCCCACCGATCCCGACACGAAGCTTCTTTTTTCTTGCGCCTCTTCCGTCCTGCTCCGACCTGCTCATACCTCCTCTTCGGCCCATCGCCTTTCCACGAAGTCGTAGAAGCGAGGTGTAGTGATATTCGTCCGATATACTCGGGCCGGACGCTCGCGTGCAAAGCGCGAGAGAGTTTCAAACTGGGACGCCTCGTTATCCGCTCGCGGGACCGATGGTTCCTCGCGAGAGTCCCTCCGGTTCGTAACCGGCTACGCGGAATCCGCATCGCGGGTATAAAGTAGCCCGAACGCGACGAACGCCTCGTGACGCGTCGATCGCGACGGTTCTTGACGGGGAGGAAGAGAGAAATCTTGGCAAATTATATAGTTTTCGTATCACGAGAGCGACTCTCTCTCTGGCTCTCCGCATTGCACGCTTTGGGTTTCCGTTTGGAAAGAGCGAGCAAGTGGTCGCACCATCGTCCCGGTGGGTCTCGACAGACCGAGCTTGTCGCAGTATTTAAGGCGCAGCTAAAGCAAACAGAAAATCACTACGACATTGTGGCGGACGGTCTCGAGCGCGGCCGAAAGGTTGTAATTATTACAAAGCCGATTTATTGCGTCGTGATGCTAACCGCGTGGCGTTTCTCTCCCTCGGAGATCGCTCGCGACGAGGCTACCTAAGAGAGGAGATATAGGGTAATAAACTAGTCACCGGGCTGCACGGAGAGAGTTCAAAGTTGAATATAATTATTATAGTTGTGTTTAGGTACTCATCGGCAAGTTCAACTGAAATGTTTATGCTGAAGCGTAGCTCTACGTATACGTTGTTGAAAGCGCATTGAAGACCTGTTCTTCAGGCTTTCGTATAGAAAGTCCTTTTGCAATCGACAGATTTATTTATTTATCTGAACAAGTAATAAATTAGATATATGTAGATACTTAGAAAAATGCAACGGGACACCTATCAAAATGGCTGGTCTTGATAGGGTAGGTAATATTCCTCGCAACGGCGAACGCGCGCACGTTGGTCGCGAGGGCTCGCAAATAAAAAACCCACAAGTAGAGGCAAAAATTAAAGATCGTCACGACAAGGTACTGTCGGATGAGACGACCGCGCGTCTTCCCTCCCGCTGCCCACCTTCGGCACCCCATCTTCTCCACGGCTACACCTATATGCACGACTGGTACGAGAGGGTTCGGATTTACCGGCGAAATGTTGGATTTATTAGATCGAGATACGCGTGGGCGTGACCCGCCGCATCCCCCGTCCTCTGCTCCCCGCTGCTCCACCGACCACGTCGACCTTACCGTTAGGCTACGTACGTGCGTAGGGGCCCTTCCAGCGAGCCACCTAAATCTAAACCTTAAAGCTAGACGAGAGAAGACGCCCTGCGTGGCGCACGAACACGCGTAGAGTATCAAGGTGGATCGCCAGGCGTAGACGCCACATCCTGACGGAGCTCTCCTCGCGCCTCTCGTCGTTCTAGGAATCGGTGGGACCCGGGTATCGTGAATTCGATCGTCGGCGCCGAATGATGATTTACGGGCGAAAAGGAAGGAAAGAGGTGAAGCAGGAAGAGGAAAAGAGAGGAAAGACTGGAAGGGGGAAACTGAAACGCGCCGCGGCGATCAGCGGGTCCGTCGGAGGAAGCAAAGATTCGTGGGAATCGTTGCTCATCCTCGCGACGACCGACAAGCGCGCGATCGGAACGATCCGCGGGGACGATCGCAAAGTATACCCGCGATAGATCGCGTGACGCTTCGCAGGAGACGCGAAACGCGGGGTGGTGGGACCAGAAGGAGACTCGACGGAACCGCGCGCCGCGCGCCGTCTCGTTTGTGGGAACTCGGGGTGGTTTTTACGGTCAGTAGATCGGTGATTTACAGCCGTGGAAGAAACGGAGGAAAGAAAGAAGAGGAGAAAGAAAATCGGAGAATCGTCTGTGACGTTCCAAACGCATTTTACGCAGCCTAATACCACGAGTGTTCGATGTCGAGCGTTACGAGTGAGTGGTAACGAGACGTGCGTGTTTCGGAGCGGAAGCCGCCGCGGTCGCTTCCGCTGGAAGCCGTCGCCGCGGCCAACGCGGCGTGTAGGTGCCTCGTCCTGGAAAATCGTGCCAACGTCGAGCCGTCGAACGGAATGGCCGTCGGGGAAGGCCCCGCGGAATCGCCTCCCGGCAAGTGCGAACGTCAGCGCGACTCGCCGGGTTATTTACAGCTTCTTGGCATGGAGAGGCGAGCGCGCGGCGCGGCGCGGCGCCGCGGCGGAGCCCGGGCGCTGCCAGCGAGGAGGAAGTAACGATGATTTATATCCGCTGCTACCAGTCCTGCTCCCAACCCGCGATAATACCAATCATTATCATCGCTTAATAACAGGCATTACTGCCAACATTGAAATAATGCATGTGTGTGTGTGTGTATATATATATGTGTGTACGTGCACGCGTGCATGTGTATGTGTGCGCTCGCGAGCGGACGAGTGAACGAACACATGTGTGCATGTACTTCACAAGCTGGCCCTGCGAAGGGTGTTGCTCCCTCCCTTATTTCTTCTTCTCACCACCCACTCTCTTCCTCTCCTCTTCTTTTCTCTCTGGCAGGTTCGCCGCCGCGGCCGCGCCGCACAGTATTCAACGACGTTGCCGGCATCATCCGCGATACGGGCCGCGGCGTCAGCCGTGGCCAAGTCAGGTGCGAGCCAGCGCCGAACGAAGCGCAGCGTGCGCCGCCGGTGATCTTCCTGAAAGATCTCTCGACGGGGAAGTCGGGGAAGAGGGCGGGGTACAGCGGGGCAGAGGGTTCTCTTCGCCACGAAGGGATTCCTCGCACGAGGGAGGCAGAGGAAGGCCGCGCTGCCGCCGCGCCGCTCGAAAACCCCTCGAGCCTGTTTTGCGCGAATTCTTCTACGCTCGGCCGTGGTTCTCTTCTCGAGGAACTTGCCGACGCGAGTTCACCTCAAGGACGATTCATCTCCGCTAAGCTATCGCGAATATCTAAAATATTTCGTGGTACTAAATGTACCTACTCAGGAAAATTCCTCGTCGAGTTTTAAAGATATTCAGTGAAAGAAAATGTATGTCTGACAGTAACAATGTCAAACACTTAACAATTTTTCTCTTTCTATTCCGCCTTTACTTCCTATTTCATTTATTTCATATTAATTATATATTCACATACACGACTGATTACTTCTTCACTTGTTAAACCTGTGCTCCGCATTTTTGCTAACGACTATCACGTTTCATGCATGACGCCGTGATTATCGCGGTTAAATACGTGCGGCGTTAGGTGCCATAACTTTAACGAAACACGTGTCATTAAGACGCACAACGATCCGTTACACGTTATCCCTGCACGACTTCGTGGAAGTAAACCCATGTTGCGGGCAACGGGTAGCAATAAAGAACACGAATCCTTCGGAGACGCGCCATCGTGTCGAAGAGATCACACAATTTGTGAGAAACCCTTTGATTCTGCCCTTTTTTTTTCCATGCGGATTGTTTCGCTCCGCGTCCGAGTTCACGTGTAACGGAATCGCGACTCGCCACGCGTTGTTTCTGCAAACATCAAACTGTGTAATTATTGGCATTTGAAGCGCCGTGGGAGGTATCGCGATGCACGCCATCGTCCCACGAACGTGGATACATACACCGAGTTAGTGCGTGAAAATAATTATTAGCCTCCGTTTGCACGGCAAGAGAAACGTCACGAGGAGGCAGAGATGAGACGCCGCTACGTCGCGGACGATGAAAAAAGGGACGAGTTTCCGGTACTCCGCTCGGTTTCTTTTCCTTTCTCCACCGCGGATAATATCCCGCTGTCATATGGTTTCCACCAGTTAAAATAGAATTCGCGAGATATCTGTTTTATCAAACCATGTTTCGGATTTCGAACACGAAAAATATCACACAGTAAAATGGTGATAGGTATATATTTTACAGACAATATTAAATCACATTTAAGTGCATTTCTGATATATGTTATATATATGACGAAAATCTTACAATTTAATATTTCTGTAACTCTTAAATAAATTTCGTCATGTTTCTCATAATTGCTAGCAACAAGTTGAAACGCGTAGACGAAAAAGGCCCCAGCACTGTGCAATCGCGATCAACGCGCGTTGACAGGTTGACTGACACAGCCTTCCGTTGAGCATACCCAAGTCGTGACTTGCCTCTCCATTGTCTCCGGTAGATTAAAAAAAAAAAAATAATCAATAAGCCCTGTCGCGCGCTCGCATCGTCTACCGCAGAAAGACGAGAGTGACAGAAAATAACAAAAAGTTACAAAAACTTGCTGCTGGGCGGGCGAATGCATGCCTACAGTTCCGCACTTAATGAAAATTACTGGACGTAATCCAAGGATAATTTCTTTGCGACGCACGTGTTGCCGTTGATGTAATCGTGATTCGATACGGCTTTAGCGGATTCTTGCTGTTCACGCCACATTTGACGCTATTAATTATTATCGTATAAGAAACAGCCTGATATCACGCGCTGCGCTTGCATCACGTGTGAATGACACGCGCGAAACGTTGAGGGATTTCGTACAAACCTAGAAAAACTGGCAATACCGGATCGCCGATATCAATCTAAAAAAAAATGGCTGTACATTTTTCCTATATCCGATAGCGTATGAGTAATGTCGGCGCGTGAAAAAAAAAATACAGCATACAGTAACCAAAGCCGATAAGTCGTTGTCCTGGCCGAAACGCTACATCGAAAGCTAGGGAAGTTTCTTGATACGCCACCGCGCAAGAAACTAACGCACGCCTTCCGAGAAAACAGGTCAATCAGACAGGTCGGTAAACAGTTTTTTATTATCAGTGTAAATCAGAATTCGATGAACTCTGATGATTTCCTCATCTAGTTTCTTCGTAGTTTTGCATTATGTATAATTAAGTGGATTTATGAAAATTAACCTAGCGAATTTGACATGATATTTTTAAGGGGGTTGACATATAACGAGATTTTACTGCACATAATGTGTTCCTTGGCGAAGAATGATAATCGTGTATTTCGTGAGATGTATATGTACATACGTATATATAGCTAATCACGTCTAATGACAGAAGAAAGTACACGGCATATGTGGTGATACTCGATGTACATAGTAGGTACATACTAGCCGCGACGTTTCTATTAAACAACGGAAACGTCAATCGTGCGGATCGTGCGACATGTTACAAGCTTCATCGGATACGGGGGAAAGTTCCACCGGTTGCTATCGGCGAAACCGTCAACGATCTTAGATTAGACTGTAAGGCAAAAAACCGCCTAAAAAAAAAAACTTAATTTTTTCATATAATATATCATATATACGTATAAAAATTTGTCTGCCACGGATATTAGTGCATGTTTGTAAAAGTATATGCGAATGGAAGACTGTCCGGCGTCGCACGCGAAAAACGCACGTGCACACACACACACACACACACATATATATCAGGAGAACTCGCGAAGAAATCCGTTAAAATCGTGACGTACACGTAAATGCGCGAGCGCGCGTACACGCGAGTCGTCGGAATAATAAGTTGTATCGCGTCGAGGATCGCGTGCGCCGCGAAACTTTCCCATTTGTAACCGGTGGACGGCGATCGACAGATACAAGCCGATAGCGATATGTCGGTCGAACTTCTATTAGTTTTATTGTATATATCGATAATGGGGGTGGGCTGACATGGGCCCGCGTGCGAGCGCGAGCTAGCGTGTGTGTGTGTGCGCGCGACGCGACGCACGGGCTGAAGCTGATCGCGCGCGATGGACACATCCCTATCTTGACACGCACGGGCCGACCGATGAGATAATATCGCGATAAGCGGGATCAATGCCGGTTAGTTGACTAGAGTACGAGAAGATCGAAAGGGTGAACGAGAGAGAGCGAGAGAGAAAATATAAAGAGAAAAAGAAGTAAACTTATTATTCTGGGCCAAGGCCCATCACAGAATAAATGTAACTAAACAAAATATACGTGAACAGCAAGGCTAACAAATCTAAAAATAAATGTGAAAGATATCACAAAACTAGAGCGTACTTTCTCTCCCGCTATACATATTCTAGAGGTATATAAGATTGTTTACAAGTTATGGATGTTAAGTTGAATGACAGTTATCCGGTATCGAGAAAAAGATGATTTCGACAGTCTTTGGCGTTATAAAAATTGGTAATTGATGAATTCTGCTTATTTACTTGTTAGCATTTAAGTGTGATGCGATATATTCATCCCATTCCCTTCTAACTTCGCAAGTGCGGAGGAGGGGCGCAAATAGAAAAGTATTTTAATTAACTTCACCAAAAGCGGCAGGTTTCCTGGGCGGACTTCACGTCGCGTCAAACACGCAGCCAGACCTTTCGCCGAACTTCGTAAATCTCGATTAAAAAGTTTACACGATGATGTGAAGTACGTTATGTTTCGCCGGATTTCTCCAAGTTCCGAAAAGCCATTAAATAACGAAGTTGTTCTCCGTTTTTATCGATTCTTGTCGGCGAGCCTAAATTCCCAAGCGTCTCGAATGATTTCGCATATGTTATATGTGAACTGTCGACACTTCCCTTATTAAAATGGTTAATTAATTAGGAGATTAATTAACGTACAGCTATACATATATGAGTCGCAGCCCCTGCGGAATCACCGTGTATGCAACCACGTTTGAACTTTCTGACGATGTCTTGTGACATTATTTCGGCAGCGAAGCTAACTTTTCATTCGATGATTTATATCGAGGAGACGGCGCCATCAATTATTTTGCTCACATTGTTCCCCAACCATAAATTTATTCTACTATCTCCTATATCTGCTTTATAACAACGCTAGAGCAAGAGTCGCTTTAGCAAATCATCAATAAACTTTATAAATTCTCTCTAAACAACTACGTTTCTTGTTACTCTCTGCAAAGCTTACGTATATTTTGTACATTTTAAATCTTTTACATCTGTGAATTTATTCAAAAATTATCCAAGTTTGCGTAATTTTAACTGTAAAGTATCAATCTACTTTTTTTATTTTATATACAATTACAATAAAAGATATAGTAGCGTCATTCCTCTAATATATTTATTACAGAATATATGATTATGTTATGGCCGAAAAATCGATTAATTTATTCATATTCAATTTTGTAAACAAAAATCTGGGAGAAAAACGAAACCTGAAATGTATCGAGATACAGACCAGCGTCGCCTCTCTCACGTATTACATAATAAATCGCCCGAGCATCTCGTATCCGCCACATTTATTCAATAAATAACACTTTCATAAATTGCAACGATTTATTGCTGGGCCGGCGGTGACCCCGGTGATCCGATACACCATACTCGTGATTAATTATCCGATTCATTGTTCCCTGGCGAGAAACTATGTCCGCTATCTAACACATCTGGTCTGATAACGGAACGAAAGGCTTGCGGACCGCCGGCGTGTGTGTTCGTGTTATATATGTACACGGCGACCGTAGTGATAGGCAGATAAATGGACGCTGATAAATGCGCGGGAAAGGTGGAGATATACATACAGAACGGAGACACACGTTATCGGCGGATCGACGTCTGCCACGAAGACGAGGACGACGGAGCGTTTCGCAAGTCGGCGTCACGGCGGTAGCCGGAAAAAGGGAGAAAAACCGCGTAATGATTTTATAGTCGGGAAGGAGAAAGATACACGGAGGACTGGTCAGGAGAGTGGATAGGATCTTGAACGTGATCTGGGCTAATCCGCTTCTCTCTTTCGCTCTCCTGGAACGGATACGATCAAGGTTCTCCGAACCCAACGTCATTTCATGCATCTCGCGTATGCACGTGGTTTGCGCTGTGCAGCGTGTTTAGCAATCTTTTACGTGAAGGATTGGAAGTTGTCATAAAGTAATTTTGCAAAGTGGTGACTTTCGAGGTGACTTTAGCTTGATTTTCAAATACGAAAATCAAAGAATCAAATCACCTATAGAAGTTACTTATATAGTATCTACCTATATACTCTTAAAATCCACAATAAATACTATTTTTTCAAGTATACTCTTTATATATATATATATATATATATATAGAATGTCATTTATAAGGTGTTTTCGAGATACGAACTAATAGAAATAAATATATAAGATTAATAATAATATATGTCAATATCTTGAAATTATTCTGTAATGAAATGAGATACGAGGACATAAATGTTTGATATCTAAACATTTACTATTTTGACAAATGACACTAACCGTGTACATCTGTAAGATATGAATGATGCATAAAGATATATGGCCATCAGATTTAAATTAATAGTAAATCTGACGCGTAAATTAATCTAAAAATCTCGCTTGCAGTCTCTTGCAATTTCGCGTACCTTTTTGTGCTGCATCAATTTATAATATATTTTTTCTTTTTCATAAATTCTTACGCAAATCTTTTCAATACTCACAATCAGACAACGATGAACGGTAGCGGACGGAGTATAGATATTACTTGTGTTCGCGGGCGCATTCATGCATGAATAATAGTACCCGCGCGTTCATCTACTGTATGAGCGGTGTTTTCGATGATGTGTACGGTGCTTTTCCGCGAAGCTGTATCGCGTGCTATCCAACTACGTGACGCGCGCGCGGTGGTTGAATCCCTGAGGACCTTGAACGCGATTCGCGGCAGCTTTCCGATGCGTAATTTATTTTTATTCGGTAATTCAATGACAGAGAGTTCGATCGCGAGATATATGTCTTTACTAATGCGTACTCGTATTCCGTATTTACATGGCTTTCTATCTACATATGATTGCAGCTTCACTGCAATTTCATAGCAAGACTGATCCGGGACTTTAATTTATATAATTTGTAAAATTTGCTTAAATAAAATTGTATCTATGATAGTTATTATATAAATAATGTAAGTTTACTTATTGTTAATAAGAAACCAAACCATTTTTGTTAAGTTTACTCTTGCTCTTTTTATATGTATATAAAACAAGTCAAATTTAGTATACGGTCGTTCATAATATTGAATATGAAATACAAATATTTTTTATTCTATTTTGTGCATATTGTGACTGATCCATGAGTTTTTATCTGCCAAATCGAATCGTCTATCTCCTCGACGAAATTCGGTCTTCCACGGATTTTTCCTAACAGTATATTCTGATAGATCATGGTATACTTTCTTTGTAAACTTTTTGAATTTTTGCAATATGTTCAAAATTGAAGAAAATATAGTACACGAAAATGTACTGTGACGTCATAGGGACACTGCGGCATCTTTAGAAGTTTACGGCATCAAAGAAACTTTAGCAAGCTATAACTTTCTCAAATTTGTTTTTTTTTTTAAATTCAGAAAGTATTAAAAATCGGCTTAGATTCTCTACCCAAATTATGGATACCACTTAATAAAAAAAATTTACTGGAAGACCGAATTGCAAAAAGTCTCTTTCTATGAGGATGCTAACGTCGCACCCCATGGTAGGACGCGGGAGCACGACAGGATTTCGAATTCACGTCGTGTACTCGCGCTTCCCTCCCGCGACTTTCGAATCTCGCTTCGACGTGTTCGCATTCCCGGGGCCAATGAGGAGAGATCGGGCACGTTAGTCGCGGCAAGGAGGAAGAAAAAGGAAGCACCACGCCCAAGGTACGTGGCAGGAACGTAGACGGGCGTGTTGGTGCCCACGTACCTACTCTACGTACTTATACATCCGCGCGAGCGAGCGAGCGAGCGAGCGTGCGAGAGCGTGTGCCCATGTACTTCGCGTGTGCAAGTACCCCCTGGCTCCCTTCCTTTCCCGTCCTTCTATTCCCTTCTGGCCCCCTCGGACCCCCCCTTTCGCGTATCACGTGTACACCGGCGGCACGAACGCTACCACGTCCTCAAATTGAGGCCCCGGAGAAAAAGAGATGCGTGGCCTCACCTCGATCCTCACCGCTCCTCCCGCCCACCCCTTCCCGGCCCCCCCTTTTCCCTGCCACTCTTTCTCTCTTGCTCATTCGAGGCTGAAGGAAAAGAGGAAGAAGAGGAGGAGAATGGGGAGAGCCGGTGGGGAAATGCGAGGGGAGATCGCCGGGAGGGGGGGGGGGGGGGGAGGGAACGACGAGGCGCTGTCGTGGCATAAGGAAGAGAGGGGACGAGGAAAGAGGAGAAGATGGAAGAGACTGAAGGCTAAGGCGCCATGTTGGTGGCGATGACAAGAAAGCCAGCGCGCGACGGTAGCAGGGCCAAGAGTGCAGAGGCAGAAGGCGCTTGGTCGAACGCCTTGATTGGACGATTACGGATTATGCACGGTGCCTGCTGAAGAGCTGCACCGATCGCGCGCGGCGAACATTCTTCGTTACGTGGCGCGGAGATGCTGAGTGTTTGACAAAAGGTAGAAGTCATCCCCCTATTTTCAGAAAAAAAAGAAATTCACCGCGGTTGTACCTGATGCGAAATTCAATTGCTTCATCGACGCAGATTTTTGTAGTCGCCCGAAAAAGAAGGACCTAAAATTTCTGTTATGACGTTCTAATATAGGCAATCAGTACACAAAGTTTGATTGCCGAACGTCCATTTCTATTAGTTTATATGTCAATTAATTCTTATCCGGCGGAGATTAAATTAAAGAGTGCATTCTCTCTTTGATAATCATGTGGAAAATGTAATAACAGATAATCCCTCCCGAGGTTTCGTAATTTAATTTTCCACCGCCGACCGCGGCTACTGCTGATTTCGAACGACCGTGTTTAGTAAACAACCAGACGCCGACTGCTCATCAGGTTGCGTCGCGCTCGATTCACTCGCTCACAGGGGGGGAGAACAACTCCCGCGGTGCTCCGTCTAATGAAATTATCCGGTCCGGGACCCCCTGCAACGACATCAACCAGCTACGACAGCCAGTTATCCCATGATTACGCGATACGCAGTTACGCGCTGCACCATGACGATTGTGCACAGCACTTCTTCGAGGGGTGAGGAACGCACAAAGAGCAACCGCGAAAATTACTCCATCTCGTCTCGCATCAGTCAATGAAACGCATAATTTCGTGTGAAGGAACGTGTAATCCCGTCAGACCGCACACACAAATCGATAGTAACGTAGAAAGGAACTAACTTCACGACGGTGTTCGGTGCTTAATAAACTGTTAATACGACACGCAAGTCGATCCGAATAAATTTGAATTGTCCTCCGCGAAATCGTCCTAATTAGCTACGGAGACTGGCCCGTCGATAAATCGTCATCTCCCGAGAAATCTATAACGGACAAGTTCGGAGCCAATTAACCTCTCTCCGATATTATGTAGCTCGATCTACCTAATAAATCATTAATTGGAAACCGCGCGACGGTTAATTGGCGAAAAATCTTTCGCCGACGAGCGCATATACAGCCCCGCCCGCGTGGAAAAGCTCGCGCAAAACTCGCGCGATCGCCGGGAGGAAAATTTATGGCCACCTCGTTAGCCCGGAAACTTGTCTCTCTTTCGTTCTCTTTCCCTTCCCTCGGTACACTGGACACTGGCGGCAACCCTATCCCCGATGTCCAGGGCGTGGCGAATCGGTGATTTAGTAAAGTCATTTGTGCCGATAATGCTGACAGATGCCGTTCATCAGGGCTCCCGTTACCGCGGACCGAGGTACGCAACTAGATCCATCCGTCGCAAGAAAAAAAAAAGATCATCATGCTGTTTCGATAAAATTCAAAATTCTAACGCAAGATCCTCGTAATTAGCTAGGCAAACATCGCGTACGATGTCGTTCGCACGGAATTCACTTGTTTACGCAATTTCAAAAGGTCTTTCCACGACGATATTTCCTGATAATCCGTATCAGAGTGAAAAACCTGTTTTGCCCGCGGAAATATACATCCAAGATATTTTATCATTCGGTGCAAACGTATTGTCAACACGGTATTGTAGTACCAGCTACAAATGAAATAAGTTCTAGGTAAAATATGTACGAAGAGGAAATTTCTGTATCACGAGGTATATATTATCATAATGGTTTTTCTCCCTGAATGTCGCAATAAATATTCGAATGACTGGACATATCTTTCAGACACATCTCTTGCCAAACTACAAACGCCGTTTATATTTTTATATATAAAATCAAAATTCAAAATTAAATAAAAAATTACTTCTCCAATAATCCTCAATAATTTTTGTCGTGTCCCACATTAGAACGACGCCATTTTAGTGGGTTAAGTAATCGAAGTGCGCAAAACGTCCCATATACGTTGGTTCGGTGAAGTATTGTATTTTACGCTCACGTTTATCGCCAATTTGTTTACGCCAACTTGTCACGAGTAACGCGAGATAAGAGCTACTTATCGTTCACCCGACTACGTTCGTGGGAAGCTTGCGCTCTAGTCTGCTGTGGTCTTAATGTCGATAGAACTTGCCTGCGTTTGCGTGAGTCCGAGGCTGGCCGCGAGCTCCGCTCTTTCCGGTAGCGCGAGGTACTGCGTTCTCTGAAACCGCCTGTTGAGCTGCTGCAATTGCAGGCTGCTGTAAATCGTCCTCGGTTTCCTCATCTTCTTGCCCTTGCCGTTCCTGAGGGAACCGCCACCGCCGCCGCCGAGCTCGTCGACGAGGCTTCCGCTTTTATCACCCAATGGCGAGAGGTCTGCGAACATGCACCACCCTAACATCAACTTTCAGAATCCTCGTCACTGCCAGCGTACAAACTAAAAATAAAATTAAACTAAAACCTGACCGGTAATTTCGATAATATAGCGCGATATTACAATGGCGGGGATGACCGACGCGACTATTGATTTCTTTGACATCAATAAATTTGCGATCGCGATGAATATTTCAAGGAGGTACCGTGTAACGCAAGAAAGTAGAGAAAGACAGCGGGGTGATGAAAATATAAAAAGAAGATATATATTTCTTCTTTAAAAAAATATAAAATAAACAATAAAATGGTTGAAATTTTGTAGTCGACAACCGGATAATTATTTAATAAAATTGTACAATTAAGAATTTGAATTATATCTGATAAATTTATATAAGAAAAGACGGTTTAAATGTAGAGAAAAAAAAAACACAAAGCAAAGAAATGGGTTTACTTTATTAATTCTTTTTAAAGATGTTTTCTAAATCTTCTTTTTCGCAATAAAGCAGCTAATTAGTAATTGCACGGTTAATTATGTCATTTTTCTGATCAAACAACGGTTCCAAAGATCGCGTAAAATGTGAAGGCCGCTGAAGCGTTTAAGGAGTCTTATCGAATCGAAATTAACGGAAATGACGCTTCGTTTTTTCGAAAAGAAGAAAAAGGGAAACAATAGCACAAACACAGTCGGAATATTTTATTCGACAAGCCGCGCGTAATTATCTGATAAAATAAATGCATTATTCAATTCACATACAATGTATTGTGATAATTAGCACAGTGTAGAGAATGCGTGCTTTCGTTACGTCGAAAGAGAGTGAGAGAGTGAGAGAGAGTGAGAGAAAGAAAAAAGCCCTACAGTGCGTTAACGGCGCGGTAATTAATTACGGAGCCATATATCAATCTTAAAGCGATGCAATGAAGTAGCATAGAGCTCGATAGAGGTGCGCATCGTGCCAGCGCCCGCGCTGCCTATCTCGCGTGGAATCTGTTTCATTATTTTTATATCGCGATTACGACGTTGCGTGTTTCCATCGGGGAGACGCGGACGGCCTTCCCGGAAGAGAGAGAGAGAGAGAGAGGAGAGCCACGGATATTTCTTGCACTACGACGGTAGGCACGTTTTGTCGTCCGCGAGTGAGAGAAGAAAGACGCCGAAAGTCGAACACAAACAGAGAGATATCGATTCCGGGACTTCAAATTAGCAATGCGACGCGACGCGTCGACTTGAGGCGCGAGACTCCCTTCTCTTCCCTTCCCCCGTGACAATTAGCAGGACCATTAATTAGCGTAATTTACGACGAGTTACCGGACCTGCTCACGCGCGTGCGATTCTTCGTGATTTATATACATGAGCACGTCACGACGTCGGCGACGGAAGATCGACAAGGCGCGGATCGATGGAGAGTCAACAGGGAGGCTTTGATCGCGCGTAAAAGAGACAATAATGATCCACCATAAACTTTCCACGAGGTTACATCGCGCCACGGCGCGGCGATGCAATCGCGTGTTTGCGCTCGTGTTTATCTTCCCCGTGCAATTTCGAGGCGATACTGGGCGTGTATGCGATATTTTATCCGCGTAGAGGCGCCCTCAACTCTTTGACGTTATGATTCAACTCTCTGAGAATATGACAAAGAGTAGATCTAATTATTAATATTTTAATTATGACCATTACTTTTCGTTTCAGATAATCAGTTATAAATTATCTAAAATCTCTTCAGTAAGACAGTTATAATGCTATATTTGTAAATATGTTATTTGCGCGCGAGCTATTTTTGTTTATTTATATTTATAAGATTCGCGTCGTTTCATTAGAATAGGTAATAACTGTAGTTAGAATCAATCTGAAAAATAATAGTCAAGTAAAAGACGAAGAGATTCAAAGGAATAATGCACTTTATGAATTCTTTTATCGAGAAATTCTCGTTCAGAATCGCTTCTCAACCCCTTTATCGCCTTCTATTATCATATAGTGCAACAGTTAACACCGTAGCGTTAACACCGTCACGTGTATCGACACGTAACATAGCGCTCAATAAATTTTATAGAAGCGTTAGCCGCGATTACGAGCTCCCGTTGTTAATTACAGTCGATTAAGGCGACGCGATGTCGACCGAGCGGGGTTGTAACTCCGCGCGCGCGTGAAGAGACGAAGGTATACTGTTTTATGGATGCACTTTTCTCTCGCGTCGTTCTGCGCGAGAGAGCTCACACACTGCGACTGCGAGGGGATAGGGATAGAGATAGAGAGGCTAGAGAGGGTTATGGTTTTTAACACCGAGGCGTATGCAAAGTGCGCGCGGCAGCGGCCAGAAACTGCCGCAAAGTAGCACTTTGCGGCGGTGCGCGCTCGCGTATTTAACCGCCTCGCATCGCTGAAGGTTCTTTTTAGAGTCGCGTAATCAAACCGAACGTATGATAATAAGCCCACCGAGCGATTAATGCGACGTTGATAATCACACGGTAGGTGCGCGGCTCTCAATCCAAAGAACTCGAAATTACAAGGTGTCCCGTCTCTGCCCTAGGCTGGACTTAACGCAGCCTGTCTAACATTGTCGCTGTACCGACATCTTGTATTTCCACATCGCTACCACATTGCGCGCAAGGAACGATGAAAAAGCTCCCCCGATTTCATTTTTGTATTTTGGCGTATAACTTGAGAACGGAAAACATTCCTTTCTTTCGGCCGGAGGCCGCTATTGAGAAATTTGTAATTATTCGATTGAAAGGCTTAGAGTTGCATAACTCATAATTTCTAAATAAGCTGTTCTATTACGCGTACCTTACTTTTTAAAAATTAGAAGTGTCCTTCAATAACTAGGTGCGAAAGAGCAAAAAAGTAAATACATTTCAAATATTTTATTATTAATTGAAGTTCACCTATAGTGTCCTCATGTTGTTAATATTATGCATTATTCAATTATCTTCAGGAGTAATTTAACAAGTTTACCACTTATTCAAATTCGCGAATATACATGTTTCTATTAAACTTGTCCGCTTATAAGTTTTTGGCCGGTATTCATAGTCGGATCTTATTTCAAGACCGTCTTAAGTAATATCTTAAGATACAGCTATAATACGGTAATTTTATTGGCTGGATGGGGTCATATAAGACTGCCTTTGACCAGACTTAAGACGATCTTAAATATAAGATCTGACTATGAATACTAGCCCTAGACATTCGCCGCTATTTTAAGAATTCGAGTTTGGGGTTACAAAACAAATAGCTACAAGAATATCTTTAAGTATCGCTAGAAGAAGTATGAATTCACAAATTCAAGCAGTTCATCTAACTTGTGAACGTGGGTCGGCGGAGTTCGAAAAAGGCCAGGTCAGCGCGCTCATCGGGTCGGTGTATCTACCTAATCCTTGTGAAAACAACCGTTTAATACCTAATCCATCATTCGGACCCGGGGCACGGCATTGTCTTTCGACCGTTCCGGATTAAGTCGGACGGCGGTCGGACGTCAGGTGACTGATGCGAGATACCGTGGGGGCCCTCGTCTGATACCGAGAGGAGCCCCCGCTAATTGGATTCCAGCTTCAGCCACGTTCCAGCTTCGTTCGAAGGGAAAGAAGGACAACGGGCGTGACGCGGACGCACGGACAAGCCGGTTAATGGCCGGTTCATTTGTCACGACGGACGATAAGATTGGTCGCAAAGGTGCGCAAAGGCGCCGGGTATATATATATACCTACTCGCCGCGGATCTCGACAAGCTGCATACGCGCGGACAACCCCTCCTTTACGCTCTCGCGGCTCCCTCACTGATGCTCGTATAATCCCCGGACAGCTTCATTAGCGTTGGTCGAACTGCAGTCTCTTTAGCGTTTACGTCGCGAACAACCGCGATAATCGCGACGTCGCCGCCGAAGCACGACTCTCTTTATACACCTACAAGCCGACTTCTAAGAGAACGCTCGTAATTGCGCTGATGTTACAATCGCGAATTTACGCACGTTGATCACGAGAGGAAGAGAGAAAGAAAGAGTAAGCGCAATGAAAGTATCTTTATCAAGAACACGTGTGCGTGATGAGAAACGACGGCATTTCCGACAAGTGATACCGATTGTTTCAACTAATGCCGCATTATATTAATGTACGCTCACCTTCGTATGGATTTTATGTAAGTTGATATTTCATGCGTGACGATGCAATGATCGAAAGATTGATTTCGCGAGCGTAAGCGCAGACGATTTTGTTATAAATCACTTTTATTAAGTGCATTTTACTATAGTTTATTCACCGCGCTCGTGAAAGGCATAATGATAATATTTTATTAGCTAAACAGCTAAACACTTGCGCAATGTGTGGCAGTTTACTGAACTCTTCATATCGCAAGCTTGTATGTACGTATTATCCGCCTCATTTGTTTGTTACTGCAAGAAATTCAAATAACAGTTACTAATTTAAAAAAGTAACAATTTGTGATTTCTATTCTTCTTAATTATTTTTAAATGGTATTAATCAATGGTATTAATCAATGTTATTAGAAATGCGTGATATTTTAAAGACGTTTTAATTGTGCAATTATTGTGCATTTTTTACGAAACATTCCTTAACCTATTAATTAATTAATATCAACAATATTATTGGCACATCCTTTTTTCTTCCGGATAGTGATTTTAATATTCATACAATTATTTCTCGATTCAATTTTACTCAGTTATTAATAAAAACTATGATAAATTGTGACTTTAAGATGAGTGTTACTCCGAATCGATTACACGTAAACGCGCATTTATTACCTGCAATATAGGTATTGCAAATTCGTGTAATTGTCGCGTCACTATTATTTTAACTGGATAATCAAAATTGTTCTGAAATAATCGCAAGTTAAGTTGCGCGTCGTGTTCACCAGGACAAATGACGGTCGAATCATTCTGAGCGGAATATACAAACAGCGTGCTCGTTAGCAATTAGACAGATCGTGATTTCATATTTTCGTTCAATTAATTAAATCGACGTGAACGTGAGTACCGCAATCTTTATCATATCGACTTTTACATTATGCACTCGTTTTTGCGTATACACTCGCTTCTGTACAATGCTTCAAAAGTGATAAAAGTTGTGAATGAATGCTTCTGGTATATTTTTCTGAGATATCGCAACGATACGTATAACTGTCCTCTTCTATCAGAACCCCGAGAAAACTTTTCCGCAAAAATACCGAAGTTATGTCAACCCTTCGATGAAGTTCCTGCGATGCAGCTCGCGAAGCAGATCGAGGATATGCATTTTGCCGCTGTGCGATTTATGAAAAGCGAGCCGTGCATGAGCAACGGAGGAAAATGACCGGCAATTTAAGGGCGAAACACAAGTTTCCGCGCGTCGCAACCCTCCGTGTGCGTGAGAATTCAACCCCCTGACGAACGATCGGCCGGCGCCGATCGCTCTTTTTCGTTCGCTCGCTTCGCTCTAGCCTCGAGTAAAAATTGCATCCGCGCGGCCGATGGCACGCGGATTCTTCCCGTTGGCGGGAAAAGTTCGCCTCCCGCGCAGCGAACCCTTTCACGGCTTTCGTCGGCAGATCACCGGTCATTTTCAAGAAAGGCGCCACGAAAATTGCCCGCACACCGAAGCGAGGGTTGCCCCCGCGATGGATTACGCAGAAATACCGGGCTTCCAGAGAGAGAGAGAGAGAGAAAGAGAGAGGTTGCCACATGCACATGCCGCAATAGCGGACACACGCGGACAGTCGTTACGAATTCATAAGACCGCGGATGGAGGGTAGCGAACTGTCGCCGCTATTCGGTCGGTTATGCTCCTGCGAACGTTTGCCTAAGCGCGCAAACGGAATTCCTCCGTTGCTCTACAGTCTACACACATCGCGCGCGCATGTAATGTAGGTACGCCGTGATAAATTATTCGCCGAATGTTGCCGCGGCTTCAGAATATTTCCAGACGGCACTCCGGTGCTATATTTGAAAAATGCGATCGACCAAGAAACCAGCGCAAATGTCGCTGCATGGAGCTGCGTGGCATGCAGACTTCCTCGGGCGAAATAAGTTATCTCGATCACGCGATTTCGCGATGCGGATATGTATACAGCCGCATTGTGTTTAGACCGCGCTATGAGAGAGCTACGTTAGACATATTCAAACAGAGACAAATAAAATAGAAATTTCCACGACATAACAAGACAATCTGTCAATGTAAACAGTTTAAGCTAAATGCATTTATTATTTATTAGAACTTTTCTACTTGTTTTATTTTCTTCATCGTACGTGTTAATCTTAATTAGTATCCTGAGATAAATAGCTTTTTCGAAATCCAACGATAACAAGTTTAAAAAGACATTCTAAAGTTAGAGTTATTAGTAGACATCGGATTTTTTATGCAGATTGGTGGAAAAGAGCAATTAATAACAAAGATTTATGTTATTTATAATATCCAACATATTTATACTGTAATATGTTACAGTATATGTTGCAATATAAATATGTTGGATATTATAAATCTCAGTTATTAATTGCTCTTTTCCAATCAATCTGCATAAAAAATCCGATGTCTAGTTATTAGAAATTTCCACGACATAACAAGACAATCTGTCAATTTAAACAGTTTAAGCTGAATGCATTTATTATTTATTAGGACTTTTCTACTTGTTTTATTTTCTTCATCGTACGTATTAATCTTAATTAGTATCCTGAGATAAATAGCTTTTTCGAAATCCAACGATAACAAGTTTAAAAAGACATTCTAAAGTTAGTTATCGTAATATCGTGCACAGTGCCTCGAGCGATTCCGCGATCCGCGACGAACCTAGGGCGAATCCGATAATGATCGTAATTAGCTGACTCGTGATTTCGCGCGTAAAATAAAAGTATCGCGATTACATCGTGCTAATGCGATTCTGGAAGGTAAAAACACGAGAGAAGAAGCGACGTGACCGAAAGAAAACCTCTGCTAGCCACTGGAAGAAGAAGTCGCAACTGCTCCCGTTTGATCCGGAATCTTTTTGTCTCGTCCGTTAGGAGCTTTACGGGATTTTTTGTGGCCTGAGTGGATTCCCAGTCATATATCTTATTCCGTTTCGTGGCATTGTATCGTAGCGTAGGTAGAACGTCGACCGGCTACTACCTGCCTGCTACCTTAGATTCTTCGAATACGTTTAGACACAAGAAAGAGAAAGTTAAGGAAATTTATTTGAAATTTTGCTACAAATGCCAAATGCCTTTATTTGGTCAACAACGTCCTTGTCCCATATTTTTAGATTTTCTTTTTAAAGTTCTTTTTAAATCTTATACTTTTACAATAGGAACAAAGATTATAAATAAAGACGTTTAAATGTCCTCGTGACATACATTTTTCTAAAAGAAGTCGTGTATGGAAAACAGCGCCCGGTGCGATTGAGTGATTCGGGAAACTCGGCAGGATCAGGAGAAGCTATACAAACGAAAACCGAGCGGGCGAATCGCGGTAAGAGCGCAGTCTGTTTCCTTCTTATATCAGTGGAACAGCATCAGATTGTGCTTTACGTCGCAAAACCGTGAACGTTCCATTTGTCGTCGCGCGGAAATTTTACTTGCGCGGATGATGAAGACATTCACCAAGCGGCAATAAAGTTCTACGGCTGTGTAAAAAAAAAAAGTCGTAATAATAACGACGCGAGATACACCGGAAACGCCTGTCGCCGTCTTATTTTGCTTCGTGTCAAGATGACCGTATCATTCCTGACAAATGTTACGACGCGGCTGGGCACGATACTCACTTTCGCAACTCCGAAGTCGTTCATGTATATTAGCGTGCCGATATGATGAACGACTTCGAGAGATCTCTACATCTATTTATCTACATCTACAATGTAAGGCTCAAGATGAATATTCGAGCTAACATTCGAGGCTTTTTATCTCGAGTCGTTAATGTTTACTCGACGCAAGAAATGACATCAGAACTTCTGATTCGTTATTACCCGGATGATCGATTATTAAGTTAACGTTCTTGCGCGCGATTTTTATGTACTTTTACGATTAACACATCAACACTTTCACCTTGAGCCCTTCGATGATATCTCCGTTCCACTTTGCACTAGCACTCGCGCACTAACATTGCGGGCACAAAATTAAATTTCGTTAATCATCATATTTTTTTTAAATCATACTCTTTCGCGATTCCACCGTCGGCACGAAGCACTGATCCGTGTCGGCCGCGGCGCGACGATGACGACGACGCGAGGAAAAACGGAGATCTCACCGATTTAACGTTAACTAGATCTATGCGTAATCTAAAAAGTAGTAATAAAAAAGGCTGCGAATACATACAGTTGGGGTACTCACCGTCCTTGGGCGGCGAGGGGCACTGGGGGTACGTTCCAATGTGATATCCGTAGGCGTTGTGCTGGTGCATGGGCGCGAACGGATATCCGGCGAGCGATCTGGGACTGGGAAAGCCCGCGTCCGCGTGCTGCTGATTCCCGCTGCCGGGCCCGGAGCCCTGGTGCGCCAGCGTGCCGACCTGATGCGAGAACTGATGGGCGCCGGGAACGTTGTGCCCGCCCGGGTAACCGCTACGCAGACTCGCCGGATTGTAGAGATTGTTGTGCTGGAGCTCGATGAAGGCGGACTTGCCGCTCTGGGATACCGGGGTGCTGGAGGTCGTGCTGTCGCCGCCGTTACCGCCGGGTGGACCGGGCGTCACCGAGCCGAGGCCCGCGTGATGAAGATGCTGCTCCATGTCGGAGCCGGCGCCCCCGTTACCGGCGCCACCGCCACCGCCGCCGCCGCCACCGCCGCCGCCGCCGCCGCCGCCGCCACCACCGCCGCCACCACCGGTCGGTCCACCGCCGCCCGACATGCTGTTCGGGGTCGGGGTACTCGACGGACAGGGGTCGCCCGCCCCGAATGGGCTCCCCAGATCCGTGAAGTTGAGCGTCGTCGTGCTGCCCGGACGCTCCACCTTAAACACAACGCCGATACCGCCGCCGCCGCCGCCGCCGCCGCCACAGCCCACGATCCTCGCCGAGCTCGCCGACGACGTCGTCGCCGCCGCCGCCGCCGCCGCCGCCGCGTGCCCTCCGTACGGGGCCCGAATTTTGGGCACTTCTCTACCACGGGCAGCGGCCTACCCTGTGGGCCTGTGCGCGCAGGCAGCACAACCCCGCCCCGACGACTATGTCGACCGAGTGTCGGAAGAACCGCGGGGAGTCATCGGGTCCGCCGTGGGTTAACCTCTCACCGTCGCGTCGCGTCGGGCGCTTCAGCTCCAGCTCTGAAATTCCAGTTCTGGAATTTGCACGACGGAGAAGAAGCCGGAATGTCGCTTGATCACTGAATTATTTTCGTCGAGTTACACTATCACACGACTTCTCGTTTTTCTTTCCCGCGGGGGGGCGATTCACTGCCGGTATTCACTTTTGGCTGTTTCAAGGCGCGGGGTCTTTGTCGCACCAGTACTGTCGTATCGTATCCGGGTGTCGCTGCTCACACGATTTTAGACACGCTTCTGTTTGTCAGTTCGGACACCACTTGTCACCCACACGTCCACACTTCACGTCTACACACGCGTAGTCCTCGCGGGAAACACTGTAGTATATGTATATATATATATAGCCGAGCCAGAGACAGAGAGAGTCCCGAAGTCGACGCTACTGTCCGGTTGCCGTGCGTCAGCTCGTCGTCGCTCGGCCTTCAAACAGAGACGCGCCGCGACGGCGTGACCAGACCGTCGGCATATCGGTCCTTTTCACTCGCGTAACCAACTTCGTGCGCACCAGGCCGCGCGAGACGTCCACTCGACGATCACACTTTCCGAACGCAGTCTCGACTCGTTTTCACGGTGACGTCGCCAAGTGTTGCCGCGCCAGAGATATGTCCGCGATCATTACGCGACGAGAATCCCTACCGATCCGTGCTGCACGACGACCGGGGAGAGCCCCGAAAATCGTGTCTTGCCGTTGCGTAGGTAGGTATAAAGGTATTCCAAACACTCGCGTACGTCGCCCGATTTTAATTGCACGCCGTACGACACGCCGACACGAGCGCGCTCGCGCTCGCGCACCTCCTCGGCGACGTTAATGGTTTTTTACGCGCCGCGCCGTGTCCGCGATCACGTTTTGGCCGACGAGCGTATATCGTGTGCGCACGGTTCGGCGCTGGTACGCGGATGTACCGACTGGACGAAGAAGGTACAAGGGAGGAAGAAGACGACAACCACCAGGGACCGTAGAAGAAGAGAGAGAAGCACAAACGCGCGCGCGCCTGGTTCCCAGTAACTGCAGTGCACACCGCGCGGCGCGGACCGGTATAATGATACATAATGAAGCCGGAGCCTCTCCCCGGAGCCCGGCTCGCCGTTTCTGAAAGTCGCCGCGGTGGCGCTACTCAAGGCCACGCCTATTACGAGCGTGAGGCGCGCTCAGCGATTGGCATGTACCGCCGTTCCCCACCAGCCGCACGTGAAATCCGCGACGTCGATTGGCGCCGCGGAGGCCATTATGGTGTCCAAATGGGAGTTGCTGGCGCACAAGCCACGCCTATGTACACCCGGACGCCCTCGGGGCGACCGACAACGCGGCGGTGTATTCTGTATACCTGGGGAAGTCCGTTCGTTCGTCGCGCGTATTAGGTCCCCAACTGATATCGTCTCGGGGATATACTCCAGGAACGGCTAAAGAAGCAAAGAGTCTCCATCGGCAAGTTCGCGCGTCGTAGAATTGCGTCTGTTATTCTTTTCGACTTGCTTGATTCATTGACTAAATCCGCACTATCAGACTCCCTGTGACAGGAGGTGAGAGACGAGTGACATTCCAATTGTTGAACACTTGCCCTTTCGATTGTTATAAGAGTTGAGTTCAGATGAGCCGTTTATTCGTGGGTACTCTTCTGGAGCTGATAGTCTTGGATACGAGCACGCGAAGAGTCTATACTTAGTTTCTGGAGCGATATCTATCTTTTCAAAAATAATTTGTTCATTTTCCTCTATCAGTTTTTATATAAAAGAGGTAGATTGCAATTGCGTTTACTTTATTTTCACGAACCTAAAATCGTTTTTTGATAAACTCTGAGGGCCAGTTTTTAATATTAGTTTAAACTGGAGTTTAGCCAAAAAAACTTACTTTTTATCTTTTTCTAAAAAGGATAGTTAGAAAGAGATGAAGAGTGAGTTAAGCTAAGATTAATAAGTTAAGCGATTATTGAAAAATTGGCCATAAAAAATTTTTTCTTCTACCTCTCAAGAAATTTATCAAAACCTTTTCAGATTTTTGATTTTTTGAAATCTAGCATTTATTTTATACTAGCGTTGACACATTATACAACTTATTAATTTATTTTTTAAATTAAACGATATAAATAAAAAATGAGTTTTAGCTTTCGTTATCCTGTTTCATCCACATTAAACACGTATATCTAATTCTTATTTTTATTCTTAGTTTATTTCTTAGTCATCTTATTTTTAAATCAGTTTGTATCTTGCTTCTACTTTTCTTCAAATATTTATCGCTCACAAAAACATATCTATATGCAAACGGGTGTTAAAATGTAAATGTATATGTCAGTATCTGATGTACTGAGCTTGAGTCTGTGGGATCAATAAGCCTAAATGATTATGTGGACCAGTCATCTGCGGAATTATGTCCAGATAGCTCACAGTCTGTGACTTCTATTGGGCTACGACATGATCGTTCTTTGACCATTCATTCAGGATATCATTAAAACTATATGAGCCATTCTGGCCGGAATTTTGGTAGATTCTGCTTCCTCGGTTATCGGCTGATCGCGCGAACCCTGTCGCGACACTTTGGCAGCAAAGGACGTCCTTTGCTCCGCCCATTAATCCTCCACGAAGGGCGTCTACTCTCGGCAGAAGATGGAGCGTACGAACAGCGTGATATTTTTTCCCCCTTTCTTATCGCTTCTAAGCATACGCCACCGTTGTGATTGCATTAATGATGAGATTGGCGATAATGAAGCACCAATAGATCTAACAATGATTCCCGCTGATTAAGTCCCAAAAGATGATTAATGCAACAAATATGTGTCGATAATGAACACTATTTAAGAGATTATTTACATTATTTTTATTTATGCTACGATTGATAAATTTTGCATTCGAGTGATTCGAGTATAAATCGATATCATTTTTATATTTGAAATTATATAAAATATGTGTAATTAAATATTATAACATAATATAATGGGAATTTTATGAGAACAATGTAAATGAATATAATTATACTCATTGCACATTGTACACAAAGATTACTTGTCTTGTATCTAATTAATTTATTTGTATTAAGTAATTTGGCTGCACATATGTGCAGTCGGCAACAATGATATGGAATAATTTCAGTATAAAATATAAAGTTTATAATGAGATGAGGCAAATCTTTTTCCTGCGATTCACGGAAGTCGGGTAGAGATAGATTAGATCCTGTTTGTCATTGTCTATAATCGTACGTACATATACGTATTCATTACCTATAAATCATAATATTAATATACTATATAACTTTATTATCAATGTAATTAATTTAATGTAAATCGTCTTGTGATTGAACATCGTTTCATTGATCTTCATATTTGTATAAATTAAAATTAATGATTTTTTTATTATGCGCCGCCTGGCTGAACTCTTTTCTCACGAATGACTGATAAACATGCAAATAAAATATTTTCCTCATAAGCAGTGTACTTTATCAAGTGACTTTTGTTAGAACAATTTTTTAAAATATTAAGTATGCTTTTGATTTTTACGATTGTTAGGCATAAAACATGTAATTATTATACATGCATGTGTATGTATGTATCAACTTATATTATTTCGATATTATTAATTAAAATTAAAAAGTTTAAAATAAGTATAAGAAACGTAGATGTTACAATTTTTTTTATTAGTATCAACCATGAATTAAATAAATATTCTAATTGAAATTTTTTCGATAATTAACATACTGAATGAATCTGTCGGAAATTTCAGCAAAACCTTAGAAATATATTCCGCGGAACGGTTTAAACAGGAATTCGTTGATCGTCGTAGCACAGTGACCTAGAGACATTTCTTTCTGCATTATAATTATACTTAATCAGACAGAGCAAGCACAATTACTGTCTTGAGCATGGTTATCGTCTACAATGATATTATAGTCGCTAAAGTACAATATACCATCTATTAACATTGCGTCACGTTTCGCTGGCATACAGACGATACTTCAATTACGTGAGGTCTCGTTCCCGATACGTTGAAGAATGCAACATTAATTACACAATTTTATAGACAATAAATAATTGTATCTATACAAATGCCGAAAAAAACGTGAATATTTTGTACTTCAAAAAGCATTTATATATGAAATTTCTTTTATAAAATAAAAGTGCGCGCGGTTTGAATATATATACGGGACAGTTTATTGACTATAAACAGCATTCTTACGTTTAGATTCTAATTTATATTTTCAGCATATAAATCTATATAATATGCAAGCGAAAAGGGAAAATGTTAGTATTGAATCACATAAAACTCCTAGTATAATATAAGAGTAAAAATGTAGAAATCTATTTTTGTGTTTTATTACAGTGACGTTTTATTATTATAACAATGACGTTTTAGGATATAGTGGAGTTTAAAGCAAATTTGGAATTGCGCGCAACTGCAGTTGTAAAATACTTTTACTCGCGTAAAAGCTGTCGCACAGAGGTAATATTTTATGTATAAAATAATATGTTTAAATATAGGAAATAAGCAATATATAAATGTTAATATTTTTTCTTCTAAACATTGTGAATAAAAACACATTTTTCTATGAACCGGGTCGAATACTTTCTTTAAAATTAGATATAGATGATACGAGAAATTATTATAGAAATCCATTCAGAGTTATTGCATTTTAGAAACATTGTTCTAATTTTATTTTTTAAAAGCAACACGTAGTATAGGTACACGTAGAACGGATAGCGATGATGGAAATTGATATTAATGACGAATTAATTTCGTCAGAGTATGTGCGACATACAAAAGTGTGTCGGATACAAGACATGAGAATGGCACGAGGCTCAAATTTCCTTACGTGTCCCGAACAAAATCACTTCCCTCTTCGTAATACTGGTGTACCGATGCGCCCGCGGGAACGGCACTAGGCCAAAAGAGCGTGGCACGCTCTTATGGCGCGAAATTACATTGGGGGCTAATTGCATGGCGGCGGTAGCGCAAACACGTGTCATCAGTCGACCGCCACCACCATCAGCGCACTACCACTACCACCATCGGCTGCGCCATCACCATGCGATGCCTATGGATAGCTGCGCGCGGCCGGTTGTGTACGGTGAATTACGTAATTGAGGTAAATAGCGGCTATCCAGAGTGCGGGGAACTGTGCTAAATAAAATGCCATTCAATTAGACGACGAGAGGACCGCGTAGCGTCGACGGTACCCGATGTTGTTCCCTTCGCTTCGACGAGTATTTCCTAAAGCGGATGGTTCACCGCTCGAAGTCGCCCGTTTTAAATATATGCGTGCTTGGTCTCTTAATGAATCAAAATTATTAATTTTAATCAATGACGTTAAGTTCCTTCGTCTATATAGGGTATTATGTAATTCACGATATAGTTTAGAAAATAGTTATTCTCCGCTATGCGAAAAATTAAAAAAAAACAACTTTTGTTAATTGTTTTATTTTAAAACTATTTACAATAAAATACGTTTGTTAAAAATTGTGAAAATTTGTCGTTATATCAAAGCAATGTTTATTAATATTATAGTTTTTTAGTGCAAGTAAAATAAAATTTCCAAAAAATTAACACAGGATATATAAGAGATCTCCAATAATATGTAAAAAAACGGCAACATAAAAACGAACTAAATAGATATTCCGCCTTGCGGTCTCGAATTCATAATGTTTCACACGGCGTGGTGTCAAAAATGAGTGACTGTTCCTCGATGCGAGAAGAGCTCGTAATTCGAGTAGTTTTATGCACGGGGAAAAAAGGGGTAATGCCAGGCGCGATGTGGAAACGCGCATGGACAAATTGCGGCGCAAAGTGGCATTTTGATTTCTCGTTGCCCCGTCGTTTCTCTGTCAAATCAAAAGGACGTAAAAATACTCGCAGATTATAGTGCTAAGTGGCACTTTTATCACTCGCTGTAATTGCGCATGCATCCCGCGAGAACTTTCTCCCGCTCGCTCGTAGTTTCGCAGATTCCGTGACCGTCGATCGGTGCACCGCTTACCGCACTTCGCTTGTTCCCTTTCCTTTTTCCCCCCTATATGTCAGTTAATGACAGAGCTTGGAATACTTGTCACGCTTAAATACGGAGTGTATCCCGAATGCGAGAGGTATAAGATTTAGAATGAAAAGGACAAGAAGAGCTTTCTTTCATATTATTGACGCACGATAATCTATCATTTTTGTTGCATCCATTCCAAGACGTTTGATTTGCCATATTTTATATTAAAAAATTTGGTAATATGTATATTTCTTGAAAATAGAAATATAGAATCTTAAAATAGAACTCACAGATTTATACGTATTAAGCATTCTCATATTTTGCGATGAAAAGAACATTATACTGATAACGTTATATATCTACATGCATTCCGCGAATACTTTTACTGCTTCGTTCCATTACCGGGGCATTGTACAATTTAATCTTTTTATGCGCGATTGAATCGCATCGCGCTTTGCTCACATACATCATGCATTTTCCATCACGTGCGCCTAACAACGACGCGTAATATCTACGCGGTCGACGCTTAAGGTTGCGCGTGTATCTAACGCCCGTGATGCGAAGCGTGGAAAAAACAGAGAAGGAGGAAAGGACGGAGGGTGCGAGAGTAGCAGGTCTTCGAGAGTTTCTCGATGCCCGGAGCAGTGACAAGCTCGGATCATAATTTTCGTACTTTACTGCTCGGCAGTAAAAGCCGGAGCGAATATAGGTGGGCGTTGCCCGCAAACATTGTGTTTGACCGTGTTCTACACGGTATTATCGTCCGTTCTGACGTCCAAAAACATTCTCTATTTTTAGCACGGGCCACGAAATCTACCTACCGCGCCTCCGCCGCTTCATCTAGAAACACTTTAACGGCCGTCGCCGAATCGATCCTATTAATCCTGATATCGCCGGGCGTCGATGATTTACCGGGCATCGCAACGCGTTTTCGAAACACCCTGTACGTGAGTAGTGCAGAGTACACGCGGGCTCCGTTTATGCGGGCACGAAATTACAGATCAGATGTACGGGATCGCAGAAATGTACTCCTCGTTAAGACTCCAGTGGTATTGAATTTAATGATACGGTAGTCGGAGGAAATGTAGAGCATCCGAGGGAAGCGAGTGAGAAGAATTTCTTTCGGACAAGGTATATACCGTGTCATTCAAGAAAATGTAGCGAGGTGCGAGAAGACATTGCACCAGAGGAATCGCGTAAATGATCGTTATTAATGATCATTATTAATAATCGTTTGTCTTCCGGAAAATTGATTTCAGAGGATTCACTTCATATGTCGTGGCTCTTCAAAGATATATATTACCGATATCTACAAAGCGCTCTGAAAGATAAATGTACGGAGCACATAACGTTAACAATACACAAATCTTTAGATACTTTTTAGATTCAAATTAATTTTTACTATTTGCATGATAATTTTTAGCAATTTTATAAGCACTTCTGATACCCTTTCGGTAAATAATTTATATAAAATATAATTCTTTTATTACAATGAAAGAGGGATGTTAAATATTCGCGAAACTTGATATCAGAATTATTTTAAATTTAAAATGGCACATCCTGAGAAAAGTGCATCACGCAGCAGCGCGGCGCGGCTCGAAACGCGACGCTAGAAAGGCGGGAGAGGCAGCGGAATCGTGAGTCTCACGGTGAGTCGTTCGATCGGTACTCACGAGAGTCAAAAGCCTTCGAGGAGTCGGCGACTTACGAGGCGAACGAGGACGAGCCGTCGTTCGAACAAAGAGACTTTCACGAGTGCCCCTGAGGAGGAAGAAAAAGACACTGACAATGAGGGAGAGGAGGTGGACGTGCGAAGGGGAGAGCGAAGAGCCACGACGAGAAAAACGAGAGGGCGAGGACGCAGCTCCTTCAGGACGGATGAATGGGGCTACTAGCGATGTGGTGCGAGGGATGCCCTGGAGAAGTCGAATTGCCCGCCATTGTAGCGGAATTGATTATCGTATACCAGAGAGGATTCGGAATAAGATACCGAATAGTGACAAGACTGATGTGGATGCTGGAAGTCAATGCGCGCATATTAAAGAGAACAATATTAACGAAATTAATGTATCACGATTTAATTGTGAAATAAAATTTACGATTATAATTAGCTGTAATTATTTTTGTAAACAGATAACTTATTGAAAATATGATTACACTTTAAGAATTCGAATCTTTGGATATTATTTTGGTTCCTTATAAAATGAATGTTAACTTTTGAATCTGATATTGATAGATATTTAGAATAAAGTATATTATTAAACTAAGTAACTAACTCTATAATGCCATTTACTTATTTATTATATTTATTTCACAAGTTGATCAGAATTATTTAATATTTTTTCATATAACAACTTAACACGCTAAAGATCAAATCAATTTATATTCACAATAATTAATAAGTATTAAAAGTATAAAAATTATATGTTTAATTAAAAGATAATTGCTGCGTTTGAAAAAAATGTTATAATAAAATCCAATTCTATTATAGTTTAATTTCTCAAAAGCGCCAGGTAGCTAATTTTTGACAATGGAACATCTTCGAGTCGAAAACAGACGTTCGAAGTGTCGCCTGACCGGGCCCTTTACTACCCGTACGTTCGCACACCCTACAATTAAGTGCGACCTGTTTTCCTATTTCTTTCTCCTACTTTCCTACTATTTCCGTATATCGTGTATCTTTTGTCCTGACGCGCAGAGACGAGGAGAAAAAACTGACTTTTAGGCAAGGTGGTTGCTCTTGCGTGAATGAATGCCCGAAACAAAAGAACGCTACGATGTACCAGGGGGAAGGGGAACGTGGAGGATGTGACCGCGAAGGGTGTGGCGAGTCCTACTGGGACTGGGAGCTCTTTTCAATGAGAGACTGCAAACACCGGCGGATGTTCTCTTCGGTTTTGATCGAACCTCGACATTTTCATACGTGGGAAGCTCTGCTTGCACTCTAATGGTTATGCGTGTCGCAATACCGTATGCGTAATTACTCATGTACAGTATACGTATTTTCACTGTAAATATACAATGCCGTAATTTGTTCCAGCAAATGCTGATGGTAGCAAGCTTTACATTGTTCCAACGACAAAGTGTGACGTCTATTACATACGTGTATTAGCAAGCAATTTATCATGAAATTAGCATGCAGAATAAAATATATATAAAGTGTTTTTAATTATTTGTCATAAGATCAGGTGTGCCTTAACTGGCAAGAGTCTTAAAGTTGCGGTTGAACAAGTACGTTAACGGAAATTCATAAATAACGCGTTATTGAAAAAGAATATGTTAATACTTGTTATTACGCCAATTATTACGCTTAATTTCGAAGATAATGGCATACACAGAAGTGGCTGACTTTTCCTATTCACGAAGGTGTGAAAGGACTTTTTTTTTCATCACGTGTTATGGATTTCTTTTTTTCACGCGACAGCAATCATGAGAGAAGGAAATTCTACAGTTCCAACGGGACTTCGAGGTATAATCGTCCGAGGGCAGTGAGACGCGTAAAAAGGGTGAAGTTTTGAAATGAAGAAGACAGCAATTTGCACGCGTGAAAAATATAACAGAAGGGTCGTGAGTGCCAGGAGCAAAAAACTTAACAGTCGCGTGCAATCCCGCGGTGCGATTGCGCGACATTCTCAAACGCATATCTTCCTCGTATTTGCAACTACGATAAAAGAAAGTTTCTCTTTTTTTTTCACGAAGTGACTCCTCGGAAAAATACTTCCTTCAAATTATATGAGAAAAGAAAATAAAATAGAAGGAAGAGCAGAAGAAAGAGTGCATTCAGATATAAAATATTTCATTATAAAAAATCTTGTAACATCAAACAATTTTCCTTGTAGTAGAAATGTACAAATAAAAAATATTTTACGTACCTACAGAAAAACAATTATTCGTAGCTACAATTTATTATATAATTATTAACAAAAATTAAATGTGTTAATCGGCAAACGAAAAAAAATTACATTAAAATATACTAATTAAAAAATTTAAAACGTGAGTTTTTTCACACATACAACAATAACGTCACTAACTTAATATTAATTTCAATTAAAAACATTTGCTTTTTGTCACGCCGACACCAGTTCGATGCGGAAAGTAATTTATAGGCGTAGAAAAGTCAGAAAATGTTTGTTGACTCGTTATTACAAAAATAGCGGATATCACTACTAGCAGGGGAGTAGGTGCGTTTCTCATTCTCTTTCTTATACCTAATCGAATCTCGCGAGTACCTGCAATTTCTGCGACTTTCCACAAAGGCCTCGCTTGCACGCACGCCATTGCGAATGTATGCGACGAACACCTGGAGTTCTCAAACGATCGTGATGGACTGTTGATAAAAGGAGCATAGTGTTCGCACGAAGGGTACGTGGGTGGAATTGAGCGAGAAACTCTGAACGAAGAGCTCCCCGGTTTCTTACAAAAGGGGGTGGCTCACGATCACCATCGAGGTGTATGATGAGAGAGAAAGGAGACCGAGGAGGCGGGCGAAATCATTGAAGGACATAACGCACAGAGTAAGAAATAAGAGTCAAACTCACATGAAAGGACATCGCAAAAGAAGAAAATGAAAGAAATGCTAGAAAATGCAGGAAATAATATGTAATTATGTCATAATTCTTTTATGGATTTAAGCTTCACGTATGAAGAACACGGATTTGTAAGTCTTATACGATAAAGCTATGACGGTTGTCACTTTACTGTAGTTGCTCTTGTTAAAATTATAAATATCTCCACAATTTATTTATATTTAAAAAAAAACAGCACAGTCAAAAAATTGAAAATTAAGTTGTTATAGCATATAACTTCGTAATTTTGTCTAGAAAAAATTTTTTTAATTGCATTTTAGGACTATCACGGAATGCTGCTTAAGACGAAGAACTGGCGGGGGGGGGGGGGGAGCAGGAAGGGGGGCGTGTAAAAGCGACCGAGGGGGAAAAAAAGGAAAGAACATCCGAGATCCGAGTGCGCGAAGGAGTTGGAGAGTTACGGGAAAAGAGAGCGCAGGCATGAGAAAAAGAAGGCTAGGTAGAGCGAGGAGAGCGCGAACGAGAACGCATGGGAGTAGCGAGAGAGAACGTCAGCTGGCCGCCCGCGTTCTCGCGTGACGACGCTCCGAACCGCCGCGTCGCGCCGCGCCGCACCGCGCCGCGCGGCCGGCTCGGTTTCCCCCGTGGCGGCGGCGGGAAGACCCGCCTCGTATCTCTGTCCCTCATTACTATTCTATGTGTCGTAGTAGACGCGACGAGGGCCGTCGTCGCGCATCAGGCCCAGTGTATAGACAACAAGAGAGAGAGAGAAGCGGGCAGTGTGCGTGCGTGCCTGCACCGTGCCGTGCTGTGCGTGCACGGGCGCACGCGCACGTTCGCCGTCTCGACGAGCCCCCTTTTTTTTTATATTTTTTTTCTCCCTTGCCTCTCTCGCGCTCTCTCTCTTTTTCACTCCTCTCTCTCTCTCTCGCTCTCTTCCCTCGTCCCTCTCGTTCCCTCCCTTTGTTTTTATTCGCACCCCTGCTTCGCCAGAATGCCAGGGTGCGTGTCTGCGAAGAGCAGCTCTAGCCACGCTAGCCCGCAGCGCTCGATGTCAACTCGTTGCCACGCATCTGCCTAGCCGGCTGTCACGCTATCATCGATGAGCCTGGAGAGAGCAAGAATCGAATCAACCTTACGGCTCACGCCAACGGTATGCGCGATGAGGGCAAAACGGGTTCCACGAGTTATGGCCATCGTCGAACTTTTGCGAGAGAGCTTCGTCGATGCCCACTTCAGATTTTTTCTCGATTGATCGTCAATGATCGTTACAAGTGGAATCGAGGGGATCGCGAAGTGGCTACGAGCTCATAACTTACTGAAGTATCATAATGCGTATTCTAATCGTCGTTGCGATCTCTTATCTTCTCTCCCCCCTCCTTCATTCTACAGTCCGTAAAGTTCTCCGTCAATTTTTAAATTAAATGTATTTCTCTGTAAACTAGTAAGTGGTTGTATATCACCTTTTGGTAACGCTTTAAACATAGTTTCATCTAGATATTTCACGGTCAGTTTAGATTTCACTGTTTTTTTTAAGCGAAAATAGACGAAAGATGCAAAAGAAATGATGGATATACATAATGGATATATTTCTCTCTTTACATTTTCCTTAACGACTATATGTGTGACAAGAATCACGATCGTTCGTACACGGAGAAAAAATAAAGTTGCTTTAATTATAAACGTCGACGTCACGGGCTGCCACAAACATAGGTAAACAGTTAATTCAATTGGATATTATTGGATCCAAATATTTGGATTATTAAAACAACTATTTGATGTTTTTGTTCAAAAGTTGGATGTTGTATCAATAGATTTTATTTCAATTACATGGCACTGACTGTTAATATACAACATTATTTTTTTCCGTGTATATACGTTGCAATTATTGAACAATTTAGCGTAAAGAATTATCGCAAGAACGTTTAACCTTTTTCTCTGTAGAAGAACCATCAACTTGTTGCGGTGTATTCGTTTTGATAATACGCTATCGTTAAAGAGCATATTATCTTATCAAAAAACAAGAACGGCAGACAAAAGACAATAAGATAAAAAGGTAAGGTCAGTTGCAAAAAAGAACTATAAAGAATATTGTAAAAAAAAATATTTTAAGTTGCACACATTTATAAACATATTATATATTTTTTTATTAAAAATTCTTATGTGGTTTTATACTAACCTAATATAAAATAGAAGTAATGTACTCTATCAACTCTGAAATAGTCAGTAAAGAAATTGGGAAACGCTCTTGGGGCGAGCTTTCTGAATGTGTTTTTCGTTACTCATCAATCCTTTAAGATTGTAGGTTTTTTATCTTCTTTTTTCAACAAAAAAATAGGTATATAAGTCGACTTTCTTGCATGGAGTCCTCAATTATTTTGTATTTAAAAACAAATATTAGTTTATTATTTGTAGGTAAAATAAAATTTATCTTTGTTGGTCGAAAAATCATTATATTTAAATTTTTATCTAAGAGAGAAGTGTGAAATGGTATGATTTATATATATTCTTTTCTACATTTGAATTAGATGTGGCTCTTTCTGAAGAAAGAGCGCGAGGATTCGTCGTGAATTGCAGGGTTAAAAAGGTCCGGTAGAGGGTTAATGCCGTCATCTCTAACCAGAATTGACACGGCACTCATCCCCCTCGCAACGTAATTGGCCCCTTTGCTTTCTCTAGTCTGGTGCCAGAAGGGATTTCTAGGAGTCAGTGGGCAAATCCTATTTCGGCGGCGTTTATATTCGAGAGAACCCTGGGGGCCGGTGTTTATTGCTGATCTAATAAAAGTCCCTCGCCTGTCGATTGCCGTAAACGTGAGTGTAAGTCGTTATATGGCGCCCCATAATTGCCACAATAAATTTGCGCAATCCCCGTCAACATCAGTTATATTATCGCTATACGTATTGTTTTAGGAAGCCGGGATATAAACGGCTTTATCTCGGAATTTCCATCAGTTTACATACCTATCAAAACATCGTTTGTTTGATATTTATTTTTAATATGCGGATAAGGATAAAGTTATTAATATAAAATTAGAGTTATTAGTCTGCCTTATATAGACGTGATATGTTAAACAGATCGTTTATCAAAGTCTCAAATTAGGCGCGTATTTACACGGCATTTTAGAAATATGACATTATATAGAAATTACATTATATTATAGTGAATGTTCATATCAGCTATTATTTACAGCATGAACGAACCATAATTAGGCACGTTTGTGATTAATTGATTATACCTATTATGTATAATCTTACTATTTTACGTAACTTTAATCGATACGCGAAGACAGTTGAGATTTACCGTAGACGAACGGCATGCAGGCGCCAAAGGAGATATGCTAAGAGAACAAAGAAGAATCAGTCGGAAGAGACAGAAACGGAGTCGATGAGAGGGTAGCCGAAATAATTAGCGGGAGGCATCGGGAAGGTCGGACGGAAGGTCGTGGCCAGGAAGCGGCGTGGGGAGTTCTGTGATCTTAGGGAAGTCACGGGTCAGTTATGTGTGCTTTGCCTGGTTTTTGCTGGCGAATATTACCGCGCGCAATTAGCCGCGGTTCATTAGTTACTGTCCAATCAATCAAGGCGTCCGACGGAAGATACTTCCTTGTAAACTCGTCAGTTTTATAGAAAGAGCAGTTTTACAGAAAGAGCTCCTCGCAAGTGTGTTTTCTAACGTCATTTTCTGTGCGTCATCAACTACCTATGTCAAATAAAATTTTGCAACAAAAGAAAGAAAAACTTGATGCAAGACAATATTCACAGAACGACTTGTTATCATATATAAAAACGGAAAAGAGTTTGGGTCTTTGACGCTTTGATGGTGAAATAGACAAACCTTCCGTGCGCTATAATTTTTTTAATGTATAGAATTAGATCCAGATTAATTACAAGGCATCGGCTTCGATTCACCTAATTTCCGAGAAAGATTCGATTGAGGTCAAAGACCAGACCATGGTGGCCCTCAATATTATCGGTTGCTTTTCTTTCTATCATACATAGGTCACAATAAACAAAAAGTGTCGGCATTATTTGAGCACTAAACGAAAATTACAAATGTAATTTCGAAATTCTTCATATTATACAAGATAAATAATAATAATTAAATTGCATCGCGTGTGTGTACGCAGTAAAGCTTTAATATTTTTTGACATATATGTATGTTTTTTAAAATTAGCGGTATGGAAGTCATACTCAAAAACACAAGTAGATCATACTTGAATCGCAACGCTATAATCCACGGCATCCATCTTCCTCAGTTTTCTGGTTGACCCTTTCCACGGGGGTTTAAATGAAGCTCAGGTAATCTGCCGGGTGCTCGGGCCCCGTAGGTTCATTAGTCAGGAGACTAAACGTCGTTGCCCCACTCTTGCTAAGTAAGCTGTAAGGCCTAGGGACGAACCGGAAAGTCGAGCGTCCCTCGTAACGATGCGTTCGATCGATTGTTACTGCATGATCTTGCACAATTCGCTATTTCGCCGCCGTGCGAGCTTCGATTCTCACTCGATACCGATAAATTGGCCACTTAAAAATCCATTAATTACAACGAAAAACGCGTGAATAGAATTTCGGGCAAAGTGACTTCCGAACAGGTTGCTCATTCATAAACATGTCAGTTTATGAATATTTCTTCCAGGTCGTGTTTAGGTACCTTATATTTTTTTTATATATCGAAACTACTTATTCTTATAGAAGTTTACAATTAATGCTATTATTTAGTCATTTATTCAGTTATTAATACTATTGATAAAATTAATACAAAAGCCGAATACCCGAATTATTAGCCAGTTTGCAATTTTCTATAGGGAAATCCACAAAAGAAGATATCTTGATGGCTACATCAGCATGAAGACTCTGTTTGGCGCGTAAAAGGAACGCGAACATGAATCAAATCCTCACGAATCACGAGACGATCGCGAGTCCGCTCTCGATCCGCTAAGGAAAATTTTTTGTTCCTCGGCATCAGTAGGATGATTTAGACGGTGCTGCGAGAGTGGCGCCAGGGGAAGGATTGAAGGCGCTCTCCGACTTCTTCTGGGCCTGATTGCGTAGCCGTAGAAGCGTAGAGCTCGGGTCCGTGACTCTCCGAGGGATTGGGGGAATGGGACGGGACGGGGGGGGGGGGGAGGGACACAAGGTGAGATAGAAGAACTTCCAGGGCACAGAGGCACTGGCGCCGCGCGCGGCAGCCTCAAAGGGATCCTCCGCACGCCCATCTGTCTCCGCTCCGCCCCTATTCCCGCGCACCATATACATCATGTACGACCGCGACGTACCCACACGACCACCGGGATCCCGACATCGTGTCAGGCCACGTCACACATCACCGCCGCTTGCGCGAGTGTCCCCTCGAGGGGTTGCTTTGCACCGCGCCCTTCACGCGCTGCTACCTTTGTACCCTACACCGGTTTGATCATGCCCTTCCGCGCATTGTAGATGGGCAGAGTTGCGATGGTAGCACCGTCAGACGTGTTATCATCACACTCGGTAACTTCAGTACCATTGTAAGTTTATTCGGTAACGCTCGGGTCGATCATATTATTTTCAAATCAGATACAAATAGGATTCTCAGATAATTCATGATTTACCGCGATCATTTTGTTAAACTAAACTTTATTTTAATTAAAGATACCTATATGTTCGAGTATTCTCCAAATTTTTGGGTGGTTTGCTCTGTTATTGCATTATGTAAAATAAGACTTTTTAATATTGCATTAATGTTGGAATCGCATGTTAGCTTTTCGTGAAAATAAAACATTATCGCGTTTTACACTGTTTGATAGTTTGACAATGTAATATGCGAAAACGAATAAGTAAAACTATTTTCTTTAACACTCGCGCCCTTTGGACACGTATAAGTTTCCGACATACATATTAGAACTATGCGGTGCTGATGTTTATAATGCGAATATAATTATACAATTTATCTTATAACATTGTTCAAACATCTCAAGACTATGTAATTCTAATTATGCTAGAAACTTGCTACGCGGTAATCAATGTACTTAATTGCAGGAACACTCTTACGCGCAATTCGCGTGTATCATATAATCAGATAGTGTGCTGACTTCTCACGATATGATTGATTATAGTTCATATAACTGCGAAAGATTCAAGACTCTTTTGCGTTTCCATGCAGTTTTATGAGAATCGCTTCATCGAACAATTAAAAATGCCTAACTTTATCGTTCGGAATTAAATAATCCGATAATTTTTATCGAGAGTTTATTTTTACGAGTTGAATACAACAATTATAATTACTTATAATAAAGTATTTAAAAATCCTAAAAAAAAAATAGTACTTAAAGTAGGTACTTAAAATTAGAAAATTTCAATTTTTAATTACGCAATGCGAGAACACGTCATATATATCCATATTCTTTAGCATCAATCGTGCTGCTGCATCAATAAGTTCTCTCTTATATAAATGTTGCTTCAAGGTCGCATAATTCAATGAGTTCCATCTGTATTATTTTTTAACGCGGGCGCGCTGTCTACAATAAAAACCTCCGACCTATAGAATTAACGAGCCTAAAGTGTATCCAACGAGGATTAGCAATCCGTCGATGGCAGCGAAGGGTGGGCATGGACGAGACACGAGAGGAGAACACGACGCCCACGGCTACGAGTCGCTTTACCGAGAAGTAGAGAGCTCGGGTATATAGAGCCAAGAATTTCCCGCGAGGCTCGCGTGTCCCGGATTTCAGGATGGGGGCCCCCCGTGCATCCTCGAGCATCTTCGAACTCCTCGGAAGAAGACTCCTTCGGGGGGTTGACTAGTCCGACTAGGATACATCCAGGATCACGCGAACCCCCTCCGGCACTGAACTGGCTAGCACGGAAACATCGGCTCGCAGATCTTTTTGCGCTCGAGTTACAAGCCGATCCAGAACACATACCAAACAGACTCCTCGTTGATGTCGTAAAAGTATAAATATTGTATAATAATTTAAAGACATTAAGAGTGGTTCTGTTTTTATTTTTATTGTTAGCGTAGTTTGAAATTAGATTTTTGCCAAAGATGAGATAGTACTAATTATTCTTTAGTAAACATTTTTATCATATTCTTATAAGTTAATAGTTATCGATATTTTGTGAGAGAAAACTACATCCCGTAAAAAATTCTATTCTATTCTAATAATTTTAAAAAATTAAGTTTTTCCATACATATATATCTAGATGTGTATATACGGCGCTCATGGCCTACCACTTACATGGTGCCCACCTGAATGGACCCAACTTTCAACGCGCAGGTAGCTGTAGGGATCGTCAAAAGTTGTCATAAACTACCGCGAAAGAAAGCACCGTACAGCAAATAATGACGGCGCGAGACAAGCGAGTCCCTTAACGAGCGAGTAATCGATCCCTGAGATAGGATCGCGGGTACTACGTGATGATCCCGAATGGATTTAGCACCCAATAAAAATGTGTAAATATTTGATGCAAAAAACGTGTCTCTCCCTCTCCGCGGTCACCTCAATCCGGGGCCACCCTTGACGGGATCTGAACCACCATCGCGCGGGTCAACCGGTCTCCCCGATTCTTCGCGGCGGCTCATCTTTGTAGTCCGACCTATCCTCGTTTGTGAAACAAGCCGGCTTTACAGGTACGCGAGACGAAGACCCCGTGTAGCTTGGTGATGGGTATTTAGGGATTCGGTTATAATTGCTTACGAGGTTTCTGAGCCGGTGATATCCCGGTGTTCGAGTCTTCTCCGCGCCGCTGTCCACGCGGCTTCGTTACGCTTGTTCGGCAAAGATGAATCGTCGTTACCGAATAGAATATACAAAAAGGTTGTCAGGTAGGACATGCGAAGAAAGAAATACTTGCAGATATCGTATACTTAAATGCTATTTTAATTATTTAAGATACTTGTTTTATCAAATTTATTATGATTTTTAACATAATTTTTCTCTGTAGAAACTCTTATACAATTAACTCATTTGTGTGATGATGCGACTATACTGATGTAACACTCGATTTTTGAGAATCTCTCTTATTTCTTTTTCTCTTTATTTTTGAAATATCTTTAGTGCGCAAACAATAAAAATACTGTCACACATTCTCATTAATACAAATATTTATAAGGGAATAAAACTTTCTTGCCACAGAAAAATTATGTGATAGAATCGTAACAATTCTTACAGTTTACAGTCGAATAGTTTAAATGTAATGTTTCTAATTGTGATTTGTTTCACACAGAGAACTGTTGATGCAATAATATAGATGACTGATACTGTTGCTCAGAATTTTACTCGACTGAAATTCTTTGGTCACAGTCCATTTATTTCGAAAGTAGTCAAGTATTACAAACTAGCTTAATTTTCATAGCCCTGCTTTGCCTCTTATGAAACGTAGTACCTTGTTTCCTTTTTCGAGCGCCAGGCGCCAACGTTTCACGCCTCCTCAACGGCTATCGTTCGTCTTTTTTCATTCCTTTAGTCATAGTCATGATCGCCTATTCTTTGTATTTCTGTGTGAACATCGTCCTTACTTTATAAAACAATTGTTGCAAAAATATTTGTAACATGAAAAATAATTTTATTATTTAGTCACATTTTTGCAGAAGATTAATAAATTGAAATCAAAGTGTAGCAAATAAGTGTAATATTCTTGCTAGACACGTGGAAATATTTTACAATCTAACTTTTTTATCAGCTTTTAATTTCAAGTCGACTAATATTTATTATCTCTGTACTTTGACACAGAATTATCCTTATAAAATACGTTAAAATAAATATGTTCGGCTTTATAGATCGATACGTGTTTAGTGTTGGCGTTAAAATACGTATCTCAAAACCGGCCGGCCGAAGTATCGGACACTATGTTAATAAAAATATCGCGCTAGCAAAGCAAATTATCTTTCTTAATATATAGCCTCGCATTGGTTTACTGTCTTCGCCCGCGTTGTCTTTTTCTCTCCTGTTTGGCATTCGTTTGAGCCGAGCCTTTCTCTCCTTCTTTTTCCTCACCTCACCTATCCACTTCGGTGCAAGTCATTCCAGAATAATTTATAACCCGTAGGATCGGCTAAACGGACCGACTAACTTAACTAAATGCCGTGCTAATTTCATTTAACGCCCGTGCCTATGTCTCGTACGCCGGCCACAAGGGAGTTGTTTATCGAGTAGTTCGTGTACCTGTGTGTGGGCCCAGTCACCTCTTTTGCACTGACTGCTATTTACGTTTTGATCAGTAGTTCTATATAGGTACCGTGACATTTTCTTTACTTTTATCTCTTTTTTAACAAGTTACAGATAATCTTTTTTTACATAACTGAACATTTACACTTTTACTTTGACACTCGATAAATATATTAATACATTTAAATATTTTAGACATTTAATTAAGATTTTTTGTTTTAATGCAATTTAACAAAAAGTTAAATTTTGTGATACAATCGGTCATATCGACAATCACCTATCACTTATGAGATTTGCTTATTTAGCAAAGTGCTTCAAAGCAGTCAAACCTTTCTTCTTAACATTCATTTGGCTGAAAAAACCCACCGTTGGCGTGAAGATAGTACTCTCGAGGTCTGCAATCTCTTCATTTTTTCTTGGGCGGGTCTTTTGCGGAGACTTAGTGCCACTTCTCACGACAAGCGGGAGGAAAAAAGGCGCAGCCGATAGTTCCTTTCGCCACAGCAATGAAAACTGATTCAATGGCCTCGTTAATGTATAGTTTTATCGATTTGGGCCGAGCATAAATTCCGTGAGATGATGCTTTTTTCGTCTTTTTCTTTACAGAAACATCACAGAAACGTGCGATTTGACACCTAGATGCGCTGCGGGAAATTACGACACTACCTCCCAAAGAGTCAGTGATATTAAGAGATTAGTTCGGCTACCGCTCTATTCTCCAAAGAATTTATGAATCGATCAATGAGGCGATTATTTTAACGATAATGACTTGTGTTTGGGAAATACAGATATTTTGGCGTTTTATGATTTCTTTTTAAGCAGGGGCGATTTATTATTCCAGTAAAGAGCTAAAGCAATGAAACAAAAAGAAAATTCTTGTCCTATAATTTCATCTTTTATAATTAAAAAATAAAACTAATATAATATTACTTTATATAAAAATAAAAAATATTATTTAACTAAAAATTGAACTAGCTAGCTTTCTGAGTAGTGGTTTAAATTTAATCCAAAGAAAGACGAACTTTCTCACTGAAAATCCGAAATTGATGGCATAAATCGACAGTGAACTCCAAGAGGATCCCAACGCTAAATTGCCCCACCGCCCTCTTCGAAATAATCACTCTTGAGAAAAGGGACCGACTTTCGAAGACTCTTCCTTTTTTTTCCCCTCGAAGGAAACGTCATCTTCGGAGCCGTTTCCTGTCGACGACTAATGCGCCGAGTCAGGCGCCGCGTTGCTTTCTTCCATTCATGTTTTTCACGGGACGATTAATTGCCAGCGTTTGATAATATCAGTACGGTAGCGTCCTTTTGATGCTACTCATTCTCAAGGCCATCTCTAGAGTTAAAAAGAACAGCTGCGAAGAAAGAGCAAGAAAATTGGAAGAACGTAAAAATTTTAAAGTTTTTTAAATTTTTACGAATCGTATAAATAAGAATGCTAATAAATAAGGAAATTACTATATTATTTTTAGAAAAAATTTTTTCCATCTTAGAGAATTTGTATAGGTATATTTTATTATTTTATAAAATATTATATATATTTTTATGACTTGCATATATAAATATTATAGACGTAAAGTAACTTTTTTTCTATGTGAAAACGTTTCTATCAGAATATAAATCTATATTATTTGATTATCATGTGTGTGGTGTGTTCTATAATGTTCAAATATTGTCACCATAGGGAAGAGAACGAAGGTGCATTCACGTTTTGATAAAAGTATAAACGACACGAGTAAGTACTGACAATGAGAGAATAAGATCGACCGTACCAACAGTAGCAAGGATAGCTTTCGACTCCGTTGCAACTAACTGAGAAGGCTTTATCTCAGCGAGGTGGATAAAGGACGGTGATTGCTTCTTTTCCTTTTTCCCGTTCTCTCTCATCGAGTTTCTGCCCCACCCCCCTTTCTCTCTCACTCTCTCTCTTTCTCTCCTCACAGGACGTCGCGCATCTCCGCCGTCATTACACGGCATGACAAGGCGCCTCTGTTCCTGCTCCTCAACTTCTCGCCACTTTTTCTGCTCCCTATTCTCGCACCATCTCTTCACACGCTTCTGGACGCGTTACGCCGATGGGAAGACAACAGCCGAGATGCACAATGATTGTCGCGGATGACGCCTTGTATACGAAACGGCGACCTTCCGACCTTCCTTACGCATCTCCATTGTTGGAATCAATCGATGAACCGCTAGTCGAGAGAATCAGACTGTTCGGACATGTCTGCGTGATCCTCGAAATGTGATGTTGTACACGTTTCGGTCTCTGTATTTCTACACTTGATCTTCTATTAAAGTTAGATGCGCTATTATACAATAGATAAAACTAAAACTAGGGCGTAATAATGACTTTAATGATATTTGGAGTTTTATTATTACAAAATTATATTGGATACTTCGTAAGAAGTATTTATTCTAGACCATTTTGCAGTTAATATCTTTTCTGTATCTATAATAATCAGTTGATCGAATTATCACGAAAATTAAAACCTGGACAGAGTTGTCTCTTATCAGCGCATAAATTACAAATCCAAGGATCATGCGTCGTGCGGTTGAATCAGCTCGACTTTCGTGGAAGTCTATCCGAGAGGAAGTCGGCACGGCAGGTCCTGCAGGTTTACGAGGTCCACACTTGTGCACTAATTGATCCGCGGCTGCCCGTCTGTTCTACCTGCGTGGATGAGAGGGCGGCACGCGGACGGAGGGACGGACAAACGGATACACGCAGGAGTGGAAGTCCGAGTCTACGGCCGAAGCCAAGTACCAGGAACTGGGTCCTGGCTGGCTGGCTGGCTGGCAACATACGACCACGTAGAGCGATTATGTGCTTTAGAAGAGGCGCCAGTTTCTCTCCCATCCTTTTCCCCCGTTTCTTGTAGTTTTCTCGTATTCTCAACTCCAGGATTTCGGCGGAAATAAAATCGCTTTCATTCAGAAGAAGTTGAGACTCGATCATGAGGTTTCAAGTTGACGGTTTGTGCTACGTGATCTAACGATGAATAGATCTGGAAATCTTTCCGTTCGTTCGTCCACGTATATATTAAATTGCAGGAAGCTTATAGTATCTTTATAATTAGATCTTTCATCACTTCGTCAAATTAGATTACATAATAATAAACCGACGTCCATTCTTAGTAGATACAGCGAATGGTTACTGAAAGTGCTACGATCAAAAGTTACTGTAAGCAGAACGTTTCCGCTGCGTCGCGTCGCCGCGGTTTCTGCGCGTGGCAGCCAGCATTTTTCTTTGTTCCTCCGTCGGCATCCGGACAGGTGAGATGGAAGAAACGGGAAGGAAATAGAGAATAAGGGAAAATACACAGAGATAAAGAGAAAGAGAGACGGAAACCCGCGGGTCGGCAAACGCCAACAAGTTGGCTGTAATAGGTCGCCCTGATCGGACGATGGTCTCTCTCTCTTCTCTTCTCTTCTCTTCTCTTCTCTTCTCCCCCCTCTCTTTCTCTCTCTTTCTCGTGAAGCCACGGGTCGAGGGAGAGCGAATCCGTTGCATGCCACAAATTGGCTCAAATATTTACGCAATTGGCATGATAACCGCATTACGTGATTATGTACGGTTGTTGCGCGCGATCCCGATGCTCACCCTCTCGTCCCATCATCAGCACCCTCCTCCACCTCTCTCCTCTCCACCGTGTCTCTCGCGGCCCACCTCCACCTCCTCCATGACCTCCCGTATAAACGGCAAATCAGGGTTATTAAACGACCGCTCGCGGGACACGCATTGTTCGCGCTGGCCATGCAACTTCCGCCTCGAAGACCTTCCTGCTAGCTCTTCGCCCCTTGCTCCCCACCGTTTTTCCGCCAGCGCGCTCGCTTCTGGTAAACACTATTTTTTTTTCACATACGAGACCGCCCGTGCTGCAATGTTCTTTTCAAAGACGCAGCCGATTGTCGGGGTCATGTTTGACATTTACGTCATTACAACAATGCAGACAGGGAAAGGATAAAATCAATTTGAGTGTCAAGATATATAAGACGTAAACTCGGAAGCTTACATTTAGAATACTGATCTGTCTCGTTTATTTCTTAAAAATAATATTATAATCATGGATAAAAGTTTATTTATCGCTTATTGTAAGCTATTGATAAATAATCGTTAGTAATTATACATTAGGTGAATATATTTTATTTTATAATACGTAAATTAACTTCCTATTAATTAATAGTACTGTTTCTTGCTCAAAATTAACATTGTAACACTTTGCAACGATGAATTGTCTTTACAAATACGATTATGTGACGGGATGAGAGAGTAGCTGCAACATTCGCTCGCCACCTATAACGATTGTGCTTTTAACGTGTCATTTTCATTCCCGAACGGTGCAAAACATCAAGGCCGAAATGTAATAATCGGTCATTTGAATAGATTACTAAATACGACTGGGAAAATACCTACTCACGCAACATTGTACAGACTGCTGATCAGGCTAAAGTCGACGATGACTTGTATGAAAATTATCACGTGGCATTTTTTATTTCGCAAAAAGGTACGATCAAATAGTGCACATGTTAACGATACGTCCACACTATATTATAATTATCAAGATATATGTAAATTATTGGTTGCAAAACTAGATCTAAAACACGTTCCATTGTATTGAACAAAATAGTTAAAATTGTGATATTAATAACATCATCAAGAAAAATTAAATATCTACGAATTTTAACCAAATACAATTATTAATGGGAATAAATTACCTGATCGAAAACATTTATTTGGCGAGGTTCAATTTGTAATCGCGGCAGATTTTCACGAAAACCTTTGCAAGAACTGCCATGAAAGTTACCAAATACCTCACACCCCTATCATCCCCGCCAAGCATGGCGGCTGCCCCTAGGCTAAGTTTTGCTCGGCGATTTCGCCTCGGCGGTCGCTTCTTCGAAAATACAGTTACTTCGGCCGTCGATCTAGCGTCGATCCGTTACGTAACACTCCATGGAAACGTTCGCTCGTGTTGGCTCGGGTCGGCACGGAGCGCGCGTTACGTGCGGTTTCCGTAAATTGCTATGTGCGAACCCGGCCGATCTCCGGCGTGTCGTGCACGATGTACATACTCGTCGACGTGACGGCGTTTTGGTATCCTCCAGGATGCGATATCCCGCGAAAAAAGCATCCCTCGCGCACAAGTAAGCACGCCGCGCCGCGGGGGAAAGCGATTGCGGAAAAAATCGCCGCACGGAAACCGCACGCGTGGCCGAGGAAAGCGCGGCAGAGAAAACGACGTTTCGTGCACGTACGAATTATGCATCGCGCACGATTATTATGCAAAAAGAAGTGCCAGGGAAAAATCGGGAACGCGTGAGGATCTTCCGCCGAAGGGATCGTGTGCTCGCGGTCTCGCGAATAGGTATACCTACACATTCGGCGCGCAATAAGTAATTAGCTGAATTAAATAATGCGCATAATAATTATTTGGAAAGTTCACGTCGATGTGTGGTAGCAGTTTTAAGAGATATTGATGCGCGCAGCTTTTAATTGCAATCTGACCGAGAGAAATCACTTTGAGAATTGTATACCCATTATAAACTAATTATTGCTATTGAGTAATGCTTTCATCGTGTAGCGGAAAATACCTATCAATGCAAAGGTCATTGCGTTCAGGAATTTATTTTTTAAAATTGTTGTTATTTTTGTGGAAAATAAAATGTTTTTTTTTATATGTGCAAGTTGCATAAGTTGATAATGCTTTCTTCAGAAAGAAGCTATATGCGTCAGAGATAAACTGCATTTTTTTACAACTGAGTAACTGCTACCTGTATAGATAATCGAACCTATACTTGTATCAAATCACAAAACTACTAAGAGCTATACTTATCTTAAAAAGTAAACAGAGCTATACATATTCAGTTATATTTAACTAAAAAAAAGCGAAGCTATAAGATATACTTATATCCCTTGCATTCGAAACTTTTTTTAATTCATTGATCTATAGAAGACAATTTATATAACTCAAAGAAAAATCCATGAATGTTAATATACATTTTAATCATTGAAGATGTACAGAAGAAATAAGTTATAAAAAATATGTCGGACGAATGAGAAAGATTCTTTCTTTCTGATAATCATGTTAAGATTTAGGTCACTATGGTAAGAGAGTATAACACTTCGCGGCTACCGCATAATGAATTAAAATTACTGGTTGCGGCGGCGGGACTTAAACACAAAGCATCGTTTTAAAGGCAAGAATTATTGTAATTACAACAATTTATATTGTTACGGGGTACAGTCAATGGCGCAGAAGTCACGCGTTCAATGGATCAATGGCGCTACCTAGCGATGTCTTCCTCAGACGTATTTGACTCAAATGGTCTAACTGGCGACATCTTGGATTTCAACGTGGGACACCCTACAATTTCACGTTGCATTTTCATATCAATATTTTATTTTAAATAAATAAAAAATAAATTTCAATATTATAAATTATAAACAAATAATTGTACTAATTACATTTACGTCTTACGTGATATTATTATCTATAATATCACGTTCGACTATATAAGTAAATGTTACTTATTCGGGTTGATTATCTAGTTCATTTTAAGTAAAACAAAAAAGTTGAAATAAAAACACTAATTGTCAAGATTTAAATTAAAAGTTGAAAAGATATATTATAAATAAAATTTTATAAATGTACGATAAATTTAAATAACCCCTTCCAAAGCAAAATAACTTTTTAAAATAAATAAAAAAGAATTATACTTTGATATCATAAATTATAAACAAATAATTGCATTATTTAGGTACATTTACGTCTTACGCGATATTATTATTTAGTTTATTTTAAATAAAACAAAAAATGTTGAAATGAGAAAGACTAATTGTCAAGATTTATATTATATGTAAAAGTTAAAAAGATATAGACATTAAATTTTATAAATTTATACAATAAATTTAAATAACCCTTTCTTGTAAAGCAAAATAACTTTTTTTTTTTTTAAATAAATAGAATGCGCTAAAAATGATGACGTTTTCAGGAGAGTTCCTCTGGTCTGAGGCTGAAGCTTTAATCTTCACATGATACAAGAATCGGAAGGAGTTTTATCGACGGCAGAACATTTATCTAGAGCGAGCTGATACTAACATAAGACAATTCCTTATCATGGTTCAGTCCACCTACGCTCGAATATCTCATGTGCGAGAAATGATCACATAAGATTTTGCTCCCTTATTATGATAAGCGTTTTCACCTCGTAGAAGGCGGAAGGCCTGAGCTGTCTTTAATAAGAAACGATGTCCACGATCGTGATGACCGGAGGGTACCACGTGTTCATTACGTGCTAACTATATTTTGTCTATAGATCGCCTACCACTTTCCTATTTATCTGTATATCTGTCGTTGCATATCGCTCTCGTCAGCATCTCATATACATTAAATGATGCCTCGCGGTGGTACGTGCTGTGCCTTGAAGCTGTTTATCGGGAAATACGGAATTGAACATTTATGTCTTGTACACAGCTGACAATCTCCGCGCTTTCCTTTACCAAGAGTTATTACATCGATCTGCAGTTGCTACATACACGTTTTCGGTAATGTTATCGGGTATTGTTATTTGTCGCATAACGACTGACGCAACGGTGAGGGATTCACGTATGCAATTTTAGCGAACAACTGTCGCACGAGTCGCACAAGAATTGAAACAGCTGGTTTCTTATAAATATCGGTTTGATTATACCGGCAATTTTCCACAAGTCGTGAAAACTACAGATGCCCGTTCAAACACAGAGTATTGGATTAAGCGAAATATACAGAAGGAGGGGACAGCGGAAACTTATTTTTTCTGTAATTTTTGTAACCTGTTTCTAATGTTAGACTTTTATTTTGAGGTGAATACATATCATTGTATCAGTGTTGCAGACATAGGTATATCTTTTCCTTCATTTCTTTTTAGAATTAATTTACTTTACTCTATTTCTTTATTAATAAATCCTTTGTTTATAATTAATTATGAATATGATAAGTAAATAGCGCATGCAGAAGTAATAGTTACAATTGTGGTGTCAATTTTATTGTTTAAGTAATTTATAAAATTAAAAATATTAATTATGTCTAAAGTAAAATGGTTTTTTGCACGGGATATGTTAGTGATGCATAAAATAATGCATAAAACATGATTTACATATGCTAGGAATTAATCATAGTCAATAATTATTATTATATGAGATTTTTTAAAACTTATTGTCAGGATAGTAGGAATAAGAAGAAAATGAAATTCTTTAGATTTTATTTTGGATAAATATTTGAACATTGATAAACAGTCAGTAAAATTGTTTGATTATGAAATGTACAATATTATGAATCTGCATTCTAAACAATTACTATATTTCCTACGAATTGTTAAATTTTGCTAATACATTTTGTACATTGCACACTCTTAGGAAACAAATTATAACTTGTTAGTTTAGAAAAATGATTCGTTATTGGGATTTCCAAATTCGGCGCGAAAAAATTGAAGAAAGATGAAAGCGAAACCACTTCATATTTATGCATTTATTATTTTTAATTACTTCCCGTCACCATATAACAGCAAAAGCCGTATAACATTTTAGCGTTCCCAAATAGATGAAGAACTTCTGCGTTTTTGTTATTTTTCTTGTGTGGTTGCTGGTCCAGTTTCGGTTCTTTTCTTTCTCTGCCACACATCATTCTCGATACTTAAATCAGTTAAGTAATTATTAATCGTTTACATAATATCAGACGTTATTAAAAATATGTTAAAATAATCATACAAAACAATAATTTGTAAGACTACGTTTCTAACAATTATCTCAATCTCATATAAATAAGTATATAAATATATTTTAATATATATATATATATATAAAGAGATATTTTTTTCATACATTTCAATAAATTGTAATATTTTGTTAAGTGTTAAGTTATATCAATTAGAAAAATTAAACGTGTTTTACAATGCGGTTTCGTAAAACTTACTCATCGCCATCCCTCGAATATCCAGCTAGTGTTCGCCACAATTCTTTTGGCCCTTCAATGGCTAGAGGAAAGTTCTGCCAGGTGAATTCCTCAACTGACAATAAAAACAAGGCTATAGGCTAATCTTGGGATCATTTGGTTACACATATATGAAAAAATATACCAACAAATTTCTAACCTTTCGGATAATCTATACGCCTTTTAGATAAACCGGAGTAAGTTTCCTGTTCGTCTTGTAGCGATAGAGGATTAATTGACTTGAAAAATGCAATTCAGAAATTATTTAAAATAATTATTACATAAAATCTCCAAAATATATACAATAATACATCCGCTCGTTTACATACAAAAGAAAGATTATAATAATTATGTTAATCCCAATAACTAGATACCTGTTGATTGCTTCTACCAATTCGAGGTATATGCTTCTCAGCTTTGTAAAAGAAATCTTCGAATCTTCCGCTTCTGCCGACCCTTGGAAGGGTTGGTATTTTGGCGATCTTCAAGAAGAATGCTGGTACTTCCTCTGCCATTGCGGTATTTTGACAGATCAACAATGTGACAGCTCCAACAAGAAAAGCTAAACATAAAAAACAATGTAGAACGTTTTAACATTTAAATAGATAAAACATTATTCTTACGACATATACTTAAATGAGCATTAAACATAATCTTTGTAAATTTATACATCAATACGTAATGATGCTAATTAGCTTACCGTTAAAGAAGACACCTCCGATCCGTTGAGTATAAGCTCTCTGCAGCATCATTTCGAGAAAGTCGCAGTTAAATACCTGTAAAATGGAGTCAAGCGCAATTCAGTCTTCAAGAGCAACTTCACCCTTTGAGCAGCACATCACACCGACTATAGGTACGCCTCAGAATCGATCGCAACAATTATATCTGCGAGTGAATATGTGCCAATCGACGTGGCATTCTCGATCGCGGCCGACGCGCAAGTGACTGACATAGAAACCTGCCGATTCCCGCGGGAAGGATGCGCGTCTCGCGGGTGTTCGGCGAATACTGAGCGATTTTTCGCGTGCACACATACGGCTTCTTCCATTACCGCGTAGAGTGGACCGGAGTGCTCGAGGATTGTGGGCGAAGGAGAATCGACGGGAAGTTTGCACGTCGTGAAACCCCATCGTATTTGAATCACGCCGACTATGTTTGTCCTCGTCCGCGTAACACGCACAGGAATATTCAGCCGCGCACCCGCGCGAGTAAAACGAATTCCGTAGAATTGATGTGTCGTAGGACCTTACGGGAAATGTTTGACGTACCGTTACGCTATTGCATGGGTAGAAGTAAATAAAGAATTTCCGAAATCACCAGTGCGTGATCGATAACGCCTTCGGTGCGGAATCGAGAGTCCTACATGTGGATATAAATTAAACCTTTTCGAAGCAACTGAAAATTAAACTATGAAATAATTCCGATCTTAAAAGTAATTTTTTAAAAATAATTTTATTAATTAATATGTAATAATAGTTGTTTTAGTTCCAAATTACAAATAAGAATATCTATATGTTTTAACCGCAGCTGCCAAACTGTTTGCTTTAAAATTCCATAAAGAGCACATATTATATTCAGAGATATGACATTTGCTCTTCTATCTCAAAACCATAAGAAAGATATTGGTTATTCTGATTTAATGTCACGGAGATTGAATGTTGAAAACTGCAGATCTTTTGTAAAAATGTAAGAATTTAATAAAAGATAGACTCCGGTTAAATAGTAACAAGTATAATATCCCTTACCTGAAGGTAAACTGAATGGAATGAACTTAATTCCATCAGGCTTAGCGTATTTATACTTGATTAAAGAGCAATTAAATATTTAGTTCATGTACACCTTGTCAATTAACACCGATGTTTGTCTCTAACTGTATCGAGAATAAATTTCTTGGTTGGCTTTTTTTAGCGGAATATTTATCGTCCTCAATGAAGTACTTCGTATCTTAATCTGATATAAAGTCTAAAAAAAGAATACAATTTCTATACTGCGTTTTTGATATACAATGCATATCAATTTACTGCAGAGAATATGATTATTTATTGCTTTTATTACCACAAAATAAAATCTAATATTGCAAGAGCCGCAAAATTATTTTATTAACACAATTTTATTACTGCAATGGAATGTTTGCAAGCAGAATATTTATGTATAAATATAAAGTATCTTATATATTTATGAAACGATAAAATTAAATATGTGTCAATACTTTTGCGGTTGCTCCGTATTGCGTGTTTTCTTCGGCCGTAGACAATAGACTATAACCCTTATCCAGGCAGGTGAATGGGGCACGTGCTTTCCATATCAAATTGCTTCTAATCTACATTTAACTGAGTTTCAATGAACTCTTATAATTATTCAAATTATTCAAATTGAACATTTTTTGTCAAATATACACTTTACTATTTTAAACATTTTAGTCGGTGATTTCTTTATTAAATAATTGTTTAAAAGATTGTCGCAATATTACTGTGTAATGACTAAAGTAAAAATTAAAATGGATAATATTAGTTAACATTCTTATGTAATAAAAACATGAGAGATAGAAGGAGAAAATAATTAAAATAATATTAATTAGCTCCTGAAATCATAATACTTTATTTGGAATATTTCTGATAAACAAGACTAGATCGCGGAAGCTTAAATCATCTTAATTACAATATTGTTTAGATACAAATTACGATTAGATATGACACATAATGTAATGATTATTGATAGAAAACAATGTGACGAATTTTCAAGCGCATGATTGCGAATTTACTTTACAGGAGTCCGGTTAATTACATTGTTTCATGGGTCGATCAGTCGGCGAGATTGGTAGATTATCTCGGTCGGTTTTTCATCTTCAGTTGGATTCTTGATGAGACAGCCAAGCGGTGCAGGTTTCGCTGGCGACCTCGCAAATAGCTGACAGAGCGCGGCTGGTAACTTCGTAATCTGAAAAGAAATACAATCAATTTATTGATTACTTTTTTGGAAAATAATGAAAAATGAATCTTACACAAATTAATTGGCGCAAAAGAGTTTTATAAAACTTTTAAATGACTGCAGTCATTTTTAAACAAGAGATATCCTATAAAAATAGCAAAATTCTTCAAATAATTCTTAACGTCAAAGATTATTATAGAGCATGTCAAATAAAAGTTTGAGGAACGAGAAATATAAGTACGATATGTTTCAGATAATTTTTACAAAATAATATACTATATACATATAATAAAATTAGATTTAGTTAGTTGATATTCTGATATAAGCCATATCTAACATATGGAGTTAACTTTACTTATTTATGTAACTGTAAGCTCAAATATTAGTTTTTACTCTTTATAAAATTAACTCTTTTTTTTATGAGTATTCCGCAAAGATACCGTAAAACTTGTACTTACCAGTCACAGTGCTAGATCGTTTGCCGAATATGCTACCGTTGAAGGGTGGTTTCTTGTAAGCGGCATTTGCGCTGATGACAAAAGCTACCATGATAACAGCGAGAGCCAAGATAAGGCGAATGGAAACCATGTCGGCACGTTGATCTATTTCCGTTGAAAACAGAAAGTAAAGAATTTGTCGATTATTTATATTTTATAACGCGCGATAAACTTTTATAATTATTGTCTTATTTTGCACTTACTGTAATAAAATAAATTATTATCGATTTTGTAATTGTATGTAAGCGATAATAAATTTTAAAAAAGTTTTTAATAAATAAATTTTAATATAAAACGAAGAAATTAAGCTTACTCTCTTTTGGACGAACGAAAAGAACTTGCTTGATTCTTAGAAGATTGTTGGTCACCGAATGTTACGAGCGGCGCAAAAGCTGCGAGCTTTTATACTCGGGAAAACGATTCGAAGACAAATGTCTCTATCAAACGCAGTCGACCTACATTATTTGCAAGTAACGTCACGGGTTCGTCCAAGGGTATTGATTTATCGCGAAATATCAAATTTCGTAATAACTGGCGATGACCAGCTTGTGTGTAAGAATATAATATAAAATCGCTCTATGAAATTGAAAAGTTATTGGAATTAGAGATATTTTGGTATGTGGAAGGCTAGATTTATTCAAGAATTTACGAAATTTTATATACAGACAAAATTAATATCTAACGTAGAAAAAAAAGCACGTATAATATATACATATATATTTATAACTATTGCAATTAAAAGTATGTGATGCTTTTACCTGAATGAACGGGGTGTGTCCGAGAGATAGATGGTACTCGACTGATGCCTCTTCCGTGGTTGAATCGGCTTTTATATAAGAGTAGCCTAAGCTATAGGGATGTGGTGTGTGAAAAAGATAATAAGCTATCTCAGAAAGTGTAATGTAATTGAAGACCATCCTGATTGACTTTTATACTTCAGGGAAATAAAGATTTCTTCGATCGCACCATAATAGAGATATAGATTGTGTATCGAAAATTGTAATAAAATCACAATTTAATAGATATAATCTGTTATTAATAGATATTAATCTTAATCACAGTTTAAAATTAATATCTATTTAATTTTTATTTAAAATTGTTTTTGTTAAAACGCTTTACTATAAAGTACATTACTAACAGATTCAAATTTTAATATTTTATTGTAAGATATTAAAAATGTAAAAAAATATGTTTATTAATAAACAAATTAAATTTTTCGACGAAACTGGCAATCACTCCTGACGGTCACAAACGTCAGGACTCTTTAGACCGAGAATCCGGTCCTTCTATCAATCCTTTTATTAATAAAGTAATTTTCTAGTAATTCTTATAGTAATTCTATAGTAATTCTCTATAAGTGTCTCTTTTTAATTATATCTATTATAACGTAAATATATCAGCTAAAAGGGCATAAGAAAGTACAAATTATTTTTTAATTGCGTACTGTTTAAACAATTATTTAAAAATTATCTTTTATGTACATAATTTTGATGAAAAGGTAAAAAAAAATTATTGCTAACAATAAGTAGAATAGGTAGTTAGATAAATATATCTGTTTTTTTCTTTAAATTATTAATTTTTTAAAAATATTACCAATAAAAGAAATTAAAATAGTATCTATCTATTGTTGATATATCTCTTTTCAGTGTCTAATCTGTAATTTCTGAGCCTTACCCTTCGTCGTCGACAAAGTCTTATCATCGACAAGGTACTATTACTTTCCCTGAATACTTCCATCACTGTAGTCGATAAAAGACTTTGCTATACTTCCAGCTTATGATACATTAATCAATGCTTTCAAAAAATTTTCAAAACATTTTAAACAAAATTATTTCTTAAATTTTAACAATATTGCAAATTGCTACATTATTATATTATTCACAAATAATTTTAATTTTTATTAAAAAAATAATATTAAAATAATAACAAAATTCTCAGAATTTTTATTACTATAAATATCGTTCTTATTATTATTATGTAACTAAGCGTATAATATACATCAAACTTTTGCGACATATATATACATAATTTACAATCTCGACATAAATAGTATAAATATAATTTAAAAAGTTATGATTTATAAAAGGAGCAACTGCATGCCTGCATGATTCGATACGTGATTAAGCTTTTTAAGTATAATTATTTTATTTAGCTTGCAAATCTTTTAAGATAATAGCGTTTTGCTTGCGTATTGTTATATTACATGTTAGTTACAATGAGCAATTATTATAGACTTAATATAATTAATAAATAGATAAATACATAAAATTTATGATTAATGTTATATCTCTTTGTGTTATTATAATTTAATAGAGTAATATAAATATTTATACTAATATACTTAATGTGTACATACAACTAAGTAATTATATAAATAATTACATATACATTAATGTAAGATAATAAATTATTATATAGAGCCAAATTTAATCACACTCTCGATGTCATCAACCGATTTTCAAGTACATTTACATGTTAATATGTACATAATTAAATTACATTTCTTTTTTTGGGCATTCAACAAGTAACTCTCTGTTTAATCATTGCTCTTGCTCTCTTATCAATTCAGACATGATACGTCTGCTGTATTAAATAATTTACAGAGTCAACGAAGAATGTGCGTGTGTTTATCGATTGATAACCGAGAGCGTGATACGATTGAAAATACATCGTATAGGCACACTAGAGTCTACGTCTTATTGTCGCGTCACAACTTTTTCTTCTTAATTCGGCAAGATAAACAAACACGCCACCGATTGCTCGTTGTACAATCGATATAACGGTTATTTTACAAGATTAATAGTTTTTCGAACGGAAGCGATCGATGACGTATTGATGCCGGACAAGACTTATCGCACTAAACAACGAGTAAACTATTTACGTTTTATTATTAGTTGTTAGTATATATTTATCACTTATCTTAATATCGTATAAAGCGGTCGCTATCGCCAAAGAATAATAATTTGACTACAAAGTGGAAGACATCGATTTTGTTTCGTTAGCTTATTTACTTATTTAATATACTCTATCGTTGTATAAAAATTATTAGTCGCTTTAGGTAAACTATAATTAGCGCGAGAATGCACGTGCATATCGTGCGCGCATATAAATAGAATTTATTGCATAATACACATATCACACATCGATGTCCTGTTCACACGTCGCCAGTTTTTCGAGCGAATATTTATTATGTCTCAAGACGCATAAATATAATTAATTTACATTAATGAAATATAGAGCAATTTTATAATAATTAAGTTTTACTGAATAGTTATTTCTTACTATTTAACAAAGATTACTTATTAGAGAACAATTATCTATTTTTATTCATAATTATCGATTAGATAAAGATTACCAGTTAGGATACTTTTAATACAAAAATATGTGCGAGAGATAAAATATATACACACCGAATAAATTTATTTATGCAAAAAAATTGATTTCTATAAATTTAGTTTCCTTAATTCAAAGAAATATTAGGTAGATTTGAGAAAATATTTTAAATTCAGAAAAATGTTTTCTCAAATCTACCTAATACTTCTTTGAATTAAGGAAATTAAATTTATAGAAATCAATTTTCTTGCAAATAATAAATTTTCTTTTAGTGCAGAAATATATTTTTGTTTGTTATATATTATACGCAATACGATATAAAGGTCTCGATGCATTATAAGATGTAATATCGTGAAAGAGCAATAATATTATTTCCATTTTTGATTAATGTTTCTTAACATGTTATAAAACTAAATAAATCGAATAAAACGTGTTTAAATATACATATTCATTATGATCATGTTTCGTCGCATAACCAGATTTCTTTGGAAAAGTATATATCTATTATCTGAAATACTGCTGAAGAATTGTATCGACGAAAATTCCGTCGTTGTGCTCTCTCAATCAAAAAGAACATATAATGCAACCGTGTGAACTGGACCTGTGTAGAACTTTCTTAAGCCTAAAGCGATTACAATGTTAAACATTAAGTGAAAAAGCTTATCGTAATATTATAATCATTAACTTAATATTTCGTAATTATATTACTGAAATTATATTAATATACATCAAGTTTTGCCATTAATTTTCTCAGAACTTTTTCTGTGATAATTTATTTTGCTTCTACATGTTTCTTTAAACGTTTTATTTTGATTTTATCTACTATAACTGATTATGCGGAAATGTGAATAAAAATAAATAAATATACATAAATACATATAAAAATATAAATACACATAAAAGAAAGAAGAATACAAATCACATATATAAAAAGTGCATGTATATTAAAAATAACAAAATACAAATCTGTTTATGAACAATATATAAAATGGTAAACTGATATATTTTTATATAGCGCTTGAATTATTACAATTTAACAATAATATTATGTAACTAGAATTACAAAGTATTACAATAAATAACAATTTATTAATTACCAAATAATAATTTTTTAATTTCTTTTACGTATTAGAATTATTATTATACATTGAATTACCGAGACAAAAATCAATTTGAATAACAAAAGTGGAAAAGAGAATTATACATGCTTGAGATTATTTTTCTTTTACTTCTCTCTGATTACGGTGAGAAATGCTTTTAGTACAACGGATCGACCATGTATTACCAATTAATTTATGAGATATACAAATTCATGCCCTTTCACACAAACTTTCTCTTGCCTGTTATTCTCTTCTCCAAATTTCTTCTGGATCTCCGTTCATTTCCAACGGGTATAAGTTTGGGTAAAGTACATAACAATTACAGACTTCAGTACTTTTACCAGCCATGCATGTTTTTTCGCACGATTTTTTGTATACTTCATAGGCTTCTTTTGCTCTTTTGCTGTCCTCATCCACATCAGGGTTCTTTGTTTCCTTGGTTCTTTTCATTGGCTCCTCTGTCACTGTTGGTTTGTCAACAATCTCACCTTTATTATCCGGGAGTACTTTCGACGACGTTGGTGATAGATCCATAGTCTTCTCCTTTTCAATTTGTTTATCAACTGATATTACTGAAGGTGGTACCTCATCTGTTTTCTCTGGGTCCTCTTTCACTGTTGGTTTGTCAATAATCTCATCTTTATTATCCGGGAGTACTTTCGGCGACGTTGGTGGTAGATCCGTAGTCTCCTCCTTTTCAATTTGTTTATCAACTAATGATACTGGGTTCTTTATTCTCTTGGTTCTTTTCATTGGCTCCTCTGTCACTGTTGGTTTGTCAACAATCTCACCTTTATTATCCGGGAGTACTTTCGGCGACGTTGGTGGTAGATCCGTAGTCTCCTCCTTTTCAATTTGTTTATCAACTAATGATACTGGGAGTGGTATCTCATCTGTTTTCTCTGGGTCCTCTGTCACCGTTGTTTCGTCAATAGTCTCATCTTCATCATCCGGGAGTACATTCGACGACGTTGGTGGTAGATCCGGACTCTCCTCCTCTTCTTCAATTTTTTCCATAGTTGTAAAATCAACTGGTTGTTCAACTTCTCGTTTTTTTCGTCCTGAGGTGGTAATGTTCTCTGCATCGCTGCCCTTACACTGGTCGTACAGTTTTCCTCCCTTGATAGGAACGTTTTTGAACAGCTCCTGATGGATCTCGCACAAAATGAGCATATCGAGAGGTGAACTAAGAATCACAGTCAAGATATCGTCCGCCAGTTCCTTCACCAAATAGTTGAGCCTCCAAGTTTCGTGAAGCCGCATAGTGTTCGGACTCAGAGGTGTTAAAGCTTCACAATAACATCCTAAATTCGCTTCAAGGGACGATCTCAGAGCAAAGCAGTTAACTTCCGAAGGAATTGATAGGTCTTGATTGCACAGTTTCAGGCAGTGGCTGGCAATAACCCACGCCTGGTGCTCGTCGCTGTCGGACTGGAGCTTGCAGTTTACCTTGGGATATCGGGGAAATAGCTCCGGATCCCGCTCTCGCTCGGATTCGGTTTCTGCCCCGGGATTGCAGAGAAGGGCGCAAGCGTCAACCACGAGAGGCCTTGGCACGCTCGCGGCGCGGCCCACCAACGCCAACAGGAACACCCAACAGAGCGTAGGCGTCATCTGAAAATGATGGCTAATCAATATTCTGAAGGGGATGCGGAGCTCCGCGTTCCGATGCCAGCTTATTGGGAGGGATGTATGGCTAAGGAGGAATTCCAGGAGTCTGACCGCGCTCCCGCATAGTATATAACCGAGAGAGTCAGAATGGAATTCGGTAGCCGCTGTATATACAGGATAAACGAGATGAAAGATGGTCGGAACAATTATGAGATCCTAAACTAAATAATGGAATAAACGTTTGCGGAATTTGAACGTGCGATTTCAGTATCGTATTATTTTAAGAGAATTGCTTATCTTGATTTTGAAAATCCGGCAAAACATGACAAAAGGTTTATTTTATTTGTTTAAAACTTAAATTGTTATAAAATATCTTTGAAATAGAATAAAATTTAATAACACTTCTACTCACTTTTAATATAAGAAAAAACGATCCAGTTTCCGCACTCTTTCTCACAGTAAAATTTTATTAGAACGTTTAGAAACAAACAGCTGGTGTTAAGATGAATATCGATATCCTTTTCGGTTTGAGGAATTCGTTGAAAGTGACTTCGATTTACAGAGAGACACACTTACATCGACGTCCGAAATACAAATATCTATTTCGGTTCAGACACTGGTGGCTTTATAGCTTCAGTGCGAAGCAGGGCCGATCTTAGTATTAGTAGTGCCAGGTACAAATTGATAACCCGCACTTTTCTCATATCGAGAAATGCTAAAAAATATTCTTTAATTAGTAAAAAACTCCAAGTATGTTGTTAGAAAAAAATAATCTAGACATTAATAAAGTAATAAAAGTATTATTACTTCGAGATGTATTTTATATCACTATGAGCTTTCTTCATTTTCATATCTATGTCTTTACATAAATAATAAAGTTGAGTTCGTATATTTAAAATGACATTATTTCGAACGATCTTGTTTAAAATTTTAACAATAAATGTGCAGTACATTCTTCCGTAACTACGTCGTTAATATTTTTAATAATAAAATTTATAGAAAACTGAAAGAATCTATAGGAAAATTTAGATTATAAACAATTTTTTGATTATGCGATAAAGCTTTTTGTAGTTATAGGCTTAATAATATTTTTTGAAGTAATACGATGACTAGTTTCTTCTTTCAGTTAGGAAAAATTTCAATTTGGCATTCCGAGCTTGGCGCCCCAAATTCGGTTCCCAGTACAGAAATATTATTCGCACAGACCTAAAACCGTTACCGTAAGTCACCTTTCTTAATCATAACAAACTGTTAGCTTGCGAAACGATCAAAGAAACGTCGGTAGGTTGTGTCGAGCCAAATAGAGCCAGAATCGTTAGTACATGAATATTTCAGTAATACTTAAAATTATAATCGTAAGAATGTCAAATTATATATGTAATTAATGATTTTTGAGATAATAATTGCAAAAATGCTAAATATTTTAATCCATTTTAGATACTCTTTCCAAATGAAAAATTAAATTACGAAATTGCAGAAATATGTTCTAAAGAAAATTTTATTATTCGTATTATTATTTTTTGAAAATATAATTTTAAATAAGTATTTTGAAGAAGAATAGCATTGAACAAAGAAATATTTACACAGCAACAATTGTTTTAGACTAATAGGTTTTCTGTAATTACGGAGATTTCATAAGAACTCGAGAAAGCCGTTGTGATTTTTCTACATAAAAGAAATAATAATAATATATAAATCTTTCAAACGCTGCTAAAGACAAACTCTCCGACGTAGACAAAAGTTGTAACTTTATAAGAAATTTACTTTTAAAAAGAATTAAATAGATTAATCAGTAAATAATAAAAATAAAAAACTATTTAAACTAAATAAGTTATTGCAAATTACTGCTTATACATACATATAACTATGTCACTGTATATATCTCATTCTATATTATAAATTGAATTTAAATTGAATAAAGAGTCTAAATCGAGATAAATTAAATTATTGAAAATATATTTGACACCAAAGTACACATACATCTGCAAGATTTTAAATTATTTTAAAAACAGTTTTATATTTTATTTTGTTAATTGTATTGTTATTTCGTTATATTACATAATAAATTCTCAAACGTACAACAAGTTGCAAAACTAACTTATTTCAATTTAAATACATCACATTCAAATACATTCAAAAAAAGAGAATACGTTCACTTCGATTCAAACATTTAAAATTAAACAAGAAACTTGCTAATTTCAAACACCGGTTTGTCGGTTAAATTGCTTGAGATCGCACACAAAGGCTACACATATCATAGTAATAATATGTATAGTCTGCGATCAAATAATACAGTTTATCAAATTAATTAACTTATATGCAGAGTTATTTCATCACTGCATTTAATTATTTTCAGTTAGTATAAATCAGTTATTATAAAATATTTTGTAACCAAATCGAGATTGTAATAAATAATAAAAGATTTTTATATATTAATACAGATCTATATATACAAAGTGTCCAATTTTAAAGTTTACAGTGCCATATCTTGGAAACCGATGATTTTATTGAAAAATGTTTTAGACAAAAGTTGTATGATTTGGAGGAAGACACATGATTCCGATGTGAGTCGTGTCGTAGATGTAGTTTTCAAGAAATTTTAAAGACGACTAATTTCTTAAATAAAACTGGTTTTTTTCTTGAGATAAAAGTTGTAGATCTCGTCGAAACGTTTTTAAACCACTAGGGTAAAGCTCTCTTTTGTTAAAAATTTTCTGAGATATTTTGTCATGATATTTTTAATATAAAATATGAAATATCTGATAAAGTATTCACTTTTTGATACTTTTATACGCAGAATAATAAAAGGAATCAAATAATAATATTAATTTTTTTATTTACAATTTTACAAAATCGAATGCGTCTACAAAATGCAGTAAAATTTTTTAAAATAATTTTTTCTGTATTTTTTCTTTACAACAATCAATTCTTTTTATTATTCTACGTATAAAAGTATCAAGAAAGTCATCGAAAAGTGAATACTTTGCAAGATATTTCATATTTTACATTAAAAATATTATGACAAAATTTAAAATATCTCAGGAAATTCTTAACGGAAGAGAGCTTTATCAGTGTTTTGAAAATGTCTCGACGAAATTACAAATTTTATCTCAAGGAAAAAAACTAGTTCCATTTAAGACATTAGTCGTCTTTAAAGTTTCTTGAAAACGACGACATTTACGACATGACTCACATCGGAATCATGTGTCTCTTTCCAAATTATACAACTTTTGTATAAAACGTTTTTCAATAAAGTTATTGGTTCCCGAGATATGGCACTGTAAACTTTAAAATTGGACACCCTGTATATAAGACATTAAAAATCTATTTGTAAAAGATTCAATTTTTAGTTCTGTAAGATTTAATTTTGTATTAATTTTGTGAGATTTAATTTTTTTATTAATTTCTATATATTCTGTTATATTTAACTTTATCTCGAATTTCTACTTTAAATACAATGAAAAGACACTAATAACATGCGAATTTCTAAATATTTACAAGTATACTCGGCATTGTACCTTAGAGGAAACGTTAGAGAACGTTTGAATTCTATGAAATTTAATTTTCTCTCTCTCTCTCATTACTTCTAATTGTGTTATTACAATTCTCTCTCTCTCATTATTCTTTTTTACTTTAAATTGTGTAATTGTTAGATTAAGTTTTCAAAATGTAAAATGGAGAAAAACTTTTATAAGTTCAGTATCAATTTTCGAGAAAATTGTTAAATTTGGCAGATTGGATAACTTAACAGATAATACGCACGAATTAATTAAAAGTGCAGATTTAAGAGCAAAAAAGCGATTTAAATATTTCATCAAATAATGAAAATATTTTAATAAAGTTTAGACGAATTATGCTTCTTTATAATCTCACGGGAAAAATATATTTTATTATCAATAAAATACAGCAACACTGTATTGTAGAAAATTTGTGTATTGCTATATGAATTTTTACAGGACCAAAAAAGTAATAAATTAAAAATAGATAAATTACTAAAAAAATAAACAATCTTTGTATTTAAATCACGTAAATTAAGTAAAGCAAATTTCACGGAAATTTTCTAATAAGAATTAAGAGAAGAAAATTGTGTGTGTGTGTGTGAGCCTTATTGTACAATTTCAAAATCTTAATTTATAATGTCAGTTATTCTTTGCTTTATTCTTTGCCTCTTATATGCATTTAATATGCTTCCATAAAATCTTATCTTTCATTAACGATACCGTAATTAATTTGTAAATTTATAAGTAAACTAATTATAAAATTAAATGCGTGTGACCTACACCTGTGTTATATATCCTAAGATTTACATATAAAAAATGCTGAATATCACATAAGCGGTGATTAATTATAATGTAACAATTTAATTTTTGACAGAAAATAAATCTTGGTACTTGTATAAATCACCGATGATTAATTATCAAATAAGTACTGGAACATATTTTCTTTAAAATCTAATAAAAATACCTATCAAAATTTATTTACTCTCAAGTGTCAAACAATAATATATTACATTTAATATCGTTCTACAAAAGAAGCAAAAGGAAAATAACGTAGAAATATCACAGTAAAATAATGTCGGAAAGTTTTTAATGGTGATAGGTATGTGTTTAGACAAATCCTTTTCCGAACGCTACACGGAATGTCAATTCAATCTAAAGTTTCTGAAAACATGAAGAACGGAAAGACCGTCAGTATCTTCGTGGCTTTGAGTTGCTAGCTCACTTCTAAGAGCGGAAGGTGGATGCTGGGATCGATGCTGTCCGACTGCGTGGTTCCATTAAATCGGCGACCTACTCCTCTCCCTGCCAACCATGGTAAAATAACTTGGATCCCCTCTTAAAACAGTCACCTCGAGTTGATAGTTGCTGCTCGTAGAAACTTCGTGCTAAAGCTTTTCACGCGACGATAATGCCCGTTCTTGCTGATACGTCGCGTCGTGACAACCGAGTCTGTGAACAATAGCATTGTTTCACGACATAAGTACTGTCTTCCATCAACGGCTGGTGAGAATTCATATACACGACTATTTAATTGAAATCCGATTTAATAATGATAATGTCACAGTTCAGTAGGGTTAATTTTATAAGTATTACAATCGGATGGTAACGCAAATCCGTTGGATTGGACATATTAGACTTTAGTTGAATCATTTATTTCTTAAGGAGTTTAGAAGATTAAAAAATTTTGTTTTAATAAACATTAATTATAAGGACTAATACAGTAAAATTATTATTATTAGAATTAATTTGGGACGAGCGATAATTTAATCACGTTATATAATTCAGATTTGCAATAATTACATTTAGTGATAATACGTGTTTTATCATTATTCCTACATTCATATCATATTACTTTAAAGGAAAAGAATAATCAGCGAGGTACAGTGCAATCATTACAAAACAATCTAATTAAAATGTTAATGTAAAATTTTGTATGTAATAATGGGTTTTTAAAGTACTTTTTATAATACATATTCTCCAATAGAAAAATGTTAGAAATTTGTTTCGATACTCGTACAAGTGTCGATTTCAATTTTGTCCGTTGTTCACAACTTGAAACATTGACACGGTATTGCAGGAATAGCAAGTTCTCGTGGGTCGTGTTACATCGGTTGCGCCCACATTGAGGATTTACACGCCTACACGCAAAATATACCGACGTCAACGAGAGAGGTACGCGCGGTACACTAGTTACGATCCTGGCCCTTTCTGGGTCTCGTCCTGTCCTCCACCTACAACGAAGGACGGAGGACGGTATTGATTAAATTCACCGACGGCCATTTTGTCCCGGCGTTCTATTGGTTGACGTCCATTTTGTCCTTTCCACCCCCTTCGGTGTAACCATAATCGTTTCTTCCTCTTCTAATATCGTTGTCTCCGTTTACCTACCTGTTCACGTTCTTCAGCCCCGCGAACCACCCTCGTTGTCGATAGAAGACGACGCAGGCGTCGCGACATTTTCCACGGAAGAAATCGGACCATCAGCAATTAGATTCTTCTATAGTAACTCGCTTCACATCCTAATGAGCGTTCCGTTTCTGTTCTAGATGTACCTTGGAGATATAAACTTAACATTTCAACATTGTCTTCTGATTGGTAAATCGATGATATCGTTGATTACTATTTTAGATTTAGTCTAGAAGAAAACTATAAAATGACCCGTTTATTGTCTGATTTTACTTGTAGTTAATTCCTTGATATAAAAAATATTTTGAAAGGTTAAAAGAAAAGAGACAACACTGCTTCTCTGATAATATTATTTTATATTATTTACAATTAGTAATAATATTATTACCTTTTAGTTTTATGTTCTTCCTATAATCATCTTTTTTTGTTTTTTTCTTAAAAAGCTACAAGTAGTACTATTATTTTATACAATAGAATGTTTAATGAGTTTAATCATTTGTATATATATATATATAATTTTATTCTTAAGTTATATAAATGAGCTAAAGTTTTAACACTATTTGAAACTGGTAACTACATGTTTTGTACATTTAACATTTTATCGAGCATCTTCAAGAGCAAAGACATAAAAAGCATATATGACATAATTGTCATACATCTGTTGAAAATTTATGCGGACGTATCATCCTTCAGAACTGTCTTAAACTTCAATCTACTACCATCCTTTATCACCGGTCTCGAGAGATTGAGATTCTTGTTTTCTGAGCGCCTCTTCGTCTCAACTGCCTAAGGTAGCGAATTGAATAACATATAAAAGTATTGGTAGCGGATAGTTCCGCGACGGAAACCGCACGCGGCTAGGATAAACAAAAAGGAGTCTGAAAATATAAAAAAAAAAACGAACAAGAAGAGAAATTGGCATACTTGCTTTCCTTTGCTCTCTTCTTCCCTCTGACGTCAAATGTGACGTTCGCTTCGGGATTGGTGGCATGGCGGCACGCCCTGGCATCCACCACTATGTTTCACCCTTCAACTCCCACCAGTCGCGACTGGACACGGCCACGCCTACGCAAAAGCACCCCCGGTTGGAGAGGGTGGCTGCGTAGGTTGCGCGAGATGAAACTGGGTCAGGCAGACTCGAGGCAGGCCGAGTCAGGCCGAAGCTCGAGAGACGTTCAGGCGTTTTCGGTACGAAGCAGTCCCTTGGAAACCACCCTGAAGCCCGTCGTCGCTTCGCCACTCCGTCGGCATTCCACCCTTAAAACCTACGCTTGTTCTGAGGCAAAATCTAACCCCCGTTGAGACTACAAGCCATCCGGCCACAAAGAAGATCTGACGAAGAAGAAGGCGAGATTAGGTGAGTACGAGATAAAGATTGTATCAGAAGGTAGATAATTTCTTATCACTAGATTACAATTAATTTCTGGTATGTTATAGAATTATCGAGGAACGTTTTAAAATTTAACAATGTATTATTCTATGTGTGTTTTTTAATAAAAATATAAGGATAAGTCAAAAATTTAAAAGATATAGGATTATAAAGTGTTTAAACAATATATATTTTTAAAGAAATTATTTTGAAATCGCAACAAATTTGAATATATATAATTATTTTAATAGGTTTGCTATTAAATAAAAGAGATTTTTTAAATAATAAACTAATAAACCAATAAACAAATAGAAGTTGCAAAATAAGAAATTTTATAAACTTAGATATAGATAATATAAAGCTAAATTACTAATACAGTTTAAGAATTATGTTAAATTACTATGTTATATAAGTTGATAATGTGATTTTTAAGAATACGATATTATCAAAGTTGGATCTGTCAGTATTTAATACAGACGTCATGATTTTTCTTTCTTTTTAATCAACTTATTTTTAATACATAGTTCAAAATTTTTAACTTTATTTAATTTTTATTATAATAACAACAACTCATGGCTTTATAATTTACAATCTTTCAAATACTTATTATGTGATGCGATGACATTTTTTATCAGTGTATAAGAATATTAAGAACATATCTTTTGTTACTGGATTTATAAAGTCTCTCAAATTTCGAAAATTGAAAACTAAATTAAATTCAGAATTGTCAGAAAAAAATTGTAAAAGAAATTAAAATGCTAAATAAAATAATATTGATAACAATATGATCTTTTAAAAACTGATCTTAACAAGAAAACTGAAGAAGAAATTAAAATGCGAAATAAAGTAATACTGCTAACTATATGATAATTTTAAAACTATTATATTAAAACTCTGCCTTATAAAAAAAGAGATTTATCTATTTCCTAAACTTTCCGAAAATTTAATATAAATTATGCACGCGTGTTTCTTTATTTTAATTTAAGAAAAGCTTCAGCATATTGATACAAAGATATAAATAATTACAATATATTTTAATGTTTAATATGACATATTCTTTCTCCCAATACATTCATTAATCATGCATGTTTCACAGACATTCTAATCTCTTATTATACACTGGCGAAGTAAATGTGTTTCATTGTATTCTAATCTCTTCTTTACATGTTCTTCTATTGCACGTTTTAATGTTTTATAAAGGAATCGGTGGATGTCTTTCGGATCTTTTTCAGCTTATTTCTCACGCTTCCAGGACCGCTCTATTGATTCAGAGAGCAAAGCGATCTGATTGCTTGAGAAATTCAAGAAGGTTGTCTTTTAAGTAAACTTAGAACACGAAGTGCAATTGATGATCCGAGTTCGTCCATTCTATGATTATATATTTTTAATAGTTAACAAAAATGAACTAAATTATTTTGATTGTTTGCTCTGTGCAATTCTACACTTTGCGAGTTTATCATATCTTACAAATTTAACTTTTATCTAACTTCTATCTACGATAGTACACGATTGAGCACGATCTTGTGCCTTCTCAATATCGCGCACATCTCTACTTATTAATACTTTTTCTTTTTAAACAATTATTTTCCTCTAAAATTTATTTTCGTAGACGATACGTCAAAGCACGACTCTTAGCGTATTCAAAGATAGTTTTTTTAGCTATCTTCTGCACATGCTTTGATGAAACTGCTTACTTTATATTTTAATGTGTGTAAGTTATTCTTATGCTATGTTATTTTTATTGATTTTATTATTTTTATTTCTTCTTTTCTATATATGCATATTATATAATCTAATTCTTTATTTAAGCAGTAAACTCATAACTTTTATTTTTTAAAATTTTTTTATGTAGGTATTAGTATTTTTTCCAAATTTTCTTCTTTCATTTCTAATAGCTTATTTGTATATAAATTATTTAAATTTTCTAATATTGATTTCTTTATGTATTTCTTATATACAGCTTCAGAGAACCAATCTTAAGCTATTATATAATAACTGTTACTATTACTTTTGCTTCAAAAACATACATGTTTCAATGAGAAAGGAATAAATACGTATATTGTGGATCGATTAGCTTGAAATGTGTGCTACATGTTCTTCGCCATGGTCATGAAAGTGCTAAAGCTTTGTGTTCTAGGAATTAATTTAAAAAAAGACCACAAATTGCTCTCTGTCCATGTTTCTTCGGTCGCTCAGCCTATCGCGGTTACCACGGCGATTCTCGCTTGACAATTTCGCAATCACGCTGAAACTCGCCGAAGACTCGACGCCGCAGTACGTCGTGACTGAAGCGAAACCTATTGTTGATTGTTGTAGGAACTGTTGAGGCGAGGGACACAAGCAGAGACATGGACAATGTGCAAATGATCGGCACTAAAATCACAGCGATCAAGGAATACTTATATGTAAGGCATCCACATTGCATTGCACGTCATTCATTACGTCTGCTCATTTAGTGAGATCGACGTCGACAGTGTCTTTAATTAATATAAGTATTGCTCCGATAACATACTGATTATGTTCTTGTTTTATATTTGATTGGTCAAGCTGATTAGAGTTTACAAAGGAATAATTCCTCATCTTCCGAATACGTTACATTCAAATCGTAACACAAACCGAAACTTTCCATAATAGTATTCTAATAATATAGTAACGCGGAAGTCGTATACCCAATGTTTATGTCGATGAATGGCTATATATATAGTCGGTCACACCGATCGACGAGCATGTAGTACTTGGTGGACATTGTCGACAAGATCTCGCTGATTTCAATCGTAACTACAACTGGGGATTCTTAGAGGCTAACCGTGTTAATTTCTTGGTTTCCAGCAAGCGATTGCCGATACTTATAATAATTAATATGGTTAGTTTAAATAAGCAGATTAAATTTAAGTTGGTTTGATTAATAAAAATTCTACCTAAAAAATTCCCTTTTAATATTTGCTGAAAATTAATCCAATTAAATAAACGTCAATGAAGTAAGTGCAAAGTGTATCTTAAGAAGAGAGATCTTCGTTGTGCTTTGAATTTCAGAATTTCGCACGAACGCATTCGCCTACCAGACTAATGAGCTCCGAAAATACTTATTCGCTCTCTAAAGAGCATTGCAACTTGAAGTACTCCGGTAAGTGACAATTGCGAAAAAGCGTTTTTAGTTAATACTTATTAGAATATTGCATGAGTTTGGTACAAAGATAAATATCGCGAACAACTAACAAACGTGGTGCATGATCGCCGCTTTACTCATTCATGTTCTCGATTAAACTATAATTCTAATGAGACAATAATTCTAATTCAGCATTAGCCGGACACTTAAAATTGGTATAAGAAATTTAGAAAGAATAAATTGCATCGATATATCCTATATTACACAAGCGCAGACTTGGCTTTTTGAGAGCAAAATCCAAGAGTCACAATATTGTCCTGATTTCGTGAGGCCCGTCGGTCGGAAGGGTGCATAATAATAGAGGATTTAGAATTATTCCAAAGAGGTTGGTAGGTGCCGAGTGGCTGAGGACAGATTACACGCCGCAGGGAGACGGAAGGGTTTGTCATCCTCGTCGTTTGGGAAGTGTTAGCGGGCGATAACGACACGCGCGTGCCGTTCGTAGAATTGTGAATATTTGAATGGATTTTTATTTCAAAGAATGATTTTTATTTTAAACAACACCGTAAATCTCGCGCAAGAACGAGAATTTCCCTTGAGGACGTAAGTGAATTACGTCGTAATGCGAAATCTGCAGTATTACTATAAATTAAGGTCGTAATCCGGCTTATAAATCGGCGTGACTAATTGCCACGTGTAACAACCCTCAGAAGGCGCTTTGATTAAAGTCGAAACGCGAGGGTTTAGACACATCTGGTACCAAATGACTATGCACACGATAGACATATCGACTCCGAACTCAATGATATACACTTGAAAAAGTCCACGAGATATCACGTATATAAGAATTAAAATTAGAATACAAGTAAAATAATTATCGCACTTAAAGCCGTTTATTTAAGTAGAAATATTTATGCGCGTTGTGCACATTTTATTATTACAAAAAATATTAATTAGTAAGTAGAACAGACGTCAATTAGATGATACTTATAATGTAACGAAATCTTGAGCGACTGCAGCTACGGGCTTATTTGTATCTCGAAAAGTGCTATAAACCTCGAGAAAAAGGCGGAGGTCTTTGGACATTAGATTGATGGAGCTGGATTAGCTGGATCCGACCGCTGGAAGCCGGGGATTTCCCTTGTCTAACCATAGGCTCAAGGCAATTCACCATAAGTTTTCGTGCGCCCTCTTTTCTTTAGTCGGCTTCTATTCAACATTCGTGATCATTGAAAAAATATTCTTATCGATCAAAGAGCGAAACTTTTCAAAAAAATTATTACCGGCTAAAGAGCTCTTTTATAATTTTTATCTTCAGCAAATACTTTTGCTCAAATATTAGCCCGAGCTCACGATTAATCTCTATTATTGTAAAGATTTAATAAAATTATTATTTATATTTATATTAAGTTAATGAAGCACAGTAGCGTGTTATAAAACTTGTAAAATTCTGACAATTCTTCTATATATCGTTATCAGTATATGTAGTTTAAAATAATAAAATATATTATGTTTTTTTGGCAATATTAAGAGAATTGAAAATAAGGACGTAATGTTATATCTTCTAAAAGAATCTCGCTCGCACCGCCGCGGCCGTCTTAAAATGCTAAATAATAATTTGAAAGCAAAGTCCCATAGTAGCTTGGCTGTTTATCCAAGGGATCACCTTAATGCAATGGGAAACGAGGGGATGGTTTACTTCATGGGATATTTTATGGTTGCGCCACGATAGAAGGACAGTTCAATTTACCCAGGATTTACCGCGAGCGCATTGAAATGTTCCACTGCAACAACTTCGTTCTGTCTTCATTGAATCTGTATGATTCAATGATCTAACTATAAGCATATATGTGTATATTAATAGGGTACATTGTAATATGTCTTATCGTGCTTTGCTCGCAATTGCAAAAATAATTTTGATATTTTATATAAATAGCATGTAAAATTTTATGCAAAAACTATATATTTTGATATTAATATAACTTTTATTATTTACTTACAAAGTAAATTTAGTCTGAAAACAGTTTTTAGAATTTTATCGTTTACTTCAATATTAATTTCTAATATTAATTATGTGAAGCTCAAGTTGGAAATTATGTTTATTGTTTATGGGAAAATTGCATTTTGCATGGTTTTTATAGCGCAATGAATTGCATGCTATTGTATTAATAGACGGACATAGTATTGTAAGATATCAGAAAGGATTCGCTTTGAACGGAAAAGAAGAGAAAGAAGAATGTGCATAAGATGGTGTCATCCCACCAAACAAGTGAGAGTGTGTCAATATAGGTTTATACTTTCAATTGTTTGATGAGGTGAAATCATTCTAATCGCGCGTTATCTCCGAGGATGCTGTCAAAGTCATGATGGTAGGTCAAACAATGAAGTGACAGCCGAAAGGAATCTTGTCAGTACGGTATTAATCACTATGGTAGAAGAGATTTCACTTGATCCCAACAATTAGAGAGTTATCGTAGTTATTGCGTTGTACTGTGCACATAAATTATTATTATCTAACTTTATTTTTATAAAGTATAAAGATGTAAGTTTGATAAAAAATAGGTACTTATTTATTATACAAGCGCTACTTAAAAAGAAAAAAATATATACATGTATCTCGTATAACAGTAAATTTAATTATTTCAACAGATAGTACAAATAGATCAATAATCGCTGTACTTTCAAGTGAGAAAATATAAGCTTATATAATAAATAAGTACTAAAATTATTATATATAATATAATATAATATAATATAATATTATATAATAATATATATCGTAATTTGTTTCGAAAATATTGGAAAAATTATTTATGATTCCTTTTAAATAATCTATGCATGATCGTGTGTATTAATGCTCATTACATTGATGTTTCTACATTGATGGTTGTCGTAAATAACTTAACCGTTATTTAACAAATAAACGAGAGCAAAGAATCCGCGCTTGTAATTTTTGTTTTGTTCACAGACATTCTGCCGCATAATGCGGAAAGTTATCCAGCAACTAAAGAGTTCTTGATGAAGGTGGTGGACATCCTGCTGGACTTCGTCAAATCAACGAACGATAGAAATGTGAAGATCCTCGATTTTCATCATCCTGCCGATATGATGCGTTTGCTCGATCTAGAAATTCCTGATACCGGATTGACTCTTCAACAGCTCCTACTGGATTGTTCCACAACCTTGAAGTATCAAGTAAAGACCGGTAAGAATACTCAAACTTTTTCCATTTTCTCAATATATTAGAATAATTAATAAAATTTAATCGAACAACTTTTAATTAGTCAATCATGTTTTTAAGCGAGTCGGCTGTTAGCCAAATTTGTATAATTTTGTAAATAAGTAATTGCTGTATAGTATATAATCTTAAAAATTACGTAACAAATAATATATAGTTTTTTCAATAATAGAAAATGAGCTAATAAATATCACATTATGGATAAATATATGAATTACTTCTATTCCAATTTGTGTTAGATTCTTAATTAATAGCAAACCAAGAAGTTAAATATCAGCGGGATGTATATACTTCAAAAAGAGCACCCGTTACAATTATTGGAAAGCCTAATTATAATTACATTTTGGGGAAAAGACAACAGAAAAATAGATAGTAAATTTTTAAGAATTGAGAAATATTAATATAAAAAAATAAACATTTTTGTATTACTTTGCAAACTCAAGTTATACTTCCGTCATATACCTAATATAGAATATTTCGAACGGTTATCAAATGTTTGTATCAGAAAGGTTATCTTATTGTCAGTCAATTCAATCGGAACGTCTCGAAATGTTTTGAAACGTTTCGGAACCGAAACATTCAGCGCGATCGTTACAGAAAAACAAACATATACATAGTCTATTCTGTAAGGACAAATATTTATGTATCAAAGACGTTTGTCCTTTCGTAACTCTTATTACCGAAAAGCCTTTTCATTTTCTCTATTTCTATAACTTTCAAATTATATTCAATAATTTCATTATTATTTCATATATACTCATTCAAGAAGCTAAATATTCTGATTATTTAATTCCGCATAATTTTAAACTATTTAAAAATAACAAAAAATTGAATTAAAGTAACTCTGCTTTTTCTGAATACCTTTACAATTAAAATATTTGTGTGTCAAAATTATTATTATCGTGTCAACGCAAAATGCACAACGTTCCTGAGATAATAGACAAAAATACTGCAAAAGTGCAAGCACCCCTATCAAGAGGAGCTTTTTGACACCGTTGCTATCGCACGTCCCTATCCCCTGGGGCGATAAGCCACATAATTTCATATTCAATTTAGCATACGCGCTCGCAGGGGCGAAGATAAGGTAGCGACAGACACCGGTAATGAAATCCGACGGCTATCGGCCAACCCTCGAAATAGATACATTGACGTCGTGTTTGTTATAAATAGGCACAGAGACACACGCGATAACTATAGAACTTCCGTGATATTTCCGTGCTCTTTTTGTGTCACATTTTATATTATCGGAAATGATAAAATATTTTATAGAAAAAGCTGCTTTGTACGTTTTCTCTTACACTTTAGTATAAATCATTTTAAAACATATATATTAGTTATTAGTACGTAAAGTAAGATTTTTCCTTTCACATTTTATGATCAGTTATCAACTAGATTTTGTCACATAAATACTTTAATGAAATTTTAATAAACATATAAAACAGCAAACTTGTTAAAAAAGTATACGTATAAAATTAAGTATTTTTGTATATATATTATTTGTCTGTATGAGAACACATTAAATTCTCGTCAGTTCTTTTCGTTAAATTTTTTTATTATTTTGCTAATTCCTTATAAATTCTATAAGGTATAAAGTAAATTATCCTCTTCGAGTTCTTTAGATGTGCATTTCATTTTAACAAGACACGAAGAGCAAAGTAAATGTGTTCATTATACATGAGAGTGTATCAGTTTGCGGAAATTTTGTATTAATAACGTCGGATCTATCGAAGTGACTGGAATATCAATATAGAGGCTCGGTGAAATACCAAAAGTCAACCGCGAATCTCCCACGGCGTGCGAAAGTTCGCTATCTCGGTAGGATTCGATTACCAGCTTGAATGGATGGTAATGCACAATGGAGCAGACCTAACTAAACTTAGGCCAGGAATCCCGTTTGTCTGCAGCCTATGTAAAAGGAAGCAAGGGCCGCGTGATCATCCCTTCGATATCGAAGGGCGCGTGCACGATACGTGCCGACAAAAACTCGTTATTAGATTATATGCCGCAAGATTCGGGTACCCTTCGCATATCGGGTTTGGAGAGGGAGGGGATATCTACACTTGTGTGTGGCTACAGGAAAACGTCCTATCAACTGATGTGTATCGATGCAAAAGTCGTTTTTTTAGAAGAGCAAATATATCAGAAATATGTTGAAAGGTGTCGATAACGGTAACGAAAACGATGATCGCGAAAAAAAAGTTAATAGATTTCGACAATAGCAGTACGACAGTACGACTGATAAAACAATGCAGTCTAGATATTTAAATAAACATATTAAGAATAAAAATGTACTTGCGCGGACGACTATAATAGTTCTCTGATAGTCTGAAATTAAAAAAATATGATATAGAGAAGTAGAGATTTTAAATATATAAATCGGCTTATAAACAACACGAATGTTATATATTTAATTTTTGAATAAGGATATTTTTGATTAATTATATAAAGTTGCACATATATAAAATTGCACGATAATGACAGAATATCGTTAATCGATTCGTATTTGCTAATGATAGTAACAGGTTTGAATGAGAAAATTTCTATAATAATCGTATTTGTACAAACATATTAAAAAATCACATATATCCGATAAAACACACACATCGCAACGCAATTCCGTTCAAAAACTTATACTCCATTTACTACGACTCACAAAACTTGTACAAGCACGAGAAATCTGTGACATATCGAAATTCCAGCTGTTCGGAAAGAAACTGAAGAGTTATGCGCTTGAATGTAACTCTTTCTAGGTCACATCACCATATATGAGTGCCGAATATTGTCCGCAGGATGTTTCGCGTAATCTATTTCTGTCATCTGGTATTTTTATCGTTACGTAACTGAATATTGGATTGAATAATCTTTTCTTTATTCACAGATTACAATTTTTTTATATAGTAAAACAATTATAAAATTATCATATAAAATGACAATTGATACAATAATATAGGAAATAACTTAAGCAGTAGATATAATTTTCTACATAACTGTAATTAAACAAAGAATTGTCCAAATTCGTATTATGGCTATAGCATAAAAAGACTGCGACGTTATTGCTCACATAAGTTTTCACGTGGCACTCGGGGTGGCGAATTTCAATAGGATTGGTGTAATTAAGAGCCATTTCTACATGATTTTTCCTTAGTAGGGAAGAGGGGAAACAGTAAATAGGGAGCGAAACCCAGCTGCAGAGGGTGGTACACTATGCGATATAGGGGTAGCGGTATTTCGCGAAGCTTTGGCACGGCAGCATCGGGATCGGGCTGTGCAGCATCACGCGGAGGAATTTAAATTGATATCGATAGTTCGTCGTGGAATGCGTAAATCGGTTCGTCACGGAATGCGAAAAACGCCGTATCATGGGAAGTATTCGGACGATGATAGTTTCCGTCGAAATAGATCAAACATACCAGACATTTAAAATACGTAACGCATTTGTTCGCTTGGCAAGGTATGAAGGGCATTAAGCTCGATTCTATTTTCTGTAAATTATCCGATTAGAAAGAATTAGTTTTATAAAATGTGTCGTTATATATAATAATAACGTTATTAAGTAAGATACATTTCTTAAAACGTAAAATAACTTACAGCTTTTCTACAGTTTTTATAGCAGTAATATTTATATGTTCCATTAGCGAAATAAGAGTCATAATTTTTCATAATGCAATGAACAAAGTGATGTAAATAGCGTATTATGACTCAATATTTTGCAAAATGTTTTATAGACGTAATCTAACAGCAATGCCAAGCACAGTGTTACCTTCCTTATGAGCGGTATGATTGATCGCGCAGCATTAATGTTAAGCCCGAGTTACACACTTCGCTCCATACAAATCCCGAGTCCTATAATATATCACCGCAGTCTGCTCGGAGCAGGTTCTACTTGCGGAGCGTTCTCTCTTTTTCCCGACTACGCCGAGGGCAGGAGCAAATTAGTCGGAAAATGATTCCCTGGATAGCATAATCGCTACGAAGAATCGGCCGCGGTTGAGACAAATCGTTCATTGTATTGCAACTGAAAATCGAAATCCTAGATACACATAGCTAATTTTAAAAATTTAATTTAAAAAAAAATCAATAAGTCTTTTTGAATCTGCATCGTTCATCAGCTTATTTAAGATTTAAGATAATATTACCTATCATTAATCTTTGCTTGATATTTGTTCGTATTTATCTATATCCAAAAATTACGTACAATATAGGAATTACAAATAAGAAACAAAAACACATTAGCTAATATAACATGAGATTAGAGTAGTCAATTTAACGTAGCCTCCGCGAGAAGGTGCCAAGACTACTCGTGCAAACTTGAATTCGCGGCACGAATCTACATAACGCAAAACGGCTTATCTTGCACCAGTTGGTCGCACGTGTTTGTTTTTCCTGGACGGTATACGCGTGCAGAGTTTGAGAGCCTCTGCAAACAATCTAGTCGAGCAGCGACGCGTGTGACGCGCAAAATGCGGGCGCTTCGGACCATCGAACCCTGCTCCACCCTTGGCCAGGGCGCGATTCTGTCGCTCCTGCTAGACGGAAAGAAGAGAGAAGATCGCATCTTCTCGCAGACCCCCTCGACCGGACGCGTGCCACGAGCCACGGACCGAGATAATTGCGAATAACAGTACGACAAACGGCTCAAATACCACCATCTGATATCGTGTCTGAGGTGATTTTCGTGTCGGATCGTTGATATTTGCTTCCATCTGTGTAGCCATTTACAAAGATTATTGAAATAGTTGAGACTTTTCTTTCAAGATAGATGAGAAAGTAAAATCTATCAGACGTTTGCAATCAATATAAATTTTCAGAGCAGATATGGAATATAAACTGAGCGTATTACTAGATAGTATAAAAAGTATATAGCAGATTATAAGACATATTTGATAAATAGAAGAATATCCGTTTGTTCCGATTTGCAACCGTGATAATAAAAATCTTTTTTAAAGAATATCCACTATTATTTTATGCATAATCGTTTTCCATTAATGGAATCCTTTTAATGGAAATACGTGGTCCGCGTTCGTGAAGAGAATCCTCCGACAAGAATCGGAGATTATCCTTCTAGACCTTTAACGTCGGTTCGACTTTACCACGCGTCGAATCCCAGGCTGTTGCCGTCGGCGAAGGGGAATGTCCGTAGTTCGTGATGCCATGTGTCAATCATTACGTAAAACCAGAAGATTAAAGTGTATATTTATCATCGAATAGACAAATAGCGTGTACTTAATACAATTTTCCGTAATCTCGAATTAATATTGTTGGTGTTAAACATTTCTGCCCGTTAGGTATAAATATACGTTCTCTCTAAATAAATTTCCGATGTTAGACGTTTGGTATAAATTTGAGATGTTTAAGTCCCTTTTTATTTCTATGCAATGCCTTTGATATATCAGCTCTATCCGTGCGTTGTGCGGTAAAGCATAAGATAATCGATCACACAAAGACCAAAGTCTTTTCGATACCGGATATTCAACGAAGTGAATCCATCATATTTCAAGGATCAAGGGATTTATGCTATCCCAAAAAAGGTGATAGTGCTCGTAGGGTCCTTTTATATGATGTTGGTGTGTTCCATTGATTGTTTCCGGATGAAACATGAGAGAAAACACGAGAAAATATTTTAAAAAATTTTGATCAGTCATCTTTTTTTTTTATAATTTATAGCTCTTTCGCGCATTTTCTTTCTTTTTACAAATGTTCTAATGTTGATTTAAAGTATTTAAACTAAGTGAGTTTAACGCGGAACGCAAATAGCGGATTAGAAGGCTGAAATGCTTAGGCATTTATGAAAGAGAAGAGTAATTCAGAAAGAGAGAGAAAATAAAGTACTCGCTCCCCTAGTTGCATCAGAAGGCTGCGCTCCCATCGAATAGAAGCATTAGGCCTGATCCTCGCGCGATGTTCAGCCGAGCGGATGACAACGTACTCGGGAAGAGCTTAAATCTCTCTCTTGCCGCCTTTCCTCTCGCGTGCCTTTAACTTACGCGACGTTACAAGGTCGCGTGTAAATGTAATAATACTCGGACACGTGCCACGTCAGCATTATTAATTACTTTGCTGTTAAGAGCCACTTGTCAACAATCACTGCAGCCACTATCGCGGCAGAGTGATTTATCGGCAACGTAGTAATTAATTTTTCATCACCTTTGCATAATTTTCGACAAGAATCCGCACTTTAATGAAATTTCAGTCAAATTATATGAAATTAGACTGCAATTTTTCTCTAAAAATGAGGAAATTTTTTCCTCTTGATTTTAGGACATCCACGTTTCTTCAATCAACTATCATGCGGTCTCGATTTAGTGTCCATGGCTGGCGAGTGGCTAACTGCGACAGCAAACACGAATATGTTTACCTACGAGATCGCGCCCGTATTCATTCTAATGGAGACTGTCGTTCTGCAAAAAATGCGCGAGCTTATAGGCTGGAACAGCGGTGATTCCATTCTCGCACCAGGAGGATCTATTAGCAATCTTTACGCCTTTCTTGCGGCCAGGCATAAGATGTTCCCGTACTACAAAGAAAAAGGACTCTCTGCTATCGGAGGACAGCTGGTTATGTTTACGTCCGATCAGGTTCGCGTTTGAATTTAATGAAATTATTCGCTATTTATATATTTTTAAAACTTTTCTTTTATTCGACAAAATTCAGCTCTTTTAAAAAAGCATTAGCGGAAAATAAAAATTGCAGAAAAATTGAATAGTCATAATGGAATCATAATATATTATGTAAAAAATATTAAGAAATAAAATTTTAAATACTTTCTTGATTGAAATTAACGTAATTGAAATTACACAAGTTTCGAATAGTTGATTAAAGTTTCATGTACTATTATGAGAGGATACTGATTAGGTTGTTTATCATTAGTGTGGATTATTAATGCCTACAGTGCCATTATTCTGTGAAATCATGCGCGTCCGTTTGCGGCATCGGTACGGATAATTGCGTGATGGTGCCTAGCGACGAGCGCGGTCGCATTATTCCATCGAAACTGGAGGAATTGATCCTGGAGCGTAAGGCCAAAGGTCACATACCGTTCTTCGTGAATGCCACTGCGGGAACAACGGTTATTGGTGCATTCGATCCGATCCCGGAAATGGCTGATATCTGTCAAAAGTACAATCTATGGCTGCATGTCGACGTGAGTAATGTTTCTCGAGAAAAAATAAAATATGTATACACATTATATAGTATAATATATTGTATTTAAGTGTGTCTGTGTTCAAGTGCATATCAAATACATAAATTTAAACCCTAACGTTTGTTTGAATATTTTTATATTTATACAACATGAGATAAAACAACATTTATTCTCAATCAAATAAATTTTTCTCGATATTGATCATGAACAAGAAGATATATTAACTATCGATTAATTTCACGTATTATACATATTATATCTACAATAAAACTATATTAAGTAAAAAATACAGTACTATATAAAGTAAAAATACAGTACCTATATATAAAGTAAAAAATAAAATAAATAATAAAAGAAGGAAATATTAATTTAATCGAGTAACTTCAAAGACCCATTTCAAACTGGATACGCTTATGCAATCAAGCCCATCCAAACACGACTTAAGCTGTAAATGCCAAACACGTAAGAACCTTAACGTAAATAATAAATGTGGGAAGCGGCAGAAGTTCCACCAGTACTACATTCGCGAGCGAATAGCAGGGGGAATTCGGAAAATACCGGATCTATAAGTCAGATTAAGAAGTGCTTAAAGAAATCCCACATTTTTATCGCGTGTCTCTCATGTTAATTTCTTGCATTTTATCATCGAATATTTGAAAGAGAGAGATCCATAATCGAATAATTATCTACTTCTGTTATAGGCGGCTTGGGGTGGTGGACTGCTTCTGTCGAGAAAGTACAGGCATCCGAGACTGACCGGCATCGAACGGTGAGTGCTAAATTAAATATTAAAATTTATTTTGATATATATCACAAAAAGCAGTTAAACCGTGATAAAAAAGAAGATATAAATTTATCAATAATTTTTTAATTAAACTGTTTCATAATTTGTCGCCATATTTTGAAATTAAATACTGTTATTCTTTGTATGTTTTTTGTCTTTATAATATTTTATATGTTTATTGCGTTATTTGAAATTCTATTTACTTCCGCAACTAAATCTGTATATTGTGCATATACGTTCGATGTAGGGGAGATCCATGGAGCTTGGAGATCCACGCATTTTATAGTTTATTGGGGCTTAGTTGGGCTTAGTTATAATGGACTTCTTTGAAAAACGCCTCCAACCCGATGCACATCGCATATGTGGGATAAAATCGATACGTTCCTTTTGAGGTAGTTGTGATTCGAACGTCGGGTGCTGCAAATGATTTTACATGAGAATGGTTGAAGGCAGTCAGCCCGTAATGTATCGCTCGCATAAACCGCGATTAGGATACTACGAGGGGCTTAAGGCGTCAGATTGCCCTAGAACTTCTTGCATTAAAAAAATAATTTTATCATATTAGAAAACTTGAAGTAGATATTAAAAAGTGGTGGAAAATATAATATATACAATAATTTTACATTATAAATGGATAAACATATCTTTTACAGAAATTTAATTTTAGATTTATTGTTAGTTATAATGTTAAAAGAATAGTGAGAAAAGAGTACAGCGCTTAATTGGATTTTTTAATAGACAAAGTCAAGTGCAAATTATTATACAAAAAGAGAAAATGCGCAATTTCTGACTGTATATTTGTGGACACAAATTCAACGGAACCCTTCGAGCTGTGATAGGGGTCAGGGGTACGGACGAGACATGCATGGGGTTGGCGAGATTAATCCACGATTTGCATCCAGACGCATCTGCTCCCTAGATTCAGACAATCCCTGACCTGAAAATCGGTGCGAGAAGTCTCTCGGGAATGATTTATGTACAAAAAGAAACAGCAATCCGTCTATCAGAGTATTTTCACCACCAGTATTTTTCAAGAATGTTGATAAGATAATGTATCTTATATTATGTGTCAAGGTATAATAACATTATAATGAAGATAATATTTCTTAAATTGATAAATTTACATAATCAAAAAACGGTTTCTTATATTTATATTACAAAACTTCTCTACGTGTATTTTACTATAAAAAAATATCTACGATTTACTTAAAGACTATCACAATTACGAATCACCTTTTCTTCGCTATGTCGATCGCAAATGCACGCCTGCGATTTTTCTGCGTGGACTGTACTGTGACGGGAACTTCCTTCCTGGAAGTCTTGATTAAAATGGCAAACGAAAGGCGCGTATAGAAAGATCCGACGCATGAGCAACAGCTGGATCAGTTCCCTGGAGCACATTTGCAGAACAGAATTCTCCTCTTATATCGACGCGCCGCGGCGCCGTGCCACCACCGTGTCTTCCTCCGCAAGCTTGAAATAAAAGCCCGTGCCTTGACAATGCCGGATTAAACTCGTACAAAGAGAACTGCCTCCCTCATTCCCCGGCCGGTCCTCTTTCCTCCCCCTCTGTCCCCCTTTGCATTCGCGTCCCAGATTGTGTAGAATTGAGAAAGAACCATGATTTCACCTTCACGGTAAAGTTGAAATGATCGGACTTAAAAAGACAGGCCGGAGAAAGCTGCGGGTGTACGTGAAGCTCAAAGTTCGAAGTGTACGTTTCAAGCCATTTGCTAAGAATAGAAATCGGACCACCTGCTCAACTTTCTTTAAGTCAGCTCCAAGTTCTTAATTACAAGTTCCTAGTCTCTCATTAATCTCTTGAGGAAGTTTAATTATTATTTAATCCTCGTCATTACAGAAATATCTTATGAATCTTTTTACTTTCTGAAGAAAATATCTGACTTGTATTTTCACAAGACTCATCTTCGCTTTCGTGTTACAAGAATATACTGTGTGTTGATAGAAATTAACTTCTGTTAACATCTTCCTTTGATCATTACTGATTGTGAGTCGAAAGTGTAATTCTCGCGCTACCGAACATAGAACTTCCGCACATAGTGTATGCACATTACACTAAGGGTGCGGGTAATTAACATCCCTTGTAATATATATCGAGCGGCTTTTGGGGTTGGCACCTTGGACGAATTTAAAAGCGAATGGAAGGGTGCTGTGGGCGCCAGCTTCAGCTGCGAATCGCATTAATCACTCGAGCTTTATACACACTTCTCAAGTGATCTGTGTGCGAAGAAAAAATTTTGTATCTGACATTTCTTTCTACTTAATTGATACTCATAAATTTATTGTAAAAAGTTTACAGTAATTTTTATGTAAAAAGTGCAACGTAAGTTGCTATTTTAATTTTAACTTAATTATTGCTAGTAAATTATAATTGTAAGTAATAATAAATTGCGAAATAATTCAAACAAATACATGCAATCATTTTTTAAAGTTAATGTTTTACTTATTGAAAAATCTTTAAAATTTAATGCGTTGACGTTTATTTAAATTTAAAATAAAGACTATTTTATAATATTTATTTTGCTTGCCAAATAATTATTTTGCTTTAGACTGTAACGAAAGATGAAGATAAATAATTAAGAAACGAACGTTAACGTAAATTATTGTACAAGAGAAAATATTACACACGAGATCGAATATTTGTTAGAATTAAACAAATAGATATGTGTCGATCTGTAACATGAAGAAGGATGCATACGAGTGAATAATGGACAGTGTCTGCTAATGACACAAATCGCGCTTCGAGGGTGCTTCAAGAGTACCCTCGTATCATCCACAGGATGTTCAGCCAACACGCGGGACCGGCGTCGCGATAAACATGTCACTTGCCAAATATCATATATTTATCATAAAGCACGCAACTTACGTACTTAAAGCTGTTTTATAAAAAATAATATGTACTATTTTCAATTTTTTATAAATCCTATAATTTTATTTATGCCAAATATTTGTAACAAATATTATTTGTTACAACATTTTGTTTCATTATTTACTATATTTGATCAGATTAACTCCTCCCAATAATTTTGTGCACCACTAACCGCTAAAATACGTAAAACAAACCACAAATTTGGGTCGAGGAATGTGAATGTGGATTCTCACATATCACAATGCTTTTTCAAGGATTAAGAAGGGTTAGAGGTTTTTACCGCCGGAGTGGGTCTCCGAGGACCAGGGGGTTAAATCCGGTCCCGTGGCTACATTAATAGCTCTCCTCTCGAATTGATAGACCCCCTTCCGTGGGCACGGCGGGAAGATAACTCATATTTTATCCCCTATTGGTTCCCGTGGGAGTGGATAAGAGTTTGACGACCAGCTGAGGTCGGCTGGCTTTTTCAGTCAGCTCGGCGAAGGCTCGCTTCGACAGGTTGCTGATAAGGCAAAAGAAGAATAATTTTCTACACTATTCGTAAAATGTACGGCTTATTTTGATATACTTTGTTATCACAGAGACCTTTCCTGTTAATAAGATAAAATTGAAGTAAGTTCTTCTTACAATTAGCATAGAATTAAACTTGCTACATTTACAACAATAAATCTAGTAGTTCTATATAATTCAGGAGAATAATAAAAACATTAATAAATTTTTGCTGCGTAAACTTCATTATCTCTCAAAATAATAAAAAATTATTTATCAAAGAAAAGTTTTTATGAAATTCCAATGTATGATTTTTCAGAGCTGATTCAGTGACATGGAACCCACATAAACTTATGGGAGCCTTGCTTCAGTGTTCCAGTATTCACTTTAAGGAAGACGTAAGTTATGAAATTAAACGTTACTAATTAGATAGTATTTCCACTAATAAAAAAAAATCTTTAAGTTACAAAAATAATTATTATCAGCGATATAATTTAACAAGAAATTTTATACCAGGAAATATTATCAGTAATAGTATCTTCTTGTTCGAGACGTTTATAATTAATTTCAGTTTTCTGTTATTTTAATCCTTTCTCCTTTAATGTTTTATTCTGACACGATCGAAACATCGAAAAATGAAATAATAAATCCCCACAAATAAATATCGACGTTGCACCCACGACACGTTCAAGACGTTGCACTTTGAGAAATTCTCCCTGTTTCTGAGCATACTGAAATTCCTGCAGCATCGCGCAAGGGCAACGAGACAACACTAGTCGCATTCCGAGGGGTAGACCTACGTGCCGGGGTGCTCGGCACTACAGGAATTTAATTAAACTAAGAGATAACATATGTTGCCGTCCGTCTACAGCGCGCCGCCGGGGAGGGTCTATCCCCCCACGCGACTCAGTTATTGCTAACTCCGAACTTCCCCTTCGGATATTAAAATTCCGTGCACCGGCTGCCGCGAGATATCCGGGGGAGAACGCGCCGTGCTTTTGTCGGGCCGTGATGCCGTTGACGTTGAAGCGCGGTGTCCAAGGGATGCTTCGTTAACATTGACAATCACGTTGTTTTATCTAATAATACAGATCTACAAGTCGGATATGTGAAAGTATTAATTTTTTTAAGTATCTATGGCTATAAAACAATTAAATACTCATTTTCTACTAATTGTCAAGTATTAACGTTGAAAGACAGTGATAATAACAAAAATGCATAAATGTAGAACTAAAGAATCTTTTCCCTAGCTTGAAAATACAGAAATGTTCATTAGTTATATAAATCAACGTTACTTAAAGTTTTCCACACGATGTAGAACATTATTTAAATAGTAAACTTTTCGGGAAGGAGACTGAACAATAATCTTGTCTAAAACAATGGTGGCCAATAATGGAGTACAACATTGGTGCGACATATCCGCCATTTTGTAAATTCAATATCCTGGAGTATTCCTCCTCACGCGCATGTGTTGAAGCATCGTATCGATCCAGACGGACTCGCCCTCTTCCTCCTCCGGCAGCCTGTCAATCGTAAACCATGCGAAACAATTCCGGAAACGCTTCGTTATCGGAAAAAATGTTGCAGGCACACCCGTCTCTCGTATAAATGTTTTGAAAGCGAGAGCTGTTTCCATTTTTGCAGGGGCTACTGATCAGCTGTAACCAAATGTCCGCGGAATACCTGTTTATGACGGACAAGCTGTACGACGTGAGGTACGACACTGGCGATAAGGTCATTCAATGCGGCCGTCACAATGACATTTTCAAGCTTTGGCTGCAATGGCGCGCCAAGGTACAAAATCCAATTGCATTGTTACAGAAAGTCGATTTTACGCTTTCTCATTACACGTCGACTCGGCGTTCTCTTCAGCAACACATTGGCTGCGCTTCCACTGTGATTTAAACTCAGGGATGAATTTCATTTTATTATTAGGGAACGGAAGGTTTCGAGAAGCACATGGATCGGCTGATGGAACTGACGGAGTACATGGTTAGAAGGATTAAACAAATGCCCGACAAGTATTACCTGATTCTCGAACCTGAGTTGGTGAACGTCTGTTTTTGGTATCTGCCTACGCGCGTGCGGAACATGCCACATACCGCGGAGAGAATAAAAATCTTAGGCGATGTGAGTTTGATTAAGAACATACAAGATACAAACAACTAATTTAGTCAAATTCATTAATATTATGAGAAAGCTTTAGAAATCTCTCTTCCAAAGAAGTTTTAGGATAAGAGAAAACACTTTGTTTATGCTTTCAGATATGTCCAATTCTGAAAGGTCGTATGATGCAAGCTGGCACGCTGATGGTTGGTTACCAGCCGGACGATCGACGGCCCAACTTCTTCAGGAATATCATTTCCAGTGCCGCTGTAACGGAGGCCGACGTCGATTTTCTTCTGGCTGAGATGGATCGATTGGGCCATGACTTGTAAGAAAATCTGTCCACACATAGGCATTAATTGTACGATGTGCAGCGATTAGCTGACTGGCACACTCATCATTGGCAAACCCGCATCCGCGATCTATCTGAGTGAATTTTTCGCGACGTGTTTTAGAAAAATTATAAATTCGAGACTCAGGTCACAAAATTCGGAACCACCAATACGAGAACGTAAGACATACGATGAAATAGACGGTTTTAATGTTACGATTGAAGATAACACAAATATCGATTTTTTCCCCGGTTTTATTATATATTCTCTAATTTTCCGCCAAAATGACGTCACATTTTAATAATGTAAATTATTTATTTTTTACTTGAGTAAGATTTTACTTATTAACTAAAATTATAGTATGATACAGTATTGTATAATTTTACAAACTTTATTTTACACGTAGTGTAAACTGTAAAGCTATCAATTTCTAATTAATTTAGAATTTAAATTTTGGTTAGATTGAGCAAAGAAAACATTTCTCGTGGTATTCTTCAGACTTACACATTTGCCCGTAATCATTCATTCATTATTCCATAACATATTTCATAAAATCTGAATGAATCGATATACTATAATTTATTAGTACATCAGGAAAATAATTTTAATTTAAATATTATTATTGAACGGAAAAAGCGATGATATTAGTGAAGGGTCGATGTGTAGTTAAACGCTTCTTTACATATCTTGCGACCAGTTTGCAGCAGCTACGTGCACGTCGAAAAATATATGTAGTATATAAGTTTCCTAGATTTAACAAAATACACGGCATATCCAAGAAACGAAGTTATATGAATCAAGTTACAAAGTTAATGATGCTTCCGGCCGTAAGCTATGCAGATTTGTTATTTTTTGCTGCTTGATGCACGCGCGATAATATTTATGCAAGTGATAAAATCATCAATCACTCATTAATCGAAGCAATAATAGTGTACATCCGCTTTTCAAATAAAACATCTAAAAAAATTTTTCATCTCGAAACGCGCATTAGGATGTCGTTGTTCAAAATTTATATCGAAGACTTATTTTTAATGTATACACTACTTTTGCGAATGATATAGCAAATTGGTTTTGAAAGATTTAGGTATAAAGTTACAAATGGTTCTTTAAATTTATAAAAAAATGTTTTCTTCTTGCGAATATTTTATATTTATGTGAACACGTTAAATTAAATATATTTAATTTGTTAACGATTTTTGTACAGTTTATTTGAAGATTCTATATACCATTTACCGCGTCTTACGCTCTTATTAGCTTTCCTTCTTGTCCATTAATTATATATCAGACATATCTATGAGATACTTAATAATTTTAATCATTTAATTATATGTATAGTTAAAATTGTTTGACAAGTTTTTGAAAAGTTATGCAAAATTAGTTAGTCATGCAAAAAAATTCTCACGCATTCAAATAAAAATATTTATCGTAATTTAATCTCAGAATCTGCAGTTTGTCCATAATACACTGGAACGAAAACAACTCTGTCTTCGAACAGTGTAAAAATCCATTTAGAATGTAAATTGTAAGCGCTACGGCTAATCTGTCGGAGCTTAAGTGGTGCTCTGTCCCCATTGTACGATTTGCAACGAATCGTCAGCTATTAGCTACGGAAATAGAAAATTTCTATCTCCGTAGGGATAGATAGCACAAATACGACATTACTTTCCATAAAAAATAGATTTAACACCGAGCGTTCTTCTGTTGAAATATTAACGGAGTTTATAATTTGTCGATTGTTTGCGAAGATAATGTTACGAGATGGACTTCATCTATGATATACAAAAATATATTATAATTTACTGTTAAACAGTTCTAATCGAAAGGAGAGTACTAATATATATTTAATATAGATATATAAAAAAAGTATAAATATATAAATATATCAAAGCATATATTATATATATTTAGAGTTGAAATTTTAAGAATACAAAACACAAACCCATGAAAGTACATGCTTTTTCGAATATTCGTGCGAACGGTTGCCACTTACAATTAGTTCGTCGATTCTGTTACAAATCTATCGATCGTTTTATTCAAACGCCATGAATGCACTATTGAAAGTAATAATTGCACGTCACAAAGAATTGTGTGATGCAACAATCATTTTCAATATTTTAGATCTCATATAAATTCTCGAGAAAGTATAGTTCTGTAATTTCCTAATATTTTTTACCTATTAATTACAAATTATGCTCTTATACGTTTGTGATCATTATTTTACAATTTACATTATATAAATAATTACAAACACAGTGAACTTATTATTACGAATGACTACAAACGTTTCGATTTGTTCGACACTTGCAATAGAACAATTCTATAGATTTCGATTCACTCGCCAATATGGAGTAACAGAAAAAGGTATTTAAAGTAAGTAATATGAAATATCTAGATATAATTATACAAGAATTATAAGTGTATTTATGTACACAACACACACATCTTTGGATTATCTCGTGATTGCCTTGTTTCTTTTTGTGCCGACGATTACCGTGCCGTCGTGACAATTAGCATAAGTTTAAATAAATATATTTAGATGGGAAACCGCAATTAGTGCCGGGATTAAATTAATACAGGATTAATCGAAGTAGAAAGCAATCGATATATCCTGATACCTAATTTAATGCCAAAGATGTTAATTCTACATATTTAAATGGAAACTCTTGGCTGATGGATTATAGCGGGTGATGTCAATTCAATTTGAAATGTTTGTAATGTGTAAAAATGAAGCGCATTATATATATGCTGAACTCTGCTTCAATGAGACAAATAAAGACAAAAATTATTTAAAAAAAGTAATTGATTAAAGTATGTTCACAGTATTAGGTAAAAGGAAGAATAAAAAAATCTATTTTTCTCCTTAGGATATAAGATTTTTTTTATCTGTATTCTTACATAAAAAGCCATTAATAAGAATTCTCATTGTAATTAATTTGAAATAAAGATATAAACATTATAAACATTTTTAAAAAATAATATCTAAATTCATTATTGCGTATAAAAATATCAAAGTTTTTATAAAGCAGTTTTTAAATGAGTTGCAGCAGATATTGCCACACAATTTAAAATACTGTTTATGAGATTAGATTGTATTTGTATATTTTGATTCAGAGTTCAAGCAATTCATTTGCAATCATTATGCGCCAAAGGAGGGACAAAATGTATTTTTCGAGAAGAAAATGAATTAAACTATTCATCTGACCAGCAAACCGATACCTGTAAAAAAGAACTCTATCGAATCACTGTTAACTATTATTCATAATTCTATCAGCGTTGCGAGTTTTTTTAGACATAGTCGTTGGCACTGCCGACATAGTAATCAATGCTACTCATAAACGAATCTCTTTCTCTCTCTCTTGTGATTACACACGTCTCTTAATTCCCGTGTAAATGATCGTTTTTTAAGCAAAGAGTGATATATTTGTACGGAAAGTATACTCGTCCCTGTAGACTCCCGACTATTTAATTTGCTTATATAATTAGTAGATAACATGTTTTTGGTGCTGCGCATTTTTCTTCGGGATGTGTAAAACATCTTAGCACATTTATGCGGCCAGTGTAATGGACATAATTAGTAATAGTATTAATATAGTAAAGTATTAAAATACCGATTTATTAGATAAATTATACAACTTGTACACAATTACAATTTAGAATTGCAAATGTTATACTAATTTTTTTGTAGGTAATCAAAGAACCGTATTATAAAATTTGTATATAAAGTGCCATTTTAATGCATATATATATTTTGCATATTGTTGGCGCGATATAAAATTTTAAATCTAAACTTCTTTTAAAATAAATTATATTTAATTTTCTTATATATAATGTTATGTACATAACATGTATTTAAATATTACGCACATTTCTTTAATGCACTGCACAATTTACATTTTTTGTATAATGCACTCTAAGCCATGTGCCATTTACTGCACTCTGCTCTTATAATATATGTTATATTGCACACATTGAATCTTAATCATCATATTGCGTTAAAATATTGGATTAATAGTATTTATCAGTCTGTTTTGTCTATCTTCGATAGTCTACATCGACGAGAAATACGTATATATGTAATCGAATAAATCTTTTACGATTACACGATTGTGTTAACGAGGTAGAATATCATGTCATTCGTGATAATCATTATTAATATAAGTTCCTTTGCTGGCGATTTATCGCGCCGACTTTAGATGTCGTTGATCTCATTAATTATTAGTCTAATTATTAGTCTAAGTTGATAACGAAGTAAAGCAACAACAAAGTCCCACGTCTTCCAAACGATGAGAGTATTGATTAGTGTTTAGCGAGGAAACCTCGAAATACTTCCGAGGAGAAAGCTGTCCTTGTATACTGTAATGAGAAAAATACATTTATATATATACATATATATATATATATATTATAGAAAAAATATATATGTACATGCGTGTGCGTAAGATGTTGTTGATATGCGAACGAGAAGCGAAAGTCAAGAGTATGTGCGGCGATGTAGAGATGTTTGCTAGCACATAACTATGTTGTTCGAATACCGCCTACACCTAATTGCCCTTATTATCCACTGTATATCAATGTCTAATAAACTGCTGTTATCCCAAATTATCAATACGTGACTCATATCTCGTTTCTATTTTTTTTTAAATTATACATAAAGATTAACATATTAAATGTAAAATATATTTACACCATGTATAAGTTTTGCGTAAAAATTCCCAGTATAATTTGAAAAACAATTAAAAACGTTAGAAAGTTTATTCCAATTTGATATCAAAGAATTTATCAATTAAAGAAAAAAAGAGTGAGCTGGAGCATACATGTTACGTAACAATAACTGTTTTGCCTCTATATATAACAAGTTTAACTGATAAACATTCAAGGCAAATAAAACAGCCGATAGAATGCTTTTCGTTGCATTAATGTACGGAACTAGTTAAACCAGAGGCTTGCCGGCGTCGAGCCTCGTAAACAGGTGTATAAATTACTTCCCAGCCGAGTTCGGTGGGATCTCGAACGTTACTATCAGATCGTCGTCACTAGCAAGTAGCACATACGACAGAAACCGACTGGACAGACAGTAGTTCGTAGCACAGCTGTGACCATGAAATCTTTCATCGATTACTCGGCATCTAGTGAATTCCCGATCGAAAATTTGCCGTATGGGATCTTCTCTACCAAAGATAAGGTAAGAAAAGTCGAATTTTTCATCGTAGATTGTACATAAATCATGCCACGTCATGTGATTTCACAGCAATTAAATACAGATATATAAATACGCATTTTCAATTTTATTGAGATTTAGGAAATTATGAGTTGTTTTTTGATAGAATATAATAATCTTTCACGGATTTTTGTAATATTATTGAGATTATTAGAAAAATTACGCAATATTTTGGGCATAAATAGTATATTTCTTCATAACGTGATATGTGTAAAGACTATAAAGAATGGAATACACGTTATCATTCCATTCTTGCTCACATTCAACGCCGTCTAGTAGCAGTTTTATTTTGGTACCATCGGCTGGTATATTACTATCGTTCGATAATTTTCACTTTGTCTTCTTAAATTTCAATAAATTACATTATTTTACAATATTAAAGAATCGCAAAATTTATTAGATCTGCTTAAAATACAAGAGTTACAAGAGTTACAGTAGTGTTTTATTAATTTCAAACGAATAAATAACACATTAACTTTGCCAGTGATTATTAACCAAATTGAGAATTTTAATCGACGTAACTGGCAATCAAGATATACGCGTTTTAAGATTTGAAATTTATTATAAACTAATAAATTTTTCAAATCCTTCGTGTATTTCCAAGTACACGAATTTCCAACCTACTAAACTGCGTGCCAACCAATTTGTCAGATTTTAAAACACAGTTTCGTTGGAGAATTAAAAATCCCCTACCCCCCTGATTGAAAGAAATTATTGCGAAAAATATTACCTCAGCCAGGGTTAATAATCACTGGCGAAGTTAATGTGTTACTTATTCGTTTGAATTTACACTGTCAACTGAAAAATCGGTGTTTCATCTTATTATTATTACTTAGTCACCTTAATATGTGTTATTGCGATAAATATTATCACAGCCTCAGTGGTCGAATTGGCACGACACCCGCACGGCATACGGGAGGTTCCAGGTTCGAACCCTGGCTGAGGTAATATTTTTCGCAATAATTTCTTTCAATCAGGGGGGTAGGGGATTTTTAATTCTCCAACGAAACTGTGTTTTAAAGTCTGACAAATTGGTTGGCACGCAGTTTAGTAGGTTGGAAATTCGTGTACTTGGAAATACACGAAAAGGATTTAAAAAATTTATTAGTTTATAATAAATTTCAAATCTTAAAACGCGTATATCTTGATTGCCAGTTACGTCGATTAAAATTCTCAATTTGTTTTATTAATTTGTTTCAATTATATAAAATAAAAATAATATATATTTATTTAAAATATAATTTATTATCTTTTTAAAATATAAGAGTTGTAGCAATGCTTTATTAATTTGTTTATATAATAATTAACTATATCTACTATTATATATATATATAATAGACATAATACAGTAGATAATATTTATTCAAAATATTTTAGCCAGAGAAGAAAATAGGAGTTGCAATTGGTGATGAAATTTTAAATTTAAATGCTATTGCGAATTATTTCGATGGACCACTGTTGCAAAATAAACAGGATGTATTTCGTCGTGATTGCCTAAACGATTTTATGTCACTCGGAAGACCAGCATGGCTAGAAGCAAGATCAAAACTTCAAAGGCTGCTTTCTGTCAATAATAAAACTTTGCAAGATCCGGAAGTCCGCTCTAAGTAAAAAATCAATAAACAAAAATTATTATTGTAAATTTATGTTATAGATCTTTAAGAATCTTATTAATTTTTCTAACATCTTTCTCAGAACCTTCGTCGCACAGAAAAATGCTATAATGCATTTACCAGCAAAGATTGGTGATTACACGGATTTTTATTCATCTCTCAATCATGCTACAAATGTCGGCATCATGTTCCGTGGGAAAGAAAATCCGCTAATGCCGAATTGGTAACATTTTAATTTATTATTATACGTTTGTATTTTAGAAACTGTAGAAATAAAATGTTTATATATTATATAATAGGAAATATTTGCCGGTCGGCTATCACGGAAGAGCAAGTTCCGTTGTTGTGTCAGGCACACCCATAAAACGACCGTGTGGTCAAACACTTCCGGTTGAAGGTGCGGCACCTGTTTTTGGGCCATGTAGATTAATGGATTTCGAACTTGAAGTTGCTTTCTTCGTCGGTGGACCACCCACAAATCTTGGTGATACTATTCCAGCTTCGAAGGCATATGATCATATCTTTGGGATGGTTTTGATGAATGATTGGAGCGGTACGATATAATTTAAAAAATTTATGCTTTAATTATTTTAAATGTGTATATTATTATGTTTCTGACTTTTTATTTTCCTTTGTAGCACGAGATATCCAAAAATGGGAATACGTCCCATTAGGGCCATTCGGCTCAAAGAATTTGGGAACTACGATTTCTCCATGGATCGTTACGATGGAAGCTTTAGAGCCATTCAAGATACCAAATATGACTCAAGATCCAGAACCATTCCCGTATTTGCAACATGATGAGTCTTGTAACTTTGATATCAAATTGGAAGTTGATCTTAAACGTAACTTGACACTTCTCATTACTTTTTTCGTAATAGTCATTTACATACCAGTATGTAATATTTATACATACATATTGTTTGTGCAGTTTTTTAATTGTATACGATTCTAATTTTTTTGCAGCTTCAAGTGGTGTAGCCACAACGATATGCCGGAGCAATTTTAAATATATGTATTGGACTCCGCGACAGCAATTGGCACATCATACTGTTACTGGATGTAACATTAATCCTGGTGATTTAATGGGTTCCGGCACTATAAGTGGAAACGTGCGTTTAAAATTTGACCATTATTACTCTAATTAACATTATCAGTATAGTTAATATATTAAATTTATTTTTGTCATATTTTATTTAATTTCTTTCGTGCACATTTATTTTTTCAAATTATGTAAATTATAATTTTATCACACAACTTTAATATAAAATATTCATTTAGACTTCGGATTCTTATGGCTCTATGCTGGAATTATGTTGGAAAGGCACACATACCATTCCGTTAAAAGATGGTACCACAAGAAAATTCCTTCAAGATGATGATGAAGTGATTATGCGCGGTAAGTAAATAAATTTACAACATATCTAAAATTATATAACGATTTACTAACGTAATTACATAACGATTAACTTCCAGGTTATTGTGTTGGCGATGGCTATAAAGTCGGTTTTGGCTCATGTACGGGTAAATTGTTACCCACTAACACAAAGTGAAATTGGCATAAAATAAGGCAACAATTATTTAAGCATATTTTGCTGTCTTTTATACGTTTTATATTTGATTTATAGTGTATAATAAACTTTTCATTATGTACTTATTTTTAATTATTTAAATTTATTTTAAAAAATCCATCAATAAAGAGGTTAAACGATGATAGGTATTTAATTTTAATTTAAAATTAAATAAAATTTAATTACATACGCATTTATATGTATTAATTAAATGACAAGTTTTTTATCAAGATGCTACGTAAAGATTTGTTTTTATTATATTTTTCGCTTTAATTATTATTTACAAAACAATTGGTTATTTATTATAAAATAATTAATTATTTATAGTGTTTTACGTGTATTTTGTATTTATCGTCAATAAATACAATGTATGTAATAGAGACAATAAAATTAAACTGCTTACTACAATGTGCTTAAGGGAGTAATATTGTGTGGTATGACGTACAAAATGACTCGATTATTGATTGAGAGGATAGTAAGGCCGCAGTAAGGCCGATCAATAAGGAGACTAGTACAGGTGCAGGCAGGAGAAACATGGCAGGCGTTCTACTTCGGTAAGCAAAATACACGAATCTTAACTATAAAGGTGTTTTATTTTTAAAAGATTATTTAATATATAAATCATTTTAATATATCGCAATTGTTATCAATATTATTATTTCCATAAATATGAGCTACAAAATGTCAAGGTCTAACATTGCACTTGCATCTATGGTTGCACTAATTATTGTCGTTGGAATAACGAAGTTGCATACGAGTAAGCAATTATTTTATTAATCTGATAAATGTACATTCCATTTGTTTGAACATACACACATGCACGCACAAACCTTCTATTACTAATATATATATGTATATGTATAAATATCCACACCATCCTAATATTAGTATACAGTCTCAGTCTCTAAAGTTGTACTCTGTAATTATTGTCAAAAGTTTTAAAAGTAACATATCGATCGCTATAAATGCTATTTGTTTGATTAATACTTTACGTTTGACATTAACTTATATTAACTTTTAGTATTTATTTAGTGCTCTTTGACATATTATTTAATATTATTTTTTAATGCTATATAGCGTTTATCTTAATATTTATTTAGAAGTCTTCACAATCTGGAAACGTCAGCGAACGAACCTACTGCCAAATGGACTGTTCCTTTGAGCGACGGGAATCACGTGGTTGAGTTTGAACATGGAACGGCAACAGGCCGACGTGTGGTAAAAATCGATGGCAATGATATAGTTCACAGAGATTGGATGTTTCGTCTGGTCGGTGATGAAGTGTTTATGTTCAATAACACCAAGTTCGTTATCAGAGTCGATCCAATGCCAGGTAGAATCTATATCATCTCATCTTCGATGATAAATATTTAATTATATCGTTATGAAAATTAAATAGGTCTGAAATATTCTTACTCGTTGTGGGTGAACGGAAAGAGCTACAAGCAATTTGTCCAGTCGCAATCAAAAATACTAGAGACTTGGTTGGCCAAAGTTGGAAACGAAGAATATAGAGTAGTGTTAGGTAATTAATCAAAGCGGTATATTATGTATAGCTAAAATACATGACTTCTATATTACATTTGCAGATAAACACGTTCATAGCGTGTGGATTAATGGACAAGAAGTGGAAGTTGAGGTAATTATAAGAGTAGAAATTTTTACTATGCGTCTTTATACAATATATTCAAACATACAGCAGATCTTCTAATTGTTTGATACTAAATATATAAATTAAATAACGATTTGTATATATATAGAACGAATTTATGGACGGCGGTGCAGAAATTCTCTTCACCGTTGGCGATTTACCGGCCGTTATCAGATCTTATAGTTCGGAACAAAAAGAGATCGGTATAGCGTACGTTTTATACATCAATGACGTTGAAATACAGCAAGAAGCTTTAATGGAAGAGTCTTAAACATCTTGACTTGTCTAGCTAGATTTTCCGTGTTTGATACCAATCACTAATTGTAAGTATATGCACATCATTGATAATCATAAATTATATGCATTATTAAATGACTACACAAGTGTAAAACACAATATTTTTACAAATGTTATTATTGTATAAAATTAAATTTAATCACAGTACTGTCGAATGTGCCATGTAACTCTTTGTGTACATTTTTTAAACTATGAGTGTAAAATAAAGCCGCTGAATACAGTGTATTGTAAATTTATTTGCTCTAATTTGCACAAAATTGTATTCCATTATTAAAGAATAATACTTGAAGATAGCTGGAGTTTGTATCCTTATTTGTATGACATAAAGATTGTGACATATAGCGGGATCGTTTAAATACATGTATTATGTAATGTTAGATTCTTTTAAGAATATGTAAAATTTTAAATGATCTAAAGAGATATTATTATATCTAAAAATTTTAAACTTGAAAACCAAATATGTCACGACAACAAAGCAGTGCCTTCAGTATCGGATCTCTAGTTTTAACCCCTAAACAAGACAATTTTTATTATTATGAAGGTAAGAAAATCTATATAATTTACTCATATCTTAAAAATCACAAAGCTGCATTGATCTCTAGATATGACAGAAACGGAATTACGACAGGCGCTTGAAAATATTGTCTATTCGAATCTATTCCTGAGGTTAGAAAATGACATTTTTGAACAATATCTCGCGCGTCGAGATCCTGAAAGTCTTCAAAGTAATTTTTTAATTTAATTTATATTTATTCTAAGTTTTTCTGAAATTCTCATATTCCTTTAGATTGATCTTCCTGCAAATATGTTGATATTAACACGTTATCTTATAATATACCTTGTCTAGCAATAGCACAAATCTTAGAAACCGCTAAGCGCGTACAAAAAATCGCGCCTCAACACTCTCGCACATCACCCGTTATAAGTGTAACCGGAAGTCTTGTGAATGTACGCGACAGAGATTCACTGAGCGTCACCAGCGTGCGATCCGGAAGTCGACACGTCACGCCAAGTCTTTTAACAGCCAGAGCACCAACAGGAGGAACCAAGTCCGTCCGCTAGATACTATAAGTTTTTTTTACAGTTTCTTTTGTTACAATTACAATGTTTCTCGCTAAATCGTAGAATCACGTATATGCATCGTATCGAAATGGCAAACACCGAAATTCGGGAATTACAGAAGGGATTAGAAAAATTCGAACAGACATCGACGAAGAAAAAAATATATCTACGAGCGCGAATGGAAGAAAATGAAATTAACACTCGCGAAACTTGTAGAAATAGGGAAGAATTTGAAGAGAACGTGGTACAGAAAGGCATAGATAGTATTACAGGGAAAATACCGGCTGAAAAGTTTATCAGGTGCTACACAATCATTCCATAATTAGATCTGATACAGACATGAAAGACTCAATTTTATCATGTAGATTTGTAGAAGAATGGTTAAAAGTAGTCGACATCATGATGGAACAAATCAGATTGAAGATGACTACCGTAAAGTGTCAGATAAGAAAAGTCAAGTTGCAGTTGAACCAGAGAAAAGAACTGGGCGAGGCTTTACGCGCCATAGACTTTGAACAATTGAACATAGAAAATGAAGTTTGCATACGAAAAATTGACGAGAAAAATCAGTATCTACTCGAAATGAAGAGAATTGCGGGTAAGGAATGGATACTCGATTATTTTTGCAGTACATAAATTGTTGAAATTGATGCAGGTCGCTATAGCATTGCATTGAGCAAATACAAAGAAAAAGTGGATAGCATGATGTTGACTATGAATGAAGTAAGAGACAAAATTGTTTCTAAAAGGCAGGAAATCATAAAATTGCGTTCAGAACAAATTGCTGCAAAAATTGAAATAGAGAAAGAAGAAAAACAGCTTAAGTCGATGACGGAGTTAATAGATAACTTTAAGGTAATATTCTTTTATAGGTATTTATTTTGCATCTGAATGTATTGAGTTTGAATACATTATTTAAGGAGGCATTCTTTTTCTAGAACAATATTTAATTTTTTATACAGAAAGGCGTATATTTTAAAAAATTGTAGTTATTTATTATCTTGTTATTTATGCAAAATATCATAAATGCAGGTTCCAAGTGTCATAGATTCCATTAAAATGCGTATGAAACTACAGAAATTACAAAGAATTCACAAGCAATTAAGCAGGCAAAGAGATATTCAGCGAATAACACTTAAGTCTCGAAAACAACACAAGAAAATAACACTTAAGTCTTGAAAACAATTACAAGACATATCTTAAACGCGTAATAGTAATATATTTATAATATAGTAATGTAATTAAGAAAATATTTAATAAATTAGATAACATTCTATCTTATTTGACAAATATAGTTTTGCTAATCTTTGTTCTTAGAATCTTTTTTGTTTTCAGGAGGAGTTAATATATCTATACGCTATTGTATTGACAATCCAAATTGCATAAAATAGTGACGCAATTATATGAAATCAAGAAGATACAATGTGTCTCTTTACTTTCCTACCGTAGAAAATAGACTTATACCGTTATAGGAAATATTCCGAACAGTTGCTTACGACCAGTATATGAGTCAAAACTTTTTTCTTAAACTTATACTTAAGAGACCGCAGTATATCTTGCAATTTTATTTAATAAATTTAAATTTAAATAAATATTAAATATTATAAATAGGTTTAATAACTAAAGTTACATTTATTCACTTGCATTTTTATATTTAAATTTTATAATATGAATAAAATTACAAAAATTTGTCTGCATCAATTTTTATTCAGAAAAGAATTTTATTCAACAATATAATATAAAACTTAAGATTTATATAGATCCAGTTATTATGCTAATATATTTATTGAGAATAATTTATCTAATTTTATTAAAATATGTTTTATTTTTAAATTTCAAATACATACAATATGCAACAAAAAGTTCTTACATAAGAACCATCTACAATGCCATGTTGCGTCATTAAAATGTCATCTTTAAAGAACATAGAAGTACATATGGTTATATGGAAAGTGATTAATTTTCATTAATTATCTTTATCATGTTGTGTACTTCTATGTATCGTTTTAACGAACTTTTAATTAATTCTCTGCAAAGATAAAGGTAGTAGCATTAAAACTAGCGATTCTTTTATATATACAGCTACAAAAACAATAAAGATTTTTACGAATTAATTATTGTGACACACATTTAACCAAGCAATTACGAAGTTAAAGCGATGTAGTAAGATTTTGGCGTGTGCTACGATGCGTTAGGTAGTTACGCTTCACGCACCGATAGTGCCTGTCCCTTCCTCTTTTTGCCCGTAGGATATCCATCCCGGAAAGGCCCATCTCTCTTTCTGCCACGATTCAGTTTTACCGCGACGACAGCATCGAGCCTTGGTTCTTTAATTCAGTTGTCGAACGACTGATCGATTGTCGTACTAAAGTCTATAAACTAAAAAAAAATATTGCTTTTGCACAGTAGGATGTCGCTTATAATCGTTCAATTTTCTTCAAATTTTTGACACGTGACATTATCTGAGTCATAGTTTGACTAAGGACAGCGTAAACTTTTATATTATGTAACTTATATTACGAGAATTATTATTCTTTTGTTATGTAACTTATGTGAAGTATCACAGAATATTGGTGTAATTAAAAACTTTAAATAATATATCTAAATAATACATTTAAATATATAATTGTTCACGCATGCTATTTTAAATCATCATTGTGCTTATTTGTTTGCACTGTGACAAATTATAAGATTCTTCTTGAGAATGAAAAACATCTTAAAATGTGCACAACGAGAATTGTCACGTCAATTATTGGTGCAACGATGAATTTGCCAAGGAGAATGATGACAGTAGGAATTCGAAATCTCATTACTTTCTTCGTTATTCTATTGCATGGAGAGACATATGGAAAATATTTGGAGGTAAGACTGTAAATCAATTCACAATTTCTTCGTCGAAGTTAGATTTTCGATTATGCTCGAAAAGTCATACTTAGCTCTCGTTAATTCCGAAATACATCAGTTAATTGATATATTTGATATTAGGTATTATTGGCATTGCATATGATACAATATATTTAATATACAGATTATTAGACTGTATCTATTTAAGTGTTCTTAATTTTTTGTATTAAATAAAAGATATGCTTTGTCTGATTATCTTTGATGATATTACTAATAATTCTAGCAAATTGGCTCTAAGCATTGATTTTTAAATATCCTTTTTTTATTTATTATTTAAAGGGTCTCAACATGAATTTAGGAGATGCCCTTTTATTCCTCAGAGAATATGATAGCGCAGCTTCATTAATGTGCACAAGGGTGACGATAGCCCAGTGGAACTTCGCGACCAACGTTACTGATGCAAACCACCAGAAAATGGTGTAACAAACTTTTTTAATTAATACACAATGCAATACAAATAATTTATATGTAATATTTTATGAATCTTTCATATAATATGTGATGTGATTACCAGATAGATGAGCAAACATTGAAATTAAAATTTGAAAGAGCTTCTTGGCGGAAAGCAATCACTTTTGCTTGGAGTCGGATACCAGATCCTTTAGCAAGAAGAGAACTTAAAATGATTGCTACGAAAGGTCGAAGTTCTTTGACTGATGATAAGTTTAATGAGGTGGATAAATGTCTTATAACAAAAATAATATTATCTAATTTGTAATCCTTTAATCGTCACAAACGTGATTAAAATTGTTTGAGTATCATTAAATATTTAAAAGATAAATGCTATTAAATAATTACAATCTGCGATCTTATTTATTATAAAAATTATTTACGTCTGACAGCTATTATATTTAATTTCCAGATACACCGTTTAATAGCGGAAATGAAAGAGACTTATGTTAAAGCCAGAGTATGTCCGTATAAACAAATTGATGGCGAATGTAATTTGAGTCTGGATCATGGTTAGTCAATTAATTTAATTAAATACAAAAATAAATGCATATGTATAAAAGAAATTAAGTATATAGGTACGCGTTTTTGTGTAAATTATTTTTAGATATAAATAAAGTAATGGCACAGTCAAAAGACTACGACGAATTATTGCATTATTGGCATGCTTGGCACGAAGCGATTGGTCCACAACTTCAAAATAAATATTTGAGATATGTTCAATTGGCAAATCGAGCAGCTAAATTAAACGGTATGAAAATAAGCTTTGATTTTGAATGTAGAATTCTATTTTGCTACATAAAAATATTTAACAAATAATATTTTTTAGAAATATAATTAAAGCTAATAAAACGTGCTTTGTGTGAAAGGTTTTGCCGATGCTGGCGACCAGATGAGAGAACTGTTTGAAGACGAATATTTCCAGCAAAATATAGCGGAGACAATGTCAGCTATAACACCGCTCTACAAGAATCTTTTTACTTATGTGCGATCAAAATTGATTGAAAGATACGGTGATAGAATACGGGAGGATGGACCTTTACCGGCGCATGTTTTAGGGGATATGTGGGCTCAAAATTGGGAAAATCTCTTTGAATTAGTGCAACCATTTCCTGCAAGCAGAAAGCTCGATGTAACTTTGGATATGATGATTCAGGGTATAACTCCAATGAGGTATGTTTCAGATTATGCAATAGTTAGGTACAAATTTATAAAATATACGTAATTTTCTAAAAGAATGTTTTTGTTAATGTAAAAAGGATGTTTCAAATAGCCGAAGAGTTCTTTACTTCACTCGGAATGAAACCGATGCCACCGGAATTCTGGAAATTCTCAATAATTGAAAAACCCATTGATAGAGAAATTAAGTGCACTCCTAGTGCATGGGATTTTTGTAATAAAATTGATTACAGGTGCCGTTATTTATTATTGTTACATAGCAAAAGAAAATTAATTTTTAATTTTCAAATTTAATTTTAACATATTCTTCTATATTATATATCGAATAACAGTTCTTCAAATTCCTTTTTTTCACATAATTGCAGAATAAAACAATGTACTAGAGTTACGATGGAAGATCTACTGTCTACGCATTATGAAATGGCTCATTTGCAATATTATTTACAATACAAGGATCACCCACTGCTATTCCGAAACGAGGCAATTCCAGGTATATTTTGTGTTCATATATGTATATAATGTATTCAGATGTTCACATATTTTATAAAATTATATGTTCTATTAACAATAATTTTTTAATTAGGATTCCATGAAGCTGTTAGCGATGCAATTGGTTTATCCATTTTTACTCATCAACACTTACATAAAATTAGACTGCACAATAATTTAACGGACGATTATGATAGTAGCATAAATTTTCTGATGCTAATGGCTCTTCGCAAAGTGGCTTATATGCCGTTTGCTTATATAGTCGATCAGGTAAATAATGACAAACAATTAAATAATTAATAATAGGTGATTTCCGCATATAATAGACACTGTTATTACTTATACTATTAATTTATAAAATAATTTTTTAAGATATAAAAATATTATTGTAATAGGTATATGTAAGAGTCAATAATTAAATAGTCATAAATTACACGCATTTATTTTTTCAAAAAGTGGAGATGGCGCGTCTTCAGCGATGGCGTGGAAGATATGACAGCACGTTGGTGGGAATTAAGATTGCAATATCAAGGCATTATTCCACCTGTACCCAGATCAGAAAGAAATTTCGATCCAGCAGCAAAGTATCACATCCCAGCAGACAGTCCTTATGCCAAGTAGAAACATAATAAATATGTTATTATAGAGACAGTATTTATATAAAAATATATTACTTATATGTATATCTTTAATTTTTAGGTATTTTGTAAGCACTGTATTACAGTTTCAATTGTTCCAGTCCCTGTGTGAAATTTCTGGTTACACTGGCGAATTGCACACCTGCGATCTTTACAGATCACGAGAAGCAGGTCGACTATTATCGTACGTAAAATTTATAAAAACATCAATAAAATATCAGTTGCTAATAATATCTAAATGTTTTATTAGCAAAATGAGATTTCCGTATTTACAGAGATGTTCTGTCTGCGGGAGCTTCTAGACCGTGGCAAGATATTGTCAGGCAAATGACAAGAGGTAGAACGAATAGAATAGACGCTGGTGCCATGCTCAAATATTTTGAGCCTTTGAATGCATGGTTGAAACGACAAAATGAGATGCAGCCTGTAATCGGCTGGATCACAAGTCGCGACGACAGAGGTTGGTTTAAAATAAATATTTATTAAATAACTTCAAATATCATTCTATAAAAAGGGCAAAGTGTATATTGTGAGAATAGGAATTTTTCATTTTGTTTCAGCATTATTCGCTCAATGGTATCAAAACAATGCACCAAGAATTGAATTGTGGAATTTATTTCCTCTACTGCTTTTAACTTGTAAAATTTTTATTTATTAATAACATATTACATCTAATTACTTAAAGTATTTACATATATAAATCTTCTTACATATATCATGTTATAAAGAAAAAAAAGATTACTTTAATTTAACTTATTATTATACATATATGTATTGTGTGTAAAAGTTTATTTATAAAAAAAATTCTTATCAGACATATTTTTAGCATCTTTGTTTGACGCAAAGAAGTTTATAGCTTATTACTTTTTACTCTTATTTCTTACTTGCAATACTTGTCAAAAAGAATTTTAAACTGTGTTAGCTTTTGTAAAAAACTAATTTGTCACAAATTTAATTTTTAATATTGTTGTTTATAATATACATTTCGTTGTCGGTCTTTTTCATTTCCTTCTTCTTTTATGTATATCTGTCTTTTTTGAACCTAGTACATTTTCTTATTTTTTCTTCTATTTTCTTTTTTTCTAGTTTTTTGTGTCAATCTTGGCAGAAACTCAAAAATTATTGTAGTTAATAACATTTTGCATTGTGATATTTAAATCAAAATTCTCTTTTTCTTTTTTCTTTCGCTCTAATGGCTCTATCGCGTGTAAAACGAAGTACCACGGTTTAAATGGAATTATAGTTCAAAGTTTGTTATTGACAATAGCAAATACATATTATGACTATAGCCGGTATTCATAGTCGGATCTTATTTCAAGACCGTCTTAAGTAATGTCTTAAGATGCTAATACGTCTCTGTGATTGGTTCATGACATCTTAAGATTGTACTTAAGACGGTCTTAAATATAAAAGATAGGGCTATGAATACCGGCCTATGTCATAAGTTCAAAAAGATTGATAATTCTGATTCTTTAAGGTAGTAGTAGCGTGAATCGCAAATTGTAAGAAACATTTGAAAATTTTACTATATGTTAATAAATGTGGTATCTACACAACTGTACAACTTAAAAGTGATTGACCATCCCGAACGCGAGATAATCGCAATCAAAAATTGCATTTTTCCTATGTATTGCATATATACACAAAGCATACGGAAATCTCGTATTTTGAACTTTAACAATTAGAGCCAATTTAAGAAAATGATGAAAAACGGATATATAGTAGAAGGACACTTTAGGAATACCCTCGGGAATACCTACTAGTAAAAAAACCGAAATTGTTGACCATTTAGATTTAGAAATACAATAATAAATAGACCTTGATTTTCACGATTATTCGACTTAAAGATGCGATTGGAGGAGAAAAATAATAGAATAGTTTTTTGTTCTGTGTGTGATTGAGGGACAGACGAACTATCCAAAAGTTTTCAGCTTGTAACCGTAAATAGTCGGATGTTTTCACGTCGATTTAGAGTTTAAAATTTTGGATTGTACTGTTGTGATACAACTACCTTAATAGAAAGTATATCAATATCATTTAATCAAAATTTAGTATTTGTATTAATACATCAAAACGAAAGAAAATCATAAAGATATCTAAGTATATCTCTTTATTAGAAATGCTATACACTGCTGATTTTTATATATATTAATTATATATCGGCTGTTTTGAATTGCATTTATTATTTTTCGGATTTGTGCTCAGGCTCGTGTTCTTCCTGGTTTCCAGAAGAAGGAACGAATTTCTCTTCAGCTTTTAGGAAACATTCCGCAAGAGCAAAGCTTTTTTCGCATTTTTCAGGAAGGTTCTTTGCTAAAATAGAAAAAGAATTAGGAAATAATAAGAAGTAAAGTACATATTTTTCACCTCTTTTTCGATTATAACGCTTAAATAGTTAGATGTAGATGAATTGATTGCATCAAGACTATTATTTAATAATTTATTTAATAAATTAACACTAACATTAACAGTTTTACCAAACAAAATCAATAATCTTATATTTATTAATAACTGGATTACACGTCTAAAACGTGACTATATAAAACTTACTTTCATTTATGCAGTTATTCAGAACTTCAAACATTTTTGTATCCGCATTTCTTTCTTTGGGAAACACGCTAAGTATTTTCTCTACAATCTCTATGTCATATTGCGATCCTTCCATCTGACATTCACACAAAAAAAAATTAAAAATATTAATAATATTATTATATAATATCTTTGTATAATAACATTATACAACGATTACATTCTTATGTCCTAAATACCTAAATAATGTTTTATTATTTTATTTTTCGTTAGCTCGGACATCTTTTTACCAAGATAACAAAAAATATCACTTACCTTTCCCTCTTTTTGTAACAAACATTGCATGACGCAACCATTCTTTTTTATTTTCTCTTGATTTGCAGATTTGCGTTTGTCATTTATTACATCTTGTATCGTAAGCATGTCATCTCAAAAATAAAGTTATAAATATGAAATATTGTATGTATGTAAATAATTTTAGAAAAATTTTACTTATTCTATGTCATTTATATTTTAAAAAAGTTTATGAATTTATAAATTATATAAATTTTCAGATATATTTGGGATAAAACAGATTTTTTTTGAATATCCGAAACATATGATATTATATATATTTTCTTTTACATGATTTCAATTATTCCTGCAGGTAATCCGTTTGCAATTATGTATTAAAATTCTAATAATTTTTGGAAAATAATTAAAATAGTTGTACATACGAATTAAGATTTTAAAATGCAAGATAAACTTTTTATTCACTTTTGGTTTTAAGCAATCTTCAATATAAGTTCTTTTTATATGGAAATGGCATGTAAAACTTTTGTTAAAAAGTAACTTATTAAAAATTAAACATAATGTCCTTCAATCCTTGGTTCTGTAGTAATTAAGAAGACATGCAATTCAAATAAAAATCTGTTTATGTATTTATGGACTTACCATCAGATACATTAGTTTCACTTAAACAAGTATTGTAATGTTGACTGCGGGATCCCAACTTCAAGCCAATAGTAAAAGACTAAAATATATGCAATTTTATTTTGCTTATTATTTTAATGTTTATTATGTTAATTAAGTTTTCTTTTTATACGCATTACGTAAACACATAGATATTATTACATATTAATTATATGTATAATGTGTAAAAATAATAAAATTTATGACTTATTTATAATTATATTATAAAAGAATTTTCACTGCATCTGTAAGAAAACCTTTGTCCTTTTATTAATACCTACTTAATTTTTATGACAGAAAAATACTCACATCAACGAGCGCAAAAGTGCAAATATAGAATACTATAAGCTTCTTCATTTTATTGATGAAATTGTTCCACAGCACTGTTGGACGAGTGTTAAAAAAATAAGAAAAAAAATCAATTATTGATGTAGATGGCCAACTACTCGGCACGGCGGCGTTGCGCGGAAATTTATAGGTATGAGATTATATCTCCGTGAGAGTCACAGTCGTTATGATTCTCTTCAACACAGTTCCTTACTGTAGAGGTTGAAAGATATTCAAGCGTGGAATGTAAATATACCTATGTGTTTCTCGGCCGGTCGATTCGTAACAACTTGCGGTGTCACGGAGCGCGGAGCTGAATTAACGCGCAATCATGCGCAATCATATATATGAATTGCAGTTAGGGCGCGCAATCTACGTCGGTATAAAATACTCAATTGCCTACTATGCACCACTATGTTTAAACGTACTAGAATAACGTAATGGAGCTTAGCATCATCATAGGTACACTGCACGTCAATAATTCCTTTCAAAAGTGCAGAAGAAGTAAAGTAAGAAGTGCATAGAAGTGCATAAGGATTCGTTGACGCGCACCGTACTTATACTATCTGTAATATGTAAAATGCATATGTAGATTAGAATTGCGAGATCATAAATCACATAAGCATGAAGCACTTATACAAAAGATAATGATAAATTACTTATACAAACTCTCATTGTTGCTAATATAAGTTACTGAAATCTGACTTATATACGTATGCAACTTTCTCATATGTATGTTTCGATGGTGAAAAGTAATTTTTTTGATCTCTCGAAAATTTCTACTCTTTCATCGAGCTTTACTCTTACGAATCTACAAGTAAGTGTTTTTGATAGAAAATTCGATGCTCTATATACGAATCCGATAATTGTTTTTGCATATTTTCAAAATATTTGTGTTTTTGGAGTAACAAAAGTGAAAAACGACGTTCGGGGAAAAATCGACACCACGCCACCGGGGCAAAGTCGACACTAATCTATTTCGATAAAGCGTTGTAAATAAGTCATTTGCTTTTGGCTTGCAGCGAAATGGTTCGTACATACACTAGGAAAAGACCAGCGATAGATAAGGAAATGATGAAAGAAGCTGTACTTGCCGTAAAAAGGAAAAAATAAAGATCAAACATGCTGCAGAAATATTCGGGGTGTTAAGACAAATTGTCGTTTATTATGGTTCCTGACAAATTTGCGCGCATGATGGCCGATCGCGAGTTTACCTGCATAAAGCGGAGTCTATAATGAGAATTTAAGGCGTAAAATTTAAATTTTAAGCCTTAAGCCGTAAAAAATTGACAAATTACAGTCGAATATGAGAAGAATACTCGACTGTGATTTGTCCATTTCTTACGGTTTAAGGCTTAAAGCTTAAATTTCCTGGGGGCAAAACAAAGCGTACAGCAAAACTTTCTTAAGCAATTTTGTAGCTGAAGGAACACTCTTTAAATATGTACCATTAATTTCACTTGAAAATTATAATTAGTTGTTGAAAATTGCCTTTGAAGAAAATTTGTCGAGTTAACCCCGGTCTCCCCTACATATAAGAGTATTGTATATATAACAATGTTATACTCCCATCAGCTTTAATTGTCATATGTTTTAGACGTCTATCTATCCTTTTCGATGACAGCGAAGCATGGTGACAAAGCCGTCAGTTAAATTCTTCCTCGTTAAGACGACCATCCCCCACTACTAGAGTTTCCAGACATGTGTGTAAGACCGTGGTTGAATCACATTCTCCCGCTTTATCCCTACCCACCCGTATATGCTTATTCATTTCTACCTACAATTATAATATAGTATAATATTAATATAGTTTCCTTTCCTATTGTCGAAAATCACATCCCTATACCTATCCTTACTATTGCTTATTCGCTTTCCTACCCGATGTTTATCTAATTTTTATTCGTATTCCTACCTATATATAACCCGATTTTTTAATAATTTTTACCCGTATTCCTATTTACCCGTATCTCTATCTAATATACCTCTATAAGTTACGACTGCGATTACCCGAAATTACAGTGTGCGCGAATTTAATTTTAAATTGGGACCGTCTAATAGAATCGGAGTTTTATTGAAAGTTTACGTGGGATAGAGATCTCTAATTCGAGATGGCATATTTCCGTCTCTGATATAAGAGACAATCTTACAGGTTTTATCTGCATTTTGTAGACTTCGATTGGTGTTGTACACCAACCTACCTTGATCCTTTTCGTCTTCTTTCTTCTGGCCAGATTGGACTCACCTTTTATAACACCTGGCCGTATAATATTCTGGCTTCATATACACGTATATAGCCAGAGATCGGTAGCAAGGAGAAATACAACTTCTGCTGCCGGCTAATCATCGCCGGCAATAAGCGTAAGATTTTACGCTTTCGTATAATTACGCGAAACACGAACGCGTCGCAAAGAGGCCATTATATTAATCAGATTAATTAAGTCCGAAATTAACAATTAACAATAATAATAATAATTTTATTTGCATACAAATTAATTTCGCATTTATTCTTTACATGTATTAATTAACTAATTGTAAGACATATATCCGATTGGAAACAAATCTAAATTTGAAAAAATCTATGTTTGACAGCGTTTTGATTCAAAGAGATTCAATTACAACTAAGAACTTTATATTAAAATTTTAATTATAAACTTTATAATACAAACGCAACTTTAATTTGAAAATAAATGATTAAAAATTGCTAGACGCGCCATTCAACAGAATCTAAGACCCACATATGCGTATTCTTTATCGATTCGAACGATTTGTTGCTTAATCTCATCTCAAAAGCATGCAGAAATGAGAAATTCAGAAGAATGACGTAAGATCCGAAAGGGATAACAAATTTCCCTCACAATTAGAATAAATAAAAATATCTCTTTGTGTGTGTGTGTGTACTTTGTACTTATTGAAACTATTTTTCGTATAATATATATTATTTTAAGATCAAGAATTTTTAAGTAACGCGAAACTGATCAATTCTAAGGTCCGAATTAATAGACGTTTCTCAATTGTCAAGATCAGCCTCTCTTTGTTTCGCGTATACCGTTTTACCATACGCAAGACAAAGACAGACTAATCTTGACAACTAAGAAACGTCTATTAATTCGGACCTAAAACAATTACTATTTACTAAAATTAGAAAAAATCGTCGAAAAAAATTCTTATTCTATTTCACGAAGTATACAATAGGATCTCACGTCATATTACTACTTTAACTAGTATCAAATCCAGTCATCAGTCACTACGTATAAATATATAAGTTATAACAGTTCAGGTTAAAGTCAATGCATTAAAATAAGTAATAATAATTAGTAATAGTAAGCATGTCTTTTATAAAAATAGCGAGATCAATAATATTGCTTACTTGCACTAACTTAAATAAAGTTTAATCCTGAATAAATATTTGGGAAAGAGATAGATAAAAATAATACAATATTTATTACACTGTAACAATCATTTTTTAAATATTATGTTAGCAATATAATTTACTCTAATTAATTTTTGCTAATTTTTTAACTTAATAATAAATACATTTTTAACTAAGGTTAAAGTTCTCGCAAAAACAAGTAATATGTAAAGGCAAATGAGAGCCATTTGAGATACATTTTTATTTTCTTTATTGCATAAATAAAAATATACAAATATTTTATTCTTTCTCTTTGCTAATTACATTACGAGATATGAATACCATGGTAAGTTAGTAGTAAATTGAAAAAATTTTAATAAATGAACTATTATTTATTTCTTTATCTTTTGATTTCTTTAATTTTTATATTTATAAAAAAATATGTATATATAATAAAACTGAAATTTAATAAAATTTAATATATTTGATACTAATATTGGCCAAATAATATTATTAATTATTATAATTATTACTAAATAATATTCTATTATGTCCTCATGGTATTCCCAATTTTCCGAAAAAATCTATCTCTGATATAGTGTGTGCATACGTGTACATCCTCGCGTGCGCGTACGCACACCAAACTTATCAATAAATGCAATATAAATACAACAATAAATAAGCATCCAGGATTAAACTTATCCTAATCTGTTTTTAACTTTCTATTTTGAGGTAACGAATATGTGGAATGCTTTATACTTATTTGCAACATCTTCATATTACCTATTATAAAATTGCATACATATATCCAGATATATAGTCGTACATATACATTATATATTTAGTAAAATTGCCCCCACACACATGTCATCCGTTACCTCAATAAATAAGTGAATTCGTCGTTCACTCACCGACCTTGATGCGCAGCAGCTAGTAGCAGCAGAGTAGTATCTGCCACGTAGCTACACGTAAATTCTGTAACATAAAAATATAAAATTTATATTATAACAGCATTCAAGAAAACCAATGTTTCAAAACATAATTCTTACGAGCATTGAAATTTCTATTCATTATTCAATTTTAGATATTTATATAAATAACTAAACATTCTTCGAAAAAGACCTTTACAAGAATAAACTTTCATACAATTTTAAATTACTTCTATATCTATAATTATTATTTCTAAATCATAGTGAAATAAAATAATTCCAGAATAAACAGGAAAATAGATTACTTTTTATACACTAAATAAAAAATAATATTTACCGCAAAGTTGTTCCGCTGGCGCCCGACACCTCTCCTCCTCCTCTCAGGCGGTCATATCGGGTTGTCAGCTTGGATTCCCTCGTCGATGCGACGCGACGATGCCACTTTCCGCGTCGTTGTCTTCTAAAGCATTCGAATAAACGATTCAATTAAATAACTTTTACGTGCATCAAAAATCTTATTTGTTATTCCCAAATCATTATTATCTCTAAATTATTGTAAAAAAATGATAAAATGCTGCATAAAATAGAAAAAGCTATGAAATAACGAAGCCTTAACGGAGAAGATAACGTATGTGCAGGGCGTGTAAATTAAAATTTATGATGCAAGAAAAACCGCTATCGGTGACACTTATTGAGACGTGTAAAAATTAAAGTAATTGACAGCGGCATAAATATTATTAAATGCAAATAAGAGCGATGATTAATAATTCTCAGGAAGAACTAAGTCGTTGCCTTAATGAAATTAAAATATGTTTTTTCCTTTTTTTTTTAGTTATCATAAATAACAAAATTACAGCTTAAATTTTTGCATTACTTTGTCTTAATTTTGTAAATTTTGTAAAGCGATGAAAAAGGAGGCTTTATCGTCGTTTTTCTTCAAGGTCGGAAATGTATTAGTGTTAAATATTAATTATGCCACTATATAAATAGAATATTTTATCATAGATAGAACTAGATAATAAATAATAGAATTTATTCCACCTATGACTTCGCGAACGGCATTATATCCCTCTCACCGAATATTAAATAATGTAATTCGGTAATTGAACTTTCGAAAGACGTAGGTTATTTGTAAACGTTTATTTTGTGACGTAAATTATCAATAAATATATCAAAGGATAAATTGATTTACTCACCAGCCGTGATTATCTGCACCTCCATGGACAGCATCATGTCGGGGCTGCGCGGCTCCGACTCACAATGGATCGAGCTTTGCACTCACGTCCGCAGATAACTGTAAAAAAACAATCCTAATTACGATCCCGCGCAATTAACGCCACACGACGATTGCGCGACCACTTGGCACGGCACTCATCCCGGTGACGACGCTCTTTCGTCACTTTCGCGGTCAAGAAGGAACGCGACTTGTTTCGCGTCGGCCGTCGACACGACATGCCGCGACGTTCACTTTTCAACTCACTTAATACAATTAACCGAACTCGGATCGAGCATGGAAACGAACAGACGCGATTGAGCAACTCGCTGACTTTTTGTCGCATGCCGAATATCGTGAGAAGACGCATGTTCGTACGGCGCAGCTAAACTTCGATTCCCGGCACTCACGCGCGACGCATTCTCGCGAGCATAAACACGGCGGTCGCGAAGTCTCGCCGGACGGCAAATATAATTGGGACGTTACACCGTGTCCATTGTCATCGCGCGCGAGCCGTAATCGAAACGTAATCGAAGCATATTAATACAATAACTCGTCGACCGACATGATTAAAAGACGCGCAGTCCGTGGTCCGTCGTCCGTGCGCGGCGCATGCTCGGCCATCTTAGAAAGCAGGCGAATCGTCCGATCGCGGATATACATATAACATGAAACGGAGAAATAATTACTTACGGTGACTTACGGTTTCAAAGTCTCCACATCACCGCTTGCTGTCCCACGAAGCGCCTCGGACACTCGTTTGTACGCGACACTCACTTTTGCCAAATAATTAAGTGCGAAAATTCCGGAACGACTCGTGTTCCGCCGTGTAAACCTCGAACGCTCGTCGCTCGGTTATGTCCGTCCGCGCTCGGCGGAGCTCGGCCGGCTCGGCGATCACGGCGAACGTACGACGTTATCACTTCGCCGCTTGGGTAACCGAAGCGTGCCGAGCGCGGACGGACATAACCGAGCGTTCGAGGCTTACACGGCGGAACGCAGGGAGCACAAGTCGCTCCGGAACGGAATTCTCGCACTTTGTCGAATCTTTATTATCGGGCAAAAGTGAGTGTCGCGTACAAACGAGTGTCCGAGGCGCTTCGTGGGACAGCAAGCGGTTCAGATGTGGAGACTTTGAAACCGTAAGTTATTCCTTCGTTTCATGTTATATCCGCGATCGGCGACAATTTGCCTTTCGAAGATGGCCGAGCATGCGCGGCCGCGCACGGACGACGGACCACAGACTGCTACGGACTGCGCGCCTTTTAATTATGTCGGTCGATGAGTTATATTAATACGCTTCGTTTACCGATTACGGCTTGCGCGATGACAATGGACACGGTGTGACGTCCCAATTATATTTGCCGTCGCCACGCAATTCATGATTGTGGTCGTTTGACGAACGGCGAGACTTCGCGACCGCCGTGTTTATATGTATATGCTCGCGGGAATGCGTCGCGCGTTGAGTGTCGGGAATCGAGGTTTAGCTGCGCCGTACGAACGTGCGTACGTCTTCTCGCGATTTTCGGCGTGCGAGAAAAAGTCAGCGAGTTGCTCATTCGCGTCTGTTCGTTCCCAAGCTCGATCCGAGTTCGGTTAATTATTTATGTAAGTGCGTTGAAAAGTGAACGTCGCGGTATGTCGCGTTGACGCGAAACTAAGTGCAAGTCGCGTTCCTTTTCTCGACCGCGAAACCGAAGAGCGTCGTCACCGGGATGAGTGCCGTGCCAAATGGTCGCCCGATTGTCGTGTGGCGTTAATTGCGTGGGATCGTAATTAGGGTTGTTTTTTCGTGCAGTTATCCGCTGACGTGAGTGCGGAGCTCGATCCATTGTGAGTCGGAGCCACGCAACCCCGACGTGATGCTGACGTCCATGGAGGTGCAGATAATCACGGCTGGTGAGTAAATCAATTTATCCTTTGATATATTTATTGATAATTTACGTCACAAAAGAAACGTTTACAAATTACCTACGTCTTTCGAAAGTTCAATTGCCGAATTACATTTTATTTAATTTTCGGTGAGAGAGAATGCCGTTCGCGAAGTCATAGGTGGAATAAATTCTATTATTTATTAATTATCTAGTTCTATCTATGATAAAATATTCGATGTACAGTGGCATACTTAATATTTAATGCACTAATACGTTTCCGACCCTGAAGAAAAACGACGATAAAGCCTCCTTTTTCGTCGCTTTATTTACATAAAATTAAGACAAAGTAATGCAAGAATTTACGCTGTAATTTTGTTATTTATGATAACAAAAAAATGTATATTTTAATTTCATTAAGGCAACGTCTTAATTCTTTTTGAAAATTATTAATCACCGCTTATTTGCATTTAATAATATTTATGCCGCTGTCAATTACTTTAATTTTTACACGTACGTCTCAATAAGTGCCACCGATAGCGGTTTTTCTTGCATCATTAATTTTAATTTACATCTCCTGCACATGCGTTATCTTCTCCGTTAAGGCTTCGCTATTTCATAGCTTTTTATGAAGCCTTTTATCATTTTATTTCACAATAATTTAGAGATAATAATGATTCGGGAATAACGCGAATAAGATGTTTGATGCGCGTAAAAGTTATTTAATTGAATCGTTTATTTGAATGCTTCAGAAGACAACGACGCGGAAACTGGCATCGTCGCGTCGCATCGACGAGGGAATCCAAGCTGACAACCCGATATGACTGCCTGAGAGGAGGAGGAGAGGTGTCGGGCGCCAGCGGAACAACTTTGCGGTAAATATTATTTTTTATTTAGTGTATAAAAAGTAATCTATTTTCCTGTTTATTCTTGAATTATTTTATTTCACTATGATTTAGAAATAATAATTACAGATATAGAAGTAATTTAAAATTGTATAAAAGTTTATTCTTGTAAAGGTTTTTTTTCGAAGAATGTTTAGTTATTCATATAAATATCTAAAATTGAATAATAAATAGAAATTTCGATGCGCGTAAGAATTATGTTTTGAAACATTGGTTTTCCTGAATGCTGTGTTAATATGAATTTTATATTTTTATTTTACAGAATTTACGTAGCTACGTGGCAGATACTACTCTGCTGCTACTAGCTGCTGCGCATCAAGGTCGGTGAGTGAACGACGAATTCACTTATTTATTGAGGTAACGGATGTGTGTGGGAGCAATTTTTCTAATAAATATATATATAAGACTATACATATATCTGGATGCATGTAGGTATGCAATTTTATAATAATATGAAGATGTTGCAAATAAGTATAAAGCATTCCACATATATTCGTTACCTCAAAATAGATAAGTTAAAAACAGATTAGGATAAGTTTAATCCTGGATGCCTATTTATTATTATATTTATATTGCATTTATTGATAAGTTTAGTGTGCATACGCGCACGCAAGAATGTACTTGTATGCACACACTATATACAGATAGATTTTTCGGAAAATTGGGAATACCATGAGGACATAATAGAATATTATTTATTAATGATTATAGTAATTAATAAAATATTAATTATTAATAATATTAATTATTTGGCCAATATTAGTATCAAATATATTAAATTTTATTTAAGGTTTATTATATCTATATATGTACATATTTTTTTACAAATAAAAATTAAAGGAATCAAAAGATAAAGAAACAAATAAAAAATTTTAATTAAAATTTTTTCTATTTACTACTAACTTACTTAAATTTACTCATGGTATTCATATCTCGTAATTAACAAAGAGAAAGAATAAAATATTTGTATATTTTTATTTATGCAGTTATTTATGCAGGTAAAGAAAATAAAAATGTAGATATTATTAAATTAAAAAAATGAGCAAAAAATAATTAGAGTATATTATATTGCTAACATAACATTAAAAAATGATTGTTACAGTGTAATAAATATTGCATTATTCTTATCTATCTCTTTCCCAAATATTTATTCAGGATTAAACTTTATTTAAGTTAGTGCAAATAAGCAATATTATTGATCTCGCTATTTTTATAAAAGACATGCTTACTATTACTAATTATTATTACTTATTTTAATGCATTGACTTTAACCTGAACTGTTATAACTTATATATTTATACGTAGTGACTGATGACTGGATTTGATACTAGTTAAATTAGTAATATGACGTAAGATCCTATTGTATACTTCGTGAAATAGAATAAGAATTTTTTTCGACGATTTTTTCTAATTTTAGTAAATAGTAATTGTTTTAGGTCCGAATTAATAGACGTTTCTCAGTTGTCAAGATTAGTCTGTCTTTGTCTTGCGTATGGTAAAACGGTATACGCGAAACAAAGAGAGGCTGATCTTGACAATTGAGAAACGTCTATTAATTCGGACCTTAGAATTGATCAGTTTTGCGTTACTTAAAAATTCTTGATCTTAAAATAATATATATTATACGAAAAATAGTTTCAATAAGTACAAAGTACACACACACACACAAAGAGATATTTTTATTTATTCTAATTGTGAGGGAAATTTGTTATCCCTTTCGGATCTTACGTCATTCTTCTGAATTTCTCATCTTTGCATGCTTTTGAGATAAGATTAAGCAACGAATCGTTCAAATCGATAAAGATACGCATATGTTGGCCTTAATTAGATTCTGTTGAATGGCGCGTTTAGCAATTTTTAATTATTTACTTTCAAATTAAAGTTGCATTTATATTATAAAGTTTGTAATTAAAAGTTTAATATAAAGTTCTTATTGATAGTTGTATATAATTGAATCTCTTCGAATCAAAACGCTGTCAAACATAGATTTTTTCAAATTTAGATTTGTTTCCAATCGGATATATGTCTTACAATTAGTTAATTAATGCATGTAAAGAATAAATGCGAAATTAATTTGTATGCAAATAAAATTATTATTATTATTGTTAATTGTTAATTTCGTACTTAATTAATCTGATTAATATGATGGCCTCTTCGCGACGCGTTCGTGTTTCGCGTAATTATATAAAAGCGTAAAATCTAACGCTTATTGCCGGCGATGATTATTATAGCCGACAGCAGAAGGAGTATTTCTCCTTGCTGCTGATCTCTGGCTATATGAAGCCAGAATATAAAAGGTTGTTATAAAAGGTGAGTCCAATCTGGCCAGAAGACTAAGAGGATCAAGGTAGGTTGGTGTACAATACCAATCGAAGTACCTATAAAAAATGCAGGTAAAGCCTGTAAGGTTGTCTTATACCAGAGACGGAAATAGACCGTCTCGAATTAAAGATCTCTATCCCGCGTCAATTAAACTTTCAATAAAACTCCAACCCTAGACGGTCCCAATTTAAAATTAAATTCGCGCACACTCTTCTAATTTCGGGTAATCGCAGTCGTAAACTGTGGAGATATATTAGATAGAGATACGGGTATAGATATAGGAATACGGGTAAAAATTAGAAAAAATCGGGTAGGTAGGAATACGTGTAAAAATTAGATAGAAATCGGGTAGGTAGGAATAAGGGTAAAAGTTAGATAAAAATCGGGTAAGTAGGAATACGGATAAAAATTAGATAAACATTGGGTAGGTAGGAAAGCGAATACGCAAGAATACGGATAGGTATGGGATATAGGGGGTGTGATTTTCGACGATAGAAGGAGAAACTTTAATTAATATACATAATTGTAAGAAACTTAGGTAGAAATAAATAAGCATATGAGTAGGCAGGGATAAACGGGAGGGTGTGATTTAACAATTAAAAAAAATTAATTTTTTTTATAATTTTAACCCAGGCAGCACGACGTCTAAAAGACGTCGTAGGGACATCTTTAAGATATCTTTTAGACACACACGTGTCTAAAAGACATCAGACATCTTTACGATGTCTTTTAGACATACGTGCTGTCTGGGAAGAAATTGAAATTTATTTATGTAAAATTGTAATTGTGTATGGAATTGTTATCTGAGCAATTAAATTAAATTTTTATTTTACATGTTAATACATTTTAATGTAAAACAAATTGTATAAAAGATAATAAATAATAAAGAAGCAAAAAATAAAGCATTTTTAAAGAAAAGAGGACCGCTGAATCGGAATCGGCGGGGGTGGTGGAGGGCCTCTACAGGTTGGCTCATTTTTATCGGACGGAATTTTAGTTAAAATTGAAAGTGTAACTTTTAAAAAATTTTTATTAAAAATAGCAATTTTTATTTATTTATTTTTAAAGTTTTATTGTTTATATTAGCCACGGTCTTACCGTGGTCGCGGCAATTGCTTTAATATCCTGAAAAAGATGAATGAATACAAGACCTAAATCTAGCAATGCACAAATGATAAAATATGTTCATAGCACAGAGCACTCACGCATATCGTCTCTCAAAACGTCAACCATACGTAATTATCAAAAACACAGTAGAATATTCATTATAATCACTATACCAAGATTTAAATTTCTTACATTTATGTTCCTCTTCGCCATTTTCTAAAACAAAAAAAAAATTATGTATATCGACCTGTCGGGAGAAGATATTTTCACTAAGGAAAGAAAAAGATTATATACTCACTTTCTTCGTTTACTTCATCAACAGTAGTAGTTTTTCCAAATACCCCGCCACAGTTAGAGCCAAAGCAACTTGCTAAGGGTACCTTGGGGAATAATCTTTTAAATATCGTTGATTCCACATTAAATTCTCTGTACATTTCAGTTTTGTAAATTCTGCATGAAAACATAAATCCTATGGAATGTTTCTTTAACTTCACTTCATCCTTAAATAACTTTAATCTTGCTTCGACCTGCTCCTTTGTATCGCATTTCTTGTCCAAAATCGTGGACCACGTTTGTATAGAACCAGTAATCAGTACAGCAACACAATATGGCTCATGATTATGGCGTACACAAATATCGTTCAACACACCACCACATGCAGAATCAATTTTAACTTCTTTGCTGAATATATGCAAAGAAAAATAAACATGTGTTATTAAGTATCAACAATTGTTGTACAACAATTGGACATACCTGAATAATAAACTTGGATATACGTATCATATTGCTTGAATTAAATATAAATTATACCTTTTTTGCATGGCTGAGGCCCAACGTTTTGCTGTCCAGCGACCATAGTGTGTATAGAATAACATAAAACATGTAGATGTCTCGTGATTTGATATAGATGTTTCATGATCAACAATTGTACTAATTATCTCCTGATATTCAACTGATTTTTGTATAATACGATGTTCTGCCAGTTTAAACGTTTTTATTCTCGCGTTCGGGATTTGTGGTAAAACCGCACATACTATACTTGCATATGGATAACATTCCATTTCGTCATTATTCAAAATCACACTTTCACAATTTAACATTATAGCCTCGCAATATTTAGGTAGCAAATCCTCTAATTGTAAGATACGATCTTAAAAAGAAATAAAAAATTAATTTCAACAATTCCATATTATAGTGAACTTAAATGGAAAAATAAATAATATAAGAATTAATATCAAAATAATATTGATACATTCAAAAAGTGTAGTTTAATCATAAATTTTTTGAAATAAAACATTTACTTCCTACCGTTGATAAAATCTTTTAATTTATCTGATTACTTAACTTTATTATATATATATATATATATATTGCCGTGACTTAACAGCCTTAGGGTTGCACAGATCTTATTTTTTCATCAATTACTACCATTTTAGGGGACGGCAACAAAAATCTATTTTTTAACAACCACCCTAATATATATATATGTTATCCAATAACATACTTTTGTATATTACATACTTACATACTTCTTTATGCCAATAAGTTAATTTAGCATTTACTTTTATAAAACTCTAAAATTTATATGTGTACTTATACTAAACAAAATATGCACGAATGATAAAATATGTTTAATATGTTTGTAGCACACAGCATTCACGCATATCTTCTTTCAAAACGTCAACCATACGTAAGTATCAAAAACACAGTACAGTATTCATTATACCAAGATTTAGATTTCTTACATTTATGTTTATGGGTGGCAGTGTGGTCTAGTGGTAGAGCGCCAGACTCGTAACCACGGGAAGCCGGGTTCGAATCCACTTGGTCACAGAAATTTTAAAAAATTTCAAACTGCACCCCCCGTATGAGATATAAAGAGGGGATTCTCATGCGGAGAAACTGGGCTCCGTCTTTCGGAAGAGACGTTAAGCTGTTGGTCCACACATAGCAACTGACAACTGTTATGTGTACCCCCTCCACCCCATACCCCGCAGAAAGGAGAGGGGCCCCTACTGCGTAAATAATACCCCAAGAAAACTTCCCATGAATCGTCATGAGGAAGTCACGATGTTCGGCAACGAACGAAACGACTATGGATGGACATTTATGTTTGTCTTCGTTAAAAAAAGTACATATCTGCAAACCATCGCGGCGCTTCCTAAATCCCTGGCGTTTAAATATTGAAAGATAATTCTTCGTTAATAAAATATATACCTTCTGCTATACTGCCCGATGGTGTCCTATAAAATGAAGCACCATTAATAAAAAAGAATCCTATCGATGGTTTAATTCTTATATTCTCAATTTTTTGTAAAAATTCACGCCCTATGTAAATCTGTATAAAACGACAAGGACCTCTTGTTGATTTTTCATTATTTGCAGCTTCTGACCAGGACCTGAAAAGAATAATTCCTCGCAAATTTATGTTTTGTTCAGCTTTATACAATGGCCTAGTTTACACCGGACCGTTTGGTACGAATCTCGAATTATACCGGTGTAAACCGAGATTTTATACGGATATAGTACTTGGTACGCGTACCAAACGGTCCGGTGTAAATTCGGCCAACGTCATGTACTTTTAATTCGTAGTACAGCACAGCAGATGGAATAATGTTAAATATTAGCAATATTTACTAATATTTAAATGGTAATATTTACCAATAGTTTTATCATTAAACTTTTAAAGACATGACATAAAACGCCACAAGTTTATTTATAAGCCAAATCTTGTTTGGGTCCATTCGCATACACATGATATAAAAACGATAACTATTCTGCTTGCAATAAAGAAGTGTTTAAGATTAAATCGAGCGCAGATCATTAATGGATTAGGCACGTTGTAGGTACATACCTGCAAACCATCGCGGCGCTTCCTAAATCCCTGGCGTTTAAATATTGAAAGATAATTCTTAGAATGTCGTAGGTTAGATAGCTATTCGAATCCAATGTATTTCTACAGCTTTGCGTTGCGCCATAGTTTTTGGACACGCCAGGTTTTTTCTTCCGATTTTTCTTTCGACCTGTGCCCTCCATCATTTCTTTTTAATCGGTTTGAACCACGGTCGTATCCACGTGTGAAATATCACAATATCACAACACACTATATGACATCACTCGACTCCACCGCCAAAGCGGCGAAAGCACAATACACGAATACACCTTGTAAATTGTAAACACACAGCGCAGATTCGTAGATGCGTGCCGCGTGCGTGCGTGCGTGTGTATTCATATTTAAAGACCCTGATTAAAGGGTTTCTGTTCATATTTTATATATAATTGACAGATTGTAGTTCTATTCCTTTTCTTAACATTTATTCAGACAGCTCAGATACTTTTGTATTTATAAATACTTGAGTAACCAACAGACGATTGACAGATGATTGCTATACATTAGCACAATATTGTGCTAATGTGAATATTTCATGCACTTGAGCGAACACAATTTGAATTTCGATAATTACATCTTGTTACTACATATTGTATGTAACCCTTTCAAAATTATTTTATGATGTATTAAAAATTAATATTATATTCCTCGACAAAATTAAGTATTTAAATTAAGGAAAGGTTCTCATGTAGAGACCTAAAAAGTAGCTCAACTTTGGGAATATTTTTCAAGCGAATTGTAAGGGATATCAATAGGAGGTTTTTTGCTATAAATTTATTGTGCTCTTAGTATACAAAATAAATTTTTTTTTTCAAAAAATATAGGGAAGAAGTGGGTGCTTTTGGTGAGCAGTAGCAGGTCCGGCGCGGCGTGCTTGGCTCAACGGCTGAGGCTGCAGCTCCTGTAAAAATCATCAGAAATCGAAATTTCAAAAACGTGGTGAAACTACATGAAATTTGTTGGAAGCCACACCAACATTTGGTTAAAAAAGTTAAAAAGTGACAAAATGGCTGTCGTTTAAATTTTGAGGTTGATTTTTCATTTTTTTTTTCGTTTTTGACTCGTAAAAAATTGTAATTATTTAAAAGTTTCACTTTTTAGTGGTTTGGCCTTCAACAAATTTCATCTAGTTTTACCACGTTTTTAAAATTTCAATTTCTGATGATTTTTACAGGAGCTGCAGCCTCCGCCGTTGAGCCACAAGCACGCCGCGCAGGACCTGCTACTGCCCACCAAAAGCACGGGGTTTCTTTTAAACTATTAGGCCCTATCTGGGCCTATTAGTTTAAAAGGAACCCCGTTATCTCATATTAGAAATCCTATCTCATAATAGGGGACTCTCTCTCTCTCTCTCTCTCTCTCTCTCTCTATATATATATATATATATATATATATATATATATATATATATATATATACATATATATATTATGTTGATGCGTATCAAAACATATATTATATATTACATATAAAATATTATCTTTATTATTTAATATATATAATTATGCATCCAATATTAAAATTATATAGTATTGTGTAATATTAAATTCAAATATAGGGATGCTATTACAATCATATAATTTAAAAATAATATAAAGTACATTAATTTAAGTAAATTTCTGATAGCTATAAAATACCAGAGAGAGAAGCCTGATTTGTCTACGATTTTGTAGTTCTCTTCCGTGCTATATTCACGAATTTTTGGTTCTTTTCGGAAGAGAATCACAAAATCGTAAACATAATTATCACAAATAAGTCGTTGACATATAGCACGAAAGAGAATCACAAAATCGTAGACATTATCCTACGGGATTCATGAACATTGCTATCGTAGTTCAAGACATAGAGGCGCTCTCAGGCTTCTCTCTGCTTCTAGGTTATGTGTGTTTACGTGCAATAATGCAATTTTTGAGATTAGTGCCATTAGTGCGGAATGTAGTGTGATACGTCAAGGTATGTAAGTTTTATGATGAATATAATTATTATTTAAGTATTACGTGATTAAAATCATAGATTATGATAGTGACGATTGAAAATTTCTTCGTGAATTTTTAATATAAACATTTTTCAAATTCCTGTTACATACATGGCAATTCGTAAGGATTTATAAGAATATCTTCTTGGTTAGGAAAAGAAGCGGTGTTTTTCGAACATGGATGCAATCTTCGCTCGTGGACTGAGATTTAGCGTCGAATTAGGCAATGCCTCTACATTGTTAACAAAGTATCTTCCGTTGTCGGCATGTTGCACATGTCGTGTTAACACAACACGTTGCAAGTCAGCATTCCCTGGTAAGCTAAGTACATGAACATGAACATGGTGCACATCAATAGTTTCAATATATATTATCAGGCTTATTTCACTTGCAGAAAGGTATCACCGTTATAAGGCCGTGTCATGTAATTCCTTAGGTCTCGTAAATAATATTCTTGTGTATCAAAAGTCATTGAAACAGGACATTAGCAAAAATGGTATTATTCTGGCCTACTATTCGGATCTTAAGCAAAGTTCCGAGAGTGATTGCCAGAAACCTCCGAAAGAACAGAAACTGTCAGTATTTCAAAAAATGAAGCAAATGACTAAAGATTATTGGCATGTGTTAATACCTGTGCACGTAATTACTTCTATAGGATGGGTAGCTATATTCTATACTGCTGTTAGAAAGTACGTTATACAAAAGCAATTACATATTACTGTCGTTTGAGTTCAGCAATTATAATTAACGTAAAACTATATGTACTTTTAGTGGTGTGGATATAGTCCAGTTGTTGGAATACATGAATTTTAGTGAGAAATATATAGATTTAGTACGTAACTCGAGCGCCGGTAACTGGGCCATTACTTATGCACTTTATAAGATATTTACCCCACTCAGATACACCGTTACTGTTGGTTCGTGATTTTAATATTTTATGTAATAGATAATTTGCGCTATGTGTTAAATATTAATACTAAAATGTAACAGGAGGAACGACAATGGCCATTAGGTATTTGAGCAAATTAGGCTACGTGAAGCCGTTGTCATTCAAGCTTCAATCAGCAGTGGTGAGTAATGTGCGTTAAATGCAATGTTATCTCCTGAAATTGAAGAAATAAACTATTTAATATATAATTATATTTGTTTGTATTTGAAACATCTGTCTTGTCTGTTTTTTACACGCACACGTGGTGCAGCCTGCGGGCAAAGCTATGAGTAGGTTACCGATTAAATATATCGTGCTGATCTCTCTTACTTTTGTCTTTGGCGAGATGTTCTTGTCGCGTGAATAATATATCGTAAATTTTGTTCTTCGATCACGGCGGCATATGTACTCTTCGTAATCATTTTTAATCGTGTTGTAGCCGGTACAGTCAAACAAATCTGCAGCAGAACACAAGACAAAATTCAAGACAGAGTGTAAAACAGACCGGCACACGGAACCGCCAAAACCATAAATATTTCTCCCGCCCTATGTCGGACCTGCGGGCTCGGCGTAGCTTGGGAACTTATTGTAACGCGATGTCAATGTAAATTTCTCTTTATGAGTGTATATTATATTATGATAAATCATTTCCTGCATTAAATATTCCTCGACTTATTTATCCCATTCGTCGTTCCACATGTAGATATAATCAAAGTACATACATCAATGAAGTACACAAATTTTTCCCAATACAGGGAAATCAATTATAAGTAAGAAATGCACTTATTGCAGTTTGTCTTTATTAAAGAGTAGTCATTTATACATACTGCATATACGATTTAAATAAGATTATACTATTTATCTACAATATGCGCGCGAACTTAAAATTACATTTATATGTAACGCAGAAACAATTATACTTATTAATCTTGAAGAATAACAATAGTTATTTGGCAGCTCGAGTTGTGCGTCTTTCAATGCTACAATATTGTCGTATATTTATCGTTATAGCACGCCTGCCTACTTCCAGTCTCTATATTTTGTGCGAAAACACTAAAGGCGTTATTATAGTTTTCGAAGTATATCGATAATCTTCAATATTACATGAGTCCTCGCAGCGAGACGATACATCTTAATAAATATTATTAATTAATGCTATATGAAGTACAATAAAACTTGATCGACGAAGTAAATTCGCAGGAATATTCCCCGGATTCATATTTTCACCATAAAATTGCATTATAATAAACATACCTGATAAAAATATATATACATGATAAAAAGTGTGAAATTGTTACTTAAAAACGCATAATTATTATGCTACTATATCACAGTTGCCAGCGCAACTCATTCATCCTTATAAACCACTGCATTTGCAGAGTTGCTAAATAAATAAGAATCGCATATATTAAATAATGTACCTCTTATCTATAAGATAATTGATTATCTTCGATTAAAAAATGACCTTGTACTCATAATCATGCAACGTGCACTGATACGTCAAATTGATCCCAGAAGACAATTTAATAATTTCAGTTTCCTAATACCAGTTTTATAATTATATTTTGTTTAAAAAATTCATCATGTTTTATTTAAAAATCAGAATAAATAAAATCGCATTTTTGCGATAAGAAATTACCTAATACGCGACAGATAATTGATTATTATTTTTACATTGATTAACAGCCGTTTGTCATGTATTGATTCGATAATTTGTTCTTCATAAGATATATTAGTTATTGTTATTAGCATATATATCGCAATATAGATTAACAGTGACAACTATTACAGCAAGAATCCTGCGTAATAGATAACGTAAAACTTACGGTCAAAGCGACAATTAATTTTTATTCAAATGCAAATGAATGATTCGCAAAGATTGATTCGTACACATGCATAATATATATTTGTCATGAGTTCCCATTCTTTTATGAAACATTATTTTATTTCTGTCGCTGATCTGCGTCAAACTGTATAGCAAGCATATCAGTCTGCTTGATTTCTGTCATTACCCAACTAGAAATAATCTGTTGAATCGATGTTGATTTGATCGATGTATAGATAAATGGTCACTGTCGAATACTGACTGATATTTTTGTTATTTTTTAATATAATATATATATAATATAATATATAATTTATATACATAATTTAATATAATATATATATAATATATAATTTAATTTTTGATCTCTTATCATAATTGTTCTTATGTTAATTGAGCAATTGCAACTATTTCTATTGTATTTATACTGTGTTTTGGCCAAAATTCACTTCATCGAATACAATATACATATACCTATATACTGTGCTTTTAAATTTTATATTGATTTGATGTAGAATTGGCTGAAAAACAATAGAAATCTTACAGAAATATTTGTGATTGTGCCCAATTTACATGAAACCAACTATAATGTGGTTAAAGATGATAAAAATATCAACTAGTATTCGACATCGATCATTCATCGACGTATCGGCGTTAAATCGATATCGATTCGACTAATCATTTCTGGCTGAGTAATCTATTATATTGTAACAAATTTTTACATATTTTTGTAAGCATTCTGTCTACAACATATGGTCAGATCGTGTATCAAATTTGTGCAAACTTTGTTACCGATAAAATTTAGTAGCAGACATTTTACAGAATCTGTTCTTGAAATAACGAAATTTAAATTTAGCTGCTGAGAGTATTCGAAGAAGTTTGCAACTGTAGCGATAGCAGATCGTACGACATATCGGTCTTTCAAAGCTCAAACGTTTTAGCTTATTCTGCATTGTCGTAAGATTGAAGCTGAAAATTCTTATCCTGATCGAATTAAAAGACATTTTTAAATAAATATCACATCAAATTAAAAGGCATTTTGTAATAAATATCACATCGTCGCCCCTCCCCGTTTTCTAACTCAATTTTTCCGAGAAAATCTATCTTGCAGACTAGGACTTATTGTTAATGTGTATTACGGTATATGTGTGCACGTACACACGTCCTGATTCTATAAAATTCGGGAATGTTAACGTCGATTCCTTTCACTTTACTGAATTGATTTTCGTAATAGGTACTTATTATCGGATGATCGTTACGCGCGCAGTTTGAAAAGCTCCGACAGAAGCTTAAATATCAGTACACTTAGCCCATAAACTGAAAGCTAGCGGACACCGGTTGTGGTGCCCTCGGTTGCGTATGCGATATGCGTTGGATGTGACACGCACGGCACATAAGTCTGCCATCAAGTGGGTAGCACCGCTTATCCGGCTCGTCGGTCAATTGCATGCCGCAATCCTCACAAACGTAGCAATCCACATGAAAGTCTTTGTCCATCGAGACTACCCTGACCGTCTCCTCAGTTCCCTAAAATAGAAAAGAACACGGCTCGTAAAAAGTAGTTTCATCGGGGAACACGCTAGAATTGTCGTGCGCCTCGATGACGTAAGCGAGTTAATTTCTAGTGCGCATACCTCAACTGGCGTGATTCCCTTTCCACAAGACGCGCACTTAGGCGCAAACATTCTGTGGTAATCGTTTACACAATAGATCTTATTGTCGACGTCAACCGTGAAGGGTACGCCATCGAGGCACTCGTTGCACACGCAACATCTGAAGCAGCCCGGGTGATACGACTTGCCCATAGCTTGTAATATCTGTGGAAAGCAAAAGGTGACGTTATACTGAATTACAATGGAGACTTAACGGGATGATAATGATCGAGTCTCGTCGTTTACCATTTCCATGATAAGGTGGCCGCAAATCGCGCATTTCTCGGCTGTCTGTTGGAAACCAGAGTACTATACGAACACAAACGATTTCTATTAGTTACGCGAACGACTGACGTGTCATTTCAATCATCATTTAAATTATAATGAATTGCTCACATACCAAGTAGTCCTCCTCGCAATAAACTCTCCCATGAACATTGTAGAAAGCTTTGCCGCGGAGAGCCCTTCCGCAGGAACAGCATATGAAGCAATTGGTATGATAGAGATTGCCCATTGCTTGACAAGCCTGTCCGGCGCCGGTTACTTTCTCACCGCATGTATGGCAAATACCTATCATCAAGAAATATTAATGTGAAATTTTACGCTCTATTTATCACGAAATTATAAAGAAGAGACAATACTTTTGCCGCGACATACATATATTTCAAAAATCTTCGTGGAATTATAAATGTTTTATGTTAATTATAAACGTATTGCAAATGTTTCTAAATATTTACATATTTATAAACGAATTAAAAATTGCCTATATCCGATAATTTATATTGAAATTACTATAACAAACCAGTGTCTCGAAATATAAGCTTTAATTCTGTGGAGAATTGGATTACTCTGTGAAGTGAGAAGTTTGAAAATCGCACTCGTCTCGCAGAACACATTCGCGCAGAGTTCAAGAACACGAGAAACGAGCTTTACCATCGGGGAGTTAAAAATACACCCATCGACGAACGTGACAATGTGGCACATTCATCAGGGTCGCACGTTCATCGCGTTTAAAAATCACCCGATTTGTCACGGATGAACGCAGATGAAAAACGCGAACTCACAGCTCTCGATGGGCAATAGCGATCCTGCCATCCCTTAGCGCAAAAGTTTTCAAAACTCACATGTACACTGGGTGTTCTCGATATTGCAACTTGGTTTCGCTATAGACCAGGTCGCACTAGAATCTATAACAAACGAGTCGGACTGGTCTCTATCTATAATGAGATTTGTTACCACGGCGATGCGGCCTCGCGTATAGAACGTTATACGAAGACTATTGGCCGTCTAAGTATGAAAGCGACTAGGGAGACATTACGTTCGCCTAAACGCTTGCCACTTCGCGACTGACATTGCTTCGCTCGACCGAGGTTCCTGTCTGCTCGTGCTCCATTCCTTATTGCGCGAGTTAGGCTGCGTTCACATTTATTTTCTAAATTATCGTTACATTATGGCATATCTTCCTTCGTTTCTTTTGCATTGCTTGTTTAATATCTTTAGGAAAGCAAAGATTATTTTCATTATTTTCAACATAAACATTATATAGCACTTATCAATAATTTTATTCTTCTACTGTGATAGAGATTATTCTATCCTATTAATAATGGATTTGTTTGATTCGATATCATCGTTTGATATGCATTTAAAATACATTATTTAATTTCTTCGGACTCTCTATAAATCTAAATCCTTGATTATCTATTCGTAGTTTATAAAAAATAGAGGACTATTCCATTTTTAACATCAAAGCAATAATATCTTTTTTATTAAATGTTAGATTTTTAGAAAAATGCGATAATTGTCGAATAACGTGGTTTATTACGAACAAAAAGTAGAGAGAAATACAGAATGAGTTCAGACTTCGGAACAGAATATTTTTATTTCTTATACGAAATAATTAGCATAGATAGGCATAGATAAATTAGCATAGATATAAGGGAAACAGAGAAAGAGAGAAACAGCAAGGAAGGTAAACAAATTTAATTTTCTCTTATTCTGTATTAGACATAATCTTGTAAACTACGTAATCGAATATATGAATATATGCTATTATCGTATTTGACACGAAGAAGCCATAGAAACTATCAGTCGCACATTGTTGCATCGATTCAACGCGCACCTATTGATATTAGTATGAGCGCGACTTTAAAGAGTCGCGGCGTAAGATTCAAGTGAGCTATCTGTTTATGTATGCATCTATGCGCCGTACTCGCCCTCGGCCCTTTACGCAAGAGAGAGATGCGAGAGAGATACGTGGGTGGAAACTAACGCGGCGCGGGAGAGAGTGAATGTCAACGAAGTGTCGTGCTAAAAAGTATCCGCGGACGCACCGAAACTCGACTCCGTTTTCCGAAACCGGTCTACTGTCGAACTCACGCCGTGGGAATTGGCACAGCCTTGGTATCGTGCCTTTTAGCGTTTCAGAGAAATATCTAAAATTATGGATTTACTCGGGGCGATTGTACCGTGCGAACCTGCGATCGTCGTTTCCTTAATCTTCCTCTCTTTTATTATAAGAGCGTGAAAGAAAGTATAAAAGTAAAACAAAAATATAGGTAACGTGAAAAAATATCAAAAGAAACAATTCAGGCCAAATAACGTGTGTCTAGGATAGCTCGTTACCGTGTAGAAACATGAAATACGAAGCGTGTATAATGATAATTTTAGTTTCCCGGAATGAGTGAATAAACATCGCGTAAGGTAAAAGTTTTTTTACCGAAGTACTCTCCCTCTTCCTCCTGCTTTTCCATTTCCTCCTCAAGTTGTCTCGTTAACTCCTCTATCTTTCTTTCCGCTTCCGTTGGTCCCTGAGAGAAATAATTTGCATGGAGAATATATCAATCATTAACGATTGAATATATCAAACATAGTCTGAAGCCCCTTGCACAATGCTAGCCCCTTGCACAATGCTAGGCAATAGGAACAGGGAACAGAAATCAGAAACCTGGTATCTATGCAGACGATGGCAATAGACACAGAATTTCCGTCACGTTGGAAATTCTGTGCCTATTGCCTGTTGCCAATCAATTATAGGCCAGTATTCATAGTCAGTCTTATTTCAAGATCGTCCTAAGTAATGTCTTAAGATGCTAATACGGCTCTGTGATTGGTTCATGACATCTTCAGATTGTACTTAAGACGGTCTTAAATATAAGATCCGACTATGAATACCGGCCATAGCGTACGAATTTTTTGTTATTTCCTGTTCCTATTTCCTGTTGCCTGGCATTGTGCAATGCATATTTAATATGTACGATAAAAATTATTATTTCATATATAACTTGGTCGTCAAGAAATTAGTATTGTGGAAAATAGCGGTTAATTATTATAGCTTAATTATGTGTACGGATTACTGTGCAGATAGAGTAATGGTAAAATCTTTATACATAGACTATAACTATTCCTTACGCTTAAACACCTAATAGAGCACTCCATGCAAATATTGCGAAACGCTATTGTTTTCACGCATATACTCGATTATTGTGTGACAAATGAACAGAGACATATGGGAAAAGATAAAGGCAGAAAATGTTAAAATAACGTACAGAAATACGGATGCCTCATGAATAAAATATCTTTCGGTGAATGCACGTCGCTTGTCAGCGGCGAACAATTTAGCAGTTATGACTCACTGAATGCGCGAAGAGAGAATTTTTCGGAGATGGAATCATAAGCAGGTTTTCAAATTTTACGTGTTAAAAATTGCGCAGTGCATGGTTAAGAGGTGCATGTGAAATGCAAACAAAAAAAAAAAGTAATATCTGCAAATCGTTTTTTTTGTTTCAAATGCAAGTTAATCTTATCGTCATAGGTCAGGCATAGATTATGCAAAATAAATAAAATTATCGGCATTAGTGAGATCATCGCTGGCAATATAGAAAGTTTCATGTGGTTTCATGTCTTATAAGTTATTCATGATTTTTGAAAAATTGTTTTGAACGAATTATTGGGGAGTGTCGATAATCTATCTAAATAAATTGCATTGTGCGATGAGAATGTAATTTAAGCAGAGTGAGATTACGCTCTGGTATGTTAGGGACGCATCAGTATGTTGTTTATCCCTCTTGTGGAATGTATTTTATACATTACGATTAAAATAATGCCTTTATAGTTACTTTTGTTACATTTTTAGTAAAATATGCAGTAATGGTAACAGACATACGATAAAAGTGCAGAGGAAAATATACACATGCATGGAATTTTCGAAATGAGATTTGTTATGAAAATACAAGATTTTTAAACAGACGTTACAAGTAGCAATAAATTTACCGAAGGTCTAGAAATGACGTTGTAGGGTAGCAATCCTTTCCCAGGTGCAGGCTTGATCGGCGGGCTAACAGATTTTCTCTCCTCTGCTTCCGGATCAGAAGATCTTTGCAATACAGGTACACCAGAACTTAGGAGTACGGGCCCTGCAACTCCACTGGTAACACCAGGAGGGAGGCTAGTGATCCTAGGACCGGCATTAGGGTCAATTTCATTGGTAGAAGCACTATTGACAGGAGCGTGTACCTGTCCACGTATAGGACTTCCCATAGAGTTGATCGACGAGAGAGACAGTCCATGTTTAGGCGAATTAATTATATTTTGCGAAGCAATATCTAATGGCATCTGGCCATGCGTCGGGCTTGTTTTCGGAGATTCTCTTACTGCATTGTTGTTGGCAATAATGGCTCTAGCAGGATCACTTCGACTTGGAGAGTATAGATTTGAGCTCCTTGTAGGTGGGGGATCTGATACATCTGACATGTAGTTTCTGTCACTTTGTTGCAATGTGCCTAATCTCAAATGTTCTGTAGAACGATTTGAAGAGTAAACGGGAGAATTTCTCGCAGGAAAATTTTCCTGATGGTGATAGTTTCTGTCATTCTGAGGCATCGCACGATTTGGAGAGTAACATGGAGGATTACGACATGCTGTCTGTTCTCCTGAACGAATTCCATATACTGGAGAATTTCTGGCTTGCGAGTCACCTGTGAAATTTGTGTTTGTAGTCCTTGAAGAAGCCTCGACATATTGTTTGTAATTCTGCGGGTTGTCCTGTCGAAACTGGGGTGGTTGGCTATTATCAATCTGATTTGTAGCACGAAATCCTTGTTGACCACTCATAGCATTTTCCAGTGAACCGCGATAATGATGAGGTTCTGGTGGTAAGCGTATCGGAGGAGATTCACTGTGATATGGCAAACCAGGTCTCGTAGATTGTTGTTGCTGCTGATCAGCGTTATAATTAAAGTTTCTATTTGGTGGCTGCAGTTCAGAGGGGGGTACGTAACCGCTTCTTCCAGATTGATGGTCGGAGGAAGCGGAGGATGAGCTCTGTAAGTACTTAGCAGTAGACGAATCGATTGATCGTTGTAAACTTGAAGCGTCGTAACTTTGACCACGTATACTTCCACTTCTTTGTTGAGTGTACGATAAACTTTGAGTCATTCCACGTTGATTCTGAGATTGACCCACTTTACCAGTCATAACAACGTAATCACCGCCATTGATGTTTGCTGGATGATAATAATTCGGCGGAACCTGAGGCCCCGGCTTATTCTGCATGCTCTCAGAAAAGTGCACTTCCTGTATGTTTTCGTATACTGGTGGTGCTTCATACGGCGGTAATTCTTTCGCTGGTGATGCACTTTGATAACGATTGCCAGTCGGCACTTGCGGTTGAGCTTTCCTGTAATTTCCTTCATAGGAATCACCAACTAGAGAACCTCTAGGGCTACTTTTGGGACTCTTTCTACATTCTATTGGATGGTAATAAGGTGGATGTGGCTGACTCTGCTGCGGATAGTAATCTATATTCTCATAAACAGGGGCCTGTTGATGACTTGCACGAGTCTGATTCTGTTGTTGTTGCTGTTGCTGCGCACTGATTTGCTCCACTGGCTTCGGTGTGGCAAATCGTGAAGCAGCTATTATGTTTTCACGTTCATATAATTTGTAGTCAGTGGCGGATGCTTGTCTGGAAATATTATCCGAAGAATTGCCTTCGATAAAACTTTCGATAGCGCCAACCGGTCTACCAGACGCTCTAGCGTCATTTCTGTTAATCGCATTTCTTGATACAGGTACCTGAGCCTCAGGCCTAGAACCTGAGATTCTGGTCGCACCACCAGCGTCCGCAGCATCATCTCCAAGGTGCAAATAGCCTAATTTTTGTACGTAGGAAGTATCTGTGGAATTGCACATTGGCAGTGATTCTCGTTGGCACGATGATAAGTCAGAATGTCGTCTAAATCCTTCGCGTGCACTTTAAACGAATTTTCAAAATCAAGGCGCTGTCAACGAATTCGATTCAAAGCGACTCGACATCGTATATGTGGTGTTACAGTAACTAGGTGGTCCGCTTGTCAAAACGATCTCCAACTTGCTCTCTCCTCCTCTTTCTCCTTCTTCTCTCTTTTCCTCTTTCAACTCTTCTTACGTGTGCGCTCTCGTAATCTTCTCACGGAATAGCACGAAATCCGACGCGCGGTATATGTTGCGCGGGGCCACTACGAGGATCTTTTTTCTCCTTCGATTTTGGGCTACGCCCCACGACCAGGGCGCCTCGGACTCGTGTTGTTGCTCCTCGAGTGCGACCGGCGCACACCTCGGGCTTCTCTCGTTTCAGCACCGAAAAATCACCACCTGCGAAAATTCATGCGACAGCGAATACGCACGCAGGCAACGCAAGAACAGGTCAGCATCGTCTCTTGTCAAGACAGGAACCTGCGACAGGTGTCGTGGCATCATATTGCTGTTCTGGTCTTGCCGCTTCTTATCATGATGTGGCGCTAAATGTAAGTTCCATGCAATGTGGGCTGACCAGCAATGTGGGAATTATGGGAACTATCATGGTAAACCGTTCTCTGCACAGTTCCGTATAGAACCGTTCTGTAGTTAGTCGCTGGTGCCATCAATGGTACGAATGAAAACTAGAGATGTAACTCGGATTTCAGGTTTAACTATTTGTGGTATGACGAATGTATGTACTTTTTGTATCCAGATTTAATTTGGAGAGAAAAATATTGTGATTCTAAAATTCTAATCTTTTTTTATATAAATTAATTTTTTTAAAAGCAGTTTTACTACAAAATTTTAAAATATAAGATATAATTTATTATTTTTTTAAATGTCTGTAATAATGTTTGACCAATCCTTAGCACTCTGTGAATTTGAATTTTATTATAACTTTTTAAGATAAGTAAATTGAATTGTTTTCAACCAAAAATCTTCAATCGTATAGATAGGGATACGGAAAGATTTTTTTTAACGTAACGATATTAGATAAGCAAAATGCAAATGATGAGATTGGAAACAGGTTCTCCTTAAGATCAGAATGGGTTAGCAAAGATACGATACCGACCTCGTGCGTCTTCGTACAGTTGAGACTGCTGTGCACGGAATAATAATGCGATGTAATTCCATTATGTCTTTTTTATTTTACACTGACTTTGACTCGCTATGTTCTGCTTGGTGAGGAAAGAAAATGCGCGTATTTAGAAAGAAACCCTGTCAAATAAATTACAATAATACTTTAATAAATGTTAACAAATATATCTATTATCTTCTATTAATTAATGAATTCGATACGCAAAATAAACTCTATTTACCAATTTTGCAAATGGTTTATGTCTAATGTATTTTTATCCGAAGGTTACACTAATCATTGTTATCCTTCTTGCTAAGTCTACTTTCATTCTAATTAAACTTAATTAGCTTTCGCGCATGACCCATAAAGATAGTAATTTTCAACGCAATTGCACTGGGATTCAAGATTCAGGATAATCAGAGGTTTGTGTGCAATCGTACTGCTCATCTCATAATCGATGAATTCTGAGAAATGGGTCAGCGATGGTACTAATTGCTCTAAATTCTTATTCTTTACGTTTTTATTCTCTTCACATTAAACTGTAACATTTTCAGATGAATGGGTTAATTATCTCGTACAATTTATTTAATATCAATCAAATTCGGTCTACATTTAGATTAGAGCGCAGTTTCTGCGATCTAATTGCATGGGATCAATGCTATTCTCACTTTGTTAATAAGTAGATAATTTTAGATTTACGAAGCTTGTGTTTAAATGAATATATAATTTGTAGTTTTATTTATTTTAGTCATTTATTAATTGGAAAATACAAGACCGTAAATTTATAAATTACAGTTAGATATTAAAACAAGTCTAACTGACAAGTTAAATTGATAGGTATAACTAAGGAATTAACGATCTCATTATTACTGATTAAAAAGTCTAAATACACTTAATCTGATCGTTAAGACGACGTCGCGCGTGGTACTAGTAATCGCTGTCGTCCTACGCAGGAAAGTAACCAAGTTTTCACCCGCCGTCGCATTTCACAGCTGTTCGCTGCACGGCACGATAGCGTGGGTGTCATGACCTCGCTCAATGAAAACCTTATATATTTCCGAAAGGTGAGTAAAAAACACAGACTTCAAGCCCTCTCGTACCACCCACGAGACAGTCGGCACCCACGTTTCGCCAGGCACCTGTGCGACTAGCCGGCCGCGTTAGCCAATACCGCTTGATCGATTGATCGGTCCAGCTCGTGACGCAATCTCATGTATTCAAGATTCGGTTTTCGATTAATTCGCGAATCTCATAGAGGAATCTATCGCTATCCATATGCTTCTTTCCTGTTGTGTCTATTAACAATAAGTTTCTAGGAACTGTGCAAACCATATAAAGATATCTTTACTTACAATTATAGTTTGTACTTGATAAGGATCAAAAACTATGGTCAAAACGTCGTATATGTGAGCATTACTATTTAATAAATCAAATTAGGTCAAACTAAACTGTCACTTTTATCTTTATTTTTGTATAGCTTCTCGATGACTCGTTATCTTCCGATAACGAAGTTCTTTTAAGATTATAATTCTATTATTTGTGTGCGTATATGAGACTTTAAGAACGATGGAAATGACAAGTTGCAAAGTTATGTCCGCTATGTATACTAATTTCTTATCGTCGCGGACAGGCCGCCAGGCAGTATCGCGTGAGCGTGCGTATGCAAAGTGCGTATACTGTATACTGCAAGACGCATTGCATCCCAAGCGGAAGTGCAGTGACCAACACGCACGGCACGGCAGCGCATTCCCGTCACACGGATCTTATATATGACATAAGGTCTGATACACGTGTCACATCGATACGACAATAAATGAGCCTACTGTGTTTTTACGAGCACGCGTATACGCGTTAACGCACATACGCAGAACCGCATAACATGATGATTTAGACAGGAAACGCATCTTCGCTTATTTTCCGAATGCACGAAATAGTCGAGCTGAATGAGTGATTTGTGAAATAAGTCGCAAATACGCACGCGCATGTATAATCGCATTAATTGCAAAAATGTTTACTTGTATAGGCGTATATGCATATTTTAAAGTGGATAATTAACCACCTTTATACGCCTTATGCCCGTTTCTACCAACGTCGGTTAACTTTAACCTTAGGTTAACTCACTCTTTGTCTCTTTCTAACTGTCGCCCTTAGAAAAAGACGAAGAGTGAGTTAACCTAAGGTTAAAGTTAACCGACGTTAGTAGAAACGGGCATTAGACAAGCAGACGACGCTTAAGCAGCGCTTATGACTTCTTTCTCGACTAGTCAAAGAAGGATTTTATTGCGGAAAATTGAAAGGATATAAAGCTGATATTGTGGCGAGATCGTTTAAGTAGCTGGCAATGTAATTACACAGATAGTATTAATTTAATTGTATATATTGCTCGAAATTAACAAGAAGAGGATACGAATAACTAATCATTGATTTTGATTCCCTTGCACACGGTAAATTTATATCGAAAATAAATCGATCCATTACTGTTAAATTCATAGTGTCAAATTATTATACTCAATTTTTAGTCATTTTGAACCATTCTTATAGGTCGCCACTACTCCTATTTAGTCGTTAATTTAACTAAAACAATATTAATTTAACTAAACCAATAAAGTTAAAATAATACTGTTTTATGCTAAAATAATAAATTTTCACACACATGGTAGTCAGAAGTAACAAAATGTTATTTAATTCATGGTATTGATTTAATTTCATCCTTTAATAATTAAAAGTTATGTTCGAGCGTTTCATCCAAGACGCGTTATTATGATACGGCATTGGTTAATAACGCATTTTTCTTTATCTTACAACTACCTATCGCTCCAAATTTCAAGCCTAAAAAAATACCATTTATAGGGCGCATTGGACGAGACGCTCGGACATGAGTCGACTTATTTTCGATGTAGATTCACCACGTGTAAGGGGATCAAAATTGATGATTATAATAGTCAGTCTTCACATATGTTCTCTCCTTGTAAGCTGCATAGTATCATCTCTTGATCTCTTATAATTTTACAAGAGATCAAGAGATGTAAAAGATAGATACTACTATGCTAGATTTTTAATTTTTTTATGGAGTACATCGAAAGTCTTACTGTTTTTTTTTAGTACCTACTTTTAATTATTGAAATCAGATTAACAAAAATGTCGTTTAGCTTTCAAAAGACTAAATAAATTTAAAAATTTTCATTAATGCTTCATGAAAAATTTTTAACAATGATAGTGTTGAAATGTAGTAGTTTCTCTTCTCACATTAAATTTCCATAATATCCTTACCGTTTATTTTGTCGAGTCCTTATAATTATTACAATAAAGGTCGCGAGCATACAAATTATGCAAAGCAACATTGCAGCGAAGTCGTTCAAACAAGGAAACAGAGTGTAACGAAAAATGAAAACGTGTGCAAGATACATGCTCGTAAAACATAGATTATGAAACAAATGCTCGTCGGCTACATAAAGTGCGCAAATTTCATCGGTACGGCACACGCACTTGGCAATCTATATTTCTTCACTTGTAACAACGTTGCATTCCGCCGTCGTCGCTTTTTGTGCCGTCGAATCGAATTCTTGTACCTTCCAAGTTGCCTCGAGCAGCGGAAACCCTCTGCGTTCCGATAGCGAGTATACGCGAGTGCACGCGCTTCCGTTCAACGCTCATAAGCGTTCATCGGTGTCAGTTGACACGCACGCGTATGTCGATACATACTTCGCTTCTTGGTTAACTATCTTGACAAAAATTTAGCCCGAAACCGGTTCATCAAAATTATCTCTCTTTCTTTTAACGCGAAAAATCAAGTCCTTGTCAAATGCTTTTATTATTTCGACACTTGGATAATCGGGTTACGATATTGAATGTTTTTTTCTGATTGACAATGACAAAAAACCCATTATCCTCGCGAAGATATATGAGAGGAAGGAAGTGACAAAATTGAGTTTAATGGACGTAATGATTGGTAAAGTGGCGAAATTCGTATTTCCCTCTAGCTAAGAAATACTTGTCATTAGAGATCTCATGATTTACGGCCATATCTAGAATAATTTCCTGCGAGTCAAATTCAGAGAAGGAAGAAGATTGGAATGGAACATGTTGCAGATACAGAAATAAGATATTAAAGTGATATCAGTTCAAATCTATTAAATTGAAATGAAACGATTTAATTTGTTATTTATACGCGTCGTTAAACAGGAGAATTATGTAATCTTCTTAGCGAGAAATATTTTTCCACTTGTTAAGAATAACGTAATAAGCGGAAAGATATGCACTTAAATTTTTTACTAACTTAATTAACTAGCTTTAAAAAGCGTGAACATAACTGGACGTAAGCGAAGACGTTTACAAGATGATATACATATTTATCTTTCAATTAAAATAGGCTTACACATCTATTTCATGAAAAAAATGTATAAAATTAATTGTTTGACTTGAAATATATGATGTAACAATATAGAAGACCGAGTCGGAATATATCCCGACTATACATCTTTATTGATGAACCTTCCGCTGCAAGTGCCCGAAGAAATAATCCCGAGATACATCCAGTATCCGCGACCGTTGTTCCCATCCATCCTCAAGAGGACAATAGGTTCTCCTGACAAAGAGAGGAGACTGCTTTCCTTTCTCAGAGTTCCGTACGAGCTAGAACCGCGACCGACTCGCTGGCTTTCGATCGTCGTTGTCTTGAAACCAAGAGCGGTGAGATAAATGAGGAACAAGAAAAGTATAGCTAATACCATTAGATACATTACAGATTTGTAGAATTTGAAGTATACTTTTAGAACAACTTAAGAAATTATTGCCAGACATTTTGAATTAGTTTAATGAGAATTTATAGTTTGGTTTGACGATTAATATTGTAGACAAAAATCTTTAATTTGATATCTGAATGAAATGTTTCACAGTCAATCAATTAATTATTATTTCAAACTAACGGACAATTATTTGGTGGAGGGGGTACAGGAAACAATAGAATGGGGAATTGTTTGGGAACGCGGAAAATAAGGAGAGCATAACTTCGCACTTCCAGAAATACGATGCATACGTGTTATGAAGACTTAATTTGGCTCTCTCACGCGACTCAGGAAGGCCGTTATACGCGAAGGACGCTTCCCACGTTACATCGTGACAGATGTGCGGTACCGTCTGCCTATTTCGTACGGGCGTGCGCATCGTGAATACGGTCAAAATATAGCGCCGAACACATGCGGGCAAAAATCTTGATTTTATCAGCGAATTCTTTCGTTTGTGTGCTGCTAAAGATATTTCACGAGTCCGTTAACGTCATTAAAATTAGCTACATATTAAGAAATTTTTTATGATACAAATCCCGTTCTTCGAATACCGGAAACTGCTGAAGTGCCAGTGATGCAAGATAATTATTAGTTACTAATTTTAATTTTATTTCTTTTTGATCGCATTATTAAAAGCTAAGTCTGCTAAGTTAAAAGCCAGAATATGTCAATGAATGAATAACTTTAAGTCAATGAGTGACGACAAGTATTACTTAATTATCATCAATAAAACTACAGCGAGAGAATTCTAGAAACGGGATCACGCGATTTGTATACGTTTGATTGGAAGAATGTTGTAGATCGAGAATCGATGAGACCAGTCTCGGTTCGTCGAGGTCACACGAGACGGTCACGCGCCACCAGCTCCACGGTATGAGTGTCGAAACACTCTGGAAAGTCTGGTGTCTGTCGTCGACAGATTCGGGTTTCAGGATGCAATGTTTACATTTGTGTGAGACATAAAAAAGTAAATTTAAACACACAAGCGTCACGAAATATTAAAGTGGAAACTACGACTTATTAGACGCGAATGTAAAAGTGACAATTATTGTGATCAATAAATCAAGAAGTTAAAGAAATCGTGTCTAAGAATTCTTGAACAAGACATAAGAGAATAAAAACTACCTAATAGTGAACATTTCCTATTTATCTGTACACGTGCATCAGAAAGATTCAAACACTGTCTCGCAGAGCTCTGCTTTCTCCTTATCATTTATATATCACTGTCAGTCAGGCAGCAGGAGCGTTCAATTTCCTCCGGTCGTTTCGTCGAGACATAAATCATAGATCGCGTACAAACGAAAGCGCGCGGAAAGACCCATGCGCGCCTTGCCTACCGGAAATATTAAACTCATACGAAATGCAGGTGCAATTCAGAATGCCGGGCGAACGCCTTCGCCGGAACTGCGTAACCGTACCGCGGTGAAAACTTGATCGTAATTTCGCGATATCCTGAAATTAAATTGCAGCAATTAATATGCTCTCTCGAAGAATGCGGGAAAGGGGTGTTTCAGAACCGCTTTAATGCAGTCGGAGAATATCGATGCTCGGTATATGCTTGATAATCTTGATATCAACCGCTTATTACGCTTTTACATTAGTTATGTCACAACTACTCATTATTTCTTCGTGCGAAATCGGCGATTACTTACTGTTTCATTCCCAGATGACGTATAAGCGAGTCAAAAATATGTGGGTGATATTTTCATAATTAAAAATACGTTCTCAATATTTCCAGGTATTAACCAATTGTTGATTATATCAGATTTTAAGTTGTTGATCAGATTATCCAAGAAAATGATTTTGTGCTGTAAATATATCAAAGATCAACACGAAAGTGCTAAATTAGAAAGTATCATTCTGGGAAGCATTAAGAAATAGCTAAATTGTGACGTCAATTTAGCATTTCCATGACATCTAATTCCTGATAAATATTGCAAAAATGTTTTTAAGTAATATTATTAAAAAATCATGAAGTGCAGCAAAAAGAGTAAAAGATTATGAAACTATAGCTTTGGTTGTTCATATAATGAAACTAAACGATGATGCAATTAAATGTAAAAATATTTTTTATATAATACATTTATATATTATGAAAAATGAATGTAATATATATTTTAACAATAGAATTTTTTAAAATAATATAACTGTTTATGAAAAGATTTTATTTATTAGATTCTCTTTTTCTTTTTCTGTCTTCTCTCTCTCTCTCTCTCTCTCTCTCTCTCTCTCTCTCTCTCTCTCCGAAGAAAAGAGCGGATCCTGACTCTTTTACTTGGTGATATTGAACAGAACTTGTCTTACAGAATCGAACGAATCATCCAAGTGACTTTACACGCGATCGGTTTGATTGAGGCTAACCTGAGAAATGTTCGATTCATTCCAAGAGAATAAGAATTTCCTGTGGCTTTAACTTGCTGCACGAAAGAGTTCAGTTGCAAGGATTGTCAATTACTGTTGATTAAAGTTTTCCGGAGAGTCAGCTGACAACATTTTCAGCTAGACAAAGAATTCTTTCGCAATATACATGTTGAAAGACTAATATTCTTTTACTGATGTATATTATCTAATCTGTTGTTTATTGTGCGAGATTTTCTGCTTATAATATTCTCTTATATTTATTGCGATTATTAAGTGGTATACTGTCAGCTGATAGTACCTACCTACAATAAATTTATTTTCGTACTAAATGCTCATTTTACTTCATATCTTTGCTAATAACTTACAACACTGTTAACTTGCAACTTCATGTTACACTCAGAGATTAGTCTTTAAATTACTATTTTATAATCGACATTTATATATAGTGATGCAATCTTTTTTATTACTACGTAGATATACCTATGTATGAAAGCAATCGTCGCAGGAAATTTACGTAACAGTGTGAGAAAATGAAATCTCAGCATTCTAAATCTGTAGAAACCGCAAAATAATATACGTCACTCAAGATGGAAACATTACTCATGATTCACGAATAAATTAGATCAACGTGGAATAAATCGATGACGTACGTGGTAAATCCTAACAATTAATAAAATATTCTATTTATATAATGCATTGCTTATTTATACCGTCATTATGTATATGTATATTTAATATTAAAAATACATATTTGAGAATTATAGTTTAATTAGACTTGACATGATGGAAACGTGCGTTGTTTTAAAGATGATAATTTTGTGTAATTTTATGTCATCGGATTAATCTATGTTCTTTATTTACTTACTTTGCTCGTAGGCTTTAATCATTTGCAAAACAATGATTCAAAGGGATCTTGAGGCAATAATTAAGACAAGAGATTAGCGATAGCTCTGTGATTTATCGCCTACCAGTGCGTGCCTATTGTCCATAGAGACACGATTAGAACGTTTACAACCAACAGTAAATTGTCCTTGAACGTGACAAAATGAACGGCTGCAACTAATTGACACGCAACTCCGAATGTTGTCATATAGGTAAATACGCTCGTAAATCCAGCTTTGCAACGGAACGTCGATATTTGCTTTCCATTAGTTTTCATGAGTCGCGTAATTGCTCGGCGATAAATCGCAGCTGCGAACTGCGAATACTCTTTTTGATGCTTGCTTACAACATGAAAACCCTAGTTTTTACATACTATTTTCCAAAATGAAAGAAACGATAAATGCGGAACGTTAAGTCGTTTTAATTAGCATACTGGTCCTTCATTCCTGTGACTTTCTCTTCGCAATTATCGCGGCGAGGATTTTCCCACCGTCGATATTAGATTAAATTAGGTTGATCATGGATTCCGGGTCGACGACGAAAAATGCATTGTTCCGACGCGCTTCTCCCGTCATTAGATACATCCTGTGTTAAGAGCGGATCATTAACAGCGAACGATGTATTGCGATAAATGGCTGTCAGCATTGTTTATTGCTGCAATTATTATTGCATTTGTTATTCGACGTTATGAAACGTGTTTCAAGACAAAATCTACTTTATTACGAAAATATAATAATTTTTATGTGTAATTTTCTTACGTAGAACGATGAAAATGATTACATGAGATTCGCGTAAGATTCTAAAGGGTGGAGAGTGAGAAAAGCGAAAAAGTTTCTTGAAAATTATTGGCTTGATTGCAAAACTGGCTGGATCGCAAAACTCACCGACCAAACGATATCGTTGGCAAGTTGCTCGCGGATGTTAATGCAAATTTCCAAGATGTGTTCACGTAAGAAACGTATCACGGTAGCTCGCGTTAATCCGTTCTCTCATGCCGCTTGGTGTACCTTTTTCCATCGTATATCGTACCGTTATCGGCGAAAACGCTGCAGCGCGTTACATGTATTTTTTGGTCGTCTTAGTGAGTAACGCTGAGTAACCAATTGCTAAAATCGTCTCTCCTCGTTCGGCGGAAATCATGCTCCCGTTCGTCGGTTTACACGCGAGCCTTGCCTCGCCTCGCACGTTGCACAACATTTCGTATCCCGCTGCAGCCGTGTCGTTTGACGCGGGCTTCTACAATCGTGCGTGGGTACGCGAATACAATCCAGTAACGCAAGTGCGTAGACGCAACTCCAGGCCGACGATCGCTGGCGCGGTTCTCAGTACGGCATGAAACGCCAGTAGGAAGTTGCGGCAACTTCGACGCGGTTCTGAGATTTACGTTTTTATGCAGCACTGGCTGCAAGTGAGAATTATTTATAGTGAAAGGTTAAAAACAGTTAACATTGCTCGCTTGAATTAAGTATTATTAGTTAAAAATGTATTCTCTCTCTGTTGTAATAGAGTTACTTTAATTACTTAAACAACATTTAAGAACGTAACGAGTCTATGTAATTGCACGTCATAAAACTAGATCGCAGTCGTCTGAGAAAATAGCAAAATTCCATTCATTTCGTTACGGTTTGATAGGTGTGGTTCCGCCGGAAGTGGAAGCGAATTAAGCGGCGTCGTGCCGGAAATGCACGGCAAGACCACGTGAAACAGATCAAGCCGTCATTGTTCGCCACGAAATCGCTGTCCCGGAAGCACCGAGTCGTTTCCGGAAACAGATGAATATGTTTGACAAGGAGGATTCAATCTTAATGAAGATAGAAAGTAACTCCGCAGCACAATTAATTAAAGATGAGGCGCTTTCGCTAATTATATTATATTTCTATTCTAGATCGATTGCCTCTCCTGTTCTGAGAATTGAAGATTAGAAATTACATGTCTCTGGATAATAATAATTAAAAGAAATACAGTCATTGTATTATGCACGCGAAGAAAATAAAATTAATAACTCTACACTAATGGCGAATGGATAAGATCAAATAATAAATCGGATTAGACATAAGAAATATTTTTTAGAGAAGATAAAATAAACAATGATTTAGCTCTCGAGATATACAATCAATATTACATTAAGGGCAATTAAGAGCAGACGCCGATGATCGAGCGAAAATTTATGTATTTCTCTAATTAAAAGACGTACGTTTCGGTCCTTGTATTGGACTTTGCTCAGTGTCAAAAAAATATATATATATAAAACCGCAATTATACAAAAGAGCGCACGCGACAAAAAGCAAAAAACGCTAATTAAACGCTAATAAAAGAAGGCGCACGTGACGACACTGAGGAGAATCCAATACAAGGACCGAAACGTATGTCTTTTAATTAAAGAAATACATAATTTTTTCGCTCGATCATCGGCGTCTGCTCTTAATTGCCCTTCATGTAATATTAGAGAAGATAATAATTGAGTTATTGAAATTAAAGCATGACTATCTTAAGCAGTCGAGACATCTAATGTAATAAGTTGAAATAAATAAGAGCATGTTGCACGAGTTTTAAATCTAACTGGATTCCGATCTCATTCTTCGTATAACGTGCGTAAAAAGAAAAAGGATATTATACCTAAGTGTGATGTGTAATTAGCTTTATGGTCGATTATGCCACAGAAGTACGATACCATACTTATATGACTTTGCATGTTTTTCATAATACCGTACCGCGATTCCGCTATTACTTCTCCTGTAACACGAAGCTCCAACTTTTTCCACGAACATGACTATCTATCCGTCGCTTCGTCTTTCATCGCAGCCGTTCCATATAATCATATCGAAGTGCTTCATCACGTGAAAACATAAACTAATGGTCCGTGTTTGCACGCGTCGTCTGTGAGGGTGGAAAGTGCAATGTTCGACCGCGCCTGGATGAGGGCGCGGCTTTTGAGGGTGCGGTGTTTGCTGCACGCACGTGTAGGCACCCTTATTTTTCATCCCCATGACAGCAGGTTGGGGCTATTTAATTTAACGTCATTTTCTTAATAAGCACCAAAATTCTGCGGTATCTAATGGGATTTCTAATTATAAAAATAATTATACTATTAATTTCTATATATATATATATATGCTTTCAAAGTTACTAATTCTAAAAGTAAAATCATCGACTGTATTAATAATAATACAAATAAAATAGGGATTTATTTAGTTGATTTATTTATCGAGAAAATAGTAGATATTTATTTAATTTTTCAAATCCTTTATTTATTATATTTTTATATTACATAGTATCGTGTAGAGTTTTGATTTAATTATTATATGATATAAAACATGTGCGTTGCAAAATTGATAAACAACACCATGATAGATGACTTTTGATTATGATAAACTTCTATGTGAAGATCCTTTGCATTCTGCGGCGTTTATCGTCTGAATATTGTTAGTGGACTGTCTGGACTGTTTACAATATGAATTTGCGCGCGCGCGTACTATTCCTAGTCATAACATATCATATCTCATACACGATATACCTATGTTCCGTGCGCGATAGCCTTCCTTATCACTTTACACATTTTTGTGATTCGTGGAAATTTGAAGATGCATTGTAACATAATATATACCTTATTTGTAATTATATAAGTTGCAATAAAAAGAAATAGACTGTAAACTCTCAAAACGTCAACCATACGTAAGTATCAAAAACGCAGTAGAGTGTTCATTATACCAAGATTTAGATTTCTCACATTTATGTTCCTCTTCATTTTCTGAAACAAAAAAAAAAATTAGGTATCGACCTATCGGGAGACGATATCTTCACTAAGAAAGAAAAAAATAGTATATACTCACTCTCTTCGTTTACTTCATCAACGGTAGTTTTTCCAAACACGCCATAGCCATAGCGATAGCTAGTGCAAACTGCTAAGGGTACCTTGGGGAATAATCTTTTAAATATCGTTGCTTCCACATTTAATTCTTTGTACATTACAAATCCACGAGAACCGCATGCAAACATAAATCCTATGGAATGTTTCTTTAACTTCACTTCATCCTTAAATAACTTTAATCTTGCTTCGACCTGCTCCTTTGTATCGCATTTCCTGTCCAAAATCGTGGACCACGTTTGTATAGAACCAGTAATCAGGACAGCAACACAATTCCCTCTTGAAAACTTTTCCGTTTTATATGTACGTCGCACAAACATATCGACCAACGTACCACCCCATACAGAAGCAATTTTGACTTCTTTGCTGAGGAATATGCAAAAGAAAATAAACATGTGATATCAAGTATTAGCAATTGTTGTATAACAGTTGGACATATCTGAATAACAAACTTGGATATGTATCATTGCTTGGTTTAAATATAAATTATACCTTGTTTGCATGGCTGAGGCCCAATGTTTCGCTGTCTCACCATTGTATGACATATCACAGAATAACATAAAACATGTAGATGTCTCGTGATTTGATATAGATGTTTCATGATCAACAATTGTACTAATTATCTCCTGATATTCAACTGATTTTTGTATAATACGATGTTCTGCCAGTTTAAACGTTTTTATTCTCACGTTTGGGATTTGTGGTAAAAACGCACATATTATACTTGTAGACAAGAGGCGACGCTCTATTACGTCATCATTCAAAATATTACCTTTACAATATAACGTTATAGCCTCGCAATGTTCAGGTAGCAAATCCTCTATAAGACCTTAAAAAGAAATAAAAGATTGATTTCAACGGTTCCATATTCTGACTTAAATGGAAAAATAAATAAAAGAATTAATATGAAAATAGTAGTAATACATTCAAAAAGTAGTTTATGATAAATTTTTTTAAATACAACGTATTTACTTGCTACTGTTGATAAAATATTTTAATTTATCTGATTACTTAACTTTATTATATGTATATAATAATTATATATAAACTGTACTATATTACTTTATTATAAATAACTTAACTTTATTAATTTAGAATTTACTTTTATAAAATTCCAAAATTTGTGACTGTACTTACTAAAGAAAATATTGCAAAAAAAGTAATAAAATATATATCTACCTTCTATATTGTATGGTATATTATAGCGAATAAAAAATAATCCTGCCGATGGTTTAATTCTTATATTCTTGATATTATACTGCAAAGATTCACGCATCGGGGAAAGTTGGCTGAAACAACAAGGACCTCTTATCGATTTCTCAACATTTGCAGCTTCTGACCAGGACCTGAAAAGAATAATTCCTCAAATTTATGTTCTGTTAACTTACAATGTCACGTACTTTTTATTTGTATTGCAGCAGGTGGAATGATGTTAAATATTACCAAATATTAATAAAATATGTTTTATTATTAAACTTTTAAAGACATGACATGAAACGCCACAAAGAGATTATTTGTAAGTCAAATCTTGTTCGTGTCCATTTACATACATATGACATAGAAGCGATAACTATTCTGCGTGCATTAAATAAGTGTTTAAGATTAAATTGAACGCGGATCATTAATGGATTAGGCAAGTACCTGCAAACCATCGCGGCGCTTCCTAGATCCCTGGCATTTAAATATTGAAAGATAATTCTTAGAACGTAGTAGTTTAGATAGCTATTCGAACTCAATGTATTTCTGTAGCTTTGCGTTGCGCCATAGTTTTTGGAGACGCCAGGTTTTTCCTTCCGAGTTTCATTTCGCGCTGTGCCCTCCATCATTTCTTTAATCGGGAACCCACTTGTGAAATATCACAGTATCATAACACGATATAACATTACCGGCTCCACCGCCAAAGTGACGAAAGCACAACATACCTTGTAAACACTAAACACAACGCAGATTCGTAGATGTGTGTGTTTATATTATTTATATATAATTAACCGATTGCAGTTCTATTCTTTTTTTAACATTTATACAGATAGCTTATGCTTTGTATTTAAATACTTGAGTAACCAACAGTCATTGTGACTGTTCATGATTATTGAAAAAACCGAGACACTATCTCAAAGCAATTGAAGTAACATTGTCGTAGTTTGACATATCAATGTTAGACATATATCAAACACACACTTAAATTCAAAATCAATATAATATACACCTGACTTACGATATATGAATTTACTTAGTCCTTTCTTCTATAAAAAAAATTAGTGAGCAGAGAGATTTTTAATCGAAGTCGATATTTTATTATTGCATTTATAAAAATATTTTTAGTTTTTAAATAAACAAAATATAAAACAGATTTATAACGTATCATCTTTATAATATTATATCTCGAAAATGTGATATTATGCCTAACATGCTGATTTCGATTTGATAAGGATGGTGAGATATATGGATAGAAATGTTTCGTACAAAAAGGGCTCTGTGTTACACTAAAGGCACAAGATAAATATACCTATATTCACAGTTCACAGAGTGTATGGACTTTCATATATGAGGCTGTCGTACAAATTTGATTCTCGGATCCCTTAACGCTCCTGATGTTTGCCAGCTTTCGCGTTATGCACATATATACGCACCGTAAATAAACTTTACAAGAGTAGTTTTCATATTTATTTTTCTTCTCGCTCCCGAGGACAATAGGACGACTTTAAACTCTTTTGTCCGCTCCAACTCTTTCCTTGCTTAATTTTAACGTAATAAATTTATAAAGCATTGTGCCAGCACAAAATACAACTTATCTTTATCGAGTCTATTATGCAAAATATAATTTTAATATTTTGCAAATAAAAAATACTTTTATTAATTAATAAAATTTTATAGTTATTGTTTAAATATATCAATATCTATTTTTTATCTATTTTATTATTAATACTAATTATTAACAATTACAAGTATTTTAGAAAAACATAAAAAATAAAAAGACAATATCCAGATGCATTTGTATTGCATTATTTGTAAAAGTCACTCTCTTGTTCTTTCCTTTAAGAATTGAGGTCATTTTGACCGCGATCGATGTACTTTAATGGCAATTCCATGATGCGGCAAGGTCCAGCTTCCGCTCTGCGTGACGAAGCTCATTTCCGGGACGATTCCATGCCCTATTAGAGAGGAACCCCTAACGAGTATTTTTTCTCCCTTCATCGACTACTTCAACCACTATTTCCTATATAGGTTATTTATGTAGTATTTCGAGAAAAGAAGATTAAAATCCGCAATAAAAAAAATATCTATTTAAAAATCAAAATTTTTCAATATTACTAGCATTTTTATCAATTTTAATCTTAATTATTATATTTAAATTTATATTATTCTACTATTAAAATTTTATGCTTCTGTGAAATTAATTATATTTTACAAATTTTTTACAAACATAATATAGCTTGTCGACAGCAAACATAATGTACATTTGCCGATCAATTCCATTGTTGCTGCATCCCATCAAAATTTACAGTTACAATAATTTCATCCTTTTCTCTTCCGGATTATTCATTTCCCTCCGTGAGACACGGAGTGTCTCCCAGCTTCCTATATCATCAAAATTGGTCCAAAAAGGTGAAAATTATTTTTCAGGCGATAACACACGGTTACGTCCATCGTCTCTGTTTCCTCTTTGGTTTCGGCGAACTGACGAATAACAGGTTCGCCTTGCAAGGTGAGATACATATCCCTTCTCGTTGTCTCTCTCGCCTCGTGCACGCATACACGCGAGTTGGCGAGTGCAGGTGCACGACGGATGCACGTCTGGTAAGAATCGCACACGTATACGCACAACACGGAGGAAGAGCCTCGCCTGTGGGAAAGTAATGCTACACCATGGGATCCACCGGGCTGGACCGCTGCTCTACCAAAGTCCCATAGTATACCCTGCGCATACTACAGTCCGTCATGCTCGTCGTGTACATGGCTAAAGTAACTGACCACCATGGTTCCGATTTCTCCTCTCGCATTCCCCTTGTCGTCGGTTCCGAGCGGTTCTCGAGTGGTCAATCGACTTCGTGGAATTTGCATACGAGCGAACGTATTGATGTCTTTATCGTCGGTTATTTAATTCCATAAATTAGTTAAATATTTATATGTTACGATAAAATTAAGGCAAACTAAACAACAACAATTCTGCTATAAGAATTATAATTACGAATGCTATAAGTGTTTTAATGCAATGTTTTGTTCTCATATATGTTTGATCATCTTGATGAACAAGTGATGTAACGCAGTGAAATTGTATAGTATTATCGGCGAGTATCTAAACAGGTTCCATAGACTAAACTGATAAACTGCTATGCACTTGGCGATAATGATATGTAATTCACGTAACATCGTTACGTCATTTAAGTAGAAAATGATGAAAAATGTGATTGCAGTGTCCCACCGAAACATCGTCACAGTGGTCGCATTTTCACATGAACAACCATCCTGTTTCAATCTGAAACGCGATAATCACTCAACTATCCAATTTATTGTATCCTAAAAGGATTATTAAACGTTGGAATTAAATTCAAAAAGAATTGAATGCTAAGAAAACGAGTAGTTGACTTAATTGATTAAAAAATATTTAGATATTTAATATTTAATACCTATTCAAATGTTTTTACTTACCTCAAGAGATTTTACTGTCTCAAATATTGTTGTGCTACATCTATATTTATTCCAAATTTTTATATTACTACCGATTCCTGTTCGTTATCCCGCGCATAATCTCTTATATCTTCCATTATAATAAAGAGAACACGCTCGCAGACGACATGGCACAAAAAATATTCGTCATGACAACGACCTGATGCGACAGGTCGACGCTCGTACCTTTTGCGTGTCAGCGATAAGCCAGTGCCGCTTTATGAGACTCAATGCACACGTATGTACGTGCACACACATTTCGCATTGTCGGTAGTTGCCGCCGCGCCGCCGCACGCGCATGCACTAGCGCGGCTTATCTGCCGATTGCAGCTGCACCGGCGGCAATCTAGCCTGGCGCAGCTAATTGAATTTTCTCCCCGAGATCGTCGTGAGCCAGAGTTCACTGGGGAGAAGGATCTTTCACAGAGAAGCTCCTTGTACCCGCGACAAAAGGCACGCGTGTTGCGCGACCGAATCGCGATAATACGCGTGGCTGCCGCCGTAGAAATCTCGCGTTGCATCGCGTCGCGATCTCGCGCCGCGCCGGCTCGGGACCAAAGTCACTCGCAGTTCTCTTACAGACATGCCGCCGTTAGACTAGCGACGTTTCTCCATGACCGGCAACCATGAGTTTCTCGATCCCGGCGAACCCAATGGACAGAATTCGAGAAACTGAGCATCGATATGCGTTCCTGGGAAAAGTAGTCATTTACGCTTAGTTGACTGATGTGCGAACAGAAACGTTAAAGCCGAATTAACAAGCTTTAATTGAATCCGCTCTTCCGACTTTGATATTATTTATATAACTGTTAAATCCGTAATTATAGTTAAAAGACAATTGGAGAAAATTAATTTTCACCAAGTATTTTATAATCCGCTCGATTTCATCTCAGATTATAGTGTGCCAAAAGTATTTCAAAGACATCCCTTATTTTCGACACGCCTACACGTGCAAGATTGGCCTCGAATTACACGTGTCGGCCACCCCACGTTGTATCGGCTGCATCGTAAATGCCACCCAGGTGCCTAATCGCGCGCTCCTTTCCTTTCGAAGCCTACACCTTCCCGAATACCTGCGGTCAGCTTGGCAAGTGCTTCATTCAGACGGCTTTATTAAAGATCACCTTAAGAAATCACCGTCGGAAAATGCAGTTGCAATTATTGGTTGGAAAACTCAATCGTGGGACGTAACGCACCGGAAGACAGGGATTTATTTCTTCCTCCGTTACCAGAATATGCGCGATTACATCTACGCTGACGTAAATTCAAATATACACTCCAATTTAGATCGCGGAGTAGAATGGCGGCTAGATCGCTATAAATACATAACGCGCATTTCCTCCGAATCGATGAATATCTCAGCCACGGAGTCATTGTTTTTCCTGGCAGGCGCGTGTAACTAGTTTATTAAATCAAAAGGAGAAGCGTACACAACGCTATTCAGCGAATCGACCCGACTCCCACGTACGTCTCTCACTTTTCTCTCGCAGAGAGACGTAAGCCCTTCTTTCTTCGACATGAGCTCGACGCCCATGCAGTCGCTCGTCGGACGATCACGTAGGATGCGACTCTCGCGTTTTATTTTTTTTCTCTTCTTTTCAAATGTGACAGGTACAGGCATGTATGTAAAATATCGCCGTGAGGAGACAGGAACGAAGATTTGTTGGTCGTGCACGAGTCAAATAAGCAGCCTTTTAACTCCATGAATGGTCTTGATCGCTCGTCAGCTAATCAACCTTGTAACAAAATTTCGATTATATTTTACGCTATCAGCTTAAAAAAAAGATTAATTAATTTTTGTTATATATGTTGAAAAATATTTTGTTTGTAAAACTAAATATTGTAATGACAAATTGTACTATAAATTTTGCGTTAAGTTCTATTCGCTTTCACAAAATTTCTTTTTTTGCGATTACAATTGCGCGGCAGAGTGGCTGAAAATAGACAAAAGAGAGGGAAATTCACAGGGACTTGGACTTATACTTTGGACGATAAGTCGCTGTCGCGACACACTCTGGTCCTATGATGATGATTACCTTAACGAGCAGGCGCTACCGCCATTGCATAATGGCTTCTTGCACACATGTCTTACCTCAGACTCAAATCCGCGGAGAATCTTATACGCGGAACAACTAATAGAAAATAAAATTGCCGGACGTGTTTATCTGTAACGACCTAGGAACCTATCGAATACCTCTTTCCCCACGGTGCGAAACTTAGCTGCCATATATGTGTAGTTCACTTCTCTTTCAACAATACAACGCGGAACTTGTTGTGCGCCACATCTTAAATTTTAATTTATTTACGCAATAAAACAATCTCAGATTGCTTTTCCGACTCGAATAGTCTGCGAATTATTTCGCGTGATAGCTGCCACTGATAACAATTTTTATATGTATAAATAACAGATATAAAAATACAAGAATATATATATCTGATATCACAAAACGTTAAGAAGTATAGTTATTATACAAAAATATCCGTAATGGTAATCTAGCTTATAATTTATAAAATGTAATTTGGAATTTTGAAGAAAATTAATACTTATTACTCTTATTAGTGATTTAGTTACATTTTATAATTTTTCATATTCTGAAGTAAATGTATAAATAAAGCATTAATATATTCAATATCTATATAATAGAAAATAGGTGATATTTATGAATTATATTTTATTTATTCTGCGCGCGAGTACTCAATTTACAGCCTCATTAATCTCTTCCTTCGTATCCTAGATGAGCGTTTTATATTCTCGTCGCCACGACATAAGGAAGAGTCCTGAAGCGAGAGTAGGGCCTGTCTCTTCGAGCGAACGGCTGGTTCCGTGGATATACGCCCTTTTTCTTGCAAACGCGGGTACCGTCATCGCCCCCGCAGTTCCTCAGCGGGCGCACACGGACGCACGCATCTACACGGATACGCGAACATATAGTCGCGTATACTACACAAGAAGGTCGTTCTCTTTCCTCTGCCTCGTCCGTTCGCTGGCGCGCGGCTTTACTATGTCGGTTTACTCGCGCGTTCGCCAGTCGCGACAGAACGCTCGCGGAGCGCGCATCCCGTGGCTCAGTCATCGCCGTGCGTTTTGAATTGATATCTCAAGTTTACCTCGGACTCTGTCTAATTCTCTTTGAGAAAACGGACTCTCGTTACATCTTGTTGTTCGCTATGCGATGTCTCTTTGAATAACGACTCGAGAACGCATCACGTGAAATGTGCAAAGCGATTCGTTTACGCGAAATTATATGCCGAAATGCGTGCCGGAAGTCCCTCCTCGTGCATGCTGTCGACGCATCGCGATTGTGACCGGTGGTGAATCCGTTCGTGTGTTGTGACAGTCGCGTGTAAATTGCATTCTGGTTTTAAGACAGTGAACTTGGATGATTTCGATGCCGCACATTCGTCAATTTTGAATGTTTGGCGCGTATTAACGCGCGGGCTATCGCGAGTGCGCAGGCCGCTCAACTGCGAATTTAATTAAAGTGAGTATACAATACAGAAAATAATATGTAAAATATGTATTTGATATTCACGACGTATCGCTTTATTTTTTCTCTCTTTAAAAATCAGAAATGTGCATATGAGCTTCCTTCTCGTCTCTCGCGGCGCCTGTAATGATATGCCGGCGCGTCCTTCGGATGCACGATGCACGTGACCGCAACACATCGGTTTGTCGATGATACATCGCAGGAAGCACTAATGTTTCCTATTACAATTCTAAACGGAAAATTTCGCAGCGCATAATTAATATGCAATGCATTGTGTTCCAAAACTTTGCAAAAGGATTCTTACTTTGAATTTATGTTTAAAAAACGTGCAGAATTGCAGTTTATTGCTTGTTAATTTATATGTTTAAAAACAAACAAATAAATTGTTATTTTTTTATTTGTTATTTTTATATGCAAGAATCTTTGAAGAAATATTATATATAGAATTATATGATACGTTAATGCAAATAACAATTATACAATTATGAATAATATAAGGCAATAAAACAAATAACAAAAGCGGTAACAAAGGCAGAGGAAGAAACTGTTCTTATTGAATTTTCTCACCGTAACATCTCGCAGTTGGCGGAAAAGCATTCGTTTACTTTGCATATAATGCGATCTTTGAGCTTCTGGCTTCTGTATCTACTGACTTTAATGTTTACTCGAGCGCGTAGGCTTTTCCTTGCTTTTCACAAGAAAGGCGTGTGTGGACGTTGTTTCGGACATTGCAACCGCCTGGTTTCACTCCGACGTCAAATTATACGGACGCTCTCTTAAAGTGTACCGTTGGGAGCGTCCGGTTTTTCCATAAGCGAGCTTCCCGCCACTTTCCACGTTTGTTCAGCCCAGCAATCACAGTATAGTTGGACACTACTTATCGAAAGGCCGCCGCACCAATTATGGTTTTTCTGCGACCTTGCGAGAGGAAACGCACAAAGAGATTAATTGAAATGTAGGCTGTTCCATGCGACTTCCAGTGAATGCTCTTAAGAGTACATTACATCGGCGGAAGCCCACGCCGAGTGAAACTCGCAGCGACAATTTCACTTGTATTGCTTGTAACGTCCCTCAAAAGTAGTCCTGTGTTTAAATCTGCAATAGATTGTGAAATTATCACTTATCGCAATCTTCTTGTATTATGAATTCTCTACATACATCACTCTGTGTATCGATTTAAAGCTTCTATTATTTGCTGATCATCTATGCGGATATTTTATAATGCAAATCGACTCTTTGAACATAATTATAGATAAAGAGGTGAAAGGAACATCTGATAAAATGAGAGAATTGAGAACTGTCATCGCCATTGCGCCGATCCGTCAGAACGCGCGGGCAATTGATCGAATTTATAGCCGGTTATAGTCGCACTACTTGTTGTACTGTTCCCCCAGTTCAACGCTCGCGATTTAATGGCAAACGATCCGTGGATCCTGATTCCAGATAAGAAGAAGGAGGAATGTTGAAGCACGTGTCGATCTCGCCGTGGAGAGGGCGGGCGGACAGCGTGAGCCTGTCTTCCAGCGGCGGTGCGAGTAGCTGCGGAAGCGGAAGTCCTACCCCCGGTCACACACCGCCACCCTCGAGAGCGTCCTCATGCGCATCCCTAGCACCCTTAACCGCCCTGTCGAGCTTCTCCCCGGCTGATACAGCGCCCCAACAGGTGAGTACCCCGTGATTATTTTCCCACATATTTGCAGGACTCCGCTGTTTATGGCAGGTGCTTCCGTAAAATCGTTAATCCGGAAACGAAAAACGGGGATTCCATGCACATAGACCCCCAGTACTCCGTATCAAGATCGCTTTTTTAATTAATATTCTTGATAAATTTTTTTATTTATTTTAAATCGTAACAAGGAGAGAGAAACTTATAAGTATACGTAAACAATTATTTTGGAATATTTCTTATGTTTGATAGTAAACACAATAATTCAACTAATGTATAATGTGAATGAAAGCATGATATAGGGCTATTATTATTTAAGTATAACGCGCGACAGTTTCATGTCGCCTGTAGGAGACGGTTAAGAACAACGCGGGAGAGTGTAAAAAGTAGTCATGTTGCGTCCAATAAAGCAAACGCGAGGAGAACAAAACGGCATTCGCGGGCGGTCTGCTAAGTAAGTGACGTAAAGCGGTTTAGCGAAAATGAGAGCAGTGTGTGTATTCTGAGTACTTATTAACAGCTGGACCACGTGTGTATCTGCATGACGGCGCCTGATGGATTCGTCATTCGTATTTAATCCATGATTATTCCTGTCCTTATATAATTCACAAAGCGTCATACCTTCGTTTTGAACGTAATTATAAAGTAATGGATTAAATAAATATAGATCAATAATGCCAGCAATAACGTGCTTCTAATATCAATAAATATTAAATATTAACGGACTAATAATTTTATGTATATTTATACAACATAAGAGAGGCTCTAACGATTAATATTATTAAGGTAATAGCTGCTCCCTATAAAGTTGAATATTTGGAATATTTATAACTTTTGCGGCTGGGGATCAGTTTCAATGACAGTCGCATAATTTCTCACGGCTTCCATGCTATAGTGTGACTGCGCGACGCGTCGTGCGGTTTCGCGTCCCTTTTTGCGCGAACAGAAACATGACTCTCTCTCGAGAGACTTCATCCCGGGAAGGGGCGTTTAGGCAGGGTATATTTTTCTTTACCATCTGCACCGACCGCTTAACACATGCTGTCATCCGAAATCTCGCCTTCTTTCCCGTTCGACAAATACCAAACACTCTTAAAAATTATTATCTTTCTTTAAATCTATTTTGTTTTTTACAAAATAATGATTTCGTGGTGACCTGAGGAAACAGAGTTTAAGTACCTGGAAGAGAATAGTATCTCGTGGATATTTTCCACGAGAATAAAATAATGCAGTCGGTTGTAAGCGGCAAAGTGCAGGAATTTTCTAAGGCGATTAAGCATTTTGCAATTATACACGCCTGATTACGATCAAGGTCGACATATTTAAAATTTTTACTGTACTCGCGTAAACGTCACTATCCTCGTTTCCACTCGAGCTCTAGATATTACACGCGCGATTCTTTTCGATGCCTATGCGGCGAAGATTTTTCATTGTATTTACGCTTGTCTGACCCGTTTCGCACGCGGGTTGCAAAGGTCGTCGCAAAATGTATATAGCCGCTTCCGTTAGTCCGTCCGAGATACCGGTCGTGTGCACCTCTATATATGATTATACATCATAAATATTTTTTTAATGGAGTACAAAATGTAGATATTTAATTAGCATTCCAATTATAATTGCAATGACTTACTTAATCCAATGAGTATCCACAGGCAATGTTGAGCATAATACCTTATACGATCACGATTGTTTTGAAATTAAATTTTTAATTGTGAGATATTCGTGGGGTGCCATAAATTCTGGAAGTATCTTTATCACGACAAGAAGTATCTTTTTATTGTGAGAAATAATAAGAAGCAAAGATAGGAGCCCCGTTTTCAAAGCGCAAGATACGTATATAACGTAGTTTTTGTTACTGGAACCGAGGATTCTCTGTGAGAACCCCGCATACCGTGATGTCACACATATTGCAAGCATGTTCACAATGCACAGTGAAAAACTAAACGAGCTGCGGTAGCCATGGTGGATCCACTTAATCGAGCTCGCTGCCGGTCTACGCAGAGTTTTTTTTATTGTTCGTTCACGATTAAGCGGTATGTTTGTAGAGAGCTTTGGATCAATTACCGACACTTGAATTCCATATTTTTCGCAATTAACACTGCAATACTAGACACGTGAGAGAGTCACCATCGCTTGGTAGTCGCGCATTTTAAATCTCTTTATTTTCAACCCTTTCTATGCGTTTCTCAATCTTTTAATTTCAAATATTAATAAATATTAAATCATCAAATTGACTGAATATTATATTAAGATAATGAGTTCGGTCTTGTATACATGAGATCGAAATTTTATGTTTCGTTACGCTTTTTAGTCCCACTTTTAGACCTGTCCTGGCCCTTGCAATATCCGGCGCGGTAGGCCGTGTTTCCGGTTTCTTTGTAATTCTACAGTGCGTTGTTGGACAAATCCGATAAGCTAAATTTCATTATCCCGGTTAAATATCAAGTTTCTATAAAATATACATTATACACTATTCGATGCAGTGCCGCGTTGAAATTTATATTGTCAATCATCTCTAATCTTTGTCGCAAACGTTGGATATTTAGTTGTAATATCTGAAAAATTGTTTCGTATTTTTCAACTGATTATGTATATCTAACTTTCTTAGAGAATAAATTGCTCGCATCGTGAAGATGACAATCGGAAATGACGAAATCATCTTTGGGCACGATATGTAGGACTATGTAGGACTATGTGATTTCGAAAACGTTCATTGTCCCGTAATTCTCTCGGAGTAGGAGCGTTTTCGCATCGGTGACTCGAGGAAGGTCGAATTTACAAGCAACGTAGCGGACCTCTCTTATTCGCGTCGAGGTGCTCGGTTATCCAAGGCTGCGGTAGTAGCAACGAACTTTGCTGCATGCATATCATCGTGCTTCCAATATTTCATACCCAGATATGCAACAACAATTTAATTAGAAAATATTTTTGAAATATACGTTACACAGCAGGAAGTAGCTAAAACGAAAATTCGTTTATAAAGACAATTATCAAAAACTTTGAGATACTTGTAATCCAGTCGTCTGTCATGCGACAGCAATAATATGAGATATTCAGCAGAGGTATCTTTCTCTTTACGGTTATATATCCTGATTAACACTATAAGAGGTCGCGCCGCCTCAGACTCGCAATTACACGGGCACTTACTCGAGAATCATTGGTCATTACTTCGCCACTCGCGACTTCAACTTAATCTCGGGTTCCTCGAGACATCCAGGTATACGCGCCGATTATACACACGTAGGTACGTGTGAGAATAAGAACGTTCATCTGGCGTTGTTTCCGCCAATGCAGATTCACGCGACCAACATTGCTTTTCCTCTTCCTGCTCCGATTCTCCCGCTCACGGAAGCCGGGAGACGGGATGAAGAGCACCACAATAAAAATTGTGTGTTTGCGTTAATTATTGCGTGCCGCCTCACCCGCATGACAAGACGCGGCGCAGAGGGAAACACGAGGAAGAGACATAGGAAAAAAAGCGGGCAACGTCTTCGTCAAAACTTTTCATCGTGGAAGAAGCCCCGTACGATGACGAATGGCGGTTCATAATAGCCTGTAATCAGGATACAGCTCATCCAAGGGTCCTTGCCCATATCCAAAGATAATTTCTTTATAACGCGGAATGTGCACAATGGGGTACAATGCCCGAGGAAACGTCGCTTTTTCGTGTGAAAATGATATATTTCTCTTCTGTACTTCTGTCCAGTTGACGGGCCTATCGATTGCATATTGAAAATCTTTCGTGTCGATCGACTCTCCGATCCGGTTCTGTCGCCATCTTTAACAACTATTTACAGAACTTCAAACGCGCAGCGCGTCATTCCTCCTGTAACGCCGAAGATAATTATAGATTATTATCCGCCTGCATTTTCTGAGGGGAACCGAGAGATGAACTCTTCTGCTCGGATGGATTGGCGGCCTGGGAGTCTTTACCGAATGGACGATCTTAAGCAAACACACTACCGCCATACGAAAACACTTCGGTCACGGTAAAAAGTAGGAACCGCAGCCACCCCGTTTTTCGTCATCGGTGATGAGGAATTCCTTATTGTTGATGTAACTGGGGGTGACGTGCTCCATAATCTCTCGGGATCGAGATGATTTCGTTTACACGTGGAAAGCCACACCGGGCGACACCAGATCGTGTACGTGAAAGATAAATATTTTTATCAGAAAGATATCTCAGACGCGTAAGAGATATATAGGTCGCAATTGCTTCTCTTCTTCGAAAACGTGGAAATATTATCGCGAAGTCCGCTGTATCGCAATGCTATTATCACATGTTAGGGGAAGAAACGAATGGCTGTATGCTAAGTTCAAGATTACGACCGGAAGTGTAGTATGTTAACTGCTAACAACAAGTAGCAATCCTCGTGCGTGTGATAAGAACAATCGAATCAGGAAACAGCACTGCAGTTATCGATTGAAAAAAGCCACTCACGAAGAACAGTTATTGGAAAGGATTTCTATGGAGAGATTCGATTTGATAAATATTATAATAATAAAGGAATATTAAATAATAATAGAGGAAATTATATTAACAATAACTATAACAAAACAATATATCAAGGTTCTCTCTCTCTCTCTCTCTCTTATTGTGCGGCATACATAGAAATATTCGAATGATTATGGGTTTCCTAAAGTAATGACGTACTCTCTGATATATTTTCTCAAGTGATGGCAATTTAACGTTCTGCAGACGAAACCTCCACGAGAATCCATCAATCGTTTCATTCATATTTCGCGACGAATATCTGTGAGTAAAAAGAAAGTTACGCCGCGCTCGCGCCGTTATCTCGTTCGACTTGAATCTCGTTCTATTCTTACGAACAACGCTAATCACCAGTTTTATTTCTTTACGGATATGAAAGCAGTTCGTGGAAAAACGGGTAAACGGCACCGATAAGACAGTAGAAAAGCGCCGATTGAGTCAAGACGCTAGCGGGGCAGATAAACGAAAAGGAGATGCTGTTCTATCATCTTATTTATAGAGACAAAGTGTCCAGTGTACCGTAAAAAATAGCGGAAGCTGAACTACAAATTTCACTAATGATCACCACAGAAAATCTCACTTGATCTCTAAAAATAATTTTTGAATCTACCTCCGTCCAATTCGGTAATCGGACATGTGAGAGCTTTGAGAATAAATGTTTTAAAGGGATTAAAGCAGCTGTCTGAAGTGGTGTGGTTCCACAAAATCTACAAAAGAAAATAATTAAATAGAAGACTGATGTCTTCATACACATAGCGAAACGCTGTGAGAAAATATCACTTAATATAGAGTTAAAAAAAATATAAAATGATACAATAGATTTAATAAACAGATTGATGGTTAAAAACTAGATCGTTCTTCAGCGGGACTTCTCACTTGGCAAAACTCATCCAGCTCGCCTGATCGAGCGTTCTCTCGTCCTGTTCAATGCCACTGTATGATAATTCCTAATTGAAATGCTTGACCATTATTACTCGGGAATAGCATAGCGCTACATCCGCGATTTAACACTCCAGTCGGCAGTGAACCGGAATTCGTTGCTTAACGCCTGAGATAATCGGCATATTATGCAATATATATGACGTATATTCACTTCCCAAGTACGTTTCGACAATCGCTCAGCGTTTTGCACGATCGGATTATACGCGATATGACGTAGACGCAGTGAAACCATAGAGATGTACGAAAATATCAATATGTCTCACGAACAAACGTTACATACGTGATTCACCGCGTGATCATCCGCGATCTGTCGCGGATGATTTCATCAAGTTGCAGGATATTTCTCAATATGGTATGAGAAAAGTATATCCTCGAGTATATCGATGATATATTTTTATAAAATGTATCTTTTCATTACCTTCAAATTACTTTAACGGGCAATATTGATAAAAAAAAGATTAATAAATAATAAAGAAATAGTTTTATCTGTTTATTATGCATATGAAATACACGGTACTGAAATACCGAAATTCACGAATTTCGTTTCCAGCGAAAATCGAGAGCGAGTGAATTTCATTCATGAAGATTATCGTAAAAATTCCCGAGCCGTGAATGTCGTCAGGGATTGGTCACGGGCTACTGGTGAAAGCACTCGCGGAGCCGGCCGCGCTCGCGCACGCGAAAGTGTTCATCCCGCGAGTAACGCTCATTCACGCTACCGCGAATTATTGCCTGGTTAAACTTGGGCGATCCGAAAGCGCGATGTACGCGCCGTTAAATTAGATGTTTTACACGCTCGTAAAACGAAAGGAGCTTCGATAACGTGCAAGAACAGAAAACGGTAGAAACGGCGTGGATCATAAATTGCATACAAGAGGGATATAAAACATTGTAAAAATTTCTCAATTCTTTGCTGAAAATCATAATCTTGTAAGAGTGAACGATAACATTCTACTTATGTAATTCCGTAGTGTTTATAACATAGTCTGTACGTTTTTATATATCTGTATCTGACTCCGAAGTGAGAAGTAATGCTTTATCCTCAGTGACATTCTGTTTATTAATAAAGATGTAACGGTTTTATTTTAACGTTTGTTTCTTCTTATCTTTACATAATTTTAGTGATAACTATAAAAGAGATATCATGAATACATCGTCTTTTAAAGAAATACTACGAGGCATTGATTAATATTGATGACCCTAATTCAGATTACTAACATAGAAAGAGCTTCTGTAGTGGATTTATTAGTTTCAGGAATCAGTTGTTATAATACGATAACCGCAATCGAAGACGGATACGAATGGTTTGCGGAGAGAATTCTTCGAAGAACATTTAAGTAGCTACAACGTTGGCGTCTCCAGTCTTGTGTGCGTACTATTACGTGCAAACGCGTGCCAATGCATTTGCAATATACTATCGGCTACTTGCCAACCAAAGCGTCAAAAGGTCTTGTGTCACCACGAGACTACGAAATCTCCAATCGTGTCACCGCGTAGGACGAGAAATTGCATTCTGGGAATCCGTTTGAATGTCCTTGATTGCTCATACTGGGAAAGTATTGAAACCTGTCACATCTCGAAAGGTCATCATATGTCTGGCAGTGTATTGTGTCACAATTGTGAAAAATATGTATCACATGCTAAATATGCGGCTGAATGTTCTTGGGTGCGTGCTTTAAACACTCGGAAGAGATTCAATAAACTTACATTCAAAGACATTCAAAAAATTGAGATAATGTGAAAAGTAAATTAAAAATTGTAATTTTGTCGAGAAATGTAGAATTTTAAGAACAAAGATATATTTCTAAATGAGATTATAATCATTTCTTAAACAGGTGGTCGCTTGCAAAAGTCGTATTATGCAAGAATTCATGAGTCACTCGTGCCCCCGTGTCTTTGTTTCTACAATTAAAAAAGACCTTTCCTTAGTCGTTTTCCCTGTTCAATGTACATTCAACATCTGGCCGCTCAACAATTGCGGTTTCAGCCTCCAGTGCAGATGGTCAAGCTTCTCGTTCGTGCGATGCCGAACAATGCTGATTGTTACACTTAAAATTCTTACAGCTCCGTCAGCCTTTATAGATCTCGCATAACAATGGCACAACATCGCTGCACAATGCAGTATAGGCGCGAAGGGGTGGTACATAGTGATCGAAAGAGTTAAAAGACATTTAAGCTCTATTATTCATATCTCACGCACACAACTCAATTTCTCCTTTAAATTATTACTATATATACGTGTAAAATGCTACAGAATATAGATCTTTTATCGGTTCTATTATTATAGATAATTACTGTAAGAAGTACATATCATAATACTGGCTCGACTAATTGCAAGAAATTGGATTTACTTAATTTTTTAATTAAAATTATATTTTTATTTGTAATGTTTAAAACAACTAATTTGCCGTTCGTAAGTATTTTAGGCATTTAAATATCAGACGTGTGTATTTACCCCATATTTTTACAACCGGAAAGTGGGTTTTTAAAAGTGCACTTTCGTAACGGTACGTCTTTTCTCGCGGTAAAGAAGGAAACAACTGTGGACAGGCCTGACGAAAGAAAAATTACACAGTGCGACGGGATACAGGATGAGATGATTAATTCCTGCGGTCGCGAGGAAGTAATGTGAGAGCCCGGGATCGGATCTTCTCTCGCTTCGGCCAAAAGCATAATGATGTGCGAACAGGTTCCCTTCGTTCTGACTCTGGGAAGTTTAACGCCCGGGACGAGAGCGGACGCGTGCGTGTATCTTGACCGCGGTGTGAAACCGCAGATCATCCTTTCTGTAGACGAATACACGACATAATATCGTGGTGAAAGCGAATCATTGTGAGTGCCGAATTGTGGTGGAATCGCGTGAAGGAACAGCATTGATCGGCATCGATGACAATCGACAAGGACGCGAAGTTTTGAGATAGAGGGATCTCGGTGTTGTGCCTCTCAAAGTTTCGTGCGACCATTTATTTTGTCCCGATCATTTGGTTGTGAATTACACATAGTGAAAGAATGTGTCCGCAGTATATACATTCTAGTTCTTTGTCGTACGCTTCGGTCAATTCTTGCACGTGCATTTTAAAGAGAAACCAGGTGGACGCAGAATTCTGTTATGTATACTTATATAATGTACCTTCTCCATCCATTTATATTTATAGCAGTTTGTATAGCAGTACCAAACAATACGGTTCTTTTCACACATTTTTGGTACAAGTTTCAAGCAAACAGAAAGTAGTCGCAGTGTTATCGTACTGATCGCCAGTCGCCACTTCACGCACTATGATACTATGAAGGCCACCGGGACATAACGTTTGTTCTGGTCGGAATAATTCCACGCGCAGCGGAGCCAACGCAAACACGGTTATCGCGGGCGACTCCGCAAGCGTTGATATCGCGCTGTGATATACCGCGGTCGGCGTGTCGGCGAATCGAGAAAGGGGAAGCCGAATGAAGAAACTTACTACAACGGCGACGAAGGGCGGGAGAGGGTGGTCGGAACGTTGGAAGAAAGAGTGAATGGGAGCACTGTGCGCCAGATGGCTTGGTGGCGTCCGCCGCATCTCGACGCCGGCACTGCCTACGAGCCTACGTCGATTCGTCGGTTCCGTTGATATTTCATAATAACCGCGGGAGAGGCTCTCGGCCGCATAATACGAGAGGCACCACTGACGATAACTGTCATGCGACTGACCCCTGACAATCCGTTGCGTTTTATGGACTCGGCGAGTTTATCACCGCGAGATTTTTTTCTCGTTGAAGTCTGAGGGAATCGGAAGGAGCGTGGGCTTCGTTTATTCCTCGGCGATGTAGAAAATCCCGAAGTTATAGCGATGTTCTGACGGTGGAAGAATGAAATAAAGGAGGGAACGACACGAATAACTATGAGATTGACTCTTGCTCGAGCATCTGGACAGCACCTACAAGCAATAAAATAGACGGATTAAAAATAAACAATTTATATAATTTATTATAATGAAATATGTTATTCAAGCTCGGAGAAACAGAGAGCTGCTTGCAATTAAACATATAAATAAATAAAATTCGACATTTTATGAATTTGGATATGGATTTAAATATCCGAATTTAAATATGAATTTAAATGTCTGAATATAATATGGGAGTGAATTGCATCCTTTGGAAGTCAACCAACGAGATGCACAGGACTGCATGTCAATGATCATGTTGAATAGGATGCAAGCAGTTGATCCGGAGAACGGACCGTCTGTCCGATGTTCAAAAGCTGACCGGATGAGACCTATACAAGGATTCAAAACAACCGGAAATTCTCGTGTATCATACAAATATGGTAGTACGCGGGTCCAAAGCGGATCGACCGGAAGAGATGAGAGTCGATAACTTTAGAAACGATTCAATATCGAAACGTATGTTTCCATATCAGGTACTTAAAAATTTCCAATTTAAAATAAAAAAGAATCAGATAGTTTGGAAATGACAATTAGGATGAGGTAAAAGAAGACTACTAATTGTAAAACGCATCAAAATACAGATATCTCGATGTTAATCGCTAACTATTCTATATTTTTTATTTATGCCTTAAATTATATATATTTAATTAATTCATGTAATCTAGGTTGCTGTAATTTATATTTGTATGTGGTAAAAAATATTTTTTAAACGTCTCACGCTACAGCTTCCTTTCCTTTTCTTTTTCTTTTTGTAAATGCGATAAAATGCACAAATCATTACAGCATTATAGAAAAAATAATATAATAGATCTTCGATTAAAAGTAATTAAACTATTGATATACTTAGTGTCTCGAAATATACGTTTTATCGTCCCGAACAATCGGATCGAACGCTCATTACGCTTCATGCACATAGTGATGCATCGACATGACGAAGCGACGCGACGGTCAGCGTACCGTGTCTCGCGCACATGTGAGCGCCGCCGGCTTTGTGCACGCACACGTGTGAACCGGATCGTTGAAACGCGTAAACGATTGTAATACACGGTGCAGTAGCGTACGTGTTACGGCGTATTATGAGTTAAACAACGTAATAATAGCCACGGCGCCAGAGTGTCATGGCATATCTGCGTCTGTGGACTACGCATCGGGTGTCAGGATGAATAATGCAGCCATAATCCATTCGATTGTATATAAGAAATATTATTATTCATTAATTTAAGTATAAGTGTATATAGGTATCATATCTTCCTCAAATTAAATCTTCATTAAGATTTATTTTTACCCATTTGTAAGTACATACATTTTCTTAATCTTATGTTAACTTAATGATTCTAACGACACTCGTGTTGTTGAACGTAAATGGGATTGATATGAGTGGTGACAATAAGTGATATTCTAATTATAGGTATATGGCGCCAGTATATCATTCGTTCTTTTTAATGGCTATAAATAGGGCATTCAAAATTAATTAGTGTTATCTCGCATAATTATATTATGAGTGAATGAAAAATGCGTTTGTTAAGTATCATGATCAATTGTAACTTTAATAATATAATGACTAATGTGGCGCCACAGCGATATCATATATCTTTTCTCTACGATGTAACGGGTGATACAGAAAAAAATTATATTCATATAGTAATGAAAGAATTGAATCGAATTTCATTAATTTTAATATTTCCACTGATTTTCAACACATCGTGAAACGTGTCTCCATCATCCACAACATGTAGTGCTACAGAAAATTATTTTTCGGAGAAGTAATCTCATCATTCATGACTAGATATGCAATAGTGATGATAAACATCATGTAAAAGAAAAAACTGATTTCCCCGAGTACCTTTTTTATCGTTGACGGACAAACTGTCTCAATTCCGTAGTTCCCTACGCCCCCGATGAAAGAGTTAAAGCACGAACACGACACTTCCGGTGCAACGAACCCGTCGAACTCACTCACAGCTTATTACGACACCAATATTAGTTTTACGGCGAACCACTGGAAATAGTTCGGTAAGATATACGTCATCGAAGTCTCGCGTTCGACAGCCTATATATAGACGTGGTTGCAACTGTACAAAAAAGAATTTATCGACTGCAGGTGCACGTTGCACCTGCGTTTTCCGAACCCCCAGCGACGTTATCGCGGGAAGTGTTTTCTTTTCCATTTTTTTTGATAATATGTGCCTCGAATAATTGATAATATGCGCCCATATCATCTATCAGATATCGAGGAAAATTTTAATTTACGATAAAAATCGAAGACAATATGACATTTCAACTTATTTGAAATTTATACTGATTCGAAAAAACATTGCGAGCCAGGGTTAAATTTCTTGTGGTGAATTTTGTTCTCGTCATGGCGTACGACTTATTGACACTTGGTCAAGTGAAGTCAAGAGGATGGGTTAAATGAGACGGAACGTCATCGTATTTCGCCGCTTGCTTATTTTTGATCTGTAAACGATAATTTGAAACCAACGACGTTTCGCGGAAGGAAAAGCGATCTGCAAATCACAATTGATATGTCAAAATCTTAGCCGACTGAACAAAAGATTTGTCCCATTAAAAATGTGTCGTAGTAATTTTTATAGTTTTAACACACCCAGATAATCACGCGAGTTAATCATATGAATTATTGACCATTAATATTAATCATTAAATAAAATCTGGGTAAACTTTTCCATCAGAATTATTTTTGTTTTATCGATATTATTTTTGTTGAGACGTAAAACTAGAGGTGTGATTTAAATTGTTGCTGACAAAAAAAAATTGGTGCTGTCCTTTTTCGTATAAATTTCATGGCATGCGACTCCTGGCGCGACGTTGCATTATTCATGGTAACTCCCGTACCTTAAGTCACGATAATCCGCCCTTGTCGGTGTTATCGTCGCGGTTACGCTGGCCGCAGTCAGGTGTGCGTCCAGTCCAGCGGAAGACTTCGTCGGTGCATTGACTGGGAACAAGGGCGAGTTGGCGGCCGAGATACGAAGCGTGGCGACGTGATTGGACGAAAGACGAAGGAGACCGGCACAAAGGAAAAACAGCGGCCGTGATCGTGTGCACGGATGCACGACCATGCTCCCTTCGAGCCCTTTCGTGACTCCCGCGAATTATCCCGTGCACCCGTATCACTGCGAAAAATGATATATCGCAGTTAAATTATAGAGTGGCGTCGAATATCGCTTCGATATATATCGTGAAAAAAATGGCATAAATGTCTTTCTCTTTGTCTTTTTTTCATGACCGGTTATGCACTGCTTCGTTATAATTCGGTACATTTCCTTGTGACTTTAGTGTTTACTTTTTATTAACAAAAATTTGATAAAAATCTAATAATTTCAAAGATATTTAACATTGAGTATCAAGAAATTCTTGCAAATACATCTTTGCTAATGTAAGTGTAGAGAAATGTTGTGTTTTTATTAATTTGAAGTATATATTTATTGTATTACAAAACATAATAATATTTATTTTAATATATTAAATGTAATATTTATACAACAGGATAGATTACCCAGTAATAAATTGTAAGAGATCGTTTATATGACGGTTGTAACCCACTACTGTTCTACCAAAATTACATCTTCAACACTTGAGAGCAGACGGAGAGCTTTAATGGATGTTTCGGCACGCGTGTTACGTACATGAAGAACGCACTGTCCAACGATGAGTGCTTATATTACTGTACTCTGCATTATACACTTTAGAAGATGAATTATCACTCTCACACAGTTGTGTCGACGCCAAATAGATAAGAAAAATAGACTAGGCTAGATTTATAAACAATGACACCACATGTATAAATCAGTGTTATGATGTACAAATAATTTAGAATATTAGTTTACGATGATAGCTGCTTTTTCAGTAAAATAAATTTTAAAAAACATTGGCTTAGGTATACGAGAAAATGTTAACAACGCAATATTTGCAAATACATAGTTGAATAAGAATAAAAATTGTTTTAATGCAGTTGTGCATCTAAATACTTCTGCTCGCTTTCCAATCAACACTTCAAGTAGATGCATTTAATTGGACTCAAATTTAATAGACGTTAACTTCCGTTCATAAACTATGACTAATCGTAAAGCTAAGTTTAAGCCATTGAATCGATTTATGTAATCGAGTGAGCCTAATTCAATTTAAATAAAACTTTATCCTGAATTATTGACAATATTTATTCTAATAAAATTATTATTAATCGTCAATAATAATATTACCTTTTAATTAAGCCAATTTGGTTTTTTAAAATAAAAGTCTACAATGTATACAAAATATACGATGTGATATATGAAGTGTATAACACTATAACACACTATCTTAATATAAAATTTTATAAAATAACAAATATATCTGACGAAACACAATACGTTCGGTCAAGGGCTAACTATGACGTAAATGCATACATACGCCAATGCAACAAGATATGTTTCGCGATCGCAATTACGCGTTAATTTGCCTTCCGTTGGAAGGGCATTTGATGAGTCGCAAGTATGATAACTATGCTTGTTTCCCTATTTCAAGAGAGATCACTAGCGTGACATGCTCGATGAGATTAAAGCCGTATCTACGTCGGGCCAGCATAGAAGAGGATGCTTTGTCGCTCTTCCACAGTCTACAAACCGGATGCGAGCATTCCACGCACGGCGGCTGTGTGTCGCTAATAATCGCGCGCGTGTTGGTAGTAACGGGGGACTTAAAGTTAGTCGAGTTGTTCTCGTTTAAAACAATCAGCAGAAGAGGAAGGACCAATTATACGGACCTACGACCGTCTGTCACCGACCTTCTACTTCCCTTAATGTGCCGGATCAGGCCACAAGTATAGGTGATCAAAACAACATGCTTAAATGTATGTAAATAATCCATCAATCCTATTTCTTCAGAAGAATAGAAATGGAAAATGAAAGAATGTAAACTAAATTGAAGCGATTACGGGCAATTTAATAATACTGACAATGAGAATAACATAATAATTCTCGACCAAAGGAATGCAAAATTCGAGAAAATGAATTATTTATTATAATAAAAGGAGTTTCAAGTTTTTTTATAATAAATTTTATTAATTCTAAGTTAAGAATTAATTCTAGAAAATCTAAAATTTCGTACAAACTATCTTTCGCGAAATGCTTGGGATTTATTTTTGATGATACTTGGAAATGTTAAATCATTTTACTGCAGTTAATGAATTAATAACAGTCTGCAGTATATTTTCAATTCCGCTCAATGTTAGATACAATTGATTTAAAGAGCATGTACATCATAAACGATCCTTTATCTATATAGTTTACTAATTGTATAATGAACAATTCAGCCGCGAATAACTGTGCCGAGTTGGCTTCGAATATCCGTTTTACGAAAGTTGCTAGATCGTTAGATTGTTACATTAAGTGTGCACAAAGCAGCGTTATATGTCTGTATAATTGTTTGCCGTTGATAACGTAGCGTTTCTCCAGGGAAGCGCCGCTTTCACACATCCTGTGAAAAGAAACTATTCTAACATGCATATGTAACCATTTTTTATTGCACGCTAATGAATTGAAGATCGAAAATGCGATGGTGCTAATGTTTGCGCACAATAAGATATATGCAGCAGATAAAATAACAGAATTTCCTGGAGGGAGTTCCTATATTTATTTCCTCGTGCTCCGCGTTTCGTACTAGTGTTTCTCTATTTCTTTAATGATATTTGCTCATTATGACAATATATAGAATTGCTACATCCTTGCGAAAGCTTTCTTTGTAATAAAATACTTTGAAATATTTCTCGGGAAGTATACTTCACCCTAAAAGTTAGGCGGCGGCACTTTCTTCGCAAAAGGGCGACACTCCTCGCCGCAGCTGTCTTATTCTTTTAAAAACGCGAAGCCGGCACGCGACACCATGTCCGTTCCGCCTTTCGAGAGGCGACAGGATGTAAACTCGAAAACGATCCATATCCCGTCGGTCCACTACACACAGCGTGCCCCATTCATATAAAAAAATAGTGGAAGTGAACCAACTGTCTCTGGTACTTCCATTGGTCACGGATTACTCTGCGGTGTTTTGTATAAACAGCTGCATTCTCATTGTCGATTAATGACTTATTAATTTCTAAAAATACCAACAAAACTTTCTCTCGCCTTTTATGAAAAATTTTGCAAGAATTTATTAAGAATACAGAAGTGAATTAAAATCGCATGAGCGAGAGAAATCTTTGCGGAAATTTTTTGCGCGTCAAGAAATTCCAATGTAGCAATTCTTGCAATTAATTCGTCTGCTTCCGTATAGTTCATGCAATGTATTATTCGATTCATTCATAATAATTCAGCGCACGTACATCATTATCATCAACTCGCTAGAGTAGATAATGACTTCGTTATTATTGAAATGAATACGTACGATATATGTATACGTACATATCTAACAATAAGTAGCTTGTACTTTTTAATTTAACAATTTATACTTTGTCATTGATACTACGTAAAACTAAAGCACTCTATATAGATGTGCCAGAAGTACTCGTATCTAACAAATTTTCATATTAACTTACTTGGATGTCACATGTGTGTATAGCAATCAACATATTAAGTCTGCTTGTTCTAAACACCGACATAACAGGAAAGAGCAATTAAAGAGTATTTACAGAATTTGAGGGTATTTACTCTTTCTGAGGGTTGATTGCAAAATCAATTGGCGAGAAATGTTTTAAGCCATGCATCCGGCTTAAAGAATGGCCGGTTCGTGGCACGTCTATCACGCGAATTGCATCCTCGTGACGGCACGCGCATTCACTCGCCCGTGCAACGAGTAGTAACAACATGCGGTTTCGCTTTCATCTTGCGCGAGGAGGAAGAAGCCCCGATGCCATATGGCTCCAGAAGAAGCTTACACACGCCGGCGCGGCGCGTTCGCAGGAAGGAAGCTTTCCAGCATGACCGTATTATGTTCCACGTACCGAGAACACATTGCGAAGAACACGGGCCATAGCGTAAGAGCGGGGCACGCGATGAGGGCACGTGCCCCCTTTTCTTCTTTAGGACATCGCTGCTCCTTTGTAACGTCGCTTGAAGGACCGGAAACCGGTGTCAATTGTCAGCTACTCGTAGACGTTCGCGGCCGGACACGGCCGATCCTCCGGCGAGCGAATTTGAGAAGGCGCGCTTCTGTGTGGTCCTTCGCGAGTTGGCTTCTCCGCTTCTTATCGGGATGCGAGTGCAGTGTGCAGAGATACAACGTACATATAAATATGGTATCGATTGACGATTCTGCCTGCGCACGTGTCTTATCGTTAGCTTCTTAATGGTAATTTGAGATTTTTTAATCAGATTTTTTCAATCTACCACACTTAGAGCGTATCTCTCTTTGTTCTTTGTCAGTGTGATTCAAAGTTACTACGTTAGATTTGTTAAATAATAAATAAATAAATAATTTTTCAAAGAAGACTGGCGTAGATAATACTAGTGTCCCTATATAAGAGTCTGGCAACTGAGTGGACTCTCACGCGTATTGGCTTTGTAATAAAATGGCGGAACCAATAGAATTATTCTAATCTTTAGGTTAAGGCATAAATCCGTGGATACGACGAATCGTCGACGATACGACAGACGCCATTTTATTACAAAATCGCCTCAGTTGCCAGACTCTTATATAGGGACACTATATAATACTAACGTCTGTATTAGCTAGATTGCTACTTAATGTCAAGATTGTTAGACATATCATAGGACATCTGTCAATTAATACGGACATGACACTCAATTTAGAATGATTTACACATCATTTGCCTTCTTTATGTGGCTGTTATCTATTAATAATTTTGTTTCTTTTATTTTGAATTCATAAAACGCTAAAAGCGTCGCCGATAAAATAGCAGTGGATAAATCTGCCGTTACAACGGTAATCCATAAAAGGAGATCGCAAGATAATCTTGACCCACACTACATGGCATTGCCTCGTCATCATTATTACCGCCATCAACTTCATGCGATGTAGCATCCTCAATTTTATAACCCAAATGCAACAGTTTACTGTTCCGTGGAAATAGAACATAAACTACGCGCAATGTTGCTGTAATATTAGAGTTTTACTTCCGTCTCATGTGAACGGAGAATAAACTGTACTATAAACGAAGGCAATAAGTTCCTGTTTTTAATAAGGTCTTTTTATTTTTATAGAATTATTGTAGCGTGAATAACGTCAGCTCGTAATCGGGTATATCGCACTACGTTTGCTGCGCGATTAACCAAATTTAACGATATTTTTAAGAAATCTCGATCAGTCATCTCGAAATGTTTGACTCTGGCAATGCAAGTGACAGTGATTGACCCTCGCGTGGAATTCCTGACCCCGGGGCGACGGGTTCAGAGACTCTGCAGTTGAACTCGGCACGCTCGATTTAGCGTCGTTTTCTTTCCGACAAGGAGAACCGTGAAAACCGACGCCTTCATGCTAACAGCAGATAGGGGTTCTCAGCACGAAAATAAGATATAAGAGTTCGTTATGCAAAGCTGCTTAAATTACGTGTGCCAATTAAGATAGATGGGATAGAAAGAAGGAAGATACCGCTCTCTTAATTAGCCAACCCACCAATGGGTAAACTATAAATTTCAGCTTCTTTCTCAAGAGAAAATTAATTATTTGGCTATGTAATATAATTTTTATAAAGTGCATTATTATCTAAATGAATTCTGAAAACACACATTGTACACTGCAACATGAGACAACTTTTTTATTTAATTTAATCACTACAACTCGTCGCGAAATTTCGTCTTCGCACGCAATTATTTAACATTTTCTTATTCCGGCAAACTGATCATTTCGAAACCTCTCGTCTAACAACGATAAACCATCAGCCGTGACAGAAATGATTTTCCGCGATTTCTGCGTTTCTTCCAGCGAAACGCCCGCGCCGGGGCTTCCCAGGTAGAACAGTATCCGCGTGTGCTCGCAGAAACGAGCTCGTTACCCAATCCGCGACAGTTATTCCTGTTATAGATCGAAATTATGTAAACCGTGCCGTGCGACAATTCGCGGTGTATAAGGGAAGAAGAAGTCGCACGGGCGACGCGACGTTTTGCCAGCCTGCACCGTCAAATTCTCACCTCGCGGTTTCCAGTCACATGATTTTCCACCGAGCGTGCGAAATGTGCGATGCGTCGTTCGGCAACAATTATGCCTCCCATGGCTTTCGTGGCGGAGCATTGTCTCGCGTCGGGAAAGTGGCGCGAAAGTAAGAACCCGCCAGGAGATATCCGCCGAAGAGGTTTCTCAACGGATCCGCGATACGCAATCTCGCGGATCGCTGGATCAGCGAATGATCCTGAAAGGACGATTTACGTGAGATCCGGGAAAATGGAGAGAGTGACGATTGTGCCCGGGATCAATCGCAATACTCTGAATCTAATGACCGCGACAGAGAGATCGCGTGGGATTAATTAACGTAACTAGCACTTTGTCGAGATCGCGTTAATTGTAAGAAATTATATGGGGACTGCCTGGATTTAATTGTAGTCGTTCGTATAATTGATAGTGCGGCTGCAGCTACGCACTGGGTAGCAATTTCAATTATAGTTAACATGCAGACATCGACTCTCAGAACAGTGTTATCGATATTGTCCGCGTGCAACAACAGCGCGAGAGGTTACGCTTTATCGCGACGCTGTGAGTGTCGTATGATTGAATTAATTAAAGCCGATGACACTTGAAATCCTATATTATCTGCTGACAATGTTCAAGGTAGCCGATGGCAGTTCCGCGCGGTATGCTGGTCAAATTATGTGCGATCAGCAAAGCTTTTGTTAGCGCGTGTTGCAGGTGTTCGTAAGATATCATTTTCATTACTGATCGCAGACAAGCAAAAATGGATATTCTAATTATATATAGATAGATAGAAACTATCATCTGTAATCTATCCTTTAAACCATCTGCGCTCTTCCAAGAAATTAATTAAATTATGCTATCTCTGTACCAATGCGCAATGTAAAGACAAAGAAATAATAGAAGTAATAATTAAAAATAATTATGAGAAAGACTAGACTCAATACGAAGTAAATCTTCTGGTGAATTTAGAATTGTCGGTTTTACGCTTTTAAACCGCAACGTGATGCTCACTGAAACCACCACCCGCGGATAATTATTCTCGTAACATCCAGAACCTTTAAGCGGGGCACACAGCGCAAAGCGTTTTTCTCTCCGTTTAGGAGTGAGTTTTTGTTTTATGCCCGTTCTCGAGCCCTTCCCCGACCGGAAGCCGAGAGGAGGATAATCGAGAGGGGACACGTGCTCGAATAACGACGGTACCTGAAGACTTCACGAGGAAAAATGGCAGCTGAGGGCCGAAAAGCACGTGCCACGCATGAAAGAGGAGAAGCAGGATTCAATGGAGCGCCGGGATAAGAAATTTATTATGCACCGGCCTCCTACCTGGGACACCAGCGGTAGCCATTGAAACCGCTGTTCATGGGTTACGTGGAGTTGCATGAAAATGAACGAACGTCGTCCACCTCGAGTACGCCGAATCTACCGGGTCCTCGCAATTGCCTAATATTTTAACTTTGATTTAAGATAAATTATGACTACACATATTAATGAATATCCGTGGGAGTTTATGGACTGTCTTGAGACTTTGTTGAAAGATATCAACACATAAGTTACTTAATTATTTAAGTTTACTTTAAATATTTAGAAAATTTATACATGCACATATATAACGTGAATAAATATTTGTGTGTAACTGTAATTTAAAAAATTTTATTTTGCCAAAAAATCAAGAAATAATGATAGCACTTTCAAAAGCTTTGTTATTAAAGCGTAGAAATGCTGGGGAGATTATACGGATTTCTATAGCATATTGTTCCACGTGGAGCAAGCAGGCGCATAATTTGCGACACTATCGCGATTCGAGCAATTGAACCTGACCTCACATTATACACAATATCACTGACAGTCCGGTGTGTGATGACACGCGGACTACTGTCCACAATTTATCGATTAATTTTGCAATTTTCAAGTAAAACACGGCGGGACTGTTATCATTTATAAGTACAATTCTTTTTTATTATTTAACTCGATTGTCGCTCGAGCGGAATACAGCGTCGGTCGGCGTCGCTCATCTTATCAACTGCAGAACAAATATTATAAATAGACGGCGCCATGCGTGTGCGAGAGACAACACGCATTAAGGATAATATAACTTAGGGAGTCGACCCAGACGTCACTCACCCTTATTTATATTTAATATAAGGGGTCTCAGAATAAATGAATGTTTCATTAATATTTATTTTAAAATTTAATGCCTGAATATATTAATGTTTATCAGATAAATTAATTATATTATACAGTTATTATAATCATACAGTTATGAGTAAATTGTAACTTTTACATTAATTAAAAGTGATAAATAATTAATAGGAAATGCGTGTATAAAGTGATATTTATATAAAAACGTAGAAATAAACTTGAATGAATATCTTAATATCCAAACTCATTACGCAGAAGTGAAATAATCTATTAATTAGAAAAAAAGGCAAACTCGATTAAGAGCGTTTCCGTTGAAAGGTGTCGCTTACCTTGCTCCAAAATGGGGATATGTATAACGGGTGACGTTTCGAAGCGTACGTTGAGAACTGAGCCGATAACGATAAACTTACGATAAAGGCGACTATATTTAGAGCGCCAATGAGCTGCTGGCAGAACAGGACGAATCAGAACAGGAAGGAGGCAGAAGTCATAGAAGGCAATGGCTGATTTACCGGTTTAAATTCGAATGTACAATTAACGGCAGAAAAGTTCTAAACTGTATATCTACCGACGTTCTTCCTTCGCGAGGGGCAAGTTCGAGATTTTTATGGATTCCAGCTAAATTGGACCCCCTATTACGACGGCATCTCGTGACATATGGCGCCCACTATTCCATTCTATGCTTCATTTTTTGTCGCATCGTGTGCTCGATATGGCGTATTACCGGCTAAATTTCGAGACTTCCTCCGCTTCTTCGAATTCCTCATGCTGGCTTTCCTATTAGAGCTTCAATTTACAGAACGAGTTTTTAGAGCGATGTAAAAATATAGCCGTTTCTCTCGTGTGGAATCTGTCCTTAACTATGTAATTAATGAGTATAAAAAGAGCGAAGTCGTCGGACAACCTATCTCCGATGTATAATTACGATTCCTTTTGGAAGGCAATCGATTAAACCGATTTGTAAATTCATAGAACTTGAATAACGAGACTTAGAATACCGTAATTTATGCAGAAAAAGGGTTTTTATCACTTTCAAGGAATTTGAAATCCTATGGTGAATATAATAATTTTACATCGACAAGAATTATTCTGCGTATGATAATCGTATGACATGGTAGCGTATGGCATTCGAATAATCATGCAGATTGATTGCAAGACTGTTGACAAATTTAATATCTTTTTATTGTCTTAATATCTCCCTCGTCATTTATATTCTAAAGTTAATGTAATGCACACTGGTAGCTGCCATTATCTCGATGGCAAAGAACTCACTGCATCCTATTACCGGCTGTAACGTAAGATCAAGGGCACGAAAAGTCAGAGAGTCTACATGTTATCAAAATCCCCCTCGTGCGTGGTTTTATAAATAGCGACGGTGATATCATCGCGCACATTATGCAAGGTGAGTTGCACGTTGATAATCCCGACGGAGGTATGAATACATTTCGGAGAACAAAGTTTTTAAGTTCGGTATATAAGTTGAGAGACAATAAAATAACTTGAGAAATAAGAAAGTACCTATGTTTAATTATGTATTAATTTCTTTAATTTCTTCTTAGTGTCGAGCATTGATGTTATAGCTCAGTAGTTACGGTTAGATAGAAAATGAGGCGGCAGTTTTGACGGTGGTGTCAATCGTACATACGCAAGCAATACTCTCAACTCGAAGAAACATCGAACCGAAATATCTCGAGACGTATTTCTGTCTGCCCGGTATAACCGGGTGCGAGATATTGGAGTCTACCGCTCGTAACGAAGTGTCGTATGTCCTTCTCGATCCTGACGAGGCACAGGCCTCGCTTTGACACTCGTATGCCTTCTAGCTCCCGCGTTATTTTCCCTTTCATTAGCCGCCAGTAAGATGAAAACATGGTCGATCGACTGTCTTCATCAGACGATCCTCGATGCGACTTTCAGTAAAGTGATATTTGTCGTTATTAATTTTCAATGGACAGTATTTAAAACTTGCGTTTACAATATTTTTATTTCGTTTTTAGTAGATTATTTGTAATTAAAGAACAGTTTCTTAAGATTAAATTATAAACGAGATATTGCGATTTTGTGTGTAATATATATATCAACTCTATTCTAACTTAATTTATACTTTACGTCCTTTACGATATTAATAAATAACTCCTTTATCAATTAAATTTTATATATTAATTGCTTAAGAATTTTAAAAGGAAAAAAAGCGTCATTGGCATACTTAGAATGCATGATTCATGACGATCTTTGTACCTTGCCCGGATGCGGTATACTTAAGGAAAAATCTCGGCAAAGATTGGTACTCGCGCACTGAAACAATTCGCGTAAATGTCGTATTAACGTCAGAGTATTGGAATTCCAACAGCTGAATCAGAAATTTTGTTACATCTACACATGCGAAAATATTTCTGCGAAAACGTGCAAAGTTTACTGGCGAGATGAAAATCTTTCTGCAGGGTGCCAGGCGTTGTATATTTACGCCAACTGCAACGCTGTGTATCTTCAGCTTCGTTAGGGTGCCACTTGTTAGGCCCGGCTCGATGTTTCCCTATCGATTCGCGGTCATCGTAAAACTCCACCGAGAATTTCGAGGCAAATTTATAACGATTTGTATACTTTTTTAACAAGCGCTTTAACAAATAATAAAAATGTACAGAAGAAAACATTTAAATCTTTATGCTTAGTCTAGAGATTCGGTAGTTTTCGTCATTAAGACGCAGATTATACTTAAATGTTGCGAATAATTTCCCATGAAATTGTAAATCTGTCCTCTACGATGTCTTCCTTCAAGGACCCGCCATGACATTACACAATAAGACGAAATGTAATGTAATAACGAATTCAACTTACAATACGCGATTACGCCAGTACGCAATAAACGCCATTGTTGACATTGTAATAAGCGCATTGGAAGTATAATCCCACAATTGTCATTGAAACGTGCTTATTTCACACGATGGAGACTCAGCCGGATCCGGACTGGATTTTGTAACACAGGTTCCGGTTTCCTGCGACGATTTCAATTTATACGAGCTTTGACGAAATCACCTCTCTCAGATGAATGTGCAAGAACGTTCGAATATATGTACCTATGTTCGTAAGGCGTGTTTCGGGTCAAAGGACTTTCAACAGAGTGATAAAAGCGTACAACTGACTCGTAAAATCTCGACGAAAACTCGTGTTTCGAGGGAAGACCCCTTTACATGTAAACACGTGTTCGCGCGACACCCAAGCTAACACGCCGCTGATTTGTGACTGGTACCTGAACGTCCTTAATGCTGAAAGGTGTGAGAGGTAGATTCCTTTTGAAGATTAGTGCTATTATTTAAGAAAATATTAACATTTTTGATTAAAGTGTTTGTTAAGAAAGTCATTTAAATAAGAAAATAAATATGAAATTTTTTCTAAACATAAAAAATTATATATAAATTAAGTATAATAGGGTATAATGAGTTTTACATCCAATAAATATAATAGAAATTATTTATTTAAAAAAATGGATAATTTTATGGATTCTGTCTTTCCATATATGCATCTGCGTCTTTCCAGCCTCTACATAAATCCTGTTTTACATGAAAGTTACATCTGTTATTCTAAATCCGCATAGATCCGGTAAGCGGATGTATTTTATATGTGAATGTCAGCGTATGCGTGCGCGCAGTGGCATCTGCGAACGGGGTGATCTGGTGTCTGGTTTATTTTCGGTGCGCGCATCCCTACATATAACCAGTCATATCGGAAGGGTTGATAGCGTTTTATGCCGCGCGCGTGGCAAAGTCTGTCCCCGAGTTAATTATGGACTAATTGTCAAGGCCTGCGTCTTTGGAGTTTTTTATTGTACCGCCAAAACGCCAGAACGTCGCCTTCCTGAGCTACTGAATTTAACTTAAAACAAAAAGGACCTCTTCCTACCCCTTTATGATGTATTTTCCGACAAGAGCGAGCTATTAACGTTTTTTCCTAAGGTAGCTCTATAAAAGAATTAAATTATTGATATATATATAAATATATTGATGGAAAATTCAAAATTTTCTTTGCAGACCACCATTAAGGTCTACGCCAACTGCCTGCGACCGGACATCGAATATAAGACCCTAAGCATCACCTATGAGACCACTTGTCGCGAGGTTGTGCAAAACCTTCTGAACAAGTATCGCATGCGACACCGCGACCCCCGGTTGTTTTATCTGACCATGGAGGTGACCGTGAGGAGGGCCAATGTGCGTACCATCCTGCCGCTCGACGAGGACGCGAGGCCAGCCGTCCTGCAGTCCTGTCATCCTCGCGGCGATTCCAGGTACGTTCCTTGCCTCCCTTTGTACTTGACCACCGGCCCTTTCGGTTTCGGTCGGCTTCGTGACGTAATTTCAGGGCTCGCGACTATAAACACATCCCGTAGACCGCCAAGCACGAGCTTAACAATAGTCGACGTCCTCCGCGTTGCTCACTGATATAATTCTTAGGACGCAAGTGGTCGCGTGGGTCGCTGTAAATTCTTGATATACGGTTCGCGTGGAATGTAAATATGGATATTCGATTGCGAAACAAAACGAAATTTATGGAATCTTGACAGCGGTCTCGGTTGTAAATGTCGTAGATCGTTGAGAAGAGCGCGAGGACATTTTTAAGATTCCATGCACGCGCGCCGAATGCGCATCGTAACGCAGAAGTTGCAACATGATACATGATACAGCATTATACGTATAGTGCATGAAAAATATTATTACAACTCACTAGCTTATAAAATAATAGCTACTGTAGCTCTTTGACAATTAAAACGGTTTATTTGTGAAGAAATCCCGACGCGACTGATGTTTTCTTGGTAGTTTGAAACTTCCGGCGCGACTATACGCGTAATAGGACAGGACGAGAGCGTTTGTCTCCCGACACAAACCCGTGCTTTTACATAAAAATAACGCTCATTGGTGGCCTTTGAACTCACCGACTCCTGCCGATGTCGTGGAATCTCTGATGCATAAACTTGTGTGCTTATGCATGTTTCCTCCTTGTTTGCAGGTTTTCGTTGCAGACACACCGTGGCGGACTCGTCAAAATATACGACAGCGCACTCATGTCCGGGGTAATTAAATATTTATTCTTGTACAAATAAACAGAGACGTAATAGATTACAATATTAATAATCTGAACTTTAATATAAAATGTAGTACACATAAAAAGAATTTTCATAAAAAAAACATGTAATTTATAATAAATTGTAAATTGCTCTGTATAATATATTCCCTATTTTATTGTTAGTTAGACGTTAAATAGTTCAATAAAAATAAAAAATGTATTTAAATATATCTAGAGATGTATTTAATTTATAATAATTTATAAATTATAGCATAATGTATTTTTTAATTTAAAAGCTACTAATTCTACCTCTAAAGATAAAAAATATATTTAAAACTAAAATTATAATTCTTTTGGAGCACTTACGACAGTAAAACTGTTACTCAAAGAGGTTTCAGTTTGTATTATAATACAGTATACTGCAGTAATTGAGAGCAAACTCAATGCTTATTGTTCACAGTCTAAGTACAAGAGTCTTTTGGTCTCGGAGCAGACCACCGTAGACGAGTTGATCCAGATGTTGCTGAGTTGCTATAGCTCCAAGGAACCGGTGGAGCAATTCTCTCTCTACGAGGTCTGCGAAGGTGAAGAGTACCAAAGGAAATTACACCCCGACGATTCCCCACTCAAGGTCACACAACGGTGGACTACCGCAGATCGTCATCTTCGCATTAGGCGCAATCCAGATTATAACCAGCATAGGCGGAAGGTATGGCAGTATAAATTTGTTAATTTAGTAACTAATGCAATTTTTCAAAAGTGTTCTCGACTAAAATGACATAATCAGTATAATTCTTGATATTACGCTTTGTTAATCTTGAAAAATATATTCGCGAAAGAAATGTGTAGCTCGAATCATTGTTTATGATGCTATGTCTATAAAGAGCTAATGCCAATGCAGTGAATCAGCTTCTCTGCCATCAATCTTTAAGGAGCAAATAGTATGAGACATTGCGCACTCAAACAAAGAGAATCGTAGTCGTAAAATCCAATCCGTGTAATTACGCTGTCATCAGAATTATTCATAAGAGCTTAATAGAAAGTCAAATCTGTTACACAATCCGGCGTCGTTTCAGAGTATGTGGGCGTCGGACTCAAGCATCACTATGGCGATGTCGAGGCTGAATCTCCACGATAGTCTTCCTATCCACTACAATCCGAGAATTGAAAACAACAATCATTTGAGCCTACATCATCTCGCTGGAAAAACTAGCGTCACCGCTAATAACAACAACAACAATATCATCCATCGGGATCAGCATCACTCATCATCATTAGGTTCCATCAGTCAAACGTCGCGAATTGTCGTATCTCATGGAACGGATCTTCCGCAAGTGCAGCTGCCGCGGTTGCAGCAATTCCCACAGAGCGTCCCGTCGACGCCGCTCTCGTCGAAACACGTGACTGCCTCCTCCTACGCCGATTACGAAAATTATCTTTTTATATAAGGACCGAATCGTTGACGAGCTTACGTAAACGCGATCGAAATTGATAGGAGCTACATCGATCGCAAAAGTTCACCCCGCGAAACGGTCAGAGTTACCAGAGACTCGTTGGAGACACGAGAAAACATACGTTGCGATAGCATTCGTTTTCGTATGTAATATTTAGACATCAAATACTATGAGCACTATGAGGCGTGAGCAAACGTGTACCTTCAATTTTTATTAAAAAAGATAACTTGCCTTTTTTCGTCACAGACCAGATTTAAACTACTCTTGGTCTGTTCCGATTAATTTTGTTATAATAGCTCAACGAAACTCATTAAATAAATTTGTACAAAGAAATACATAATTTTCAGTGACTTTGTGATGTTTAATATAATATTAAACAAAATTCACAAGAAAACTAAATTGCAAAGTTAAATGCTCGTTTGCCGCTTGTATTTCAGCTGATCAAAGGCTGATAACACTGAACAAAGAGAATTTACGATATATAGTTAGCAGTGAGGGAAATTGTACCAAAGGTAGACGTATAAAGTTTTAGATATATAGTATATATATATACATATAAAAATAATATGTCCTGTATTCATAAAAGCGTATATAGTTTACCAAGCCTGACATTATAGATTTCGATAATTTTTATAAACATTTCTTTTACGTTCGAAAAAGAAATATCCAGTCGATACCTTAATAATAAATTGTTTTATATTTTCTATAACATATTAGTTGATAGATAATTTCAATAAAAACGTGATTGCAAAGTTCGAAAATAAGATTTGCTTGCGTGGTCGAGCAATTTAAGATGCGCAAGAAACGATTGATAAGGACAGAAATATTATTATTTATTTATGTAATATAAAAAATATGTAAAAGGCATTTAATTAAGCTCATTTAAAAAAGGGTAAATTATTAACATTTTCATCTATCCAAAATTTCGAGCAATCCGGCTGGAGACAGGATACCGGACGTATATCTCCTACATGTAAACGCTACAGGAGGAAAATATTTAAGTAACATTTGCCGTTATCGCGTTGATTAGAGTTACCGGGAGAAATGGTAATAACCACTTTCAATAATTTACGCGTATATACTTATCGTCCCTCTTGCAATCGCTTGTGATTACAGAAATGTAATTTACGCACGTCGGGCAAGTTGGTATCGATGGTTATGATTGTAAACGTATTTCTTTCGCTATCGCAAAGGCAAACAATCTTATCGCATTGAATCGACATACGGAAATGTTGATTCAATGCTCGAAATATTTCAGAAGTTACTTCGCGATAATGGTGATTCACACGACTTCCTTGTTCCCATACGGAAAAAAAATGAATGAAAATCAAGCTATATCTTTTCACTGCAGTGCGTTTAATATTTTATTACCAAAGAATTTCTCGGTACGATACGTATATAAAAATATAGACTAACACACGCGTGTGTCGAATACGGCAGCCGAATGTGCATTTATCTACAAGAGTCTTTGATGTGTATATCGTCAGTGTAGTGATGTGTGTTGATGGGACATGACTTCACGTCACACTTATGTGTCTAATTAATGTACCTACGTAGAGTGTAAATATCTTTTTGTATTGTCCGTTTGTATTTTATAGGAGAGAATATCGAATAATGATTCATGTGTCCTAAGTCAGTCTCTATATTTTTATTTCGCTTAAGTATACGATTATAACTAAAGCATATATGTATAGGGGTTTATGAAATTTCACGATGAGTCATTTTACTGATCAGAAATGTATTATTTCGATAATGAAAAAAAAGAATTCCTCTCTAAATAAAATATGTAAGAAGGAAATTCTCCACTAAATTAGCAACAGCGCACATAAAAGCAATTGTACATGAATAACAAGTAAGAAGGTTCACGATGAAATCTCATAAGCTTTAGCACTCTAATTTAGCATTCTAATACATGATAAACAATTATTCTATTTTCCTTCTCTATGATGAAAGCATTTATCTATTGTTGCATGAAATATTTCTTCCCATTATGTTTCGCACGTATTTATCTCTCTCGACTATATCATATTATCAAAATACTTTTTGGTTGATCAGGGATGATCTAGTTTAGGGGAGAATACAACGCGTCTCGGTGTCATGTGATGATAAAAATTTTTATTTACAAATGCGACAAATGTAGGAATTCGGGTACCAGTGACATGCGGGAGAGAATCGATCGGCCGTCCGTTATGACATTATAAAATGTACTCCTTCGCATGTTCCTCGTCCTTATTTTCGCTTTTCGTCTCTCCGAGACATCACTGGCGAAGGAAAGAATCACTGAGATATAACAATAATAATCTTTACATTAAATACGATTAAAATCTAGCTATTTTAAGGGCTATGCGGAATTACAATAATAGAAATATTTGGTATCTCAAGGTTCATCCTGCTGCAGGATCTTTCTGGGGATAAGGGGAAGGGATCGGTAAGTAGGTGGGGCGTGTCAGGGGGCTGGGAATATAGCTCCTTTCTTGTTTAATTTCAAAGGATAACATCACAGCATTGACATATCAACATCGAAACGATCAGAGCAGCTCGTCCCTCGAATGTCACCGAAACTCTCGATGAATTTCGCCCACGGGATGTTTACAGTACGATATTCCAACGGGAAGAGAAATGTCGTCCTCATTTACTCGGGTACTCTCGAGGAGCGTGTTGCAATGGCCGTAGCGTTTTTTTCATTTGCAATAGAACAATTTACAATATCTCGTTAATTAGATGTCTCAATTCCGTCTCCGAACAACTGCACGCATTATACGCAAGCCGTATTCTCTCATTTGCTCGTTCGCTCGCTCACGCACGCATGCATAATCTATCGCGCTCTCTCTCTCTTTCTTCTTTTCTTGATCCACTTTGCATCCATCTTACGATCATTACAATTAGATGTACAATCGAATAATATTAATGTGATTGACACAATCCAACGCAATAGCTTACAAATATTTTATCTCTCTTTTTCTCTCTCATTCTCTCTCTCTCTCTCTTTCGCTTTCTTCATTATCGGTGCAACAATAGTGAAATAAAGTTCTCTTCTCAAGGAAAACGGATGGATCGCGGGTGGATCACGTGGAGCATTCTGCCACGTGCTGAAACATCTGCGTGTTTATCAGTGGGCGACACTGATCGCGCATTTGCGTGACAATAATATAGATAATATACAGAGAAAATCTTTGATCCGACGAACCAGCCACGAAAGGGAATTATCGAGGACGCTCGCGCGTGCACGAAGTTTATCATTCCTTTGACACGATTCCTACACACGCGACAGAATTGCATCTAATCCTCGTACAAACGCTAGTCGGCCCGAATTGACGATATCGTCTCTCGCGATACAAGCGTGAAAAGTTTCAACTCTTCGACAATACATACTACTATCTTTGAGGAAGCTATAATAATATAAGTTAATATTTATTTAGAAACCTCTCTGTTTTAAACGACTACTAATTAAGGACGTAGATCTATAAAAAAGCTATAAAAGCTGCATTTTTACGTATTCATAGAAGGTGTTCAAATCAATAATATCTAAACGTAGAATATTTTTTGTAATACGTTAATTAAAAGATTTTGAATTATCATTAACTTAATAAAATATTTATTATCTTAATTTATATTTATTTAAGAATTAAAAACACATCGATTCGGGCCGTAACGTAACGCCGTAGCAGTCTTACACCGCATTTCCTCTTTTCGCTATATAGATATACTTTCGAAACCACATTATACCGTCAACAATATTATGCCGTAAGCCTCATCGATACAAGGACAGGCATTTCGCAGTATTTTAAACATACTGAGGGGATTTGCATTGGCCGAATGTTTCCCTCGCGTCATCTTCGACCGCGAGGGCACCTAAGGCCTGTGCTCAATCCTCATTTGGACCTTCCAACCATATGGGATTACATTCAGTGAACACGTCGATGGGACGAACGAGGGAAATCGTCGTCGACGACCCAGCGCATTAATAGCATTATAGGTAAGCTACAAAAGTGACCAATAAAAATACACATTATTTACCGCAACGATTTATACAAGTCATCCTATCTTAAAACATACTTAAAAATCTGCAGTCGCGTATAATGGAATCTTATTTTCATCACCGTCAATTGTGATTGCGACTAGAATTAATCTACAAATACGCGCCATAGATTAATCAAATAATTAGCATTCAAGAATTATCCTAGCGCGTAATCTATATCAACGGAAATTATTTGTCGTCCCGAAGAGGTCTCTCGATCGTTCCCGCAATCCATCGCTACGACAATCAAAGTGACCGTCGTCGACGACTCCGCCACGATGAATCCGTTAAAAGTTTACATCCCTGCGTTGTATTAGTTGTATAAAGCCAAACTAGATCCGCGAATAGCTTCGAAATTTTCGATCTGATCGTATTCGAAGCTAAAAGTGATCTCTTAATCCCCATCGTCTTACAAATCCGCGTGCACACGGTGCGACAAAATACTTAGTCGTACAAGCAATCATCGTTTTAATTATCGATACAATTAAACAGCATCAATCAATCAATCGTTAAACTCTCTTTTCCCTTCAACAAATAAATATTTGGATCCATAACTTTGCGAGCGGACGCGCATCGATCGCGTGAGAGTGACTAGGAGCACCCGTCGATGATACGATGCCGTTAATCAGCTAACTAAGCGAATAATTATTCCTACATGCACACAGTGCGAGCCAACGAACTAAATCCCACGCAATTATCAGGTCAGTTCGCGCCCTACACGCGCACAATTCGTACAACAAGTACAACATCGAAGATTCATCCTCGTATTCCAGCCTTCGTCTCTTTCACCTAACGTCGATACTCGTAGAATCATTTTTAGTCTTCAGAAAATTCGTATGTTCCCAATTCGACTTTCAGTGTTTCGCCTCGCCTATGATCATCCTCGATTAGTCAAAGCTCCTTATCTAACATAACGCCTAGAGCCTAGACGACGGGGCTCTCTATACGTAAATGCCCTCTGTACAAGTCATTCGATCGAGTCGCCAAATCTCGAGAAAGAATTAGTTTAAAAAATAAAAAAATTACATTCTTTGGATAATTTGTGCGCACGATGCTTTTGTGACATAAATTAATCTAAAATATTCTTGTTTGATTCAAAGTACCGCAAAATAAAAGATATTTGAAATTTATTTTACATACAAATATATGTATAACTTCATATTAGAGACAACAATTTAAAAATTTTATTAATGTTATTCGAAAAATTCTGTCGGTTTCAAAATTCGACGACGCGACTTTTCGTTCCAACGAGGTTTTGAGTCAATCGTGTAGTTACACGCGGAAACTACGAGCGTCGATCTAAGCACTTGTGATCGAAGGATGTATTTTTAGGATCGCTTCCATCAAGCTACATACTGAATTCTTGGCGCTACTTGAGCGCTACATAGATGAAATATTATTAACGATGCGAAAAGTAACAGATGAGTCGAAGCCGCTAAGTCCTTAAACTCAAATCAAATATTTTCGCCGCAGACGCACTTCCTCTAGAGGAACGTTTCCGTATATATGTAGATGCGTATGTGTACTTATATGAGTCAATATATTCATAGTGTGAATTTATGGGTTTCGTAGCTGCTTATATCCTGAGGAGTTACAAAATATTATAAAAATTTCCATCTTGACAATTAAAAAATATCTATAAGATATTACCACCTTGCACAACTATAACTATGGTTCACGACTTTGCCCGGACCCGTGGTCCACAAACAAGCAGAATCAATCAATCAATCGATATTCTCGATCTGCAGAAAACCGCTTTACAAAATTTTACTGTAATATGTATAAATTAGCCCTACACGCACAATATTAAGTTCTTATAAAGAATGTTGAAAATTTATAGCCAATATGCTTTAACAATTAAAGTAATTTAAATCGACCGTGACTGGCAATATATAACGTCTTTCCGATATAAATATTGAAAAATATGCTTTAAATTTATTCCCTACAAAATCATACCTTATAAAAATTTACAAACTTATTTAAAGTAGATTGTTAAAAATATAATCGCCAATTTTTAATAATAAATAAATAATATGTTAATATCATATTAATAACATATGTTTCATTCTGGAACAAATACAAATATCTAATAGTTTCCTTACTCATGAAACCACTCCTGCTTATAAGTACTCTCGCTCATAAGCACATTTGTAATCGAAGCGGATTTCTTTACACCGAGAATACTCGTACATATTCGCATTTCCTCGGGATGGTCTCATTCAACATGGGAAATGAACTTGTCGTACGGAAGCAAAAAACAGCGTGAATTTTTTATATAGATTCACAGCGATCACGACGAAATGTATTTACCTAATATGTACAAATCTGGGCGAAAGGATCTTCGTGGTTAATCGCCTCGAAATGTATTGCATTCGAATTCGTTTCGAAATAGCGTCGAAATGTGTTACGAAAATTTCACATCGAGAAGATTCAGCGGTAATTTTGTATTTCGATTGTTTGTTAAAGAATCGGAACATCCGCTGCTCTCGACTTTCTTATTCAAACGCGCGACGTTAGATATTTATATATCTCTCTCTATAACTCTTTTTACAAAAATTTTTCCCTAAGATAAAATTTACATTCTTAACATTGCGCTGATAAGCGATATTGGCGCGATAATTCGCGTCGGCACCAAATCTCATGCGAAGCTTCGAGATGCTTCAGAGAGACGGATATCCAATATAAATATATACTTATCTAAGATTTAAGTATTAAAAAAGACAAACAAACATAGCACATGATCGTAGCGTACCTACGCAAATCAATCATGTTGCGCGATGCGTTTTCTCCAACTGACGTGTTCTTAATTGGTACCAATCATCAACTGCAACACAATGTTATGTAATACAATATCTTGACAAAATTAAATTTTTCGTATTAATAATCTGCGTAATAATGTTCTGTATAGTTTGATCACGGTCTAATACTCTTTCACTCTTCTTCTCTCTTTGATAAAAATATAAGTTTTTATCAAATTTATATGAAAGCTTTAAAAGGATTTTTTATTATACTCCTTTTTTAAAAAATTGTATTTATGAGATAAAAAAATGTGCAAGCAATTGATACCAATTAAGGATACACATGTCATATACTATCATTAAACCATACAAGTCAGTTTTCAAACATTACATTCTTTGCCGATTATACGTATCTGTCTAACTTTTAAATAGCAAACAACCAAACAAACAAAATAATCTATATGTGATATTCAAATCACACACAATTCGACATTTTATGATTTTCATAGATGTATCAATCGCAAAAAATGTGCCAAATGTACTTTTGCCCTTTAAATTGTGGCGACTAGAATAAAACAAGCGTACATAAGTAATATTTTAACATCAGATTGCACGCACCACCGCGTATAATATATAGGAAAAGTTCACGATTAATTACCCTAATTGATGACTTATGCCGATGGCCGTGATCTATCCTATTTTGGCTGCGAAAAGGCGAAAATGCTAAGATGTGTTACGTTTCATTTGCGTCGTTATTTTTATTTTTTTTCGGAAATACAGGATAATCGTATCGTCCGTAGACGGGAAATATTTCGCGTGTGTGCTTGTAAAATGGATCCATACAATTAGATGTTCTTCTATTTTTTTACCACAATCGGTCAGATCGCTCCACGCATTGGAATCGACAAGATATCCGCGATGAGCAATGTCATGTATTAGGAATTTCCCGGTGTGACGCAATAAATATTCTTCATTATATTTTTAGCGTAAAAACAAATTAATATTTTAATTACCAGCATTTTTTTTTTTACTAAATGCCGATTCACAGCGTATCGATGCTGTATGAGTGAAAACTTGAACGGCACTCATTAAAGGCTTCTTACAGTATTTACATAACGTCGTTGGTGCGAAATGTGAATAAAAATATGTAATGTTTATTCACATAAAAGAATAATTTAGACTTAGAATTGTCTAAATATTTAAAAAGCAAACGTTTCGAGAGTTAATAAATAGTGCATATTGAACTGATAGTGAGCGAGAAAGTTATATAACGTATATGTGTTTAAAAAAATGTAATTATACTATAATATATATTTTAAATTATATTTATAATTTCAGTCTGCAATTATCCATAGAAAATCCAAGTAGTTTTTATTCACATCTCTGCTGAACATCTTATTTAATTTTCTTTTATCTCAATTTAAATTTGTCGAGTGATATAGATGGAATTGTCACTTGTGTGTACAATTTATATATACCTATGTACACAAAATGTTTTCTTTCGTGTGCAATGTACGTGTGTATCACGTGTACTTTTTGCATAGCTCCAACAAAACGTATAAACGCATCATAGAATAGCGTGCTAGGTCGTTGACGCGCTTGACCGAAATCGAAAACTTTCACAGGATTCAGCGTATCAATATCTCTTCTAATTTCGAGCCACATTCTCGTCTCTTAAATCAAAAACGTCTCGTTTCTACGTTAGTTTGTCTAATTTAATTACGTGATTGGTGATGGCAAGTATCACTACGTCGATCGTTAAAATCGACTTCAGCTACGTCCGACGTCGCGATCGACGACGGGTTTCAATTTCTACGATCAAATTCGAGATTGCCGAGCTGTGTTCATTGCGAATCGCTCCTCAGCGATTGTAGAATTACGACGATTACATTGGCTATCACGATCGACAATCAAATTTAAAATATCTATGATCAGCTGCGAAATTTTATTAAAGCTCTCTTTGTCTTGATCATTAGCTGATTTAGCTATTAATAAAACCAGTTGGCCAACCGATCATAGGTCATTTCTCTAGACAATTAATTTTCTTTAATTGGAATTATAATGGTCATTATCATTCTATGAGAGAAATCATATCTCTGCTTCATAGATATCAGTTATTCCTGATCATAAGAAATACTCGATACCGCGTCGATCGCCGATCGCCGATTCGACATAAAGACATTGGTTTTGGGGCCCGGGAGGAGTCGGTGCAGGGATTAAGGCCCCAGGGCTCTTTTCACTCTGTTTCGAGTGCACTTTCTATCTTGGTCTCCTCGTCCCACGCGATTTTCTCGCGCGTCTACTAGTGTCGTTGAGCTGATTCCGCGAATGGAGAATTTGTCCTGCGTATATTGCGATGGACAAGGACACCGGAAGATTATTTCGAATCGGTTAGAACTCCTGTTGGAATAATCGTTTGTTTAAAACGATCGTTTAACTACGCTCGAACCCTTAATTATCGCATTCGCGATAAAAAAATTCGCTAATTGGAAAATCGCACGTAAATATTAAAAGAACTCCATTCTTATCGCAATAATTTTAGTTTGGCAAACAATTCGCGTTCGTAAACAAAGTCCCATCGAAGATATAGATGTGTAGAATGTGTGTATACATATACATGAGTACAAAGATTTTTGACTAACAATAATTGAATGAAACTTATTTCAAATTTCCAAAATTATTTGGTTAAAAATAATTTTGGATTATGTGTAGATTATGAAAATGAGATTGAAATTGTTCAGATAATTTTTCGAGTTATTCAATTCTTCTTAATTACATGTGAGACTTTCGAAAAAGGTTCGAGAGTAAGTTTTGCAATATTTCGCGTGAAAAATGCATAGTGTCGATTGAATATATGAACGACTTTGAGTAGCGTATTTAACGAGGAGTACCGAATGCAGTCAAGTGTGTGTACTTTCTTTTACAGGATTATTCCACATTATCTTCTTTTTCGTATAAAGTAGCATAAAAGATGTTATGTAACGTGCATCTCGAAACGATGCGTGCATTTTGTCATGGCCAGCAATTATTACGGTGAGCATTCGATACGTTTGGCATAGTACGCTTAATCGTTGTAATGAGCAGGAATGGGGGGGTTGACATGTTCCCTTTACATAACACAGCAGAGCTCTTAAGCATACGTCATATCAGATAAGTACATACATCTCAATGGTATTTGTGCGTGAGAATAGTTCGGTAGTTGGTATAATCAATAATCCTGCAATTGTGGATGACACCGCCAGAGTGATATTAATCGCGTTCGTGATATTAATCGGGGCATTAATTGGCGAAGACGTAATGTACAAAGATGAAGATATGTTTTTATTTATAGATAATGTGTGCAAATTGTGGAATTTGTAATGTGCCAATGGAATTCATTCAGCAATACTCAAGAACAGCGCTTCTGTTTTCGGTTCTTTGCAGTTTGATAAGCGATTTAGATTTAGCGGAATGAAGATATCTTGACAAACATATGTGCACGCATACTGGTGATCAGTAGCATATCAGAAGAAGAGAAGATGTAAAAGAGATTTCAATGTTTTATGATCAAAACCGTCTTTGTTGATTCATTATTAATAAAGTATAATTATACAATTAAGTTGATCGCGAATGTTATAGAAGTATCCAGTAGAGTAAAAAGGAATAATAGCAGCGTATAATATAGTGTTGTATTATTACAGATGCAAGAGCTTTCGGAAGATAAGGATGCATGTTTAGAGCATGCCAAAGAATTTCCCAGCAGTTATGTCGCAACTGAATCATGTTCTCTAAATTAAACGGCAATAAAATCTTGCATATTAATTTGTACTTTTCCTTGCAGGTAGCGCGAATAAAAATGCAAGCACAAAACGTTTTGCGGGACTAACGTGCACGCTGCTGGCGACAGGTAGCGTATCGATAGCGAGGTTCCTTTGGTGGAATAGGTACGCGGAGATGAATCGTCGACGGTTTCGAGATCGTCGAGGTGCATCCGGATAGAATCGATATATGGTAGCATCTTTTTTTTTTTTTTTAATAGATTCGTTGGTGGCGTGTGCTGTCAGCCGATCTGGATTTCTGTATTCTTCTTGTTCATTCTTAGCATAGAGTAGCGCGACAGGAAACAGCCCCACTAACAGAGCGCAGCGATCTTATCGCGAGGTATAGCGTTGCGCACTTCCTAGCGTTCGGTAGCGTTACTGGGAGGCGAGCCCGCTAAAGGGCGGTGGTGCGCAGGTGGGGACAGCGCTGAAGCGACAGGCCCCGGGGCCCCAGCTCCTAAATAGCATTAAGAGCACGCGAGTCCTGCTGCTGGCGACGTCTCGAGGCACTACCGTAATCGACGCCGTGCTCCTCCTCGCCGTAGTCGTGATCCATGCGATCGCTTCGATCGCGATCCATCCGTTCCAGCCGCGATCTTCTCGTTCCGTCATCTCTGGCTCCTGGATTAAAGACAGAGAAAGATTATATTTTAATTTATACAAAGGGATACACATCCACACGCCTTGCTGAAGCGAGTTTGTGATTTTCGCAAACTTTATGTCTTTATTGATTTCTTCAAGAATAAATCCACCAATAATAACGATTGAGAAGTGATGTAACCCATCGTTGATGCGAGTCTCAAGTTAAAAAGGCAAATCAAATCTACAACGAATATTTATATGCATTACTGAAATACTAGTAATATAGAATTAAATTGTGTATATATTTATATGTATAATTACGAATTTTTAAATTTTATTCTTAATTTTTTTACTAAAGTGGAATTTTTTGTATTAAAAAATTATTGATTGTAAAATAACAAATCCAAATTCCACCGCAAAGAAACTATATCTATACTTATGTAACATCACTCAAACTCTACCCTACGAAAAAACGAACGTCACTTGGGTCTTGGATAATTATTGTTGTGAGCAATAGGGATGAATTAGATCATTCCAGCCACATCATTCCAACATCTCATGCTACTTAATCCATGCAAGCTCTAAGCAAAAAAAAAACTAAGTAAAAAAAGGAGGTACGGCGCAAAGACTCCGACGTTCGAACTATCATTGCGCAGGTGCGCAGAAATCGAGAAGTAGAAGAATGTACTCGTGTAGTCATCGACACATTAATACAATCTCGGACATAAATTACGCGAAACGATATAGATCGCGTGCGATCCACGACGAAAATAAAGAAACCCTTTATAACTTCTGTCCTCTCGACTTACGCTGCTACGTCGTTAATTTCTCTCTTGCTAACGTTAGATAATTTCTATTCTATAGTCCTATTCTATGTGAGAAGGGTTGGTGAAGGGCTTGCGAAACATGTAAAATAAAACAAATGTATAGACTAAACTTCTAATCGTGACACATTAAAAATTTCGACATAAATAAAGGAATATTTTAATGGAGATATCAATTATTTTTATAAAAAAAAGCTTATATTGTTAGATACGTCGAAAAATTAGATTTTATATGATCTAAAAAGTAAAATATACTTAAAATTAAATAATATTAATAAAGTATAAGGCAGTTTATAAACTTTCATTAATTGCTTGTAACAAACTTGTACTTGCTATAAATAATAATATGGAATATTAATTTCCTATATTAATTTTCTATATTAATAAAATATAGGAAAGCAGTTTATAAAATTTTATTAATTGTTATAGAATATTGATTTTACAAAATGGAAGCATACCTATTGAATAACTTGCAACTAAGAGGAAAACATGTCGCAGTAAAAAGTTTAGTCAAAATAAAATTCCATTAGAATAGGAGCAAAAAATGAAATGGATAATAGTGGCGTAATTGCGCTAATTGAATAGCAATCAAATAACTTTTATGACAATATAATAATAATAATGTTTGTGAAATTAATAATTATAATATTATAGAAGGTTTTATATCGCAAATGTAAATTAAATTATTCGTAATTATAATATGCAAAAGCATGTAATTATAATTTTTTTGTTAAATATATAGTAAAATTGAAAAAATATTAAAATATTAAAATGTTAAAATTGGTTACAATTTCAAATGTAGATCATATCTTCGCAATTTTGCGTATGACAATAAACTTTTAAGTAAAACAGATACAGAATAAGACTTGAATTATAATTCACGTTATAGAGTCTTACGTTTTAAAAAATCTTTGATTGCTCTCTATGGCGAACCTGTAGTTACTTCACCGCATAAAAAAGAGTAAAATAATATAGGGAAACATAAATCATTTTCTCTGCTAGAGAGAAATAAAATCGGGTCGGTTCCGTGTTTCCGGGCCCATGCACCAAACCCATCTGTACTTACTACGCGCCCTTACAAAGAGGTATCCCTATTACACAGTCTCTCTAATTCTTTCAATCGCATCCACAGCCGGAATTAAATATTCACGGTGCGTAGATTACGAAGTGTACAATTTGGCCGGTTTATTCCGCATAAAATCGCATCCGCGATGAAGCAGGAAGTAGAAACGGCCGCACAATGACAGGCATGTCCCGCGCTCGGGTCTTCTTAACTCAATTGTTTCGTCTTGGTCTCTTGGTCATCGCGACCAACTCGCTAGTTGTCGTGTTTTCGGATGACTCCCGTGGCAGCCACCGCCTCCACTTTTACACGTAAACAAAGAGAACATCGGAGTCAGAGCTCGTTGCTGATGAGAACAAAGCCGATAATCTGTGCGTGCCCTCGCGGCACTTTCGTGGCTAAAACTGTTTTTGCACGTTGAATTGGACCACATTGCGGTATAATGAGTTCAGAAATTGATGACGATTATAGATGTTTGTGAAGAAAATAGATAAAAGAGAAATAAAATCATGTATTGCTCCCATTGGCTTTTTGTCTCGCGCGATCGCATAACAGCTTTGGCATTAATTTGGCATAGTTTGAAAGCACACGTGGATTTTAAAAACTTCTTTCAAACATTCTTGATTTGCGTAAAATATAATTTAAAAAAAATAAACTAAACTGTAAATATTTAATACTCGAAAAAGCCAGTAGATTCGTTTACTTTTAATATTTTGTAGAAAAATAAGCATTAAAACTTACTTTGGACATTAAAATATCTACGCTTACAAATTTCTCTATTTATATAAAATTCAAGGAATAAAATATTTCTCTCCAAATATTGAGAAATTATCTAAAACTTCGTATTTTTCCTCTTTCTCTTTAAATATTTTAATTAAAATTATTTTTAATAAAAGAAATCCACTCGTGATCGATGATAGCGCAGTGTGCACGAGGTAAGTTGCAATTAAATAAAGTAAGCGTGTTTAATGATTAAATACATCAAGTATGAGGAAAGAAAGTTTCTGCTGACTTTATGAAAAGAGTTGGGGAAGCGATTACACAAATAAAAACGAAACGTAGAATTTTATCCGCACTAACGGAAGAGATAAACGCGCCTCGGTCTTACTGCACTGGGTACAAGTTCATATCGACCCGTACGTTCGATCCGTACATTGCCGCTGAAAAGAAATATAACGTCAGGATAAGATGATATTTATTTGATGATAAACGATTATGCGATTATAGATGCAGAGACAATTTTAGTCAGCATTGCCTCTTCGGCGGATAAGTGGAATAGAATGCGAAGTTAGAAGGCTAGATCATATCCTAATTGAAAGACTTAGATCTTTATAAAAATTATCAATTAATATATAATTATATATGAATTGTGTAAATAAAATTAGAAATAACATCAAAATACATGTAATGTGTGTGTATAAAAAAATTATTTATACATTATTATAATTATCTATGCAGAGAATGACTAACATTTAAATTGCACTATAACAAATAAATATTAATCTCATATAATTAAGAAAAATATATAAAAATAATGTTAATAAAAATATTATATAATTTTTTAAAATTATTATTATTCGAAAATAGAACGTATTGGAGTGTTGGTATGTAAAACGTGTGCGAAATTGCTCTATTTCGTACGTTGAAGTTTGAATATAATGTCATGCTATAATAAAATAGAAATTCTTAAATGTGTACAATATCAATAATGAGATCATAAGATGTATAAATCTCATAATAGTCAGATTATATTAACTATTTCTTTCTAGCGGGTCTTCGAGACGGATTCTATTTTCTAAAACGATTTCATGCGACGTCGACGTGCAGTTAGCAAACTATAATGCTAAATGAAAGTAAAAATAAGGAATACGAGAGTGCAAAAATATGCTCGAGGAAAATATTGGGTTACCTCTTCGATGATAGTAAGGCTCATGAGGGGCACCTAAGAGGACAAGAAGAAAGTATCGAATGTTAGTGGCAAAACTGGGTCTTGTTAGAGTTTTGAAAGGGCTAGAAAGCGCGAGCGAGGATCAGGATACTGAAGAAGGGTATCTCAAAATACGTAAAACATATGGACGAACTATGCGATATTAAATATTACGAGATATTCAAATGCGTGTTAATAACGTCTCTCAAAATTATTTTCCCGAGATACCCTGAGCGATACGCGACAATGTTCTCGAAGCCAGTATTTCGATCTTTAGTTAGCTTTAAGCATTGCCAAATATGTTCGCGGATGAATATGATTTCTGGTCGACAACGTTAAAGACGTCAATCGATGTATTACGTGTTGATTTGCGTCATACACAACGATGTCATTGCTAAAAGCGATAGATCGTCGTAAATCATCATCGATTTTACATTTCCTTCTGCGTCTCTCAACGGTTTTTGGACGCTTTCCACAAAGCCATTACCGAATGGCCGAAATATTGGCTCTCGAGTACTGATATTCTACCCGTGCTATTTAAAATCTTTCTATTGTCCCGAATTCCATTATTGTTCGTGCGAGACGAAAACGTCCTTGACCGATTTGGAATTCTCTGTATTTGACATAATTTCCTCGACATGAAAATATAATATTTCATGGTACTTGCGACGCGCGCAGATCTATCCGTAAATTAATTTAAGGCTAATTGTCTTTCCAGTTCGGAATACATAGAGATCTGCAAATCTAGGAATCTTTAAACATTTATAATTGTGATTAATAATCTTCGATTTATCGAAATAATTGTGATACCTGATGGCACACGTTGCGTGTACGTATCCGCCGGTGCATCGGGTGCAGGCACGGCGCGTGGCACCGTAGAAAAGTCGGGCGGATGCGTCGCCCTCCAGTAAGCTTCCAGGTACTCGGCCACGTGTTCGCATGCCTCCTCTAATTGATTCTCGTCCAGGATGACATCAAACATTTCTGGCGGACACTGCGCCAACTTTTCCGCGGCCACCATTTGTACGTTAAGGTGACGTATCTGCGACTTTCCCCGGGTCTTGATCAGCCTCTGCAGAACCTTCGGCGAAGAAATCTTCAAGTAAACGATAGTGGGCGCCAAGCTGGTCTTCGCCAATTGCGACGGATGGTTTATGGTGTCGCAATCCAAAACAACTAGCTGGAATTGCATATTACACGTGCTCAGTTAATTTATTCGATAAAAATTAATTTGTTGTGTTTAAATTATTCGTGGAAAATTTATTTGCATAAATAAAATAAATATTTAATTGAAAAAATACAAAAAATGTTAAAAACTTTAAATTAGAATACTTTTTACAAACCTGAAGAGTCCTAGCAAGTTCAAAAATCCTCTCGATCTCTTGCTGAACTTCCGCTAAACAACTGCTCCTACTGGTCGACCGTTCCATGATCGCTCTTTTAGTTGGATTGTTCAGCAAGGATCTCTTCGCTAACGATATATCCGCCATTACCCTTGTGATAATAATTCTGTAATAACAAATAATTTTTGATGAAATTAGTAGGTAATATAAACACATAATTTTTTTAAATATTAAATTTTCAATATTTAAGAATTAGTAGTGGCACATTTAGTGCGCGTAGCATATTGTAACAGTAATATACACTGTAGGTCAAACTAGATTTGGCTACGTGAACGCGTACACGTAAAAAGAATTTATGGCAACGTCCGTTTTTTCTTGTTAGAAAGAAAGTCGGCTTATTTAGGACTAATAGCTGTCCGTTTTTCCTTGTTAGTAATAGAAAGAGGTCAGATCACGTAGGAATAACACGATATCTAAACAGTCCCGACAGACCTGCCTTCGAAGCGATGTTTGAGAAAATCGAAGAGTGCCTTCTGCATCATATCCGTCACTTGGTAACCCTTGAGCGACGGCCCGACCAGCACCACGGGCCTCATGGAAGGTACCACGTCGTAGGGAGTCGTCGTCTCCTGAAAATCCAAGAAAAAACCGTCAGTTCGACCAATCGAGATGAGGCCCGTTCGCCAATATCGGCCCCAGGATAGTCTCACTTACGTAGGACTGCGTGAGCACGGTATGCAACATTGAAACATTGAAATCAGTTAATGGCCACGTCGACTTGACACATGCGACCTCCTGCACGGCCAAAGTCCTTCCCTGAACGTGCGAAAGCCCACGGGACATCCTCTTCGAGCACCGAAGGTACTTTGGCCAAGCAGCATGTTAGTAACTACGATAGCTAACGTATTAACGGCCTCCTACGGACTAATCGTTTCAGCTATATTCTACCTCATGATGGTGAATGATTTTCGCCGCGACACGCGGCCCCGGGTAGAAATAATCGCTGGTCTAACACTGTACGCGTCGTGACGGTGAAAAAAAGTGATCAACAGTGTGCTAAAATAGTGAAAGTATTTACCAGTCGTTTCCCATTATGGGTACATTCAATATTACGTATCTATAATATTTTTGTTCCAGAAAATTTCGTACCAAGTAAAATATGAATATTCCATAAATTGTTTGTAGAATTATGGAAATTTTAATCAAGAATTATTTAATCGACTAATGATTTGATAATAATAATTATTTATTATTAATTTGATAAAGAAATAATTTTTAGATGTGATAAATCATCGAAGTAAGCATAGAAGAAACCATTAAAAATTTCTTTTTAAAAATAAAGAAAATGATCATTTTATGTATGTATTTTTCTCCGAAAAATATAAATTTGCCTAATGATAATATAAATACAGATTAGGGTAAATTCAGGAGAGATGCCACCCTATCAAAAGCCATTGACAATGAGACGAAAGTCGAGAGACGCCACATGGGGAGAGATTCCTAATATTTATCGATATGTAACGAGAGACGACTTTCGTCTCATTGTCAATGGCTTTCGATAGGGTGGCATCTCTCCCAAGAAGGGTGGCATCTCTCCTGAATTTACCGTATCTGCGTTAATCCCTAATTGTAAAATTTGTAAAAAAAAACCATAAATTGTCAATTATAATTTATATGTATAATAGAATCTTTGACATGCCACATAATTTATCTAAAATATCGTAAAAAATTAATCACATTTAAAATCTTTATTTTTTTAATATTTTTAGTAATATTTTTAGAACTAAATGCATGTTATAAAAAAAAAACTTATGTTAGAAACATGAATTCTATTTATATCCGTGCGAGGAAGAGAATCGCGTTAGTCTAAGGAGCTTAAATTTATTTGGAGTCGACTGGTAAATTTTAAAATCTAAGACAATGTCCATATAAATTTATTTACTCACCGACCCTTGATACATTATCGTAAAGTCTCTCTACAATAACAAAATTTTCTTATTCAGTTTAAAAATGTTTGTTAATAAAATTTTTATTTAAAAATATTATAAAATAATACTATTAAGAAAAATTGCTTCGACATGGACAGAGCCTAGAGTCGCAAGATCGTACATTAGATAGAAACATTTAATAGGATTGTCTGCACGTCTAACTAGCGTGAGAAAAATGCATCATGCTATTGGACACAGCTATTATCTGAATTGTAAGGAAGAGTATAAAGTAAACCGTGAGCAATAATCAATACCGGAGCAAACAATTCTAAAGTTGTCAGACGTTTTTTTTATCATCCCAGTGTGACATCTATTATTATGCATGACATCATTGAGCATCACGCCAGTTCAGTGGGTGTACGGTGCCTACTAATCCAAGTGTAAAAGCTCAAAGAGTGATAAGCTGTGCGTGATGCGTTAGATATTCGCAAGCGCGGCTCGCTGAGCGTTTACCGGCTTCTTGAAGAAGTTCTTCCGCTTCTCCTTAGCAGGTGGGGTCGTCAGGGTGGCCTTGCCGGGCCGCACGTTCCCGACACTATCGCTGTCGTCACCTGTCGAAAGAATACGTTCGGGGTCACTCAAAATCTCATCTATATGTCGAACAATCGACGAGTCCCTCTTTCTCTCAAAGAAGCTATTAAGAAGCACTCAACTGATGTGATGCAGCCTAGATATAATTTGCTAATTTATGCTTGTGTCTCTGCTTATAGCAGCGGCTATCAGAGATCAGCAGCTAGCTACAGCAGTATACTAAGAATCGCATGTGTGTTGATGAGTTGCACGAATACGGTGACTTACCCGATGACTTTAGCAATGAAATGAAAACTAATAGGGCGTGTCAAGCGAGAGCACAGTAGTGAGCAATTTCTTTTCGCGAAAGAGCAAAGATGGAGAAGCTCATATCTCCGTGTAAACCGCAAGGAATAAAGAAAAAAATTCTGATACTTTCGTATTAATTTCATGTCAAGCTGGTAGAGTACACAATAACGTTAAATTCTACATGTTCTATAAATGTTTTATAATATTGAACGTTGTTATTTTTGCGCGTGCAGTTTTATTCACTTGCGAATTACACAAAAGTTGCTTCGATCAAAAGTTTTCGGGGCGACAGAAGCATTTCGAAGCTGGTGTTTGTGTGTCTCAAATAGTGGGATACTTAGGATCTCAAGCGAGTGTTATTCGTCAATTTTTTTTGTTTCGACCGGCCTGTAGCAACGATCCGTCCGCCTGTAATTCACTCGAGGATCAAGCTGAGAAAGTTTCTCGATCAGATACACCGAATTGGATAAGTACACCGTGAATTTTGGGGGAAAGAAAGAAGGACGTGCTAGGATACCTGGCGTAGGTGGTGTGGAACCACGTGAGGGCATACCACTCTCGCCAAGGTTCCCTGAAGACCCTCCTCGCGTCGAGTAGAGGCCCTTCGTGCCACGCGCGGCGCTCGCCTGTAACCTTAAGGCCTCCAGCTTCACAGGTGACGGGATGAAACCCACGTCGCAATTCTCTTTCACGAGCCTGCCGATCCACCAGTTGTTGTCGTACTTCTCCTGAAAAAAAGAGCGATTTATTAGAAAAAAATTTAGAATTATACGACAAGAAGGAAATCTAAGAAATAGAGGACGTGTACTCGTACCTTGATGTGAAGAAAATCACGGACGTCGAAGCTGACGGCCGAACCGTGGACAGGTGAGTCATCGTCGACGGATCCGTCATAGCTCACGTTAGTCCGCACTGCAAATGCTACCGGCTTGGTCTAAAATGTAAATTTAAAAGCTATGAACACGAGCGCATACCTATTTCCTCAATCAGTTATTGATTTATATTGACTATACCGTTTAAATTTTTATCCTTTGCCAGCCGTGCAATATTGCGTTATAATAAAATATCTAACGCGTGTACACTTAAGTACCTACATTTAAAATAATAAATTATAAATTAAAATAAGTTACAATAATTATATAATAATAAGTTAAAAATATCTAAAGTTTAAATAAATCAATTTTATCAAAACGTTAGCGTTATTTTAAAAATATTTGCTTTCTATAATTTAGCCGTGATTATCTTGTCACGGAAAGTAAATCGGACTATGCTCATCAACCTCGACGACAAACGCGGTGTCGTCTCGTACCATCGCGCTTAGTTACGTATCATCGTTCCCTTGCCCGTGTTATCGACTTTTCTATCAGGTCACGGTGCAGCTCCTATATATCGCAACGTGTACATAAACACGTATAACTATATCGCGCGTATGGAATGAAAAATAAAAGCCGGCCACACCGTCGACGAGCTTCACAGCCGATCGACACATTGTCAGCTTATGCGTGGACGCATTTTGCCAGTGACATCGTCGCTTCAATAAAGAATAAAAGAGTATTGCGGAGCTTTTCATTTTTATTACGACGAGCTCTATCCTTCGAAGGTCGTCTCTCGCCAATCAATATCCGTTCACTGTTAAGCCGAAGAGGACTGAGTCGATCAGATCCTCGGCATTTGACGTTCGTGCTATTTTACAATTTTATCCGCGTTTACTATTTGATCCTACAATCTATCGTTATATAATCCACTATAAACAAAGATTTTTTTCGTAGATTGCTTTATTTTCGTAGAGTCCTTTATTCAAATATTTCAGAAACGTAAAACGTATAAAGCAATGTGACAACACAATTAAGAGAGAGAGAGAGGAGAGAGAGAGAAGAGAGGTATATTATAAATATCTTATCACACTTTGTATAATTAACTTTTAGATAAAAAATATATATTTGAGCAAGATTTATGAATAGTGAACACTTGCGTATGATTCGCGAAAAATTTATGAATGAATTCCTAATAAAGTAAAATTATCTATGAAATGTAGGTATCAAGACGTCGAAAAATGCCTCATGCGTGCGTGCTTCTTGTAAAACACTTCTTGATACGTAAACGTTGATATTATTGCCACATTTAGAGCCGTAGTACTCGTATAGATCATAAATCGTATTTTTCCATAGATTTATTTTCATGGCTTGGACTACGAGCGCGAGAAGAAGTTCCGCGAAGTGCCTAACTGGCATCTTGCCGAGCCCCGTTTTTTTTTTATTTCGCTTGCTATCTTAAAATTGCAGACGCGTCCAGCTATGTCGCTTCTTATACAAATTCATGATGTTTATAACGCGCCGGGGAAATATGACGGCGATAATGGGACACCTATTTGGTCGATAAACGGTGATCCAGCACGCGCGGACTTATAAGAATGGCACAAACCTGTGAAAGCAGAGCAAAATGGAGCGCACGAAGGATCAATGACTTACTCTGGCTTTTTCAAGTTGATTGAGAGCCTGCCTCTCCTTCTCGCGTCGCAAGCTCTCCTTCTCCTCGTCAAGCGAAAGATCCGAGCTCGGCTGCGAGTAGTTCGAGTCCGCCGAGCCCTGAAAAAAATCATACAAGTCATCCATTAGATCGAAACTTTCAAAGAAGTTTTGGAAAACTTAAATAAATTTTCCTTTACACATAAGCATTAATCAATTTTTTTTCCTATTTGACATTTGTGGTGAATTAATAATCTTTCGCAATAATTCTTAGTCTTAGGTGTTGTGATTCTTGGTCTTAGATGTTTTTTAAAACTTTTTAATAACTTTTGATAAACCCTCTTCTAACTTTTGATTAAAATCTCAGAAGTTTTTCATTTAAACTTGGATAATTTTAGATTGTTTTTAAGTAAAAGTACCAAGATCAATTTCAAATATCAATTTATTTCTTTATTGTAGAATATATAATGTTTTGAAGCAAATGACATAATCTTTCAGTTAAGCATTCATATAAATACCATATTGTTCAATAATTGTAATATTTCGTAATTAAAATCTTAGTTTAATAACATCGCCTACAGTAAAGTTTTTGATATTATTCGTGTCAGTCTTTCAAATCAAATAATTCCAAAAAGTCTTATCCCTTGAAAATAGCATACTTAAACAGTGTTTATTTATTCTGGGTATGACGTTAACTGTGACTTTGTCCGCGAGACCGTGAATGATAAAATGCCCTACGACGCAGTTCATTACGTCTATCACGCCCTCGACGTAGATTACCTTGTAACAAAGGAAATCAGTCTAGCAAGTTAATTAGTTCCTTTTAAAATTAAATGAATCGATCGAGCATAGGAAGGAAGACTTACGCATGCTCGATGTTCGTAGTCATAAGCAAGAAATTAAGAGCAGCATGAACTTCGATTAGCATATTAGAGAAAAGTAAGCGGTATTATTAATTTATTATTTCAATTAATTTAGTATACGAATGTTGCTCGATTGTAAAATACTTATGCTTATAAATAATTATGTATTTAATATAGCAAATTCTTATGTATTTAATATAGCAAATTCTTATAAGCTCTAAAATTTTCATTTTGGCGATCTTTTTACTATAGTTTTTCATTTAATAAAGTATGATTCTACATTAATTCCTTCTGTAATTATTTTTATATTAACAATAGGGTAAGGTTGCCTATATTGTACCGGCTCCTAAATTGTACCATCTCTATATTTCATATATCCGAAAGCACTAAGCCTTCGGATTATATGAAATATAGAGATGGTACAATTTAGGAGCGGGGGGTACAATATCGGCAACCTTCCCCTAATTATTATTTTGCATCAATGAGCTAAAACAGCAATGAGTATGTGTAATAAATTAATACTTTTATTTAATTTTAATAACTTTCTTTTGCTTAAAGCACATCGCTTTTTAAATATTGTAGAAGAAAGCAAGGTTAGAAAAGAAAGATTTTACTCAGAAATTATTTTGTTTCTCTATTTCCCACTTTAATCATATTTAACAATTACAATGAAAATTTTATTACACATTATCATATCCACAAAAATCTCTCAACCCTATACAATTATATTAATTTTTGCTTAATCGTTCGATTAATCTGGTCACAGTCAGCTACCGGCAATAATAAATGCTTAGATTGCTTTCATAAGATTCTTTTTTCCTCAAAAAAGCTTTCCGACAAGTAAATTTATTCGGTTGACATGTCGTAGCCATGCCAACTATCCTTACCCCATATTTTGTTCTTATAAATATATAAATATGTATGTGCCTGTCCAAAAAAAAACTCGATTATTCTGATATTTTTGGGACAATGATAGAAGACCTTGGATAGAATAGATTGAAATGAAGGAAATATACATATAATAATATTCTAAAAGTATAACTCTTAAGACATATTAATAAAAAATGCCTTTCTAAAACATTATATGTGTATTTTAATTTAATTTATATCTTATTTTTCTCCAAAAGTCTATTTTTAAAAGTTTATTTTTCTCTGCAGATTGCATAAAGCTCGAAATAGTTATATAGGCATGCCTGTATTTATATATTTATAAAGGCTTTACAGAAGAAGGAACATTTATGCATACGCATATATACTTCTGATTATTTTAACATTCGAATGACCACATCGATAATTGCGACGCCTACCCACTGTTTCACTTTGAAAATTTTATTTTTATTATTGCTACATTATAATTGAAAAACATAGTTACTAAAAGCGTTCGCTATTATTCTACGTCATTAAAGAAGAAAATGGGAAGAGAGCGTCAATATTTGTAGCCGCCCATACAATCTAATTACAAGAACTACAATTGAATAAACATCGATTCAGTAAGGAGTCGAAACAATCATGCCGAGTTTGTGCATTGCACAAATCAAATCGTCTGCTCGAAAAAAAAATATTTAAGAAAGTAATTACTGACAGTATTATTAGCTCACGTGAAATTAAGAGCTATTTCAAATATCAATTAACATCTTAATGGTAATAAAAACAAAATCGATAAAATAAAATATAGTAACAATATTATATAGAAACAGACTTCTTCTCAACTGTCAATAAAACAAATTGCAAATTGTTAATGTCAATGTCTAAAATGGAAGCCTCTCTACAAAATCCCGTTAGTAATACGAGAAAGACACTGCGAAAGATGTATTGCAAGTGAGAAAGATGCAAAAGAGATAAAGACTGTATCTTCAAAGCCAGTAGAGCATACCAACCGACTCCGTGAAGCTCGATTTCATATTAAAAAAGAAAGTAAACTTCGACCGAGCGCGCGATCGACGTAAATCATTGCGCTGCAACGATAGCACGGATGATCGCTTCTGCTTTACGCCACGTTGCCTAATACGAACCTTAAACGATATAATGCGAAATATCCTATATATCTAGGAAACGGCGCGTCTTTGACGTGATCGAACACTCCTCCTTGCGCCTCCTTGCTCAAAGTACGGTCATGATAATCGGTTATTTTTACACGGAGACCTTCCTCACTACATGAAGTCCCTTGATAGGTTTAAGTTTAATTACAGTTATCCCTTTGTGATAGGGGGGAAATAAAAAGATAAGCACTATTATTCCATGAACACATTTCTATTTATTACAGCCTAGCTTGCGAAAAGTGATAGGTGAGAAAGATCGAAAGAAAAAGAAATAATAAAAAGGAGCGAAAAGCAAACTAAGAAAAATATAAAATTGAAATAATGATCAAAAAGAAGAAAATAACGCAGTGCCAAACCTCGCTTATTGATCCAGATATTTTAATTACTACTGTAGCAAATATAGAACCGCGTCCTGTATCGCTGACATTAATTTGTGGAAAAATAATGGAATATTTTGTTTGTTGCACAACAAAATTATAGGAATCCACGTTTGTCAGTGTACCTGAGTGAATAGCTTGTTGTAGCCAGAATTGTGTTGATTGTACCCGATCATCGCCGGGTTTCACCACCATGGATGCCAAGGCTGTCCTTCTGATGGTGTTTAATCCGCCTTCGCTCCGATTCGGAGCCGAAATTTATCGCACTAATGCTCTAAGCTCTAGCTTAGGCCACGCTACCGCATGGCTATCTACTATCGTCCAAAATGCTTGCCTATATTGCATTAATATCTGAATTCACGCCGCTACGCCATGTTGAATGGCGCAGTGGCACGGGGTTTCGAATAGGTTCCCTCAGGTACGTCGTATCTCAAGCTTTTTTCGTTTTCGTTTGCAAGCCATCCAAATAATTAATCTTGAATCTTGATCTACTTCTGAGAGATCGTTGTCACCCCATGATGATAAGCCGCGGTGCGTTTCGCGGTGCGTTTCATAGCGAATGATAAGAGATCCGATTCGAGATATTCACTTTTCTAAATACCCTCTGCAAGATACAGTGTAATTTTGATTTTAATTTGAGTGGACTGTGAAAAACGTACAATAAGAAGAAATAATAAACAAGAAATATATAAAACGTAGATAAATTATTACAGACGAACGCAGGCAATTTACCGAGACAATCGTATTAAGAAAAAATAAAAGTCATATATACTGCTTTGCCAATATCCATAATAAGTTAGAGGATATTTATCTAATCTTTTACCACTTCCTGATGAAAAAATATTTTAAGATAACAAAACTAATTTTTAAAGATGTGCTATTCGATGATTCATTAAAAAAATGTTTGAGAAAACATTTACACAAAACAATAACGCAAAAAAATTTTTTTAATTGGTCTTTCTCTTAAAATCACTCTGTGAATTTTAAACTGTTGAAGTCGCCACCTTTTTTCCATTGTCTGTATATATTTCGCGTGAAGAGTTTTTGCCTTGAAAATTCTACCTGTAATGGAAAATTGTCTGCCCCAAAACCCAAATGTTAGCCAATTAAAAACGACTACTATAGACAGAGTAGGAGTGGCAGTGTGGTCTAGTGGTAGAGCGCCAGACTCGTAACCAGCAGGAACCGGATTCGAGTCCTTAATCACAGAAATTTTATTTAAATTTAAATTTTAAACTGCACCCCCCGTATGAGAAATAAAGAGGGGATTCTTGTGCGGAGAAACTTAGCTCCGTCTTTCGGAAGAGACGTTAAGCTGTTGGTCCGCACATAGCAATTGGCAACTACTATGTGTTATGTGTATCCCCCCATAAATATAAAATCTAGTTAACGTAGGGCTGACAACCAACCTATAATAAATTAATCTGTCATGAACGCATTACTACAGTAATGCAAGCCAAGGCTTTCCCCCCCAGCTGTAGTGTCACTGGATTATTATAGACAGAGTGCAGCAAATATCTAATGTGTCAAAAAAAGAACAATTTGCTCAGTAACAGATAAACCCTTATGTCAGCACCCGGAACGCGTAACGTTATTCTATACCCGGGTACCCGCCCACAAAATCCTTGAATAAAATGTTTTGTATCGTGCAGAAACCGTTCCTTTGGCTTATACTCGAAAAAAATTAGAAAAAAATTTTCACGTTATCTTAAAAAAATTTCATAAAATGTGTTTTTCGGTGGGTACCCGGGTACCCGGGTGTTGACATAAGGGTCAAAAAAGAAATGCTCTTTTGTAGCCTTAATATAGCAGACTAAGAATAAAGACTATAAATTTGTTTATTTTTATAATTTTAATTACGTTTTTTCTCGAAATTACTTTTTCTTTTAAACGGCATATCTTAAAAATAATTGAATATACGCATTATGCGTAAATGTCAGAAAAATGTTCCCATACTATTGATACCTTAATCAGTTCTTAAGTGAAAGTTAAAGCTTTTCTTCGAAAATAAAAACAAAGAAGTTAATCGAAAACTTTAAACTTATTTTAAGATGTTATTATTTTATATATATTAAATTTAATATTTTTTTTTTATTCTGGTACATCTCTTTATGTAAAAAATTTCTTTTAATTGTTTTAGATTAACTAAATATATCAATCATATGTAAGACATTTTTTGAAACAGAAGCAATTTATAACTTCAAAAATATTTAATTCAGACATTTTCTAATATAATTCACATATGAATAAATATGAAATCTCACACACAATTTCTTATGTTCTATAATTATTCTTTAAAAAATCTTAAAATTTGCTCTAAAAATCGCTTCTTAGATAGAAGTCTGCCTACAAATTTAGCACAGTATTGACTTTCAGCTCTATATATTGCGGCATACCGTCATATAAAAATGTATCGTACAATATTCTAAAATTAGGCAAGAAAAATGAAACCAAATCGGGCCATTTTCTAAATCTACCCATTCTGTAGTTGACCTGGCCAAATTTACTTGCGAAGACAGCTTGAAAGAACTACGAAGAAGTTAAAGCCACTCCCTAAAATTGTCTGTCCCATATTGGCCCCCCAAAGTGTACACGTAAGCACAAAGTATCAATAAATTATACTGCAACGAGATATGAGATAGAAGATAAAAATACCTCGTACATCAACGTTGACGATAATGAATAATAGATTGAATCATAGTTTCCATCTATACTTGTAACAGGATATTCTATAGTATAGAAGTTTTACACTGTTAATTGTTTCGTGATAAACTGTAATTATTATCAAAGGAGTTTTTTGATCAATTATACTATTTTGTACCAGAGAGAAAGGCTACCAATTTACCGAGGCATTCCTTTTACTAACTTCTAGTGATTTCCCCGCAAAAATTGATAAAATTATAGTAAAGTCTAACTAAAGTAATGTCACGTTGATAAGCTGGCTTCCGCCTGAATAATCATGGAAAATACACTTAACACGCGTTCAATCTGCCCTTTCTGTATAACTCAACTGATATAAAATTTTATTGCTTGAAGCACGCGATCAGCGTCTATCTCATTAAAATATTCATGGCAATATCGTAATCGATTGAAAATTTCACTGGTTATGCAATTCGATAATTTTATTAGGTTTACGTTTCATGCAAGCATTAAGTGACAGAATTCGCGCTGCATGTCGATCCCGCCAAAGCAAATTATTTAACCCAATTGCAATAATCTGTTCAATTCGTTTTCATTGTGGAAAATATCAAAGAAGCTATATAGCACTACTCTGCAAAAAATGAGATCGTAATGTACAAATATCTCCAATTATCTAGAATTTTTAAAATAAAACAATCTTATGCCCTACATTGCTTTTTCTTATCTTTAAAATAGAAATATGATAAAAAAATAATTACAAAAAGATTTAATGTAAATTTTAATTCCAATGTAATGTATTGAACGTGACTTAAGATCATTTTATTCGTCACAAATCAAAGTCATTAGTAAGTAAAGAGAATTATTTCTATTCGTGAAAACTTATAAGTTTTACAAATTTAATTTTGATGATTGTGAATCGCTGAGTTTTAATTGTGTAAATAGGAAGGTAAATTTTTAGAGAGCGTGACGTAAAGTTCTTCAAATTGGTTGAGATTCATAATGGTGTTGTTCTATTTTATCTGATTGTGAGTCAATCGTCCGCAGCTTTGACGACAAACTTTTCAATTAGTTATCTCCATAGCTAAAAAGTCCTCAAGATAGACGAGATTGGATGTCGTTTTCGATGATGCTACTTATGTAAATCGACTCTTTACATACCTTGCATATTTTAATTTTTTAAAAGACCGATTATTGGAAAATTTTAATTAGACAGACAAGAAAATTGTGCGCAATTGGTGCATACGTACAATTCCGATATTAAGCAAAGGCTTTTAGGGCAAATAATTTTAAAATCAAGCATTTCAACTACTTTTCGACTTAGTTTCTTTGTTGCAGTAAAAATCATTACATTAATTAAAATATATCGTAATGTACTATAAATATTTCAATTTCAAATAGAACTACTTTGAATACTATATGATTTGTAAAAATAAATATTGCTTTGTTATTAATAGAATGCATTTTCTTCAAACGGATCAAAGAAACTAACTTTATAGTGCAAAATTCTCTAAGAACACTTTGTTTTACATTATGAAATTCTATTAAAATAAATATACAGTTAGAATAAACTGTGCTATTTTTCACGTAGCCGATATATGAACAAGATGCATTAGAGACTTGAGAATTTAATTTACTGCCGGTAATTTTTCTCTAATATTCCAAAGAAAAAAGCTTTCACGTTTTTCATTTACTGAACATGCCGCGCCTTTAAAAAAAAATGAGACAGTACTAACACAAAATTAAAATAGAAAAATAAAAATTGGATTAGCTGTGAAGTAACCTTAGAAGAGAATTACCGAGCGTTGTTGCACGCAATTCCCCGATCACCTCATCTATCTGGATAATTAATTAATCCACAGAAATAACTTCGCAAATAGCCTAGTTATTAGCTTCGTCAGTCAATCGAAAGTGCAATTCGAGGAAACGCGAAATCGACTCTTGAATTATCAACTTCATTCCTAGATAATCGATACTGTTGACCCTCTTAGAAATCCGTGTCTTTGAATTCGTCCGATTGAAATGTGAATTTCACCACGTAAGTACACTCGATATATTAATAAATTACAAATAATATATTAATAAACTACAAATGAGAGAGAGAGAGAGAGAGAGAAAAATTTGCTAAAAATTCCGTAAAATTACAAAAAATGTCAATCAACGAAAGACAAAAAAAAAAACTATTTTATCTGAATATATCAAAGAATCTACAATATTTTTATTAGTACAAGAAGTTTTACAATTTTTACACGAGGTATGCCCTATTTATATGCTGCACCCCTTGTTTATAAACATAATCTTCGGATAAACAAACAGAATGAGTAACAGTCATCATAGCGTTCGTTTCCAAACTTAATTTCTAGCAGTCTTTCAAATCGTTTGAAGTTTTTTCTTCTCTTTTCGATAACATTATACGAAATATTAGACCAAACCAATTACTTCGCAGATCGATAAGACATCTTTCTTTAAGCCATTACACTTTCATTGATCTTTAAAAATAACTACCGCAAGAAATGTGTCAGCAAAGTGGTAGCAATATTATATGATGGATAAAATCCATTTCACAAATCGAAATTTTTTATCGTGACCCACGCTGAAGTCGCTAACCCGATGATACACCACAGTACCGTGGCGCTTGAAAGCAGGTCAACGACATCATGCAACCTCGAGTGCAGTTACCACATTCCAATTCGCTGGTCGATCGACAAATAGCTCCGATCGGCCTTATTAATTTTCACCTGCTGATGCCTGCGTTCGTCCAGTTTATTCTCATCCTATCGTTTACACTGTACCCTTTACGAACCTTCTCCTACAACAAGGAAATCCTATCCAAGCACCGAATATATCACGTTTTCTCATCTTGATAACCCTTCCTTTTCTCCGACATGAAGGGGTTTGTTTCAAAAATATTAAACGTGCGCACCACGTGTATGCGTGTTCTTTCGAATATGACCACTCCGGTTTCACTTATAAGTGTGTTCAGATTTTAAAAAAAAAACTTCTACTATAAAAAATTTCAAGAATTTTCTCGATCGTGTTGAAAACGAAAAATCACCCCCTAAACGAATCCGGTTTGCATCACGCTCGTTCGCGGCACGCTATGTTTCACCCCCGCGAGCTTTCACTGCTGCGAGCCGTCACGTAACAGTAGCTGCGGAGACCGCGAGGGCGATAGTCGGAGGTGCTTCACGGACTGATACTACATGGTCCTTGCGACCGTGTGCGCCTTCTGGCCGGGTCGCCGTTTCTCTGGCAATGCCATTTTGTGACTCGTCCGTATGCGGGCGCCACTGAGGATGGTCGGACGACACCCCCGTTACTATATCGATCCGAGGGGTGCTCCGTTCTCAGCTCCTCTCCGCTCCGCCGTGTCCTCCTCCGCACAAACCACCCGGAGTGCGACCTGTGCACGACAACGCCAGGCCACTGCACCCTGACGGCAACGTGTCCTACCCGGTGTACGTGCATATAGCGCTGCTCAAGAATAACTGATTGATCATAGGGGGTCGAATTGCCGAACATACATACACAATCGCATAAGCAAGCAAAAATTTATTTAAAGGAAAAAAATTCGGATTTTTTTCTTACATTTATATCTATCTTTATTTAATCTTATGTAACCTTTCTAATATAGCCAAGTCAACAAGATTACTTTAGCTATAGTAAGTCAATAAAAATATGGTTGACACAGCTGTTCGGTATAAGTTAATATTTTCTATTTCTATTTATATTGTCAGATGGAAAATTTTAACTTTCCCGTTTTGCACAATTATGGAGAATTATGTTTATCTGGTGTGGAAATAAATCTTGCGTGCTGATAACACGTGATGAATACATGCGGCATTCTCTTATCGGGCTTGAATCTAATATGTCGCCCAGCTGATCGCTTTTATTATCGTTAGCATTATATTGGGGTGAAACAATGCTGATTTCTTTTTAAAACCAATCATTTTTATTCACGGCATGATCGCGTATAAGTGTCCCATATGTTATAAATAGGGGGAATTGTAGATAAAAAAGATTATTGCTCTTATCTCGATCAGTGTCGACCCACGGCATCCTTTGTACTATGTATATCGTCTATTATACTACTGTTCGATCACGATTCATCACTTAGTTCTTCTGATTGCAACCAACAATAAACTTATGTATAAACATTGTTGCTCAAATATTTCAAACTATACGCTATGAAGAATTATGCAAATAGTAACATTTTCAATTGATAATTATTCCCGCATCCTGTAAATATTTTACGCATAATTGTCATTAATGTATACAATAAATAACTTCGGTAAATGACTTGCATGTCTATTGAATGGTATCAATAAAAATAATAATGTTAAAAATCGCTTGTAAAGAATTATAAGCCACTTTCTGCAGTCGGTTTCATTCGATTGCAAATCTAGGTCATCTATATAGGTCACGCAGGGTGCGTGCGCGTGCCGCCCCCTTTTTACTATGCTGTCCTTCGGTTCTGCAGTCTAAATTGCAGTCAACTCTAAAGGTTACTGCAGATATTACTTTATGTTTCTTTTTCCCTGTTTCACTATTTCCGTTGCTTAAAATTGCCGCTTCTAGATCTTTTACGACTCTCTCTTTCATTTACACAATTTTGGTAAATTTAGATTTTACATTTTGTAGATTTGTTTTATTAAAAAAGTAAATTCAAAATTACTTGATTATTTTGCAGATAAAAAGTATGAGAAGTCCAGGACACCCTATAGATATATGTATATGCAGGGTAACGGCTTCGATCTCGAAATCGCAGTTCATAAATAAATGATCGGCGAACTATACAAGCGTGACGGCAGCTCCTTTCATCGCGGTCACGTGGCACAAGAATAAAATTTAAGAGCATTGTGCTTGCAAATATAGAACGCGCATGTTCGCGATACGAATTGGTGCTCGATTTACAAACATTTATCTATAATATAATTTTACGAATGAACAGCATTCTTTAATGGAATTAATACGATTATTAAATAAAGTATCTCTTAGATATTATCGATCTGTTTCACGCATGTCTTTATTTACGTATTAAAAATTTTGATCCTAATATTCTCTCAAAATGTTAAAAATTTATCGCAAGATATTTTGTTGCAATTTTACGAGAATTTTAAATCGATCGAAGGACGTAGTTGCTATTTCAGAGATTTTCGGCACTATTTTAACATCCGGTCGCTTTGCCTCAAAAATAGATCTGTTGCCCGTGATATTGCATAAATCGCCTCGTTAACTTCCACATAACTACTAAAGACTTATAAATATGTTTAATTTACCCTTCTTCTTCCGAAAGGCTTGTAATTCCTCATTGGCCGTAGATGTGCCATCTTGAAAGACGAAAGTTGATGTATGGAAGATCGAGGTGCACCAAAGATATTGCGATGCTTGTTGCCACCGAAGAGAAGAAGGTATCTTTTATGCGCGTCTCCAGTCGACTGGAGCAGTTTTCGTCAGCTTCGCGAGTCCGCCAACTTCCGACACGAGATTCGTCGAGTTCTGGTTCGGAGCCGCATTTATCACGACCTACCGTCTGCCTTCATTTAATTTGCCCGACACAAATACACGGCACACATATGTTCCATGTGGAATAGATGCATCGAAATAGGACCGTCCGTCAATTCAGACACTCGATTAAAGATTTAAGAAACAAAGTTATCACTTTTCACAATAATTGATAAATGGCAGTTTTTGCAATTGCTAGTTGAAAATTTGTAGTTGTTGGAATTGTTTACTGGATTCCACAAAACTTTACTTTGTATATGTATACTATATGCATTTGGCATTATGATAAAACCTATTTGCATTTATTATGGAATATATGAGTAATTCTTTTTTATCTATATTCAAATTTATGATATAGCTTAATTTTCAGTTAAAATTTATGAGATGCTGTTTAATACAATCTAAGTAGATTCTGAATTTATCAGACTTTTCTTATTTCGCACTGGATACCAAATTAAACTTTTAAGAACGTCCTCGTTTTCAAACTTCCCGTTTTAACACAGCCTTAAACTAGCCAATCGTCTAAGTTGTCTAATGATATAAATGATGTATAATATTCGATATTCGAATTTTACTGAATGAGGTTATTTGAGAAAGTAGAGAATATCTAGTGCTATATGCTATGCCTTCTGAAAATTGGAAACTGCTGCTTTAGAATCGTCCGATCTTTGGATCGATGCCGACAAGTTAGTGTAACAGTCTGTGACATCTTCAAGAGTATATCAGACACATAAATCTCTAGCCCTGACCTTGACTCATCAGCACCAATTTTTAGCGTTTAAAGATAAAGGTAAACTAAGAAAGTGATAAATTCCGCAAATAGTATTAAAAAATTGCATTTTTAGTCATATAAACCGGTTAAAACTCTTACCTCTAATTTTATTAAGCAAAGTAGCAGATAAAATTACACTAAAATAAGATATTGATTAATAGTTATGTGTTCCAAATTAGCTATATTTGACTACATGAGCACTTTTGTTAAATTTAGAGACTATTTTGTTAAATAAAGACCTATTAAAAATAATTATAACTTAATAATAAATTATATATATTGGTTTCTAATCATTCTTAGAAATTTAGAAATCTGGCCGTAAAATCATTGTAATCCATAAGCACTTCTGAGAAAAGTTAATAAACGCGGTGATTAATCACTGTACGCACCAACGCACAAAAGGTCCTCCATCAATCTACCTATCAATAAACTAGTTTTTAATCATGCGCGACACGTGAAACTTCAACTCCACTATATTAACACCAAATCGATCACTCTGTTGCCCAGCTGCAGCGTTACAAAAGTCACATGTTCATTTCCCAGAGGGCTCTAGAACCCTGATCAAAACAACGTACTCGAGTTATCGCATCGACGGAAAACCGGTTTGCGATTTTCAAAAAACCGTTTCTCTTTCGAGTTATAGATCCGATCTATCGATGAATGATTTTTAAGTTTCCGGTGCGAGACGAGCTCGGTGTGAATGTGCTGGTGATACTGGTGAGTCGAGGAGCTTTTAGAACGCACCGCGACCTCCTCCGCTATAAATAAAACGGCCGCCACACCGAAAACTCTGCCAGCGAAACGGGTAACGTCGATTCGCCGTAATTTTCCTTGTAGAACCTCGCGAAATTTTCCGGTTGACGGGAGTTAGCCAGAATAAATCGTGTCGCTGCCTTCTTCAGATACTGAACATATTGATTTGGATACCAAAAGATATACCATTTTGATATCTTCTCAGTGTGTGTTCTGAATTCTTTCGCCACATCTGTGTCTTATCTATATCAAATAATATAATTACTAGAATTTTTATAAATCTTCACGATTTATTTCTTTATTCTGTTTTTAAATGATCCTTTTTGTTGTAAATCTTGCTGAAGATTCTCAGCGAATCTATTTTTAACAGCTTATTTTAGAGTTTCATAATTATTTTTGTGCCATTAAAATTGTACTTCTTAGAACTGTTTTGAATACTCTATTGCCAGTTGGCTCGTCAATGGTAAATTTATACGAATTTATCCTGTATGGATCTTGGTAGAATTAATATAAATTTCTTTGTTTGTATGTTAGAAGATATTTATTTAAAAAAATTAAGCTTTATAGTTTCGAGATAAATCTTTCCTTTAATATTTTAAAATTGCAACTTCTTCTTATTGAAACACAAAAACACAAAATCTACAAGTATTATAGAGCAATTAATTAAAGAAGTAAAACTAAAAGTACAATATCAATAATATGAAAGTTTCGTTAAGTCTTAATTAAAAGTAGTAGATTTCTTCTTTGTAAATAAACTTTTTATACTTTTCATTTTTCTTCTTTTTCTTTCAAACGTTTATGCATAATGAAGCTAATATAGAAGAAAACTAAAGAAGAAAACACGAGATAATGAACTTGTCTTTTTCAAGATCTGTTGAAATATTATCTTAGTTAGGTAACTAAATAATATTCGAGATAACTGTAGACGTATGCCGTGCCAGCAGCTACAATGGTATATACTATTTAACCAGACCTTCTGTACTATAAACGAAGAGATGTGCTACCTTCTGTTTTATCGACGGATGTTTGTACAGTTCTCATCTAAAAACAACATTTTGCTCAATCTTGTCAGATGTCTGCACCATCATAACTTTACACCCCAATTTGAAATAATTTACATCAGCAATAAAATTAACAATATCCCGTTGTTTAAGTGAATATTTCATCATCGTGTGAGTAAATATCTTTTTCCAAGTTTAATTAGCTAATTAATCAAACCATTTATTTATAAACAATTCTTTAACACAAGTAATTTTTTAAAATTATTCTCAAAATGTAAAATCTCTATCAGTAACCAGATAGACGATAGTTTCACATTTTCTGGAGATATAGTAAAAAAAAAGATCGGAACCGGTTGTTTTCTTAATTTTGTTTATGCATGCAGTTTCATGAGGTCAGATCGATCTTTCAAGTGCAGCGACAGAAAGTTAGTTCATCAATATTATAAACCCGATTCTCGCGAATACAATTAAAAACTCTTCCGCTCGTTAAAACCATCTCATGAATAATAAGACATTATCTCTTCATTTAAGGTGCAAACGAATCATTAAAGGCTTTTTTTTCCTAGAAGCTTCTTTTCCTTTTCAGATTTGTTTCAGAGAGACAGTTTCTTGCAATGTGCTGTTTGAATAATGAACGCTGTCGTCGAGGAGGACGTCTCTCTCTTCAGGAAGAATCGATGTTGCGCTAAATATACAGAGCCGAAAGTCTTTGCTTAACAGCCGGATGAACAGGCGCGCGCCTCTCTTAGGCGCTGATATGTTTCCCGCTTTAATTATTCAGCGTCCCGGCATTTCCGCTGGTATTTTCGTTGCCGTACACCAGCCGCATCGTGCGCGCACATTAAGCGAGACCGCCGGGTATTATAGCACGATAAGATTTACTAGTAACCCGGCTCTTGTAAGTCTTGTACTACACGAGAACAATAGAATGTTCATGGCGAGCACCTGAGAAGATATTTGTCGTGACAAGTGCAGTCACAACGAAATCACCTTCTTCTTTATTATCAAATAATTATTCTCCCTATTTGCGTAGTAAATTACAAAAAAGTTAACGAAGATTTTGAAAGAGACAGTCTTGTTTCTAACATAAAATATATGATAAACATAAATATGTCATAAATATGTTAAGAAAAAATCTTCCGCGAAAAAATTGAGATTTTCTTATCAATTTTATATGTATAAGCAACGTTCACGAGTCCAAGAGAAAAGCCTAGGACTAACGAGCTCGTTCATCTTCACTGCATATATGCTATTCGGTCGCGTTGTTAGCGCGCACCTGCACCTGCTTTGCTTCTCCTTCACGGTTACATAATCGCCGCCGTCGCTTCCGGAAATGTAGGCCGCTTTGACACGTTGCTCGAGGCAGATTTAGAATTCCGTCTGGCCCTACGACGCGCGTTTCGCGCGTGCTGCGAGAGCGGACTCTTTTGAGTTTTTCCAGGGCGCCACACGAGATCAGGCACCTCGCGCGCGCTTTCGTGACATTCGCAGCTGCAGCAGCACGCGCGCGCGAGAAAAAGGTCGAGCCGCAAATTGTTCTCTATTGCGGCAAATTAACGGACGATCGCTATCAAAAACCTGAAATTATTCTTTACCCGCGTTGCGTGCTTCTGCGACCGATAATATGCGAGTAGTTCTAAGTTTTCTAGATCGAGAAAAATGCCCGACACCATATTTGTCTACTATTTTAATCCCTTATTACCCTAATTTGTAGAAATATAAGAACATGCAAGAAATAACATTTATATCTAATGTTATATTTTACTTGTCTACCAATGACTATGCTTATTTCTTCAGTTTCATTATTGTTTAATGTTTTAATGATCTATGTATATGATTGCGTTTAAAAATTCAAATTACAAAGGCCGGTTACATTTCTTCACATTTAAGATCTCACCCACAACTTTGATTTTATATCGTTACAGCTAAAATACGTATGTGTACATTGTAATATTTAATGTCAGTTCTTCAATAGTCGTTTAAACTAAAGTTTAGCTAAACTCTTCGTCTTTTTCTAAAAGAGATAGTTAGAAAGAGAGAAGAGTGAGTTAAGCTAAGATTAAAGTTAAGCGACTATTGAAAAACTGACCCTTAAGAGCTTCATATTTTCCGGTTACTTACTATAAACTAAAACGATGCAGGCCGAGAAGTGGCGAGCAAACTTGTCCTGATGGTGAACACGAGTGCATAAGGTGCTAAATTCGCCGTAGGGCGGCAGATGGTGGACACCTGAGTATACCCTTTGCCGAAAGTTTCGGCAGGGAGCCGATAAAATCGGAAGGATCTTCATAGTATATCGTGGTTGCGAGCCCAACTGCACGATTGTTACTTTACTTGTGGTCCAGTCAAAGGATACGCCGCGCGCAAAGAGGCGAATTAGACGTGCCTCAATGTGCGACGGCCTTGAACCGCGGCAACGAAGACGGCGACACAGATAGTCATGAAGACGAATTAGATCCAATCGAACGATTAAGGACGACCGACAACTGCTCGAGGACTCGGTTACCTCGAAGATATAGCGTAACTCGAGTCGGCAATACTCGACGAAATTGTAATCGGAGATGTGATCAGAACTCGATTATCGTTTCGAGCACGATGGTGAAATTAAAGGAGATCGCTGATCCCTGTCGCATCTGCGAGAAGATCAGGAATGCATTCTAATGCAAATGAAATGGGTACAAGAACGCAAATGAATGCATCGAATTGTGCATTGTGATTTCCATCTAGGAAAATACTTCACACCTACTCCATATTCAAGTATACGAAGCTAGGAAAGATATATTTGAAAAACTAGAAAAATATTTTATATATTCTGAAAGTATTTAGAAAAGCATACAGAAGATTTGCAAGTATAAACATTCCATAAAAGCTGATGCATGATATTAAAATAAAAAGAGAAAATTATATGTGCGCGATTGCATGCATGTGTATATGTGTGTGCGATTATCTGATTCTCCTCAAATAACTTACGGTTTTCTCAAATAAATTTCTAGCTCAAAATAAATTTGTAGATCATAAGATAATAATCCCATTTTCTCTCCTCTCTGCTAACAGTTCCCACAAGGCCTTTTTAGATTCCTCGTAATTTCAAATCCTGCTACAATGGATAAATAATCGTTCTCCCAATATCCGTAACGTATTATCACGCATAGGGAAACGATAGGAGTCATTTATTCATGATCACAGATCTGACGCCGAGGAATAGCGCGTTGCGCGAGAGAAGCTATACGGATAATTTTCCTTCCTCGATAAAGGCCCAATTTGTGGGTCACCGTTATACCGTGTCGGTGCGTATGGAGCCGTGCTTTCGGCGTGGCATTGCCGTGGATAATATGACTTGTGGACTCGTGAGAGGTGGGAGTCGACCCGATAATTACGCTGGTCGTTGCTCTAGGCGCACGGCATACCGGCCTGTTAAAAGCTACGTGTGCACGCTCTTAGAAATAAACGTGTCATGCATTTTACAGCCGTGTTCTCTCTCTCTCTCTCTTCCACTCTCGTAATACGATTCGTACACCAAGCACACGTCTCTAATGACGCAACAATTTCTTACATTCGAGAAAATACACTTGACGTGCACGAGTTGCTGAAAACCGCCGGGTTTTCGCGCGATCTCTCGCATAATCACGATCTCCGTAAAAAAAAAAAAATAGAAATAAAATGCATCGCTTGAGGGAATTTTCCCATTTGGGGAAAATAAAACTGACATAATAAAATTGAATCAATTTGTTTCTTAACTTTTTTTTCTTCTTTTGCTAGAAAATGATATCCATTCAACTGTAATATCATATATCTTGGATTTAACAGATATGGCTAATTGTAGGACATGGCTGAAGAATAAGAATCAAGAGACAGGTTCGGATTGAGGTGCGTCATGCGTTTTACGTGCCGCATTTACGTCTCAGCCGGCACACCCGCTACACCAATACGCAGATTTCGTTGGTGCGCGCACGAAAAGGTACGTACGAGTGTACGAATAGTAGGATACGAGATACCGTCCAGCTTTCTCTTTTTATAGCCCTCTAAGCAACGACTCCGCCTCCGTGCGAGCTTCACACAAAAGCCGTCGTGAAGTCGTGAACTGTTGTTGCACGAACACATCGCCCACGCGCGTGGGTGCACACGCACTAATGCGACGCACACATAAATGCTTAGAAGGTACAACCTCTGCTAGGATATTCGGAGATATGAGTTTCTAAAAGATCTACCTGAACGTACCATATCGAGGCTGGATTTAAAAATACCGCCAAGTAAAAAATATTACTTCTTAAGACTTATTACCTCATTATTTTCTTGCAAGTAAAAAATAAGTCAAAAATAATAGAATAATAGAATTACGGTTACTACTTTTGCGCTAACTACATTGTTCTAAAACCAAAATATAATACATTTGTAAAAATTAATAATTAAGACCTCTCTCCGAGTTATTTCAAAATTCATAATCATAACTTAATGATATTCCAAAAATTTTGTGTATTTTTTTCTATTTTGTGTTTCTCTTGGCAATAGAATCTCTTTCACATCTCATTAACTCGTGTTTAGACTCTAATCGCTGTCGAAGTTCTCCTTGTGAAATACAAACCCGCGCCTAAGTCATAGTACTTCGTCCAAATGGAACCGGCTGATAAGCATCGACTACTTAAAACTGGTCCTGACAGCGTGATGAAGAAACATTCCGACGGAGTTTAAATGCTTACTTAATCAAATTTCGTTATTATCGAACGTAACGTAATTCTTTAGCTTGAAACTTGAGACAAAATAATAATTTTGAATATTGTATGTATCGAAGAGGAACGTATTGAAGATCACACATTTATCCCTGTATAATATACATTAGAGTAAAAATATTGTTATACAGAGTATTGCGTTAAAAAGCGAAATGGTTGGTAATGGCGACGTTCACGCCCGTTTCCTTTCAATTTCTTGGCAACCGCAAAGTGACGCGCCAATGTACCGGATAATAACGTTATTATCGACACGGTGAGGCGAAAAAGCGACGTATGCAAGAAATCGCTTCAGAGAATCTTGGGTACTCGAAATCCGCGTTCGATATCCATTACTGTAAGTGGCGCGAGTACTCGGACACGCGCGCAGTACAAATTACTTCAGCAATCGCTCCGGGTGTTTATAGTCATTGGCACGTAAGTGCCATACACGTGCCCGATCCGTTACGCGTACGTGTAAGCACGTGTACGTACACGACAAATGCGTATAATACATGTACGTGCGGCAGTTGCCGTTAGTACTCGCAAGTTGCGTAAGCGAAAACTTCGACTGTAATGCCTTATAGTTTTCCTCGTCTACCTCCTGGACGTTTCACCTCGCGATATTCTTTATCAGAATTAGAAATTGCCTTCACCCGTTAGAAAGTCCGACAAAACGTTACGTATTTGTTGTTCCAGATTGCGCCATTCATAAGCTTTCCATTTATGTTACATAAAAACGTTTATCGGTAAAAAAATTATATTGATCGTGCGTAATTTAAATTTTTAATGGATGCATTAGTGCGCCACTTTGTGAATGTCAATAAGCTGAAAAAAAAATAGAAGACAAGTAGCTAGATTAAATATTAATGCTGATAACATTGCTCGCGCGATTACAACGAGTATTATGATAACGACGCATGTATTATCTATTCTTTACTACTGCGACGTAGGTACGTGCTTTGTGCGAGTAAAGATTATTTCATATTTTCTCGGAAGGTATGCAACGCAAGTTCAAAAACGCAAAGTTCAAGTGCTTGATAAGAAATACTTACTGAAAAGTAATTGTTCGCGTTCATATTCTTATCGCAAACATAATTATTTAAACGTTATTTTATTTTTTCTGCATTTTTAAAATAATGCAATAGTTATCAAATTTTGTTATCCTTCTTGGTCATTAATTACATATGTCATATATGCCAAGTGTTAAATAATTATTCAAAATTTTTTGGCTTGTATTAAAATCTTTTCTTTAAAGATAAATTTATTTTAAAAAAATTTAATTGCTATAGCTCTTCCACATTAATTATGCGACAGTATCATGTCTTTCGTTCTTCTCACCGACCGATCATAAATATCATATAAATGCCTGCAGCGTACGCAAATATACGAATCAACCTTTAATAATAATTTAATCGAACGTCGCGTCCGCCTTTTGCGCACAAACGAACCTTGTTTGTCTGGTGGCCGTCATTATGCGCAACCTAATTACCGGCCAATGATTTCATGGAACGCCATTCGAAATCCAATTGACGAGATGTCCGCGCGATTGGCGATTCACCGACGAATTAAACGCCCGCGTTGCTGATCGTCGGGCATTTACATATTTAATGCCAAGGACTTGCCGTGAATTATGCCCGAAACATGGGCAACGCCTACGGGTGCGCGTTTTACATATTTTCTTGTAAAATTTCAATTCAATTCGCCAAGTGTACAACTAGACGGATGGACCTAACAGTATCTTTCTCTTTGAAAGCTCCGTTAAAATTTCACACTCTGCGATTTAAAATTAAATGCCCAGACATATTCGATATAATATATAAAGATAATTTAATGTTAAAAATAATATTGAAGTTTTAATATTATAATAGCGTATTATAGCTCTTATTGCAGGAGCATAAACGTTTGTTGCGCTATAGGTGGCAAAATCGCAGAGTACTGTAACGAAATCGCTATAGCTGAATGAAACATGTCTGAATGACCTGAGACTTCTCGAGTGTATCATCGCAGAAATATGTACATGCGACGGCACTATAGTAATGACGATGGCAAAGTCATTCTACCGTCAGAAATGACGGGGCAATTTTATCAATTCTATTTACTGATTGACGAGCGCGTCAATCGATCCGTCTGACAATGCGGCTCGCGATCTATCGTTTGTCAACAGAATTGTCTCGCTGCCACGAAACTCGACAGCTTCATTGGGTAGCGTGCAAAATCCGGTTACATTTATTTTCGGCGGCCACTCATTGCCGCTCATTGCACGAAACATCTGTCCGAATAATCAGAAGCAGACGTTTTAACGGCAATTTTGCTCCTGTATGCTTCTCTTTCGAATTTCAAAGAATAAGATTTCTTTGTCATTAGTCTTTTTCTTCGAAATTTTGGCTAAAAAAAGCGATTCTAAATTCGTGAGAGAATTGTTGATATAATACTACGTGATAATGGTCAACGACTCTACATTTTGTAGGTACAATATACTCCGAGCACGCGGTTTTCATATAATGAAGTACTAAATATATAAGTCAGCACATTATCATATACGAAAAGTGAAGCCATTAGTTCTTCATTTCTTCTCATTATAAATCAGTCTTTAGTCTTTATAATAAATAATATAATTACAGAGCCCTTAGTTTAATTAATCGATATCATATATTGTATAATATTTCACTAAACTTCTATTATATTTCTTCAAAAGAAAAATTTTAATGCCGCCGCGGGAAACCACAGAAGTCATTTAAAAAGACTTAATTGTTAGGTACCATATTGGTTGCTGCAAATATTTTGCAGGCTAAAAAATACATTCTAAATATATGTAAATTTTTAAAATAGTAAAGTTTATCACAACATTTGAAATAAATAAAAAGTATATTATATTATCTTATATAAAAAAATTAAAAGCATTTAATTTTTCTGAAGAAGAAAAAATCCACAGATTAAGATATGTTACTTTTGATACGCTCCGTAAATTGTAATATTATATTAATACACGAAAGTATTATATTCTACTAGTTATTCATGTTGAGCAAGCTTACTGAATCACTTGGAAATATAAAGCTGTATTAGGCTGCATCACGAAGGTAACGTCGACGCGACGATGGGTCGCCCACGCGCGATATAACATCGAGGTAGATAATAAATCCATTGAATCGTGCGCGGATGATGCAGAGCATGTGTAAGTGCGTCGGGGATTAGGTACGCGGCAGCCAGTACAGGTATTTAATGGTCGCTTTGGAGAAAGCTTTAAACGAGAACCAGACTCGGCGTCGTTGATGTCGGTAGCGCGATGCTTCGTCTCATTGAAGTTACCGTAAATTACCCGTTACGTGCATTTAGATTTGTAAGCGAGCGTTACTCTCATGCCCGAACATGAGAAAGCGCCACGAGGAGAAACTGCGTGTCATTCGCTCGTTTGCCTGGAATTAACGCAGCACAGTAAATAAATGATTGTGTCAAAGAAGGATTCTTTTTGAAGAGAGTCTCTGATAAAGAGATAGTGCAATTTCTAAAAAGAAAGACCAATACTTAGCTTGATTAAAAATCCGTATTTTTTTTCAATTTTAATATTTTTATTTAATATCTTTTAATAAATTTTCCTAAGATATTATTGAATATATTGAGCATCACAATTATATTAACATTTTCACGACAATTAAAATTTTCGCAATTGCAAGAATTTTAACAATGCATTCCATTACCAATTACGATTTTTATGTTATTATCTTGTTCGCAAAGTTGCGTGTTAAAGCTCACGTTATGCGCGTCGTTTCTCGCGCGAGTGTTTCCGTGTAAAATACTTGTATAGTAAGCCTTGGTATGTGTGTGTTGTGTGCTGTGTGTATGAGTCGAAGTGAGAAACGTAGCGGATAACGAAGAAAAGGTACGTCGCTTAAAGAGTCCAGTCATCTCCCAAGAGCTGACCTTGATCTTGAGAGAGTGAGTGGTGAGGTGCACCGTGAGGGTCAGAAGTAAAGACGGTAGTTAAGGCGCGTTTCGCCACCTCAAGATTTTCAACGCCCATGAATCAAATTCTCTACAAATTAATAACTTGTAACATATTTTTACTTATTTATATTCTGATATTGTCTTTTGTTTTCTCATTTCAAGTAAGTTATATTTGATTAAAAACAATGAAATAGTTTTATCGGAATAGGAAACTTTTTTATATTTCAGAATGAATTTACTCGTTTGCTATATTCTTACTAATAGAGAATTTTCCTCCTTCATTCATTGCGGGTGAATCATAGATTCCAATCTTATTAATGTTTGGTATAGTCACTAGCTATATCTAGCTACTCATAATTTTATCCTTCACGCACGTGTAATTTTTTGTCGAGAATTAGATTTATGTTTCTTCATTAACAAGTTTTTCGTATAATATTCGAAAAACTAATTAAAAACCTCCACAAGACAATATCAATATATAATTTACACACGCTACTACAATAACGATATATCAATAGCACAGTATTATTATTATTAATAAATTATTACATAATTCAAACATGACATAACATAAATAAAAAAAATAAATAATATTCATAATAAAATGATTTAATGATAGGTACATCAAACGTAATTGTATTTTATATAATCTAACATATTAATATTGTATATTTAAATTTATTATGTGTAAGAATGCGGAATGAGATAAAGAAGACACCGCACTCGCTATTATTAGGACTGATTCTTTTCTTGTCAATTACTATCGAAATAATCGGTTGAAGTCACAAGCGCGACTTAATACATACAGGCGTAGTCGTAGAGAGACAGGGGAGATGTCCGTGGGCCTTTTTGGCGGTGTTGCGGGGGCCCGAATGGCGGGCCGTTGGGCCTGCAGTGTCGGTGCACACCGGTCTTAGCGCAGACGTAGCGTTTTCGCTCTTCTCTCTCGCGGTACGCCGCGGTATAATGGCAACGTGTTTTCGTCTAATGTACTTTTTGTGATGTCCTTGATGGAGGAGTCTGCGAATGCAGAACTACAGGGCAGGCCCGGTGGGGCCCGTCGGTGCGCGCGGAGTGCCGCGGGGCACAGGAGAGGGAGACCACGGCAGGGCGAGAGGTGAAGAGGGAGACGCGACAAGAGGGCCCGGCAGCACCTCAACCCACCTCAACTTCGGGCCTAGTCAAGGTCAGTGTGGCAGGACCATCCGTCCCTCTCTTCCTCCTTCTTCTCCGTCACCTCGTCTGGTTTCTTTTCTTCTTGTTCGCGCGTCCAATTCTCTCTGTCTCTCTTTTTCTCGCGCGCTCAGTTTCCCTCCCCCCCCCCCCCTTTCGACGGGGTCCGTACCGCATTATCGCGTCATACCGTGCTAGGACCCACGCCCTCTCCCGTGCCGTCGCGAGTACTTTTTTTTCTATTTTTTTCCTTGCACGGACCAACTTACGATCCTGCGAAATCCCAATTAGTGGAGATACCCGTGTGATAGAACGACGGCGAATAGCGTGGCGGGTTATCGTCAGACACGTGATAATTCGCACGGGGCAGATTGAATCGCGAGAAATGCGATTGACGTATAATAATTGCGAAAGTTTCGAGCGGTCGCGTGAAAATCCACATAATTTGTTGCGATATCATCACTCGACATCGAGCTCGACGAATTGTCGTGCGTGCAAGGAATTATCGTTTACCCCTGTACACGACATCGTGTATGCGTACGTTTTGTAGCTAGAAAAGTGGCATTTCTCTCAAATATTTTTCATCCACTAAAATTGACATAGTTATGGATGTATAAAAAATATCACCCCAATCAAATGGCATCAATTACATTACGAGTTTTTAACAAACCAAACTTTAGCGCATTATCATAGAAGATCCTTTTAATTAATTTAAGAAACACTTTTGAACTTAACAAAAATTATCTAACAAAAGTAAGAAAAGATGTTTAGATAAAGTCGAGGTTGGATATCATGTGTAAACTCAATTCCTTTGGAGGATCTGCAGTTAACCTGGGCGTTCGATCCGGTATATGTATACCGGGGAATAGCCGCCCCAAGTATATCAGCGAAATAAAAAGGAGGACCTATTTATCTTGACGCCCGCGATCGTAAAGAAAGGCCTTTCGAGGATACTCACAGGGGATATCTGATTCATCAGCTTCATTCATCAACGTCGGCCGCTTCTGTTTCTTTCATTTCTTTGAAACTGTACACGGCTTCTCTAGCGCATGAGCAACGCGCGGAAGCATCAACGTTGTTAGGCGGGCGGATAGAGCACTTTGCGTCGGCGATGATGAGGCCAGCCGAGAGTTCATTTTCAGTCGATTTCGTTAGCGCGGCCTTTAGCGTGAAGAACCGTCACGATCGAAACCGACGAACAACCAACAATGAGAAATCACAAAATATTATTCTATATTCTTTGATATATATGCATATACATATATATTTAACAACTATATGCCAAAAAATGCAGAAAAATGTAATTAAAACTTCCTAGAAAAAGCGGAAAAATAAAGTCTAATTAATTTATACGTAAAATACCGTCAATTTTTACGCAAATTGGTTGCTATCTCTTTTGTACGATAAATAAAGTTTATTCGAGCTATAATTATCGCAGATACTGCCGTACCTAAATAAGGGAGATTCTCTCGAGAAAGTTGTAACCTTTTAATTGTAATTACCACTTTGAGACCATTTATTCATATTGTTCTATTCTCTTCCAATTCACAAACACCGAAACTATTGCATCTGCATGGTAATGCTGCATTTGTACCATGGACGCATCTCGGAATGTCTGACGATAATGATCAACGTTGAAGTGGGGTGAGTGCTGACGGAGAGACGGCTCTACGAAGCAAGGATGCGGCGGGAACGAAAAGATAGATAGACAAACAAAGAGAGGCATAAGGAGAGAGAAGGAACGAAAGCGGTAATTCGAGGCCCCGGAGGTGAGTGAGCAAGGTATGCTAGTACCAAATGAGATTGGTTCGTTCTGACCATGCAGGACAACTTTTGGGTCCTACTCGACCCGCCTAAGTCCTATCCTCATCCTCGATGAGGCCCACTCCACAACACCCCCCCCCCCCCCTTCCATCGCAACCGACCACGGCGGTGTTGAAGTTCCATTACCGGCGACGCCCGATCCTGACTTCCCGCCATTTTAAGAAATTCGGCGATTTACATTTATTCCGCCCGGGTGGAGATTTTTATGTTCGCTGCGAGAGATCGTTACCGTTACGAGAGGTGATCGTAAAGATTCGTCGATGATTCGCGTGCTTTTAGGCGAGCATAATGTGCGCTGCGACAAACGCATGAAAATGCTCAAAACAATTCACCCATTAAATTATTGTCGCGAGTTTAACTGGATTAAACACATAAAGCTGAAGGCTTGCTGAATGATTAGCTGTGTCCAATTTATTATTATTTGAAAATTCTTTTTTTTCTAAGAGATTATAACAGTTTTGATAAACTCGCTTGATTTTATAGAAATTCGATTAATCATGGCCTTCCTAGATATGTATTTTCTACTTGGAGCATTGTAGTTGGCTGGCCCACCTTGCAAAGTGTATGACACACAGACATGATCTTCCCCACCCCTTGGCTTCGAATGTTGGTGCCCAACTTGCTGCACCGCTGCCAATGGCATCGGGTTACCAAGTTCTCCTTCCTTTCCTTTAAGAAGTCGCGCGTCTAAATGCGCCAAATGCATTCTTTGTTCGGCTGGAATGTAGAAGTCGTGTAAGTGACCAATCACATTTTGCCTCTCTAGACTGAATAAAAATACTGAAACTTTACATAGAACTGGATCTTTATGAAGATATTTTGTATCTTAAGCGTTTTTATCAAAAGCAAAAAATTCTTGCAACATGAAATAATTTAAAAAATAATAATAGCAATATCTCAATTTTCCGAAAATGCACATAGCTATCCCATATCACAATCAGCTATTTAACCATTAAAAACAAATTCATTACGCTACTAGTACTTAAACAATAGTAGATTATCATTTTATTAATGTATTGTTTTAAGAATTAAAAAAAAGTATTTTAACGCATTATTTATTATTATTCAGAAATTAAGGAAGGAGTTCTGCGCTCTAATCACAAGATCAGCGATGCAATGCCCGCTCCTTCGGGACATATCTAATTGCCCGCAATTCCTGTCTTCCGGGTACGATGTACGTGAGCCCGCATTAATTGCCCTCAGGCGACTGCCGCATCTGCGTTCGTTGTTACGACGTGCGTGATACGCCACTCCGGAGTTGTCACGGCTGTATGTACCGAGGAGAACGGTGCAACGGTTTCAATTGTCCGCAATATGGCCGCTGGCTTAGCTTCTCGGCTAGGTCTCATAGTCGTTATCCTTGAGAGCGCGCCGTGCATCTACTCCTTCGTTTTGTTTCAGCGTACGCGGACGGAGCGGGCGGAAAGGCGGCGAGTGAGAGAGCGCGGAAGGAGAGACGCGCCAGTAGGAGGAAAAGAGGAGGACGGAGGTAGTCGAGGAACCACGCCACAATGAGGACCCGAATGTTGCAAAACCGCCTGTGTGTCTGTGACGGTACCGGCCGGCATCTACAAGAAATGATAATTGCTGCTATCCCCATCCCACGTGCCGGCGCAGTTCGTCCTGATCTATCTACTCCCCCTTTTCGTTCTATCAGCTCCCACCGCCCGCCCGTACGATTGGCATTGCGAGAGCTACCCCTTTTCGCGGGAGCCACCGGTTATTAGAGCAAGGGGAGTTCCGAGAGTATCTCTGAGGACTCCCTGTGTGCTATTCAACGAGCGTCGAATTCTCTCGGAAATATAGACCGGTATTCCATTCCGAGACGTTTCCAAGCGTGATTATTGGTTTTGTTTCTCTCATCGTTTTCACCCGCCTTAGTATTCAAACGAGAGTCGCGTGAGGATGGATAAGCATTAAGAGAAGGTGGTTAAGGTGAAAGAGAGATGGATGCGAGTGATTTATTATCCGAATCGCCGTTGGTAACGCAAAAATAATAGATGATAGTTTTTTTTTTTTAACTTAATTCAAAGAGCTCAATTCTTACTTATCTGCTTTCATTCTTTTTCTCTTAAACGGAAATATCGATTAATTTCTCTGGAAAAGCATTAACATGTTTACAGCATTATTATTGATTAGAGATTTTGCTCCAGACCCCCAAAAACCGAAAGCCCAGATCATTGCAGCGGATCATTGGTTGCAGCGATTCGACTTCGAATTAGTGTTCACTCCAAATTGAGCGGCGTTTTTATATAAGGCCGGGACCTAATTGCGGAACGGCGGTAAATTTTTTGACGGACCGCTCCCATGAAAAATCACTCGTCAGATATACAATACTAGCCTCTGTAGGGCCAGTCATCGTGAATCAACGGCTAAGAACCATATGTTCCTGACCGACTGCGCTATGGAGTCATTGAGAAAACGGTTGTAATGAGAGACCACCCAATGAGTACTTCGTGCTGATCGGCAAATCGACGGAAATTCGAGTCAAAAACCCCTCATTATGCGCTTCATTATTTCGCAGGTGCAATCCACTCGCGCATAATCAATCCTGTCGTATTCTTCCTCCTTCGGTATTCAGACACGGGCTGTTTGCATACCATCCTTAAAATTGCTCTGACGTGTGAACATTATATGTGTGAATATATAATGCTTATAATTAACGAACAAAAATACCTATTAAGTTATTTGCATATTGATAAATAATTGAAAATTCTTCTTTAACCATTTTTATACCTATCAGAAATCTGAGTAGACAGAATAATCCTTCTTTCAATCACATTCTCTCTCTCTCTTTTACCTTCAAACTTCCTCCTCGGATCTGCCCTAAAGTGTGTTAATTGAATCCGCAAAAATATACTGTAAAAGCGAATTACAATAAGATGACATCTCATAAATGTCTTTACACATGCAAGTATAAAGCAATATAATTTTTGGCAAGCGCGCTTATGATCGCGCGACAACCTAGTGTAGGTCGCAAGATAGAATTGTGGTGTTTGGGCCTGAAATTTCTCTACCTGACTTGAACTAAGAAGGGAGGTATTATGGCCGCGCAGTAAAGCACTAAAACAGCCGAATAGTTCTAGAGGCCCCACGGCCTCCGCGCGCGGTAAGTGGACATTAGCGCCCGCATTGTGAAACGGACCGCATCGTCCTTAACTGATGGGAGCCCCGAACAAAGGAAGTATAGTTTACGTTGCGCGATCCTGAATGTTACATACACGATAAATGAAAATAATTCGTTTAATTAAGATGGAGAGATATATTTATATATTTTATATTTAAATTATTAATATTTAGACACATGTAGCTTTATTAATAATAGACAACATTTTTTATGGGATTAATTTAATATTATATACGAGGTCTTTTTTGTTACGGATAATGACACTAATAAATATAATAAATAAAATTGAAAGTTTAATAAGCAAAAGTTGCGATTATAATTACAAAACATCTTGTACGCGATTATTATAAACCATCTTGAATTACTATCTAGTATATCTCGTATACTTCGGCGCCTATGCCTCTGCGTACACGTATATAGAAGCTGCGTTTTACGCTTCGTGGATATTTTCGGGTCTTCTTAGCTTCTTGCTCGGCCCACAGTGGGGGGATTACCCATCGACCGACAACGCTATTGGTTACCGAGATTGCGTTACCGCGTCTCCTGATGGGTAAAGGCATGAGAGGAATTCATCGTAGGTTCATCGAAGAAACGGTGATCCTCGAGGAACGTTGGGACCTCGCAAGATTGGCTTGTGCTAAAGTGCAACATTCCACTACAGTACAATGGAACGTCTTGGTAGCAGCTTACTCGAATGAATTTCAATTTATTCGAATGTTATTCGCGCCATTCTCGACACATACAATCAGCTGATGGCGCAAGTCTTAAATAAAATCTGTTCGTTTGCTCGAGTATTCTCTAAAATTAAAGCGCAACTTTCTAATCAAAGTACCATCTGAAATTTTTATTCACATCTAAAGTAATCAAATTTTGTTGAAAATATTTGCGCATTACTTCAAAAATTTTAAAGACTGGCACTTCTTGTAATGAGGTATTTATTCCGGAAACGTATGTAAACTAGGAGAGTCAATGTTAAGTAATTGTCATATTTAAATTTGCTGATGAACCAAAATAGATATTTGTACTTTTTACAGATATGTAAAATATTTGTTTTCCTAAAAGTCAATTAGATGCGTATAGCTCCTATTCTATGATTCCTATTTCAAGTGCTTTGCAAAAGAGCAATTCACTTCCGTATTCTTTCTCTTTCTTTTAGAATATAATTCTCTTAACTAAATAATTTCTGGGCGTCCTCAGGCTTTCTCACGCTGGTCCTGCGCGAGGGAGGTATGTTGTCGAGCGCGAGACTTGCACGTTCACAGATCAAACAAGTGTAAAGAGGCAGCAGAAGAAAGATTCGCTGCACATTCACACCGCCGCGCGTCCTGTCGCCCCTCGTCAAACACCATCGAGTTCGACGCGCGCGGATGGGAGATCCTTATCTCGAATCAAAGATGCAAAATCTTGGCTCGAGAGGCGAGGAAGGCCTGTTCTCAGGTAAGAAACGTTATTTTAAAAGAATTTCGAGATTTATGACAGTGCGATCATTTGGATCCTTAGATTGTCAGAATTTAACTTTACCAAAGATCGTTGATCGACTTCTCGATGGGTAATAGTCGACTCGTGCATTGGCATAAAAAGAAAAATTACTCTTTTTAAAGAAGATTATGTGCCCGAGCAACAGAAAGGAGAGAGAGAGAGAGACAGATGTTAAAAAAGAAAAGATGATTCTAACAAAGGATTTGAAGTCATTTGCGTCTTTTGTTAAAAGTCAAGTCAAGTCTAGTTACGAGGTAAGTTTGTCTTGACTTTATCCATTTCTGGAGTAAATGCGCCTTTCAATCTACGAACGTAATCTACGAGATAAAACAGCGTCTTCTACAGGGTAAAACTATTTGAACAAAGGTGTTTACTTGATCCTCTTCAATCACGCACTGATCTCTTTTCAACAAATTTAAGACTTATTATGAAACAGATTTCTCATCTTTGGCGTCGATCATTTAAAAACATCAAAAGCACCAGAAAGTATAAGAACAAAATAATATAAAGATTAAAAAACAGGAAGACTAATTCCAGAGAAATAAATAAAAATCTACTGCCGTTAATCTACTGTCTATTACAACATATTCAAATACAATCCAATAGGCAATATTTCACGTATCGTCACAGAGTTGTAATAGGTATCGTTTGTAATATGCCAAAGATCCGGCAGAGGAAGGTACTGTCATAAAAGAAAAGAAAAAACGTTGATTAATAATTCGACAACAAATAGATTTTGTGCGTGTAGATACACCAAGCAGACGCACATGCGTTACCTATGGTTCCACTAAAAAAACAGGTTCCGAAAGAACCTGACCGAAAGTAAGTGACTATTAACGGTGGAATAGCTTTATAAAAATTTATCATCCCTGGGCTTAATAGTCCGTTCGAAGGACGGAGTATCTCGGTCGACGATGCCGATAATAAAATACCAATGAACGGAGTGAAAGAGGTTCTCCCCTTCCCCCGCTAGTCCGGGCTCCCTACGCGCTTGCGAGCCCGTGAAGAAGCGGCACACAACAATTTTACACGCTAATCCCTCCTACGTACGCATTGGTACCTGTCAAAAAATGGCGTTGGGGTGTAGGAATATCTCCTGAGATGGAGGAGATGGGGGATCTCTAACAGAAGTTAACCACAACGCAGCAGGGCTGCGAGTGGCCAGTTTCAATGGACAAAGGTGTAGACCTCTGTCAGACTTTCAAAACAATGTCTGCTAATAGTCAGTTGCTATTGAAAAAATATTCTAGTATTATATAATAAAATTTGCGATGCTTGTTCACAAATGAAAGAATGTTATATCTCGACTATTAATATTTGTGCTTTTATAAAACTAACGTTGCATTTTAAAAATATTTTTAAATTATTCGTGTAAACTTTTTATTTTGCTTAAATTCAATAATAATATTTTCTTTCTTTAGTAATCATTATTTGCAAATTTATTGACTGGCAGAAATTTCTAATTGTTATAAATATGAATTGAGCTATTATCATTTCCAAAACGTTCATACTATATTCTTTTACGTAATTATTCAACTTTCACAATTATAATCTTTGCTTTTATCTAACAAGAGTTTGCTAGAACAATTTTTAATAAATAATGTTATAATTATCGCTAAGAGAAAAATATTTCAAGGAATTTATGGCATTCGAGAAGGCACTCGATTCAAGATATGATGGTCTACGCCAGTGAGAAGCAGGTCAGTATTGCTGTAAGGATTTCGATGAGGACAAAGAGATCCTTTCCCTTCCCCATCCTTTTTCTTACTTCAAGAACCTCCCTCTTCTGCCATGCCTTGGCAGGCCCGTCATTGCATTAATGTAAGCGCGGCCGCGTCGCGCCACCAAACAACGCAATGGCGAGCTGCAGCTGTCGGATGCTCGCCCTTCACGTAGCTAATGCTTCTCCAAATACAGCGCACAGTACCTCGAGGTACCGCCGAAAATATAGAATACGCAGGTATGTATACAATATGGAAAATAAAAATTTTAAAGTTAAATTTGAACTAACAATAAGCTTCTTCTTTTATCGCTAAATCTATTTAATTTTCTTCAAATAGATCAAATTAATAAAATATTTGATAAATAAAAGAAATTTATATACGTAATTGATATTTCTATAAAAAATTTAATTTTGTATTGTAACATTAAATTTATTTAAATTTGTAAAAATTTTAAACTTAAATGTAATAGATAATTCTATATATAACTTATATAATTCATAAAAATCATCAAATGTATTAGAATTGCTTGTTATACTCAAAAGAAATTGTATATGTATCTTATATTACACTTAAACTGTAAATTACATTTATGTAAATACTTATTGTTACGTAAATTATATAATAAATATTTGTATAAAATGTAATTTTACACAAATATTTTATTAATCTATTTGCTCATTCTTATCAAAACAGAACAGTAAATAATCTCTCAATGTATTTAGACTCAATCTAAATATTATGTACATTATTAATGCAGTCCACATTTTAATTGATATAAAATATTCAGTACTGCAATAAACTTGCAATTCTTTTTCGGACGTTTTAGAGGTTCGTTAACGCCATTGTCGCGACTCACGTTTGCGGCGATTCTTTCTTTCCCGGCGAATTAAGGCGATGCCATCGCGGCAGACCGATCGTTTGTGTACTTTTTGTTTAGTGTGCATCGTTCTCAGCTTCGAGATGCATTCCATCGACAAAGAATTTCGCCATTAAGTGCATTAAAAACGAATTAAAACAGTCAATTGTTGACTGCAATGTATGATATGCATTTTTTCATTTAATTAAGTGTAAAATCGATACAATAAATAGTAAAAAAATAATCTATGACTGCAAAAGTCGTGCTACGGTGATTTAATTTTTTTTCTTATTGGAAAGGTGTGTGACAGTTTACAGAAGTGCGAATAAAATAGAAGCAAGTTCGGGTATCGATCAACGCAGTGCTGTGCAGTTGCACGTGATAGATATATGGATTTTTGTTATTTTAAAGCTTCAAATTGTGTCGAGCAGCATCACGATTAATTTACTTACAACGATTGCCGATCTTGTAGGTACGCACAGATTCACTAACTGCAGATCATTGCGACTCTCATGCAGCGTGACTCTTCCGTTCAATTTTCCCTGAAAGGCCATCAAATATGGAAAAAAATTAAGTTAACCGTTGTACTAACATTTTCAGTTTGCTTATAAAAAGTTATATTATTTTCTATAAGTATATTAAATAATATTTTGCAATTTAGTAATTATTATTTCTTTGAGCACGAATATACGAGTTAACTAATAACAGTTCAGCTACGAATTTTGTCCCCGATTTATAAATCTTTTAATTATTTTACCGTTATTTCACGGGTAGATTTTGCCATTTTTATACTTTATTCAGGCCCACTTATTTCTTACGCGTCGTGGAGCCTGAAGAAACCGGAGGCGGACAGGTTCTTTAGATATGAGTGTATCATCCGCCGATCTGCTTAACCTTAAACAAATTTTTATCGGACGACAGAAAGACAGCTATGTCAAAAACTAAATAGTTAATTGGAGATTCGACAATTACTTGTCGTAAGCCGACCAAGCACAGAATAACATACCTATACTTTTAACAATAAAAAGAATCATGAATAAAGATAGGCACAGAAAATTTATTCGGTTATTCTCTTGTACACAACAATATCTCATCAAAACAAATATCATTTAGCATAGCGTGATTGTTATCAATCTTAAAATATAAATGTAATTACATAATTTCTATTTAGTAGCTAATATAAATGTAATTCATTTTCATTTAGTAGCCATTAATGTTATCGTCAATAGTGTATCAAAACTTGTGAAATAAAATCCAACAATAAGAAATTAAAGGGTTACCGGACCCTGAAAGGAGTAAAAATTATAAAAAATTTGAGGAGTTATAAGTTGTAAATTAACAGGAATTTTTTGTTATGTATGTCTATTAAGTATATTTAACTTGGTGTAAAAAAAATGTTATTCTAAGAAATGGACACAGTGATGTTAATATGCACCATAAAATCTAATTGTTTTATACCAAGATAGTGTTAAACGTACCTACTTAATAAACATACGTAACAAAAAGTTTATACTCTTATTAATTTACAACTTTTTACAACTCCAAATTTTTCCTAATTTTTACTCCTGTCTGGGCCCTGTAATCCCTTAAATAATTTAATTACGCGTATTATTAATTTAGAATTTTTAAAAATTAAATAAATTGTTTATTGCTATTATAAAATTGCTATAATATTAATATTATATACAAGGATATATGTATAATAAACATATATTATAATTTAGGAGCCACTATCTTAACAATAGCTTAAACAATGCAATTTTCATGATTAACTTAAGATTTAAGTATTTTAAATCTTAATTTCATTGCAACACTCATTATTGCCTCAAAAAATTATTAATTAATATTTAATTATTATTAACAAGCAAATTTTAATTGCAAAAATAAAAATCCTTTAATTTCCATAAGCAATAATTTTTTAAGACCAAAATTTAAACATCCAAACGAGATCTGAGGCAGGTACCATCATCATAGAAGGTAAGAAAATAAAAAAAAAAGAAACTGAAGATAAAAGCAACAAAATTTGAAGGGCAGGGGCAGGTACTTGCAGACTTTCGAATAGTCGGTACTAATGATCTAACCACGTGGGGTGCATCAACGCCGGTCGGATCGTGTAGCTTGGCTAAGTGAAAATGCGCGTAGATCCTTCGAAGATACAAGACTCGCCGCCGAGCCGGCCCTCTTCGCGCAGTCTATAGCTCTCTCTATGGGAGAAACAATAAAAACACCAACTCGCAGGACATAATCCCGCAGGATCTGCCATCCATGCACACACTATCTTCCACATATACATGCACATACCAGCCCTACCCGTCATACAGGATGTCTCAAAATACGCAGATTCAAGTATTATGTCTTAGCATTTTTTCTTTTTTCCTATTGGATATTCGTCCTATAAGGGCACGATATTTTAACACTGTACTACCCGAGATACTACCATTCCAACTTCTGAACTCGTTGGAAGACGAATTGTGTATAATCAACTCTCTTCTTTTTGTTCCTTTCCTTGAATTTCCAATTTCTCGTGGAAATTTAAGATAATTATTTGATTTTGTGTAAATTTCTTTTTCTTTCTTTAATGAATATATTTGTGGCACAAAGCAAAATACCTACATATTAAAATTTTTTACTAAATTTTTTCCAATCTATGTTGTTTTTCTTCCATATTGATGTTAGATTAAAGGATTAGTACTATATAATATTTTTATTTTGCGCATGTGCTAGAATGAGAGTGGGGGAATCTTAAAAAAGGTACTTCTCCACGATTGAAACAACAGAACCGAGAAACTTCTAGATCAGAACGCTTGCAATTAAAATGCGACTATTCATTTACCAGATGTTAAATATTTTTAACCCTAGCTCGCCACATTCCGGTCCAGTGGACCGCTGAACGTTTTTCGGTTTTCTAGTTTTCACATATAATAACATAATTTTCTAGTTCCTTATAATAAGTTCAGTTTAATCTCAAATAATTTTCTTGACCAGATCAAGAGACACGGTAGTGTCTCGCGCCAAGTACGCGCGGAGCGAGACAGCCGTGGCTCTATATACGCGACGCGACGAGTTGCGAGTACCCGAGATTTTGAGATCTCGATAACCAGCGAACGGATCGAGTTCTAACTAGGCTTAATGGATAGCTGGGACTAAATTTATATAATAAAAGTATTTTTATTTTTTCCCTACGTGCCGTACGAGCGGAGATATTACGATACATAGGCTCAATAGGCTAGAATTATGTGCTTTTTATGTGCTTTCAAATGCCTCAAACAAAATTAGTCTATCTGTAATAGTTTAAAAGATATACGCAAAAAAGATCCATATACTATTAATATAAGAATAAAGTACCAGTTATAATACAGATAGCTAATTGGTTTTAGTCTTAAATGTTCCTTAATTTATGTGCTTTCAAAATATGTAGAATAAGAGTTTTGTGCTTGTCCCCTTCAGCCGACAAACCTCCTTGAAAGTGAGCACCTCATACGTACAAGAGTAAAGTACCAGTTAAAATACAGATAGCGAATTGGTTTTAGTCTTAAAATGTTCCTTAATTTATGTGCTTTCCAAATATGCACAACGAGATTTCCGTGCTCATCCCCTTCGGCCGACCCGAACGTTAGTACCCCATACGTACAAGAGTAAAGTACCAGTTATAATACAGATAGCTAATTGATTTTAGTCTCAAAATGTTCTTTAATTTATGTGCTTTCAAAATATGTAGAATAAGAGTTTTGGCTTGTCCCCTTCAGCCGACAAACCTCCTTGAAAGTGAGCATCCCATCAGCTAAAAAGGATGAGCACAAAAATCTTATTCTGTATATTTTGAAAGTACATAAATTAAGGAACATTTTAAGACTAAAACCAATTCGCTATCTGTATTTTAACTGGTACTTTACTCTTGTACGTATGGGGTGCTCACTTTCAAGGTTTGTCGGCTGAAGGGGACAAGCACAAAACTCTTATTCTACATATTTTGAAAGCACATAATTAAGGAACATTTTAAGACTAAAACCAATTAGCTATCTGTATTATAACTGGTACTTTACTCTTGTACGTATGGGGTACTAACGTTCGGGTCGGCCGAAGGGGATGAGCACGGAAATCTCGTTGTGCATATTTGGAAAGCACATAAATTAAGGAACATTTTAAGACTAAAACCAATTCGCTATCTGTATTTTAACTGGTACTTTACTCTTGTACGTATGGGGTGCTCACTTTCAAGGAGGTTTGTCATAGGATAAGTGTAAAATTTTCAATTCAGATACGTCATCATCGTCCCAGATCGTAACTTTCGCAGTCTCGCCACGGCGCGCGGCGCAGCACTGTAGTGTCTGAGATTTTGTCCAGTTCATGTCCTTGCCGTTATGCGATGCGGCGCTGGCGTTAGTTCGATCACATGTGATGTGACACATGTAAACATAACCATAAAGCGACCCATACACGTCGCGAGTCCGGCTCGGCTCGGTTTCTGCTCGTTCGTGGGTGAGATGTTACGAGACGGGCTCGGCGTCCGACAAGCCAAATTTCGGGACTATTTGGGAGTGTGTGTGTGGTGAAAAACGTTTGAGTCCGGCTCGCGAGTCAAACTCGTACATTGGGCCGCTTCAGACGTCCGCGTCGTCGAGAAATATTCCGTCCGCGTCGTCGCGTCCGAACACTCCGAACGGAGTACATGAGTGCTAGAGTGACAGAGTTCGCGCCTTGTGGATGGCCGGTTCCTGGGATACACCCTGAGCGAGGATGGCGAGGTTATATCTATCGTACGTATTGCTCTTTCTCGCGGTCACGCTCGCGTTCCACGCTCGCGTTCCCCGCTCGCGTTCCCCGCTCGCGTTCTCTCTCTCTCTCTCTCTCTCTCTCTTTTTCTCTAATAATGACTATCGAATATATCTGATAAAATTAAATCTAAATTTTTTTTGTATTATAACACAAAAATTATATCTGACAGTGACATCCTCAATTAAATGTGCAGTGTAGTTTGTATTATAAATTATTAATTGCCTTATTTTGTTAACAAACTTTACTATACATATATTATCTACTATAACATTCTGCCAATAGCATCGTACATGCCAAATTCTGTATCAAATCTGTTTTTCTGTCGACAAAATTTATTTAAAGCAAACACTGCATAATGTGCTCTCGACAAACTTGACTTTGCCTAATATATTCATATAGTTTTTACGTCTTAATTTTTTAAATAATTTATAAATTTATACAAACTACACTGCACATTTTAGGATATCAAACTCAGATATAATTCTTATAAGTTATAATACAAAAAATATTTACATTTGATTTTATCAGATATAAATGTCGATGTCGATAGACATTATGGCATTTGATGTATCTAACAAAAAGGGGTGATATCCGTACAAAATTACCTTTTACAAAAAGGTACAAAAAAGACGCCAAGCACGCGTGGTGTACCTTGAAAAAATCGAAGTAGTTATCTTTGTACCTCGAAAAAATCCAAGTAATATCTTTATCTTGAAAAAATCGAAGTAATATATTTATTACAAAAAAAAAAGAAATGATATCTTTAAATTATGCGCCAAATAAATATATATTATATCGACAAATAACTATTGTTCTTTTAAAAAATGTATTCCCATTAAAGTGAAAAAATTAATATAAAATGTGAAAAATTTTAGTGAAAAAAACTTGGCGCTGCAAAATTTTAAAATATTTGAAAGCAATAAATAACTAATTTAATATATTAAATTAATAATTACAATGTGAATGTAGAGACTTTCACACATTAATTTAAAGTACTTTTTCCATTTATAGAAGTTGTTTTATTAATATATATTATTATGTTTAGCAGCGCCAAGTTTTTTTCACTAAAATTTTTCACATTTTATATTAATTTTTTCACTTTAATGGGAATACATTTTTTAAAAGAACAATAGTTATTTGTCGATATAATATATATTTATTTGGCGCATAATTTAAAGATATCATTTCTTTTTTTTTTGTAATAAATATATTACTTCGATTTTTTCAAGATAAAGATATTACTTGGATTTTTTCGAGGTACAAAGATAACTACTTCGATTTTTTCAAGGTACACCACGCGTGCTTGGCGTCTTTTTTGTACCTTTTTGTAAAAGGTAATTTTGTACGTATATTATAAACATCTTATTCAGACATCTTATTCTGCATTTTCAATATCTACATTACAAGCTTAAAAATAATTAATTAGAATAAAAATGACAATGCAACAAAGTCGATCGAGCGGTCTCACGGGCCGGAGTGTGGCAAATCTAAGTGTGGCTAGCTAGGGGGTTAAATAAAAGTAAAATCAATTGTTCACAACAAACATCGTCGCTAGTATTCACTGAAATAAATTGTTTTTTTTTCGTGTTTGTTCGCGTTTAATTATTTTTGATCAAAATTCTGCTTTCTTTTATTGTGATACGTACTTAATCCTAATGCTAAAATGTTGCACGATGCTGCTCGAATAAACGTTGGTAAGCAAGAATATACTATTTGCCGTTTATTTTTTTGAACTGCCTGAAGCGAGATGTCGAATCGTTTATTTATTTATGATCTTTACAAGCCCGTCTCTTTCTTGCGCAATGTGTTGAGATACACATGCAAGGATACTTCTCGAAAACATTTTATGGAGAGTAATTTGGGAAAAGACTTTAGGGCGGACATTTCGTTTTCCTTACTTATCTTTTTCCATACTTGATAATTACGTAACAAACTCGATTCTTCTAATGACAGATGCAAAAGGTTTCATTACGAGTAGAAAAGCCTATAAATTTGGTATTGAGTAAATATATAGATATTCAATCTTTTAGTCCTAAACTAAGAAAACAAATGTTAATATAAACTATAAATTATACCCTCGAGAAATATTGCGTTTATTACGATAAAAAATATATAAAAAACATGATAGTAATTACAAACTTGTAAAACATTTTAAGCAATATTCATAAAACAAAGGATAATTGTAACATTAAGTTACAAAAGTAACCTTTCAAAATTATCAAAAGAATATCTGTCTTACAATGTTCAAAACTTTTATACTTGTTTTAAGAATTTATCTGATCTATACACATTGTTTTTATAGTCTTATGGTAAACTTTAATTTCTTTTCAGGAAATACTTATATAAACAATTCAATATTTTTTCGTTTGTTTTAACATAGAAGTCTGTTTTTTATATCAATGCAATTATTTCGCGAAAACAAGGACGCTACAAAAAAAGTTCCCCCTTTTGGTCATATAACGGTAAATATAAATATCAAAATCATAAATATATCAGATAAAGAAATATATTAAATATTCAATGCACACACACACACACAAATTCTATTGCAAATTTCGAAGATCTGCTGTTTATCCAGCGTTAACGAGTTACAGAATAGACCTACTAGGTTGACGTCGCGCCATGATCGGATATTATAGTGACAGTCGGTTGTCGCGGTTTTGCCAACGTTGGCCCGTGAATCGGTATCGGGGAAGAATCGGCTAGCCACCCTTGGGTCGACGTCGCGCCGCGATCGGGTAGTGATAGTCGGTTGCCATGATATCGCCAACGTCGACCCGTAAGGGCTCAGACACAATGCGAGGAATAAGGAACAAGGAATAGATATTAATAGTCGCATCCTTTTCCAATGCACGTCTATTAAAAAAAGATGCGACTATGAATTCTATTGCTTGTTCCTTATTCCTCGCATTGTGTCTGAGCCCTAAGTCGGCATCGGGCAAGAATCGGCTAGTTTCACTTGGGCCGACGTCGCGCCGCGATCGAATAATGACAGTCGGTTTGCCGTGATATGGCGGCCAATGTCGGCCCGACGTTTTACGTCGGACAAAAGTCGGCAAACCTTACCTGGTTATGTATAAACGTGGTTTCTTCAAAGGTAATTTTCTTTGCAACTTTTCAATTACTGAAAGATATAGGAATACATTCTGGTGAATTTATCTCTTTTTTTTTATTCCTCTTTCTTCCTTTACGTGAGATGTCGTTGCATTCTTCCATTCTTATACTATTTAGTAAAATAAGTTTCTCGAAAAATCAAGAAACGGTAAGAAAAGACTATACGAAAGAAAATGTACGTGAATATGCCGAGAAAATATTTTAAAACCTTACAATTGTGACTAAACCAGTCTTTGAAGGTTTCTTAGTGTGGTTCTATACCTGCCGATCCTTTTGTACCCTGTACATAATCTTTCGTAAACCTTTACACTAGGGGATTGACCTCTTATGACTGACCTTGGCATACGTTTTGTGAAGGTCATTACCCCCGATAGGAAAAGATTTCTAAAATTATATGACGAAAATTATATGGCGAATTATCTTACAATTAGCGGAATATTTGAAAAATTAAATTTGAACAGAAATTGCATAATAATTGAGAAATATATTATGTGTTATATAACTATCATTATACGGTACCACATGGGGGTTTCCAACTTTCCACGCAAAGTGAAAACAGTGAGGTTTACCCCACCCCGCCCCCTGCAAATAAATCGCAGTGTTCTAAATTCGGTAAAGTTTTACAATTAGGGCCCCAACGAGAAATCAATCGCCACTTAAATATGTTGTAGGGGAGGTCTTTCTGAGTAATTCTACGCAAGAAAAAAGTGGGGGACGGCATTGGTTTAGAAGATATAGCAAATTGAAATTTGCTTAATCAACAGTTATTTTGAGTATTTGAGATATATATATAAGAGACTAATATACCAAAGTACATGCGTGGACAGAGGAGCGTATTCCACAGGGGCGGGGGGAGGGTGGACCTCGCTTTACAACTTACAAAGTACATGCGTGGACAGAGGAGCGTGTTGCACAGGGGCCGGGGTGGGTGGACCTCGCTTTACAAATTGTAAGTTGAAGCGAGGTTTATCCCGTACAAGGGGGGTGCGGGTAAGAGGGCGAACCCCCCCCCCCCCCCCCCCGCACCGCCCGACCCTGTGGAACACGCTCCTCTGTCCACGCATGTACTTTGCAGGTTTTAAAGCGAGGTCCGCCCACCCCGACCCCTGTGGAACACGCTTTTCTGTCCACGCATGTACTTTGTAAGTTGTAAAGCGAGGTCCCTGTATAGGGTGGACCTCGCTTTAACTTACAAAGCGCATACTTATAAAGCGCGTCACTAACCTATAGGTTATTGGCGCGCTTTACAAGTATGTGCTTTGTATGTGCTTCAACTTACAAAGCGCATACTTATAAAGCGCGTCACTAACCTATAGGTTTATAATATCTAATAAAAAGCATTAAAATTCTGAAATTTCAATTTGCTATATTTTCTAAACCAATGCCGTCCCCCACTTTTTTCTTGCGTAGAATTACTCAGAAAGACCTCCCCTACAACATATTTAAGTGGCGATTGATTTCTCGTTGGGGCCCTAATTGTAAAACTTTACCCTAAATTCTTTTCTGATTTAATTCCAATTCAACTCCGGCATATGAAAAGCACATAGCTAAATATTGAATTGCGAAAATTTTCTTTAAAAACATTTTTGTTATAAAAAATAATTTGCAGAAAAACCTAGAGTTCATGTATTTTAAAATTCCTTTTACACAAGAGAGTGTTCATGTATTTTAAAATTCCTTTTACACAATATATAAAATTAGTTTTTTTTTAACTTTTTATACTTTTTGTGAAATAAAAGACGGAATAGTTTTTGGGAAGTGTACATATCTCCTCTAATCGCTATATAGCCTTTAGTGGATGTAAACTGTGCAACGTTAATATACCGTAATCGTAGGCCAGTCACGCAACATAGATCGCACTACCGCAAACTCTTCAAATTATAGCAGGGTGTCATGATGGAATACGTTTTGGCGATTGCATCCGTGCCCGCGGGTGCCGCTGAATAATGTTCGCGGCCTAAGCCTGTATAAAATCATCCAATTAACCATTTATTGCCCATTTTTGCTAAGCTGGGAGATGTTCTCATAAATGTAGAGATTTTTTTGTTCTTATCATGAATTTTTTAGAGCAGTAATAAAAGTTTAATCCCTTGCAAAATCTTCATAATTTAATGATAACAATCATGACAATTTTGGACTTATTAAAAATAAAAATTAAAAAATAAAATCTGTCACTTTTTTCTTGCTTTCTATTTCCATTTTTCAGAGCGTGATATACAATATTGCTATCATATTGCTATTGTCACTACCAAATATTGAAATCACCTGCGGGCGGGAATAGCTCGTACCGCTCGTAGCGCATTGCGCTAAACGATGTTTCTGCTAACGTTGTATTAAAGTATGTAAAACTTGTCGCCGCTCAATTACATCTCGGTAAATTAACGGCACGCACGTCCGCCTCATTACTCATTATTATGATTGCCGATACAATCGGAACCGTGCAATTTCCAGCCGGTCGGAGCTAGTTGCGCGTATGCGTCGTGCTGCAGCGTTTAATTTGAAGTGTAATCGCTAATAACGTCAAGGCTCAAAGATAATAGACGGTGAAAAGGGAGCAAATATAGATGCGGCACAGAGGTAGAACGCGGAAAAGGCAAGGCACAGAAGAAGAACTCGGCACGAGTATCGCATCAAAGCCGAGCAGTTTAATAATGGCCCATTCTCTCCCCCCGTTTTCCCTCAACCTCTCTTTCTGAAAAGTTGCAACATGTGGTTAACGGCGCGAGAGGCACCCTTCTGCAACCGTCGGATTGCTTTCCTAAGGGCGCTCTTTTAAGCTGATTTATTTATGTACTGATATACTGTGACGTAACACGGATATTTGCTTAGCAATAATTTGTTAATATTATGAATAATTAACGCTAATTGTCTACTTTCGAGACGTTAGCTCGTAGTTAACCGTGACATGACGACGGGTGCGTGATGTAACGTACGTGTATGCTCCTTTTTTTCGGTGTCTTCGCCAGATGCGCACGCGGTGCACATGCACGTTGTAGGTATTTCACGTCATACGAATAAATGCGATACAATGATGAGTCTAAGGGATGATTGGCAGAATAAAAAGAGAGTGGAGAGAAAACGGAGGGAGAGAAGTCACGCAACGAGCACAAATGTGTCTACGTGATGCACAACCCCTGTCCATGGATTATCGTGATCAGATCGCACACTCTTTCGTGGAAAACAGGATCATGCAAGCCGCAAAGTAAAATTTCAGTTGTGACAGTTGCTGTACAAAAGCAAAACGTGACCATGAAAAGGGAGTGGTGTATCGAAACGAGACAGTAATGCATGACGTGACGCATTATTTGTATGAAATATCTTCTGTTAGAACCTTCCACGTTTATTTCATTTATAAAACGTGCATTTATATAGAATACGAAGTTATATAAAAATTTTGTTTATAAGATATGTCACACACACACACACACATAAAATATCACTTAAAATTATCTGCAAGTTTGACATAAGCATTGAGAGATGAGAGATATATTGCAGTGCACTCACGAGATAGAAGATAAAATATGGAACTAAAACATTCTGTTCATGTAAAGGAGATGGGAGGGAGGGTTATTTATATATTAATAATTTTCTAAGCTAGTTAATTACACAGTAAAAACCTACATTTTACAGTGCTTATAGTAAGAAAGTGAAACAAGTTTCACCCGATAAATACCAACGGTAACATTTGCAGGCGGCAACGTACAGATACAGACGTCGCGTCGGCGATAACGCAAAATTGCGCTTGGTGCCGATATGTCAGCAACGACGAAAGTCGTTTCTCCACGCTCGGACACGTGTATTTAATTTAATTGACCCATAATTACACCTACCGATAAGACTCGCCCTAGATGCCTCGGGCGTTTTTCCGTGCATTCGCGCAACTCGATTAAACGAAGCTACGTGCTGCAACCGATAAGTTATACATATACTTACAATTAGTGGGGATTTTAGAACTTCGGAAGTTTCAAGAGAACACATTAATACCGTTATTAGAATTTCTAACTCAAGAGAATTGTAAAGTGTATATACTAAAGTACATTTATACATATATATATAATATTACTGTATTTTATATATTTTGTTTCACTCTGTTTTCTCCTTGAATTTACACAGAATAGCATATATTTTTCTGACATTATTCCATTCAATATCGTCATTACAAAAGTTAACTTATAAATGTGAAAAATTAAGATGCGCAAAACAATCTGCCTGACAATCGTATCAAGCCGGCTCCAGATACGTTTGGCGAGTGAACGCATCGTCTGGAGCCGGCTTCAGATGTACTTATAATACGCGGCAATTTTACGACATATTGCGTAATTTATATTGCGGTCGCAACGTGGCCGAGAAAAATTGCGAACAACGGTGATTTGTCGCGAGATCAGAAAAAAAAATAGAAATGATTAAACAAGCGACGCGATGAGCGGATGTGAGAGAAGCATTTAGTCGCATTAGCGCCGCTATGAAATCGCCACTCGCGCCATGGACCGCGTCACAATCAGTTGCGATCGGCGGCGCAACGGTCCAATGCGTTCGCGCCCGCGCCGTCCTTAATTACAATCGCAAATGAGACGGGGAACGGATAATTGCCGTGCATGTCGTAAGTCGCTACAATGTTGTCCAGCGGGTATCCCCTGCACCCCCTCGCTAAAACAATCCTACACGTAAGGAATATTATGTATGTGCAACTGGAAAGTGCATTCCGACAGGGACTTCGGCTACTTTTATTGGACCAAGCGATGCTAATTTGATAATTTAATTGAATCCGATGACACAATTAATTAATGTATCAGTCTTTATACACGTACAAACGTGTTTCAATAAATATAAACATTATATACTAATTTTATTCATTGCGACAGCGACGTGAGAAACGTAGGAACGTTATGTTAAATTTAATTAAAGTTTTTGCATAAAGAAAAATTTGAATTATTATATTAATATTTTTATACGAGTAATACAGCTTCCAAACTGTAAAACTATATTCTTGTACTTATAATTAACTGTTTATATATGTATAATTAAATATATTTAATTACAATATACCTAAATTATATATAATAAAACTAACCCTACGTCTGGTGTATGACGTCGCTTCTTAATTTATTACATGGAATGACATTTTTGTGATACAAACAATGTGAGAATATTTTCTCGCAGTTTTTGTTATTTTTGTATGAAACAAGATCCGTTGACATTTACCGTGATATTCCGGTAAACTTCCAACTTAAGAAAACATCTGTACGTTTTATATTAAGAAACTCAGACTCTTCTTTTAGCAATATGTTATTAATACCTTGCCTCTGCGCGCACGCGCGTGTGTGTTCCCGATAAAATACATGGGGGATCATTTTACAAATAATATAATAACGTATTTTCCTCGCGTGACATTATTGAAAAATAAAAATAATTACCGGCCTATATATGGCACAAATACCCAAGGTCGATTGAACCTGACCGCTAATTTCCGTCTTTAATGGATACAAAATGCGTCACATGGATAGTGCATAAAATCGACAAACGTAGATTCTTTATTAGCAAACTTTATTATCATTTATGCGTGCTGCGATCGCTTACACGGAAAGTACATTTCCACGGCTACAGCCCATCGATCAATGCGTCTACAACGGACACTTTGCGGTGCTGACTTCCGCGTTTAACTAGCATCTATATTTAGACATTTACCACGATGGAGAAATTTCACTCGTAGACCGACTCAATAGGCTAGAATTATGTGCTTTTTATGTGCTTTCAAATGCCTCAAACAAAATTAGTCTATCTGTAATAGTTTAAAAGATATACGCAAAAAAAGATCCATATACTATTAATATAAGAGTAAAGTACCAGTTATAATACAGATAGCTAATTGGTTTTAGTCTTAAAATGTTCCTTAATTTATGTGCTTTCCAAATATGCACAACGAGATTTCCGTGCTCATCCCCTTCGGCCGACCCGAACGTTAGTACCCCATACGTACAAGAGTAAAATACCAGTTATAATACAGATAGCTAATTGGTTTTAGTCTTAAAATGTTCCTTAATTTATGTGCTTTCAAAATATGTAGAATAAGAGTTTTGTGCTTGTCCCCTTCAGCCGACAAACCTCCTTGAAAGTGAGCACCCCATACGTACAAGAGTAAAGTACCAGTTAAAATACAGATAGCGAATTGGTTTTAGTCTTAAAATGTTTCTTAATTTATGTGCTTTCCAAATATGCACAACAAGATTTCCGTGCTCATCCGCTTCGGCCGACCCGAACGTTAGTACCTCATACGTACAAGAGTAAAGTACCAGTTATAATACAGATAGCTAATTGGTTTTAGTCTTAAAATGTTCCTTAATTTATGTGCTTTCCAAACATATAACAATATTTATGTAAAAAATACTAATTTCAAAAAAGTGAGAACTTTACTCTTGTAAGTATAGTGTTGCTTACTTTCAGGAAGATTTATCAGCTAAAAAGGTTGAGCACAAAAATCTTATTCTGTATATTTTGAAAGTACATAAATTAAGGAACATTTTAAGACTAAAACCAATTCGCTATCTGTATTTTAACTGGTACTTTACTCTTGTACGTATGGGGTGCTCACTTTCAAGGAGGTTTGTCGGCTGAAGAGGACAAGCACAAAACTCTTATTCTACATATTTTGAAAGCACATAAATTAAGGACCATTTTAAAACTAAAACCAATTAGCTATCTGTATTATAACTGGTACTTTACTCTTGTACGTATGGGGTACTAACGTTTGGGTCGGCCGAAGGGGATGAGCACGGAAATCTTGTTGTGCATATTTGGAAAGCACATAAATTAAGGAACATTTTGAGACTAAAATCAATTAGCTATCTGTATTTTAACTGGTACTTTACTCTTGTACGTATGGGGTGCTCACTTTCAAGGAGGTTTGTCGGCTGAAGGGGACAAGCACAAAACTCTTATTCTACATATTTTGAAAGCACATAAATTAAGGAACATTTTAAGACTAAAACCAATTAGCTATCTGTATTATAACTGGTACTTTACTCTTGTACGTATGGGGTACTAACGTTCGGGTCGGCCGAAGGGGATGAGCACGGAAATCTCGTTGTGCATATTTGGAAAGCACATAAATTAAGGAATATTTTAAGACTAAAACCAATTAGCTATCTGTATTATAACTGGTACTTTACTCTTATATTAATAGTATATGGATCTTTTTTTGCGTATATCTTTTAAACTATTACAGCATAAAATAATACACCGTAATTAGACACGCGGCATTCGCGCAGAGGTTTCACTCGCAACATTTGCATTTCGATATTTGTGCACTATTGCCCCCGATACTCGCTCCGGCAACTAGTTCCACTAAACCTTCGGTCTCATTATACCTTCGTTATTATATTATCGTTGTTACTTATATTTGGATAGAGATCAGATTGGATAAAATTTCCGATATTTTCACGTCGTCGCGCGTACAATTTCTAATTAATCTCGGCTGCTTTGTGCTTTAGAACGCCGATGTTCGATCGATCGCGTTGTAATGGATTTCTGTTAGCGCTTTCCGTCGCCATACAATTGCACTTGCATTTGGCATCTGTCGACGTTTCTATGGAATTAATGCATGCTATCGTTTACAAAACATATTTGCGAAATTCTTAAAATATACATTTGCTCAGGCATACAGTTATTGCAAAATTAGATAAAAAATATGATAATAATTGTAACAAAATAACACAACCTAAAATAAATTGCAACATATGTTACTATTTAATTTATTATTATAATTTTGTTTGCAGTGTGATTGCTATTATCGTATATACCAATAAATTATTGCCTAAGCAAATATACATTATGCTTTATTTTTGTTTTTTCCAACAATAAAAAGACTATAACAAATAATAAATCGATTGTGTTATTTCTTGCTTTGCTATAAGAAAAATAAAACTAACTATTATAATTATCTATACATATATTACCTTTTTTTTCGCTAATGAAAATATATTATACTTGCGCATCATATTTTATATATAATTACTTTCTGTATAGTAACTGTTTAAAAGATTATATTTCAATCTTACATAATAAGAAGGTAGACAAAACTAAAATCAGTTTCAAGATTACTCGGTAATTACAAAGTACTATTGAAATACTTAAAATACAAATATATTAAAATACGATAAAAATATGAAATCCATTGGTTGCGCCTCAAATAAGTTTCTACGTATAATGCGATTAGTCGTCAATACTTAATTGAAACATGTGAACGACTAATTGTTTATCGATGTATTTCTGTTGACACCTTTCTTTAGGATGGAGTCGCTTCTACACACGATGTATGTATATTTGTACTTTCGCCAATTCGCAAAAGTTTCACTTGTTAGACTGGTATAAATCATTTCTGTATTTCTTTTCTGCGCATTATTGGCTTTGCATGAAAAAACAACTGTGTATTGATTTATTCTCATGTGTCAGTAGGGAATACCAAGTGCGTAATACTTTCTAACAAATCTTTGTAATTAGTCCGTAAAATTAAATTTAAATAACGTATTCAGTATGAAAGTTTAATGAAATGTCGGGATTCATCGTGAAATTTATATGATAATGTATTATAGAATTTTTGCATAATGTAGTGACAAGCATATGACTTTTTTATGCAAGACATAATTCACACATATATTCAAATAATACACACACACACAAACACTTCGTGTGTAAAATAGAATATCGTACTTTGAACCAAAAATTATTTTACAATGCGATTTATTCAGCTTCTTATTCTTCTGATGATCACTTATCATTTACGCGATTGCCTTCAAGATATCGAAGAAATATTATTTTTATTCTGAATTAAAAAATGACTCATCAGCCTTACCGAGTATAACGTTACGCTTCCTTAGCTACGCGTGACATATGAACTTCAATAGCAAAGTGTGACGAGACTTTTTATATTTATGTTTTTTTGTTTTAATGTTTACAAAATCGCACTACCCGTATTTATTACGTGATGTCGTATCGTAAGTCGACACCTTGCGGCAAGCTGGGACTAGAAAAAAAACCATGCTGTCAGCATGAAGATGCGCAGAAATAATCCAACGGATATCACAGCATGCTCAGCATCTACCGTCGTATATCGTAAAGAGTTACACGCACATATATGGTCTATCAAAGACCATCCGAGAGCCACGATTTCCGGGAATAACAGAAGACTACGGTCTACTATTCTCGGTCACTTTGAAACAAGGTTTTTGGAGAGAGAGGAGCCGAAACTAGAGCGAGGGAAACGAAGATAGAGAAAAGGAGGGCGAGAGATAGAGCGAGAAGGAAAGGACGAGGTTGGGCAGGGCCCGGGTAATGAGTATAATCAAAATGGTTTAGTCGAGAGAGAGAGAGAGAGAAAGAGAGAGAAAAGCCCCAGCCGCGAGCTATACCTTACCAGTGTACACGACCATGCATTTGAATTTGAATTTCAAGCCAACTTTGCCATAATGTTCATTGGTCACGAAGGAGCCATCTGGTGGACGAACAAATTACGGGTTACTATCCATTCTTTTCCTACTCGTCTCTAGCTGCATTATTGTTCGAATAGAATCACGCTTTGGTCTAGTCCTCTTTATGTGTGTACGCGGCTCGGTGGGATAGATATCGCAAGTCCGTGAACGTCCTCACCGCAGATGTTTTGCCAACGTCTGTTTTGATGATCTTTTGATCTTTTTGCTCCAGCTTAGCTATCGGCAGACTTCCTCCTCGGCGTGTGCAGACTGATGTTGGCGGCGTCCTGCTTGACCTTCCGTCAATCCTTCAGGACCCGAGGCCACCAATTCAAGGATACAAATTTTATTTTGAAATAAAATAGATAAATAGAAAATATATTTTTTATATAAATTTCGGTAGATACATTTGGCACTGCATTCGTCACACGTCGATGGATGCTGTTATTATACTTGATGCACACCCTATTTTGATGCATAGCCCTTCTTATCACTTTACGCATAACTCACATATCTCCATATTCTTAGCATATTTAATCTTCATATTAAAGAGAAAGAAAAAACCAAACTGCCCTCTTGAGTAACATAGACCTGCTACGTTAGCAACGTGAAAAAGTTTGCCTGAAGAGTTGTAATACCTGAGGTAAATTTTGAAAATGTCAAGTCATAGAAATGTTTGAATACATCTTCTCAAATAGTACTGTTAGAAATAGTTTGGCTATTTTATATGTTAAAAGCGTCAGAATAAAGAGCAGTGTGACGGCGAGCAGGAAGAGGGGTTAAAAGTAAAATTAGCCTACCACTGAGAAAATCTCTTTGAAATAAATCGGGACTACAATACAGTTTTATAGTTTCCGCTAATGGTTTCTGACCGTTCCAAACCCTTAAAATATTTTCCAGTTTCAAACTTTCCAACTAGTCGGAATTCTTTTATTTACAAGTTTGTATAACAAAAACTTTACGTTGACAGAAATTAATTTAATTATAGTGAATTATCCTAGACAACACGCTTGTACTTAACTACGGTTTAAAAACGTCTTTCTTAAAATGTAATCGAGACTCTTCGAATAGACGTCTAAAAGTTATTATAAAACATTTTTTGAAACATGCACAGATATTTATATTATCAACTATAACATTTATCGAATAAAATACGTATGACATTGCCAATTCGGATATAACATGTAGCCTATAAAAATATTTACTGCTAGCTAATTTGATACTGAGATATTTTATATTATATAGTGTCATAATAACACAATTAAGGCGAAAATGTTCGGAAACACGTTAAGAAGAGGAAGAATACGTGACAGAATGGGATTATTTGATACATCGGTATATCAATGATTTAATACTTACATAGGTAACTTTACTAACGACAAAATCGCGATCTCTGTTGTAATATATATAGATTGTTATCAATGTTGTGTAAATATTAAATAATAATAATTATTTATACACCGATTTATCAAGTAACACTAACTCCTCTTTCGTATTTTTCTTCTTGTTAACGCGTTTCCATATTATTAATTTTTATTTTACAATATGTATAAATAATGGTCCAAAGTGAAACGTCTACACTTTTAGATGTAATGTCAAATTATACCTCTATTATATCATATCCTGTCATATTATATATTTGAGTTATTTTTAACCATTCTTTAACTGCTTCTACTTGATATGTAGTAAATTTAACTAAAATAATGTTAATTTAACTAAACCAATGGAATTAAAATAATACTGTTTTGTAATAAAATAATAAATTTTGACACACATGGCAGTTAAAAATAACAAAATGTTATTTAACTCAAGATATTGGTTTAAATTTCATCCTTTAATATTTAACAGTGCATAAGACGCTTTAATCGTTTTAAATTCATCTTCAAGACATCATAAATCGGGCCATAAGATGTCGTTAAGACGTTATAATGATAGTTTTATAAGACGCCTTATACAAGTATAAGATGTCTTTTAGACGTCATAATATTCTCTGGGATTATTATTAAATAAAATTAATTATCAAATTTATAGCAATGCAGAGAGAGTATAATTTACACAATTGCAGTTATAAATATTGAATTTGTGACATTAATTACTTTATTTTAATTAAAATTGAAAAGTATTTATTTTAATTAAAGTTGTTCATTTATTGATGAGAATACAAAACGCATAGTGACACACAGCATTGAATTATTTAATTACGTCTCGTACTATTTCATGATATAATTGATATAACATGATATAATTGATATAACACATATAATCAAAATATCTATTAATTAACAACAAATATTAAAATTTTATCATATTGCTATGTTTGTTCATTATTTGTTTCCATACGATACCAGTCAGCAAATAATATAACAATAGTAACATTAAATTTTGGTTACACACATAATATTTAAAATCTTTTAAGTAAAACATTCATATATAAAGGCGTAAACTAAGACTCATTAGATGTTGCAGCATGATTTTTAACATAATATAGCTACAGTGTATGTGTATTTACACTGTGTCCGTTACTTTTAAAAGCATTAAGATTCATATTTGAAAAAATCACCCAAACAGTGAGACACAAACAAAAAAGTATCGCCAAGAACGTTGCAACGTCCCTTTATTAATAAGCACTAATCCATAGCACGATGTCGGAAGAATACAACTTTCTTTAGGGATCGACGTTATAGTTTACGCTTTGTAAATAAAGTCTTTAAGCTTTTCCAAATCAGTGGCGCATGTCTCATGTTGATTACCCTTTCTGTACCTTATTGTATGCACGCAACCCCTTAAATCGCATTGCAGCTTTCAGCTGTTACTACAACAACTATATCGTCTCTCAAACATTGCAAATCCAATGCTTCATAAAATCACCCCTGATTTAGGATCGTTTCTTTCTGATTACATAACTACGTTGTTCGTGGCGATCATTTATTGTCTGCTTAAACATCTGTGTATAATACGAAATTTCTTTCGTAATGGTTACATGGTTAATGGTTACTGGTCGTGTCGCGATTTAACGATAGAATGACGTGATCCGTGTATTTCCGCCTATTAATTTTTCTAAGACGATGGTCTTTCGCAGGTACTATATTTTCCCTTCGTAAGAAAGGAAACGAGGCAATGTAATTCGAGCAAACGGCTCTGCACACACACACACACACACACACAGAGCCCTTACGCTCTCTAAATACTTAAATAACGTCCGACAAACCCTTATAACATCGTGTTCCCTCTTGCGGATTAAGACGTTAGGCATGTCGAAAAAAAAAGAGAAAGTATAAGTATTCGTTCTGTCAAACGTCTTCACGGTCTAAGGTCTCCACACACACATTTCCGTAACAGTAAGGTTTCGACCAATCGCGTTCCTCGATTCGGCCGGTTACGGTTAAGCTCATGTCAGACTACGTATCGCAGCTCGTCTGTGATTGGCTGAATTCCGATCCGCGATCCGCAATCTCAATCCAATCCGCGTCCGCAATACATAGTGTGACACGGGCTTTACGAATGGCCGATTGGTCGAAACCTTAAGCCCCGGACACAATGCCAGGCAACAGGCAATAGGAATAGGAATAACATAGAGTCGCATCCTTTTTCAATACAGTGTATTAAAAAAGGATGCGACTATGTTATTCCTATTCCTATTGCCTGTTGCCTGGCATTGTGTCTAGGGCTTTACTGTCACTGTTACGGAAAACTGTGTGTGGAAGCCTTTACGGTGTGTTCAGTAAGTACGCAGTGGATGATGCAACAGTAACCGATTTAATGTACAGTACTGCCAAATATCTAAATGTTTAATTTAAAGGCATTCATTCTAGACAATTCAATAAACGTAAGAGCAAATTTTATTGATATATTTATGTAAATAAAGAGGAAAAAAACGAATCAAAACTGTAGGTGGACAAGATTGCAAATAATTCATAATAATCAAAATTATTATAAATCTATTAAATAAAAGCATTTGATATGCAATGAGAACTAGATGTAAGTGCAATGCTTTTTAGATATCGATTATAATGCAAAATTTTTTTTAGGTTTTTTAGGTCTTATTAATCAACAACTTACATATTTGGGACTGAACGTCGCGATACTTTTTTTTTTGCTTTACTGGCTTAGCTGAATCAAATCGGATCATATAATGATCAACCGATCACATATGCAAGGAGCACAAGTCATAGTAAAGAAGCATATATGTACGATATTTATATGATAATTAATTTTTTTTATTTTTCAAGTTTTTATATATATCGTATTAAATTTCTATAATCTACCTACAGGTAACGAGCAAGGAGCACAATCTCGAGGAACGACCGTCGTTTACGGCGAATATTTTAATCGCATTTGCCTCTTGGTCCGATACTTCTAGGACTATCATGTATCCCATCCGGACTGACCGCATTCTCATCCGCGTGACGTCAGCATCGAAAAGAATCTTTTTACCGCGCGTAGAGGAAGCTCATGAATTTGCGCCTGGCTACATGTCGGCGCGACGGCCTTAAAAATTCCCGATGTTCGTTTATGGCCGGCTAATTAGATTTTTATCTTCATTAACGGCCCATCCGGCAAATCCAGTCCCGTGAATCGCCGCGATTCACGCGTCGCTCGCGCCTATGTGATACTGGATATCTCCGGCGATCGACCCGCGTTTAGCGCGTTCTATACGTGACGAGTATGTGTGTCCGCCAAAACAATTCGGCCTTGAAACGCGAACACGAAGTGTAATATCACACGCTGGGTTTCCATTTTAGAGAAAAGGTTACGATTACGTCGTGGTCTCTGTCTCGTTTCTTTTATATTGTCCATCGTGCTCGGCTTCGCTCGCCGTAACAGCATTTGTCAACGCATAAAAGAAGGATGCGCATGAAACACCACATTCCACGTATTTCAGCGCAGAATATTTCGTATATTTCGCGATTAATATCCCCCTGGACTATAAACACAAACGGGCGGCAAATGAGAACCAGTTATCCCCCTTTCGTTTCTCCGCAGTCACTTCGTTTCAAATCTTGGATAATGCGATCGAAGCGAGCAAGAAGAGAGAGAGAGAGAGAGAGAAATAAGTAGACACGCGAAATATTTTATAATTGTTTAAAAAAAATCCAATTTTTGATTGCCTTGTTTATATCGATCGTATGATTTATGTCGCGCGCAGATATGTTAAAATTCTACGCGTAATGTATACCTCGCAATTAATTCGCATCAAGAACGTAGATGATCGTATTTTACCATTGAGAGTTACAAGAAAATTATATTTTATAAGAAGATAGGATACATTGCAGACATGTTAATTTACTTCGATAAATGCCTTCGACATTACCAGTTGACACAGTTCTCTGTGTTCAGTTGCTTATTTTAACAAAGGACAAAACGACTATTCATTTAGCCTGCAAACATTCTAAAGTTCTAAACTATTTTCATATTTTAAATGAAACGCAAATGGCATTGAACGCCGAAAAAAAAAGAAATTCGAAAATTACACTCAATAGTAAAAAGAAAGCTTTAATCAGTTCAGCAAATCGAAAAGCGATTATTTTAAAGAGGGTTACATTTTTGTTTGTTAAAATTTTATATAAAGAGTTTAATGACTTACCTATAGTGAATTTATCTGATGCATGTAAACAGTTACAAGATCGTAATTATTAATCGATGAAAACTCTTATGTTCTTCAAATTTTATTCATTCTCGCTGACAAATTTTGGCAAGTGGGATTATAACATCAGTGATAACATGATTGGTTGTATACCGATAATTCGACAATAATTGTGAAAGCTTAGTTCCAGAACTATACGCTATTTCTAGTATAATAATAAGATAATAATAATTTATTAAAAATGTGCACACAACTAAAGTTAATATTACATCGACCTTAAAACATTGTTCAATATTGTACAAAAATAAAAAAATAAAAAAGATCAGACGTAAAGTTTCTTGTCGTATAATCGTACGATATCTTGCGGGCATTCTCGCGGACCAGTCGATATCACGTAAATCACCCGCGAAAACGTCCATAAAACGTTAAATCTCTCTTCCGTACGCCACGTTGCATACGAGCGTCTAAACGGGATGGAACTTGCAAGACGATTCTGCGGTCGAAGGTGCGGCCGCCTGGTTTTACGACTTTCGTTTAATTTCTGCACGCGTTTTACTAGCAAAGGATCCAATACGACGTCGTTGCCGTCGCCGAAGGGAGCCTAAAGGCAAATCACGAGTTTTTCAAAATTTTGAAATCCGATTAAGTTTCGCGTCTAGCATACCTTGTAACTTTTATTGACTCATGGAAAGCTAAAAACAAGAGTATTTTATTATCGGCTAAAAATAAATTCTTATAAATAAAAATATGTTAAATACAAAATAACTAGGAGTAAGGAGAGAGAGAGAGATACGCAATGTATGAACTCTCAATTCAGATAATTGAAGATTCTATATATATCTACATAAAATGCACTTTTATACATAAATATAGAATATACTAATAATTTATATAATTTATTAAAATGTGTTAAAACATGTATTAATTTTAAAAATAAGAGATATATGCCATGTTAAATTTATGGTAATAATTTTATCGAAAAAAGTTTTATTTCTATTTACGTTCTTCTAATTCTATAATTAATATAGTTTCTCTTAGTCTTTAATCTCTAAATTAAAAAATAACATGTACTTTAACTTAGGAATGAAGATCTAGTTTTGCTTTATCCTGTTATTCGTTCAAATATTACTGTAGCGTAAGTTGTTTTTTTTTTAAGACTACACGATATTTGAGATCGAGGCACCCTCATCACACGCTTCCATCATTTTATCCGACTTTCTTTCAACATCAACGTTGTCAGCTCTGTCTAAACGAGTACATTACGAGATCGGTGCGAACGACTCCGAAACTGTCACGTAGTCTGAGTAAGGGGATTAAGAAGAGAAGGGAAGGGACGGGGGCAGGTGCGTCGTGAAACGTTCTTAAGTTATTCATGAATTCGTTTAATCGGTTTCTGCGCGTACTGGGCTATCTCGTTTTCTAAGTTTTTATCGCGCGGTCAGTCCGGTAATCAATGTTAATTCGTAGAAAACCATACCGGTAACAAGGACCATAAATTCTTTATTAGCCGGGAGCACTGAGAGATCTTCTTTTTTCATTACTATCTCTTCCTTACTCTTGCTACGATTCTTTCGTTCTCTGGCCTCGTGAGTGCTCGCGATGCTGAGAACGAAGACACCACGGAGTCTCCGAGAAACTTGAGATTTATACGGTGGATTCCGCAATGTATCGTACAGGTTTATCTGTATATTACGGATTTTCGAGGCGTGGATATACAAGCTATATGTCTTTTGAGGTAAAATTGATTTGCCCGTGAAATTATGGCCGCCTAAATTTTACATAAAACATTGCAACGATGTTGGCGTTTGCTTACCTATGTCCTACATCAGATATAAAATATAATTTTTGTGATAATCTTTCTTATTATTTCTTTAGCAAATCTAAGTGGATGCAAATACCGATTTATAGCGATTAATAGAATTATCTGATTATTAATTTTTTTAAGCAATAATGATTCTTTTAAACTCCAACTCACACTTATTACCTAGAAACTATGTATATTTCTTGCGATTTAGCGACTTTCTGCTTCGAGAAAGATCTGAAACGGCCTGCGGTTTCTTTATTACAGGTATATACGTCTCCTTGAGATTGCGAGAATTGTGACAGTGGAAGAAAGCTAGGTCACTCATGGAAAAATCAGTTTATGCCGATATCGTGAATTAATAAAATTAAATTAATTGCTGTGGGACAAGGTAAATAATTTTCATAAATTTATATTTTTATAGATGCACAGAAATGATTTCTAATTCTTCATTAATTCTAATTATTCAATAATAAATTCCTGATGATGAGAAACATTTTTCTTTTCTCTACTTGGAAAAGAAGACAGAAACTATTCGAATTTCCGACATGGACGCGATTAGTACCTACAATGTTATTTGTAAGATAGATGGCGAAGAAAAGACAATGAGGCGGTCTACGCCTCATTGTCTTTTCCTGATCATTAGACTAGTGATCAGGAAAGCAACTGCACCGGGAGGGAACCGAACGATAATCGAGACCGAAGGAACCAAATTCGATTCGTCGGCATTTGGCCGAATTCCATTAATTCCGGCAAGAACTTGGTTACCGGTTTTCGAAGTCTCTGTGTGGGTCGGACGCGACGGGGCGAGCTTGCGAGTGCAATCTGCCATCTGAACGGTTCGAAGGGGCGAGTCCGCCCGCTTTTGTCCTGACCTACACCAATATCCCGCTAAGATGCGGTACAGGGGTTATACATAGGAATATTGGACCCCCAATCGATGGGAGGGCGGCGTCGGGTCGGTGTTTTGTTCCAATATGTGCGCGCTTTATTGTACGCGTCTTCTTCTTGTTACCACCATGCGAATGTGTTTCGAATTCTTTTTACAGGTACACACTTGCGTATGTTAAAATACATTTATTCGTGTAAGTACGAACCTCGCGTCGTATTTTTCTCTCGGGAAAAGTCCACGAATCTTGACAAGCAGCCATTCGGCCTCAATTGCGATCGAGATTGGGATGCCTCGCTGGTGGTTTCAATCTCTGGCACCGATATCTGAAACGCGCGCGACAGAGTATCTGTTGTTATCGATAACGATCATTATATTGAGAATATTCAGGAGAATTTGATATGATTTGTGCGATAAATTACATATAAATATTTATTATGTACACACTAGTATATATATGCAATGATAAACGAAGAACCATAATCTAATTAATATTTTTTATTATTATATTAAAACATATGACAAAACATGACAATACATTGAGCAGACCCAGCATATTTCTACATTAACGATTAATGTTCAATAGTGCCTTTATTAGTACATACTTTTCCTATATTAAAAAAATAAAATTTTGCAAATCTATCAAAATTAGAATTCAAATATAATAAATGTTGCAAAATTATATACAAACAAAGGATCATGAAACAATCCTTCCCTTTACCCAAAAACTCAGCAAGTTGGCAGTTAGTAAAAAAGAAGCGAAAATGGAAGGCCATCAACAATTAATCACAGAGCCTTCATGCCCTAATTTACCAGCGCAGCTTGTTTCCTGGAAAGGGATATCTATCCACTTGACAGCCTTCTGCGTGCAAAGTGCAGCTGCGACGCAGGGCTAGTATGCTCCACCCATAATTGTTAATTATTCGGCGGGTTCCTGTATGCACGAGGAAGGTAGAGGATCGCGATAGTGCAAGGAAGATAGGCGCTGTCTGTGCCCAAAATTGGTTGGTGACTAGCCGACGATGCGAATAGCTTGCGAGCAATTTGGCGGCCTATAACGAAGGGCCTGCGAAAACAAAGGCTCGTCGTCGTTCCAATTGTTGCATTATTCATGCGTTTCTAGCAAGAAGCGGTCGTAAGCCAGCCCTCAAGACTTTTACTCTCTTCCACTGCCTTTCGGAGAGCCACCGCCTCGCGCCTTCCTCCGTGATTCCACACCGCCCTTCGCAATCCATTTTGTTCCCCTTGAGCGTTTTAGACGCAACATTAGTGTGCCGCCGGGAGTGTAATGCGGCCCGAACAACCTCGATTACTGAGAAATCAGGGGATTCTCGCTAATGCAACTCTGTTTTCGAACTTAAGAGATCCAGAATCTCAAAATGTTGATGATGACCTATTCTTCAAATAAATATTCGACTAAATTTGTTGTGAAATAATATAATTTTTCCAAACGTAAATTAAACGTAATTTAAAAGTACAAATAATTTATTTATTTATTTATTTATTTATTGTTTATTTATAATATTAATTAATTAATTAATTATGTAGATATATAACGTTGTATTGTCACAAAGCTAAATAGTCAAACTGTATCATCACGTCAGCTGTGTAGGAAAATCTATACGAGAAAATCAATACTAAAGAAGTTGTCAATTGAACAATAACAGTCTAAACGAGGTCAGTGTAACCAATGGACGTATTGCGAATAGCTCGAACAATTTATGGCGTTGATAACATAGACAGACCGCAATTTTTTTTGATCTTATTGTGTCTAATTAAAAAATTATTATAGTATACTGTTACTGAAATATTCTCTTTTGTTTCATGCATCATAAATAAGTGTCACAAATAGTAAAGATAATAAACAGTAAAGACTTTTTATTCGACGTAACTGGTTATCGTTATAATCGTCATGACAATACGACCATTGGTTTTGGTTAATTAATGGTCAACCGTTTCGCCCATGGGTTTTGGTCGAAAAGTCATTTTTGGGAATCTTGGGTAAAAGTTACTTATTCAGTTCAATATAATGGATGTAGATATAAAAAAGACAATTATACAGAACAAACTGCGTATGAAAGATGTAACGTCTCCTGCCAGAACCTAGAACGAATTGTAATAGCATAAATATGCGAAGTTCCTGACATCTCCTTAGTCCTTACTTTTCCATTTACCCTATTGTCATTCCTAAATAACTTCGAAGATCTTTTATCCTTAATGTTACTCGTATTCTTGATCCGTGAGTAAATCAGACAGAGGGCAATCGATATATTTTATGATAAAGTACTCATTTAGAATATAATAGGAAGAATTTATTTTATCATCGATATTGACGCAATTTTTGGACGACCAGTCATCCGAATACCGGATACTTGCCGCGTAAAGAATATTAATACTGCGAAAACGCGCGGCGAGGTGTAAGCACCAGCAAGAGGGTCGTTGCCGCTACTTAGCGTTCATACGTAAATACCTATAAATTATTGAGGAAACGGCCGCACCACAGCACAATGACCTACCAACGTGGCTACGTATGTCCATTGCGTCGTATATTTCACGCCAGAAAGATCGCAGTAAACTTGTCAACGTTGATACAATCGGTTTCCTTAACAAATCATAAACGACGACATCGCTGTATGCCGCAAATACCAATCTATTTTCGCGCGGAAACGAAATCACATACATCAACAAAACCATGATACATCATTTGCGTTTATTCCTGTCTTAATACTTTCTTTTTTCTTATCATTTACTTAATATCAATAAAAAGTCTTATTTTTGTGTTTTATTAAATTACGCATTATAATTGAATTAGGCAGTAATTTCCTATATTTATTTTATTATATAGTCACAGTGATAACAAGTTAAATTTAGAATTTTATTATCACACAATCATCTCTGTTAACTATTTAAAATTAAAAACTCTTCTATTAAATAACCGATTAAAGTAATCTCTGATTATTTATCATTTTTGTTTCTATGTTCTACAAATTTTATATATAAAACATTAATAATTAAATGTATGTTTTATAAAGAGTAATAGAAAATATCCTAAGATTTCGTAATAGGTTTTAATTAACATGTCCCGTATATTTTTAAGATATTCGTTCTAAGAATGGTAAACAGGTATCAAGAAATTGAAATCTAAATGAATAAGACCGAAAAATGCCTCTTCATCCATTTCAAAATATCTCATTTCCTGTTCGTTATATTTAAAATGTCAAAAAACCTGTTCATACCAATTTCGTGTCAGGTACCTATTTTAACTTAAAATTTCGAAAGGGCTCAAGTACAGAGATACGTATTCAAATAAAAGAAAAAGTGGTAGAGAAAAGGTTTTTCTACAGAATATGTCAGTTTTCGTAAATCCCTTTGTCATTTGCTCAAATCCTAAATACCTGAGAATATACAGGGTGTAACATAAATGTAGGCCGTTACTTTAGGAGCGTTTCGTACTCATTAAAGTAAGCAAAAAGGTTCATATAAATATATGTCCAAAAATACGCCGTTTTCACGGTACATCGTTTTTACTAAAAGTTTTAGACAAATTTTAGTAGACATTTTAGACAATTTTAAACAATTTTAAACAAGTTTTAGTAGACAAATTGTCTACTCCCGGTCTGTTGACAACATTAATGATCTTCATCAGTGCATTGATAACGAGTTTAATGAAATACACAACACGCCCGGTGTTTGTGAAAGGGTAAGAAGATGATCGCTAAGAAGGTGGGTGGAGTAGTGTATTTAGGCTGGGGGCGATCACTTTGAACATTTGCTTTAAGATTTTTTTTTATTTTCTACTGTTTTGTATTGTTGGAAATAAAATAATACGCTTTATAATTATCTTACGTTTTAACCCAAACACATGAAAACTCTAACGTGAAAACTATGCATTTTTAGCACATACGTTTATATGAACTTTTTTGCTCATTTCGATGAGTAGAATACAGTCCTAAAGTAGCGACCCACATTTATGTTACACCCTGTACATATAGAGTATCTATACATATACATAGGTAAGGTACAAACTGGTACTACGACATAATATGTCTTTCGTCTCTCATCCCTTCTCAATCTACCGTTCTCCTCACACTACCCTACTTATTTTTATACCTGCGCAGCATCGGGCAGAGAGTCGGAGATACACATTAAATAATCCCGACCTGGAGTTCTCATCAGGATCTCTACGACGCGAAATAATATTCAACCATCTGGCAGGATATACTGCGATATTTTACATAAGAATCCCGGACTAGCTTTATCTTTATGGTCTTTATAGGAGCGACTGCCGTGTTAACCGCAGGACTTGAGAGATCTTGAAACCGTATCAGTTTATGATTCGTTAAATTCTTGGGTTTTTCTTTAAATTTTGCGTTTTGTGAAGAAAACTTTAGAAAATTTTGAGAAAGTTCTATGAACTTATAAAATGCTAAGTGTATTAAGGTTTTCTTGAATTCTCTCGTTTGGAATTTTTTTTGCAAACAATAAATTTCGAAAATAATGTAGTAAAATTATACTGTTCTTAATAAGAAAGTAACTCACATACTAAATTCACAAGTTTTGCAATATACGTTTTACAAGTTTTTACAAGTTGTCAAAAAGATTCGAAGATCTATATAGAAAGTATAAAATCCCAAAATTTCTTACTTTCTTTGAATAGATAATTGACTAAAGTCTCTTTAAATATCTATATATAATTATATAAAAATTATATTTAACAAAATAATATTTTAGAACTTTATTCATGTTAGATAGAATTAGACAATATAATAATATGTTTTTATTATATAAATGACGGAACCTTACCATACAATACAAAAAATATGCAAATAATACGGCAAAAAATCGAGTTATGATTTATAATCTGGTAACTAGTAAACAAAAATCTCTTTCAAATGAAACGTGACGATGTTATTTACAACTGGTGCCTTATCTTCGGTGTATGGGTCACGCATCTAGACAGGAAATTATTATGAGCACTTAAAGGACGTAGAAATGCAGTAAAAAGTTTCTTCGTTAAAATTAGTATGCATATATGTATAACCGGCTTGTAATACGCACAAGCGTTCATTGAATTGCAAAGTGGTATCCAAATTATAACCCCAAAAATCATTGCTTATATTTTTATCCATAATTGCTATTGCGCATGATAAAGGTATAATTTACAAAAAATTATTTATTACCTTAGCTAGAAATTGTATAATACGTTGGTAACATATTTTGTTTACTTTTTTTCTCTCTTTTAACAAAAATTTAACAAAATTAATATAAATAAGTATTATTGTATTTGTTGTGTTTATTGTACACTTATTGTACTCTTTTAATTTTATATACATTTATATATTTATGACACATTTAGTAATTAAATTTTAGATTAAATAACTCTCTGATGAGATAGATAGATAAGAGAGAGAGAGAGAGAGAGAGGGGGGCGAAAAAGAAGAAAAAAGAAAGAAGAGAGATAGAGAAAAAAACTAAAATATTTTACGTTGCTGCATGCAGAAAAAATTCTCCTAGTTTTAATCTTTTACATATAATTTTAAGATAAATGCATCATCAAAAGAAACTTGGCATAATCATTTTCCGAATAATGCGATTTATACACGGAGAGAAATATATAAGTATTAAGTATATATACGAGTTGTTACTATCAGAGGCTCTTAATCGACCTATAATGCCACGTGCCTCAGAGATAACAAGAACAGCAGCTCAGCCGGCGTGCGCGAGGTGCGTTTAATCCTCTTAGAGGGCGGGTAAAGATGCAAAGAGCGTCTGATCGCCTGCGGAAGTGGAGAAAGAAGAACGTTACGAACTTCCGTGGTATTAACTCATTACGTAACACGCTTTGCCCGCGAACAAGACAACTCCGGCAGTTAACGACCGAGCTAACGACCCCGACGCACCTTGCGCCCCTGTCTGCTTATCGCGCCACGAAACCTCCTCATCTCGCTGTCGCGTCGAGTAAAGCGCTTCCATCAAGCTAAGCCACGATCGTGCCACCTCCTCGCGTGCTTCACGCGACTCTTGTCCGCGAATACAATACTCGATCCTCCTCGTGAATCTTTCCAATTAAGCGGCAGGAGCCGATCAGGTGCATGAAGCATAAGAGGGTGCACGTTTCGCTCGTGCCTCGTGCTCGTGCGCGTGTTCCATCTACCTGGCCGAAAGACATGACGCGATTATGTGCAAAGAGAGGTCCTAAGGCCCTAAGAAATATTCTCGTGCTTTTCTCCTCTTCCGCCCTTTTCTGGCCCGTATTGTTCAATGTGTGTTCTCTCTCATCATCGTTCACCTTGCACGTCCTCTCTAATGCAATCCAGCAACACTCGCGTCACGGTATTCCAAGAAGAATAATAATTCTGCAATTTCGGAGGCACGCGGCCCACCAAAGGCTTTTTATCGCAGCTAATTCCGCAGGTGTACCAGACGAGACGGCAGAAGCGGCATCAGCCGCCGCCGCCGCCACCGCCACCGTCGTTATCCTCGACGGCACAGCGACGACGTTTTACGCGAGGCTTAAAACGGCCTCTCGTCAGTTTTTTGTTGAAGGTAGGGTTGGCTTCAAGTTGCTCAACACGATATTCAAGTAGTACAATGTATGAGGGACAGTTTTAGGAAATCATTTTACATTGCAATTGAGAAGGAGTTGAATTTGGTGAAATAAAAGTGACAATAATGGAATTACATATGCTAATTACATCACATTATTTGTTGAATGTTCCTATCGAAGTAGCGCATTCATTTCACGTAATAATTAAGATGATAATAATAAAGACTAATGCGCACTTGGAAATAAATTTTAATGTAATATATCTATCAATTAATTATATGTGAACTACAATTTCTATATTATTACATTTTACTTAGTCCCATCACTAACTGGTCAGAATAGCGCATAGTGCGTGATGCATGATGCACATATCTGAATTTCGGATAGTAAAAAGAAAAAGGGTGCTCTAAAACGTGAAAAAGCAAAGAATGGAAAAGAATTGTATTGTAACAGTCTAGATGTACCTAACTTCTCCTTTCGTTGTCCTGGGTTTGGGTCTAAAAATAACAAAAGCTGATTGTGAGTAAAATCCTGTATAAAGCCCCGCGTTTTTACTTCGCAAATAATGCTTCTTCCCTGTCATTCATTTTTCATTTTCTTTATTGCGTTTGCATTTTTTGTAACTCATTCTCCTTTGTCATCAACGGATAATCAATGAGCAATATATTGCTATGTAATGTACTGTTTTACTCGATCTGTTTGATCTTTTAACTCTTTTACTTTAACTCTTTACATTTTATTTAATTTATATTATATTTAATACAAAAATCGTCATTTATCTATATATTATTTTTAAATAACTACTATATATCTTATTTGTACAACGGCAACAGAAAGAAAAAGATTTACCTATATAGTTGAACGATTATAATTCAAGAATATTGGGTAATTAATGTTTATTGGCTGGCAATTAGATAATAAGGAATGTTTCTATATCATAAATTACCCGGGATTGCTAATTTTAAAGTGGTAAATTCTATAAATACGTGGTAAATTGGTTCCGCATTGTGCCTTTACGTTGACTTGATCGGTTCTGTTCATTGAAAACGTGTTACCGGCTAAAGCGCTCTACTGTATCGAAATAAAGGATTAAATTAGAAATATTTCTCAGTGGAATTTATACAAGTCGACTTGTGAAGCGATACGCACTTTCTCATCATTTACACACTGGCAATCCCGGAATCTATAAGCGCAAACAAGCCGTCAATTAAATCATGCGTAAAAGTGGATAGTACGAGTTACTTGGAGAGAATTCGAGATCTAAAATAAAAAATTCTTATATCTTGCTTTAATTGGTCCCGTTAAATTTCTATCTAACTAGCATGTGTCCTTAAGTTTAATGATTCATTACGTATTCCCATGCGCAAGTATTTCGAGAAAGATTAAAACTGCTTGGTCAAACGTTTAAACCAGTATTGAATGTGTATGATAAATAATAAATAACTGTTTACTAATGTTTACAGTGTACCAATTCTACAAATTACAGTGGTTATTTTTTATTTCTCTTTGTAAACCATTACGAACTTTGTTTATAATGGAAGACGTTTCGCTTTAGCAGGTGCATCACGCACTCGATGTATCGGATCAGAATGCAACTGCGAATTCCAAATCAGAACTCATGGTCACAAAAGGATGGGAGACGACTATGACACGATCGAAGACCGATATACTCATGCATCAGTCTTACTGACTTGGTCCTTATTGGCTATGCGCCAACGAGTACTCAGACACTACGTCGCACCTTAATAGCACAGATTGCTTTATGCCTGTTAATGAAATACAAGATACGCGTGTCTTAAATATTATAGGTATATTAAACTCCTTGTAAAATAAAAACCTATTTTAATATACTATGTGTATGTGTCCTCTTATATTTCATACTTAGATACTGAAGATTACATGTCATTTACAGATATTCCATTGCAAACATTTAAAATTAATATCGCAGATATTTCTGACAACAAATGTAATGTAGAAAGCATCTTGAAAGAAAATGGCAAAGACACCGTGATAAAATTGTAAGTCAATCTTTTCGATTTGCCTCGATCTCTGTCGGTCGCCGCAATTCTTTGCTCGCAAAACAGTTCCACCGCTTAAAATAAAATACGATACAAACGCGGTCTAGAACAATAAGTATTTAATTACTTAAGGCATTAAAGTACCATATACATTAGACGATATCCTCGGGGCTCGCAGATAGCCATTTTGATATCCTTGCACTGGCAGCGGCCCATTAACAATAATTTCGAGCCTGTCTAAGAGACATGGTTGGTGGAATCTTTTCTTGGTAGAAGAAAACGAGGAGAGAAGAGAGACGGAAAGAAGAAAGAAAGGAAGGAAGGAAGGAAGGGAACACACCCGTGCAAACCCGTTTGGCCGTTTTAGCAGTCCTCGATGCTGAAGTAGACTCGGTCCAGGAGGATCGAGACGCGCTCACAGGCAAAAATTTAGCTCTTTTGCTCCTGCCGGTTTGTACACTGACCTATATTCGTTGGAACCGGGTCCGCAGACCTGAAACAGCTATAGAGACCTACTACCCTGAAGAACTCTTCGCGAGACGATGAGAGACCACCTCAACTCACGACTTTTCATCTACCTCTCCATCGATTCGCACTCGTCCACGGTGTTTTTCAGACAGACGTATATGTATATGTTTATCTACCAGTTTTACATGTACTATTTCAGAATCTTTAAGTATATTTTTCTTATATGTATATAAAAATGTTTACTTTTTTATAGGTACATAATAATTTTCAGTTATTATCCATATTGCGCAAATAAATGATTACAAAATCACAACTGGAGCAAAATTACGTGTAATTATCAATGTAATTATCTTCTTGATAGAATGACTCATTTTATAACAGACTCTTTATATTTTTCTTTTACAGAGAATATTTCTTTTTATTTTTATTTTGATATAACGTACCTAAAGAAAGTCTCAGATGTTAGGTCACTTTTGCTCTTATTTATTTTTCTATTACGAGAAGCTGAGAAGCATGAGAAATGAGTTACGGTACTATAACTATACATACACATCACGTATTATTCATCTTATAAATTTACAGAAGTAAATGATCGATTGGATTATTGGATTTCCGCCAGAGAAATAAACGTGGGTGGTCGGATTCTTTAAAATCTCTAGCGCTCAGTACCTATACATGCTTCGAGGCAGTGAAGCTATTACAGGAGTAATAACTTGCCTTTTCGCATGCATGCAGATCGAGATATTAATTGCGTGCGGTAGCAGTAACAACGCTCTACTTTCAAGTTACACGTGCGCGCATTGCGGCAATTAGATGTTAATGCTAACGCAACCTTGCGTCAATCGAAATTTTCCATTGCAAATTTTCTCGTCGTTTGCCACCCAATCCAGTTTATACGACTTACGGTCAAATTATATAATCTAGCATAGATTAAATATGCATCTTTAATTAATGCATATAAATGCATTTTTAATTTCAATTGATGCAAGTTGGTTAAGGTTGTGTGGTTGCACATTTATATTTCTAAAATACTTCACAGAAGCCAGTGTGTACTTTGCACCGTCAATTTCAACGTATAACAACTTACAATTATATTTTTTCTTGTTTTGATATTTATCTATCTTAATTTTCACGCAATAATGACGAGATGTGTGCATGCGATATCTTGTAGCGCAAATATATAAAATATATATTTCTTAAATAGGATTTCTTTTTCTAGTGTATCTATTTAATATCTTAAATGGACTTCTGTTAAATATCTTATGTAATATTTAAAAAAATTTGAGTTCATTATCTATATATGTATAAGCTCAGAAATACCAGCTTCCAACGTAATACCAGCTTTATAACATTTTTGGAAGGGGACAGTATCAGGTAGAAGGGTCATCGATTCGATTTCCATTCGCTGCAGTGCAGCACATGTGACGCATAGACACACACTGGCATCTACACACATACATGTTGGCGATACTTGTAGATATATCGAGAATTTTGAAAACATACATGCGCGGCACGATTATTCCCAGCGATATGATTTTCCGACGATATTACGATTGAACACTCGTTCTTTTTCCAGGCTAGGCAATTTTCATTCTCGAATAATGTGCTTATCAATTCTCGCGTATTAAATGTGATAATCACATAATTCAGAAAAGAGACCGCCGATCGGTCCGATCGCAAGCAATAACAACCAGTCGTTCATTACGCGCTCGCGATCTCGTTTGAGTCCATATATGATTATCGTATCATACACAGTAACTACATAGTTGCGAATGTAATGTGTGTATAACCAGTATTTGCATAATTACAGACGATTACGAAGCGTGTAAGATTCGTGAATGCGCAATTGATGTGAGTAAACGGTGTAATGATAAATGTGTGTATGATGAATGTGAACACGACCGTGCCCGTTATTTAACAATATCGATTAAAGGAACGACTCCGAATGCAACGCGGATGGCCGCGAGAGGCGTTACAATTCGATAAACTGATTCAGCGTAACGTCTCAATAAAATGATCAAGGCGAGTGGGCTCCGCGTCAATAAGATTTTCTGTACGTTCGTGAGACATTACTTATAAATGCGTGAAGGATATCTTATTAACATGTCGACTCCGCAAAGTATTATTTCTGAATAAAAACATCAAATCAAACTGTTCACATCAGACGTTACAATGTGATTTATTTATATCTATATATGAATAATCGACCCGCACAAAAAAAAGAAAAATAGAATAATAAACAAATGCACCAATTTATTCAATAATTAAAATATTAAGATAAATCCTTCAATTAATCGGTCTTAGAGAGCATATCAATTTCGCAATTCCACTTTCGTAATTTCGATCCTTGAAGTTAACGCACATTCAAAGTAGATTTAAAATCTGTCAGCGATAACGCACCAACATTGGAGAGCCTGAGAGAAATCAAATCGTTCTATATTCACGATCTGACTCCGACAAATCGGACGACGCAAAATAAATTCTCGCGATAGTCGAATTATCTGCGTGAATTGGCAATAGTAGATACCTACTATTATACGAAGATATATATCAGTGTAATTACGTACATTAGATTTAACGTGATGACTCGTCTCGCGAGCCACGAAGAAATTAGTCAACCTTTTAACGAGGCACCGTTGCTCAAGCAGGAACAGTTTTAATGTTCATGTAAGAGATGTTGCTATATTTACCGCGGGTTCGCCAGAATAATAACAAGAAATAAAACCGCGATGTATATATATAATTATGTCACAATGTAGTTATATAAAAGACATTAAATCTATTGATAATAAAACAAATTTATCATATTTGTATATATCATGCAGCAAATTTGACAAATAGCACTTAAAACTTATATTGCATTATATTGCATTATACTCGAGCAAACTAATATATTGGAATCGTTGTAAGGGACAGAGTGGCCCAGTTTTGCGAGTCGTGCGTCATACTCGCTCGGTGAAAAAGCGTCCTCCGAGAGGGCAGATTCCATTTTCCACCTTGTCATCCCCGCCATCTCACCCTCCGGCTATGCAAGGTTTCCCATCCCTCTCATTAGCGAGTCTGACCCTCGAGAAAGCGAACAGCAGAAGAACGCCGCGATGAATACAGCTACAAATGAGAGGACTCCGCGGATATCACACCGAAGACGCCCCGCCATGAAAGATGTAAGAGTGCTAAATGAAGAGTACCGATTACCGCGGATGTCAAAGAAAGCCTAAAGAGAGAACCGTCATCAAAGAGGTCGTTCCCTCACCCTCGATATCGCACCCTCGCCTCGTGTTGTACAGTTTCGTCCTGTAACACGCTTGACCTCCTTTTGAGTTTAAAGGAAACTTCGTACAGAAGCTGGGGCTCTGCGCAAACAAGATTGTTTACGACTAAGTGGACCACCAACTATCGAATAGAGAAGTGGCAGCTATAAAGAATAGTGTATCCTCCAAGATATCCTTATACGTTAAACTTATTTAAGTCGTAGTTAGGTACATAGTTAGGTACACTTAATCCGATCTTTTTTAAACTAATATACATTAATATTACTTATTCGATGCACTAGTAATTCTTTATATAAGTAATGCTTTTATCTTGCGCTTTGAAAACACTATTTTTTTATATAGCAAAATTTTATTGACAATTTCTGTGTGTTTGTTGCGAGATATTATAATTTATAATATCCTTATATTTATAAAATCCTTCCCCCCTCCCCCCCTATGTATTAAAATATAATAATTTAAGAATACCGAAGATAACTTTATCCTATATAAATTATATTTGTTAAAATATATTTATGTATATAAACACAAATATACATATATATTCTAATACTTTAAAGAATAAAAGCAAAACCAGCCTGCGGAGTGCTACCGGGAATAGAGCAGTTCCGATTTTATTGTCCGGTTACATAAAGCAATCTCGATCGAGACACGGGCATAAAAGTTTGCGATAGTAATATCAACGAGCATATGTGTTTCTTTGCGATGAAGCGAGTCATGGCACGATTATATGGAATTCCAGAATTAATATGCACGCGCACGTGGTAGCAGTATCGCGTAGTCTGCAATAAATAGTTACTGTAGATCGTAACGATGATATTAATCAATGGTTACGTTAATTTGAATTTATTGCTCGATAAGAAAGCACGGAGTATACAGAGAAATCTCCGTATAGCGAGATATAGAGTTCCAATATAAAATACAAGTGCCGAGAGCATATCCGAACGAAGCGTAATGTTGTGCAAAACGATATATGTATACACACATTATAAGATGACTACGGCGGTTTGTCTATTAACAGAAAGTCCATTAACCGGAGAATCCCAGCCTAACAATCAACTGCTAAACTTGCTAATTTATTGACAGCGATTTGTAATATAATATTAACTCTATCGAATAAATCTTTCCATTCAACTAAATAATCACTGTTAAAAATCAAAGTGAACATATCCTGCTGATATATGCGCAACATTGCAGCATTAATATTAACATAAAATGCAGTTACTTTCAATTTCGAGTTTTTTGCGTGTTCAAAGATATTTTAAAGTATGTAAATAATAACATATAAATAACTCAATACTATTTTCTTACAAACTCAATTCTACTCAATTGTGATCATATAATAAGTTCTAATATTTTGCTTGTTATATATGTATATTAAGAAATATTATAGAAACACATATTTTGCAAAAGACAATCTCGTATAAATATTCTAATTGTGCCAAATTCTTCACATCGCACCGCTAAATAGATGTTAACAAAACAAGAGAGGAGACAATGCAAGTTAAGTATATTATCGCGCAGAGAAACCAATATGCGGGGCAGAAACTGCCTACAATATAAATTTCGATAGGATTTGAAACTCTTGCTAATGGTCCAAGTTTGCAACTATTCCTCGTTCGTTATAGTAACGCGAGCGAAAGGGGAGGAAAACGCTATACAAATAGCTTGTTCGAGTTTTAAGCGGGCTCGCGGGAGCAAGTTTTTAATAGAAACGACCGCGCTTTCCTTACACAACGGTGCAGTTGCAAGATATAATGCCGCCGAGAAAGAGTGGAGACAGCCGTTATAGCTGCGCAACGCTCTATTTTGCGAGTGACAAGGCGCGTTTTAAAGTTATAATTATCTTGAACTTACGTTGCTTACTTTCTGCAACTTTTTATTCTTTCTAATACTTAATGTTAAATACAAGATTATTTATGCCTTAATTTTGCAATTAATATCATATAAGTACAATTATAGCTAAATAGTAGTTTAATGCGTTAAAAGAGCACACTATATATTTTTTTTCTTTATTCAAAAGTTATAATTGTTTGAAAATATGTACAAGAGACATTTCAATTATTAAAATATAGATGTCTAATATATATATTAATATCTTCTTTTTGTTCAATAAAAAAAATTTAACGTAATTTCACTATTAACAGCAACTTTCTTTCAAAATTTTGAAATACATATTAAGCATCTGATACGTATGCACATAAGCGTCTCATTATCCCTACCAAGACGGCAGCTCGGCACCAATTAAACCAGACGCGCGGGCAAAACGCGCTTTCTCGCGAGCGCCTGGCCGCGCTTAGGTTTATAAATTCAGTAAAAAGTACTCACACACATCGATCAATTGACGCTCTCATTAAGAGTCGAATTAGGCACAGTGGAGTCACTATCCGACTCATAGAGAGTCATGGTATTTTTGAGAAAACATCACATCACACCACAACAACAACGAACAAACCCCAAAAAGAAAATGTGACTCACCGGGTTGTTGGTAAGATTTGCCGAGGTGGATGCAGCGGTAGGACGTTGATCGTATTCTTCCGGATAGTCGTCGCGATAAGTCCTGCCAGTAGCGGACTCCCTGAGTCTCGGACCGTCCCTTTCGTCGAGGGTATCTCGATGGAAGTCCCTAATATAATCCCTGTCGCGGCTGTCGCGCAAGTCGTGAAAATCACTGAGGTAGCCTTCTTGGTAGTCGCGGCTCACGTGTTCTCGTTCGCCTCGAAGCTGCCTCGACATCGCCGTCGGCTCCTCCTCCTCTGAGTCGGGCAGCAGCTGCTCGACTCCACCGCCACCTCCGCCACCTCCAGCACCACCTCCGCGTCGGGCGGGATGACGCCGGATGTCACACCATCCTATCTCCTCCTCCGCCCTACCGGCAATTTCGCCACGGGACAGCCGAGCCGTGCTTGTTGCCCTCACGACCGATCAGCCTCTGACCTCCTGCCCCCGCGGCCCTCCGGGGGGCTCCACCACATCACAATCAAAGACTATCCCTCCCGGAGCTCTCACGACACGACTCTTCCGTATCCACCACTCGTTCCTGATTCTTCCTTGTTCTTGATCCGTTTGTGATTTGCGTTTTGCGAGTTATAGGTATCCTCACTTTTAGTGTTATAAGTATCACATGAAATGCCTCTGGTGTCTTCTGTGTTGTCAGCTAATTTTTGGGGAAGTAGGATGTGCGGTAAAGTTGGCAAAGTTGCTATCTGAAAAACGAGAAAAACAAAGTTTTGATAGTTTTAATAGGTATTGGAATATCAACTCGTGACGTCACGTCTCCAATATGGCCGCCTCGATAAGGACTCGTGTCCTAACCTCATTGTGTTTACAAGTATTAAATAGTACTTAGAAGATGTGTTTAAGCATTAAAGACATTTGTGCATTCGCAGAATGTTCATTCTCGACACGTAACTTTATTGAAGGTAAAAATTTATTGAAATAGTGGTCATTTGATGGCATGTGGCATAGCAGAACAGACTAAAGATTTTTTGACAAATTGACAAATTGACAAATCACAGTCGAATATGAGAATAATACTCGACTGTGACTTGTCAATTTCTTACGGTTTAAAGCTTAAAGCTTACGCCTTAAATTCTCATTGTATAGACTCCGCTTAATATAGGTAAACTCGCGATCGGCCATGCGTGCAAATTTGTCATGAGCCATAATAAACGACAATTTGTCTTGATACCCCGAATATTTCTGCAGCATGTTTGATCTTCATTTTTTCCTTTTCACGGCAAGTACAGCTTCTTTCATCATTTCCTTATCTATCACTGGTCTTTCTCTATTGTATGTACAAACCATTTTGCTGCAAGCCAAAAGCAAATGACTTATTTACAACGCCTTATCGAAATAGATTAGTGTCGACTTTGCCCCGGTGGCGTGGTGTCGACTTTGCCCCGAACGTCGTTTTTCACTTTTGTCACTCCAAAAACATGAAAATCTTGAAAATATGCAAAACCTTTCTTACAATTGCTTTTAAAAGGTTGGTTGCCTGAATTTATACCAACATGAACTTAGCAACTGTTACGGAAAAATGGGACGCGACGCATTTTTTCATCCGAGTTTTCTATCCGAGTTTTGCATCCAAGTTTGGTGTGTCCACGATCCGAGTTCTAATAACTTTTTCTCGGAACTAGAACTCGGACCGAGTTCTCGGATCATGGACACAAGGCTTTACGCCGGTGGTGCTTCTCTCTTTATATAGGACTCTAATTTTTAGTAACGAAGAGCGGCCACTCTTCAGAAGCAACCTTGTAAATTTCGTAATGAATAAATACGCATTAGTTTATTTCGTTTAGTATCTTATTTGATTTTGCTAAGCGCAGTTGATGATTTTTTGTTGATTAGAATAAATAATTTTTACAAGCAACAAATTCGTATGAAATTCACTAGCAAGTATTCCAGGAATATTTCAAAACATGGAAAAAAAGACTAGTGGCGGTACATAGGTAAAATTTTCTCATACAGGGAATTTGCTAGACAGACTTTATAAAGATTTCAGCCCAGTAGCTCCAAGCGCACGCGCGCGTGCCTTCTCTAGGTGTACGTACGTATCCTTATCGTCCGTCTTTCGCGTGAGCCCCATGTGGTATCTATGCATCTATGGTTTCAGGGAGAATTCACGCCTTGGCAGAATATCAGAAAGCAGAAAAGCAGAAGCCAATCAGAACTCGCGTGGGTACACTGAAAAAACAGTATGGTTGGCACAACCCATAAAATAGTAACATTTAGGGCAGCCATATCCTGTGGTTGTCACACCCATGCAATATGTTTACTGTATCTGAGAAGTAGTGGAGGCAACCATATGCGTTTGATACAGTAAACATATATGTGGGTGTGACAACCACAGGATATGGCTGCCCCAAATGTTACTATTTTATGGGTTGTGCCAACTATACTGTTTTTTCCGTGTAGTAAGCAGTAACCTAGTTGTGAATTTTCCTTCAGTCTTTATACTATCAAGTCTTCGTGAAGGAACGATGTATTAGGTGTGAATGAGTATGAGTATGAGTGTAAAAATTTGTGCTTATATTTGATAGATGATATTATACAACGCTCACATTGTCTACATATAATACATTGTTTAAAAATGACTTTATTTAAATATAAATTTGGTTTGTTTTGTGTTTGAATTGTAAGAAAAAGTATTGAAAACGAGTAACAAAAAGATTTATTTTCGGCATCATATGCTTTATAAGTTCATTTAGAAAAACTTCGAGTTGTCGCAAAAACATTGAAGTTTATTAGAATTGTGTGCCAACCATATGAATTGTAAAGAAATGGTTTACGAATTTGGGGAAAAGAAATAAACCCGGCCAATTTATGCCAAAAGCTTTAAAAAAAGGTTTGCACCATCAAAAAATAATATCTGCTTCAATTAGAATTGTAAGGAAGTCATTGTCCAGTGGAACATATGAAGAAAGCAATTCTGAGAAGCAATTTTGATCAATCAAAAAGGCATCGTTTATCACCATGATAATGCAAGATCTCACATTTTGATGCAGATCCAGTGCAAGTTCAAAGAACTGAATTGGAATCTCCTTGGATTACATCTTTCGTGGCAATCATGGCGCAGAGAGTTGTGTGCTTCTCTAATAAGTCGAAGATCCGAGTTCAAATCCGACCGAAGATCGTCGGTTTTTATTCGATCGCCACGTCTCGGAATAAGGCAATGGAATATGGCCGACCACCAAGAGTATCTTGCCCAGAAAAACCCCTCTGTAGAAAGCCGGAATATCGGCATTAAACTGTAGGGGAAATATGTACAAAATGATCCCTCGAGGTAAAATAATCCCCACCGATTTTAACGAAAATAATAATGCCATCGCGCGGGCATATTAAGAGACTTCTTCGGAGGAATCAGTGTGTCAATCGAGTGTAATGGCGGACCGCGTCGACGCGCCGTCAAGTTTAAAAAATATATATATAAAATTCGCCAATGTGATGTAAGGTAAGAGTGATTTTGATTACCGGGCAAAGTACATTTATGCATGATTATCATATTCTATTATTACTACGGTACTTCAGCACTACCTAAGTTTATGTTTTCATAGTGATTTAAATGCCGCGCTTAATTTTAGGTTAGATTTTAATATCGAAATAAAAAAATGTCATTTGGGGCAAAATAATCCCCCCTATCGTGTACAAAATGATCCCAGGATCATTTTACCCTAGCCTTTTTGTTATTTGTGCTAGATGATTATTCTTGTGACTTATATTTCCAATCCCTTTGGTAAATAATTTTATCATTTTATAATTCTATAATTTTTTATTTTATTTTAATGTTAAACAATTTTAATTTAATTTTGTGTTTAAATTTTAATTACGTTAATTATAATATGTTTTTTATGATAATAAATAATGTACTGACCTATTTTTGTATAATGATCCCCATCAGGGATCATTTTGTCCGTACCTCAGGGAGAAAACTCTGTTTAATTAATTGTAGTTAAACAACCACTAACCAAAAACCATTAATGATTTAAACAGAGACACATTATTTCATACCATTTTAGATTTCTCCCTTAAGGGGATCATTTTGGACACATTTCCCCTAAGTTCCATATATATTTGGATTCACAGATATAGCAGAGGAATCGTCTACGATCGGTAATGATTATAGCGCTCGAAGAAGAAAATTGCAGCCTCTGTATTCCTCCATCAGATTATCATTTGTTCTGGTCATTGCAGAATACTCTGAATGATTAGAACTTGCCATACCTCCAAGCCTTAAGAAACCACATTTCGAAATTGGCATCCCGTATGCTGCACGAACGTTGGAAAAAGGTTAGAGAAAATAAATAAAATTATTTTTTGGATTAAATAAAAACTTTTGTATACGTCAGATAACTAGAAGTTTAATAAAAAATTGCACAAAGAAAAAAATTCTTGATTTTAAAATATTTTTAGTTTTAACGTGGAAATCTTGAAATAAGATTATATTGCGTTAAACGAAGAAAATTAGCGTTAAACGATGAATTATATATAGTTAAACCAAGAAAAATAAAGTTGAAATAACACGTTAAAATTCTTATAAGAAGATTATATTGTTTCATATATACGCAAGATCACTATAATCTTCTTATAAAAATTTTAACGTGTTATTTCAACTTTTTTTTCTTGGTTCAACTATGTAATTCTTCGTTTAACGCTAATTTTCTTTGTTTAACGCAATATAATCTTATTTCAAGATTTCTACGTTAAAACTAAACATATTTTAAAATCAGAAATATTTTTTTTTCTGTGCGCGCACAAACTTTTTTACTCTTTGGATATTTAATTCTCTCTCTATGTATTATTCACATTAAATTATTCAATATTATTTTTTCTTTACATGTATCTGAAAAGACCAAAAATGATGCAAGCAGCAGCGAAGTACGTAAAAAAATTAAAGATATTTCTGAATAAGTAAAGCAGTTTGAAGAAACAAAAATCATCGATGGCTTACTGACACGTGGTGCGAAAAACGACAGAGGATAAATGGATTGTGGAGGTGTTTTCTATTAATTCTCAACTGTCGTTGCGATGGTGGATTGAAGAAAGTAAGTAAAAAAGGTAAAAAAGATAAAAAACAGAAAAATATAAAAACCTAGTCTAACGATATATCTTGTGTGTGAAAGCCTTTCAAATTATTTACATGTTTATAACTTTATATTCCGTAATGCAATTAAAAAATTTCTCCTATATAACATTTCTTTTATATAAAAAACATATCGAAAAAGAACTGTTTGAACGCAAATTGATTATAATTAAGACAATATTTCTTTTTTTTAGATCAAGCTTTTTTGGGGCACCAACTATTATCGGTTGATCTTGAGCTATTTCCTACCAATAGACCAATATTCTCCAGTGGACTGTTAAACATCCGGCAAAGGTGCATGTTTGAGGTTGTCTCTCAGAACAAACATAATTCGCCGCTCCGGAGGAACAGTGACGCAACTGCAAAATTTAGTCATTTTTAGTTAGATGCACCACTGGTCCAGCAATATCAAAGACATCCAACAGAACAGCGATCTAATTGTTATACCACTTTTTGCCGCTAAAGAGAAGTTGCGTCGTTGTTGAAATATCAGGTGTTTGTTATTACACTTTGGAAGAGCATCGGCGAAAATGTATTAATTGTGTTCAAGATTTCACGAATAATGTTTCGCATTTGGAGAAAAAGTGACGTAAGTGCTATTTACGACGAATAAGTGAAGCAATTTTAACAGGAACAACGACGTAAATGTATTTTGTGTCATTATTACCCAAATATTTTACTATCCATATACTACGTTTACGCGAGCGTTACTTCTGTAGTAACTTACTCAAATTATCGTAACTTACGATGATTCGCGTAAACGTAGTAATTGTAAATGATTTTTTTACTAATGCATTACATAATTTTACGGACTTAACGTAATAAAATTGTTGGACAAAATATTAAATGCCATATCCATTTCAGAAGAACAATGACGTAAGTGAAAGGGGGAGGGGTAATTTATGGTAAATTCTTATATAACCCCTTTCTTATTACTACTACTTAAAAGTAACCTTAGAACGCTAACAATTGCTTTAGTACCAATCTAATTGCACAATTATTCTTTGTTTAATCTAATTTTTATTTAAGTAATATTTGTTTTTTCGTTCTCCTGTAAAATTACATTTTTTGCATTTGTGTTACTGTTTCTCCGGAACGGCTGTGAATATGATATCCATATTCACAGGTCAATTTGATCAGATTAAAATGTAAGTTTAATGTAATACAAGAAATGATAAAAAAGAAGGATTGCAATAATGACCATTTTTGGCCCCCCTTGAATTTAAAGGAAACTATAGGTGGGAAATGTTCCTCAGTAGCAGCTTTATAATTCCCAAAAAGAGTATAAACTTAGACCTCATTGTTTATGAATTATTACACTTTGAATGGGAGCAATTCATATGGGATTCGACACTTTTCGATGATTGAGGTATTTTTTGATAATGTTCCTGAAATGGCCACATCACAATGTGGCGATGCACAAGCTTGCATCATTTTTCTCTTGATATATTCTAGGTGATACTCTTGACAAGTTTTTGACAAAGTTTGGTGAATGGAACATTGTGAAAAAATATCTCAATCATTGAAATGTGTCGAATCCCATGTAAATCGCTTCTATTCGAAGTGTAATAATTCATAAACAATGAGAGGTTTAAAATCATATGATTTTGAAAAATTATGAAACCCATATAAAGAAACATTTCCACTCTAATTTTATTTAAATTCAAGGAGAGTGGGGGACAAAGATAACCTTTATTGCACAACCTCTCCTTTATAAAAAGATTTTACTAATGTTTGCTCTTCAAAATTATTTTGAAGAAAAAATTATGACTAAGTTTTTCTTTATAGAATAACAATCCAAAATATCAAAATCGTCTTGTATCCAGTGGAAAGAAAAAAATGGCATCAGATTGGCTTCAGAAGTATCAGATTGGCCATTACAATTGATCGACGTGAACTCGATTAAAAACGTCTGGGTATAATATTGAATAACAGCTTCGAGAAAAAAGGTATAGGCTACAAAACAAATATGTAGTTCAATAGATTTGTCTAATATGGAGATTTCTATTTTAAGAATATGCTATAATTTAGTAGAAAATATATCTAAGAGATAATGATTATCGATAATAGTAGCAGCTGGACAACTTATTATATGAAAGCGTCATAACACTAATTATGTATAGGTATGTATTAATTTACCGTTCTCTCTTCAACCAGTTTTTTACAAATCGATCCATGCATCATCCTATTAATTAAATAATACGTACGTAACTGTATATATATATTTTTTTTTTATTTAAACAGTCAAAATTATATCAATCACACTTTTGTTAGATAGAATATAGATAACGTATGTTTACGAAGTGTAAAACATTAAATCGGATCTCGATTAAACAAGCAAGCGCGAGTAAACACGAATAAACTAATACCGTTTGTATTCATTAAAGCAAATCGTTTATAGGCGTTTGTTCGCGCTCGTTTGCTTAGTCTGGATCTGGCTTTAAATGGCAAGAAGCATCAAAATATTGTATCAGATAAACTTATTTGACAAACTGAGAGAAATTCTTTAAATTCAATATCGCAGTTAGATATTACAAGTTAGATATGTGAACACATGCAATTATAATTAGATAATTTACTACCTTTTTACGTTTTTTAAATAACAGTACAAATTGTATTTATGTATTGTGAAAATATGTATAGTTCTATCTGCAATGGTCACAATATTGTTCGATATTAGACAACTAAACGTGTCAATGCATAATTATTTACAACGAAATTGCATAACACAGTAAGATAAAATTTCAAAAACATATCACACACACTTTGTCTCTTTATCAATGGATATAATGAATATTTAACTAATGGGATAGATTTTTTCGTGCGTACCCCGAACATAAAGTTGCAAAAAAATTCAGTAGTCAGTTTTAATAGCACCTTTTAATAGCACTTCAATAATTAATTTATAAAAATAATGCGTTATTTTTTTCCTCATTTGAAAACTTCTTTTTTTTTTTATTTAAAGTAAATATATTAAATAAATCCATATTCCGAATAAAGTGTAATTTAATAATTTTCAATAAAATATCATTGCAAGTCATTTGTAATGTCATAATTTAGTCAATTCTCAACTTCTGTACAAATACGTAATTTTACTTGATATTTTATAATATTTTACAATTGTCGCAATCACTACATATTTAAATAATGTTCTATTTCTCTAATTATGTAGTTTGGCTAAAATTATTCATTATACTTGTGGCTTTAATTAACAGAAATTATTCAGTTTCATTTCGTCATTGTTGTTTAAACAAGCAGAAAATTGATGGTATTCCATTAATTTGGCTACAAATTATTCAATTATTTAAATAGGACCGCAACACATAAATAATACTTCAACGCATGATGGAGCGTACCCTCGATTGTTCGCTATTAGTGGCACGTGCATCGAATGTATTATAACAATCAGTAATATGTATATTGGATTCTATATATCGCAATGATCTGTTCTTCTCCAATATTATTTGTATACACACGAAAAAATTGCACGATGCTCGTGGCTCTCTTTGTAAATCCTTATAGTAAATTCAATTTTGTTGTTATTATACAGCGCACGACGCAGATAATTCAATTTTGTCGAATCGAACGATATTTCGCGAACGCGACACATACTCTCTTCATCCTATCACGCTGCTACGTATTATTTGCGCGATAGTCTTCGATAGTTTACTTCCTTTTCTCTCGCCCTGCCTGTTTACTCGCAAAACTCTGTTTACTTCGCGATTCGATTCCCTTGGTATCTCAACAATATTAAGAACGGAAATATCACTCACGATACTTCAAATTTATTCGAGCGAAACGATCGTTTATAATAAAAGTATATTTATTATCTTGTTAATTATCTTATTGTGCAGTTAAACGAAATTTAACTCGTTTCTTTACGGAGCTGTATATTTTACCGAAATGTTAATGTATTCAATATCGTTGTATGGGATGAAAAACATAAAACAATATCTGTGTAAATGTAATTTTGCGAGAAGCTTTAAGTCGAGAAAAATTGCATGTACCAATCAAAGAAATGACGGTTTACTGAGCTGTTAATGCGGAAGTTGCATATTCCAGGATAGGGATATGATTTCTCGGGCGAATATTAAAGTAGACGTTCTCATAAAGTCCTCGTATTCGCGGCGCAGCATTATCATTATGACGATCGTTACAACGATAACGAGGTCGACCTAGTGCCGTCAAATCATTTGTTCGTTAATTAATGGCACCATCATCGGAAGGCGTTGTCCCTAGACTGTCGTAATACGTGAATGATTGATTTCTCTTTGTCAAGGTCAGGTATACGTAATTCACCAAATATACAATACTAATAATTTTTTTCCCGATCGTTGCATTGCTAAAAATTAAATTGGACACGTTTCTTCCTTATAATTTATATGTAAATTTATAAATAAAGAGAAAACAAATATAGATATACACATCCATAGTATCTTTTAAGTTCAAAGTAAATTGTTTCTAAAAAAATCTAAGAATATCAGACAAAAATTTAGAAACAAACAATTAACAAACTTTTCTAAAAATATAATTATTATAGAAACTTTATACTACTCGATAATAAAAATTTTTCCCCGATCGTTGCATTGCTAAGCACACTTAAATCGGACACGTTTCTTCCTTATAAATATTTGTAAATTTATAAATAAAGAGAAAACAAATATGGATACTTACACATATCCATATTATCTTTTAAATTCTTCAAAGTAAATCGTTTCTAAAAAATTTAAGAATATCAGACAAAAATTTAGAAACAAACAATTAACGAACATTTCTGAAAATAATATTATTGTAGAAACTTTATACTACTCGATAATAAGACTATTCTTAAAATACAAAACTACCGAAGGAAAATAAATTAAAGTAGGCCATTGCTACGCTATTAATCAATTTGTTTAAGAGTATGTATACGTGGCTAAGAGGAGAATCCGATGCGTAAGATTCTGTCACGGTTCACGGAACAGAGAGGGTGGTGACGAGGCTCGCCTAAGGTGGGGTGAGTTGAAGTTAGGTCACGCCGCAGACCGCGAATGTAGGGCTGTAGGTCGCGCCCGGTCGAGCTCAGCTGCGCCGCGACCCGAAGAAGGGGTTGCAGCTCGCCTGTGATCAGACGAGCGCGGCGCGCTACTTCCGTCCACTCGCCACTGCGTGCACCGGGGAAATCATCGCGCTGCGTGCCAGTGGAAAGCTCCGGCAAATGGTCAGACGAGCGATAACGCGGGCACGACGGGCCACAAATCGCGCTACGTCGGCATCGTGGTCGCTCTATGTACCAGAGGGTCTGGACCAATTCCGCGATGATGATCGCTCACTTTTCGGAGATCGTGGCGACCTTGCGCGCCTCTCCACCTCATTGACATTCTCACACGGATTTTCCCCGATAACTTTAGCTCTCTCATACGCTTTTTCGAAACTTACGGGACTCTTTTCGGCGAACGCAACGTCCCTCGACGTTCTCTAGGGAGACTGGAGCACACCACCACTCGGAGCTGTCACTTTCGCGCGCGGATGTCGCCTCGACGTTTTACGGATCGGAAACTTAAATACGAGGACTTTCGGCGGGGACGGGTGGACTTTCACCGATTCGCGGGCGCGACTCGCGAGCAGCCGGGAAAATTTTTCGCGCGGAACGTTCGAGGTCGACGTAGCGGTCACTACGTCGAAACGACGGCTCGCTCTTAACGTGGGTTCGCACCACCTCGATCACCCTCGGTAGACTACGGCCCCTATCGTCTTGGCTCGGCTCGCACACTGTGACGTCACGCGTACAGACGAAAACCCCGGCGGTCTGGGGTATCGATCGCGTGCGCTGGCGCAGCCGAGGCTTCGCGCCGCGACGCTGGATGATCAGGAGGCAGACACTGGACACGTGGCTAGAGACTCCGAAAGATGACAGTTTGGGACTTAAAGCTCGTGCAGGTGATTTCCGGCTGTAAAAATTATTGGAGCTCCATTTTGTGATAAAGGTATTTTTGTATTTTTTTGTTTGATTTGTTTGTCTAGATATAATATTATAAATTGCGTAAATTAAAGTCTTTTACATTAGCGATATATATATATAGTATATATACGTTAAATCTTTTATCTCATATAACGATGAGTCACTCAATGACATTTTTTTATGTAAGCATGAACACCGTTGAATAACTCACCGATATTAAAACATGAAAGCTTTCATTCGTTGATGCTTTACTGGAGTGGCACAATCATTGTTCTTTAAGAATAATTGCTGTAATAACTTAACAAAAATATATTGGAATTAAATCACAATTTGAATATTTAAAGATGTGGAATAATCATGCCATTGTTCGTCACACAATTGACGGTAGACAGTTAGAGGTTTTCATTCTTAAAATATCCACATATTGTCATGTATACCTGTCGATATTCCGATGCTTGATTATTCAAATATGAAATTCGATTTATCGCAATGTCGACTAACGCTATTACGGCGACAGGATGATGATTTTTCATTAATCTATTCTTTATTCTCGTTGAATTTAAATGGTTTTAGAAAGAAAATCGCAATAAGTAATAAATATAATTAGGCGATGACAGTGACGTCAAACTGAGAGAGAAGCATTATTATTACATTTAAATAATATTTTACTAAACAGCGCAATAATTCTTGAGAAAGTTCAAACTAAAAAGATAATTAATTAATTTTCAATTAGATTAATGTATACGCTCGTTATCGTTGTTCGCGCAATTCTATTCAAAAAGCAGGATTGGATACGTGGCTTCGTTTTCCCTGAAGTTATCGCGCTACCTGTCAATTCGACATTTCTTCATTCTAAAGCTCTCATTCTGAAACTTACGTTATCATGTTTCTCTCACGAGGCTTTATAAATGCCGTTCTGATTATTTCAAAAACCATCAAACAAAGGAGAGGCAGATTATTCTTAATATAAATTCAATATTTCTATTGTATTACTTCTAAAACTTAATATATACGTTCAATTTCAGTTTTACATTAAAATCGAATAAATAGGATATTCTTACTTAATAATATTTTATAATTATTACGATTTGAGCAATTACGTTCTTTCCAAACAATAATAAAACGTAATTTTCAAATTAAACTAATTTCAATGTGTTACTTTCATTTATCGTTGAGGTCGCAGATTGCCAAGATATCAATAAATTATCAACAAATAATTTATTATCAACGCAATTATGTTAATTACATTATTTATGAGAAAACCAATTGTTACAAATATTATCTTTATTTGGATATTTGTGACAAGCGAATCGTTTGTAAAACAATATAAAATTAATTTGCAAAAAGTCAACAGATAAATATCATTTGCGTATAAATATTACTAATTAAAATGTTGTGCACTTTCACGAGCATCGTGATATTATTACAACATAATAATAGAAGAGTCGTGAGATTTTATTATACAGATACAGCAAACTCTGCAAACTGCAACGCAATTTATGTGATGGAAATAGAAAGAGAGCTAGGAATAAAAAATATTATCTATTTAAATGTGAGAAAGAAGGTAAAGAAGTGATAATATAAGCTAAAAATACACTTTAACATTTTAATTATTTTTATTATAAGTAATGAAATAATTATTCCCACTAGGAAGACTCTACCTGATGCTAATTGGTGTGTACATGATGGAAGAAAATCAATCCTGCTCGAAAAGGGATCGCAACATCCGTTACAGCAACTTCAGTTTTGCAACCCTCAACCCTGTGATTGTGCGAAATTGCAAATACCGACATCTACCGGGGGGAAAAGGAAGTAAAATGGAAGGAGTTCAAAATGAAATAAGTACGACACTTTTCCGTACATCGGCGCGCAAATTTCCCCTGCAATCTCTTACCATTACCTTCAGCGATAACGCCGATATCTGAGAACGTCTCCGGTTAGTCACCACCTCTTGGTAAGCTTGCAGTCGCGAATTGTGTTCGGGGTGTGTTTTCAACGCGGCATATCGATCGCATATCGTTAAGGGTAGCAATGAGAATTACAGCTTAACATGCTGTCTAGCCTAACACGCAGATATCTTTTACAAATCAGATATATATATTTTGCATAATTAATGAAAGCTACGCTTTTATATATTATAAACAGAAAGTTGAGGGTGGAAAATATTGGATATGAATTAGCTTCAATTAAAAATACATATAATAATAAAAAAGATAAATACACGTAGCGCTGCGCCATTAAAATATACACATATATATTATATACATATGTATGTACCATGTATGTATGTATAATAAAACTAAAAGCAGTTTTCTAACGGAAGAATTTCAGGATCTGACCCTTGGTTAGGATCATAAATATAAACTGCGTTCTTCACGCTAGCATCGCTACTGACAGAATTTGCTGACTATTGTAAGCCTAGTGACACCAACATATTGACTGCTGAACCAATGAACAATACCAACTTTTTAGTACGTAACGCAGTAGGGGATCACTGATAGCATCGACATTGAACTTATTTGAAACATTTACTGCACATAAATTCTACTCCTTGTAAAATTCTGAACAACATAAATAATATGATGTCAGAATAAGATAAACAATACTCTATTAATTACAATTAATAATCTTAATATTTCTATATAATATTTCTATATATTTTTTATATAAATATAAATATCATGATATTTAAGAATGTCATTCTTGACGTATAATAACAAAGAAAAATTTGCTGAGCAATTAACATGTTGATGTGTGTGTGTGAACGTTTTAATATCATATTTATTAAATATTGAATGAGAAGAAAACTTGCTGGACAAAAATTCAATTCAAGATCAGTATGAGTTCAAGGGTGGACGTACATGTCATAATGTAATTACTTTTTTCCTTTATGCACGTCCAAAAGTCAATTTAACTCTTTATGCATACACAAAATTTCTCAATTAGTATTTGATATTTGTTTCAACTTTTAACGTTTTTTTTCAGTCATAAATCAACTTTTTTTTATATATGTTTTACATGTTTAATATTAATAAGTTTGTTTTGTCTATGTCTTTTCTTTCTTAGAATTTTTAATGATTGTTTTAAGTTCTTTTGTTTGAATTTGGTTTTGTATAAATCCCGTTTTTTTTTTCCAGGGTGCCTGGAATGTTTTACTTGTTTGGGAGTTAAAGCGATTTGGATACTGCTGACCTTAGTTCTATAGAATACTTAAACACATTATGCCAAAAAAGGTATAACGATCTTAAAAAATTGTGGGTATTGTAAATAGTGTCCGACCGAAGCTTCGGCCTACATCGGAACTACAATATGGGGGGTTCCATTTTAAATTTTTGAGTTGGAGTCCCCATGGGACACTAGAAAATTTTAAGTAAAACTCCCATATTGCAGTAGGGGAGAGGGGGGCACTATAGGACACTTTATTTTTAAAAGCTCATATCTTTTGCCATTTTTAAGAAATTGGTTCTTCGACTCAATTATAAGTTAATTTGGTTGTTAATGTTTAATATAAACGTATAGCAAAACAAACACATTTGAGAGTAGTGCTTTGTTTTTACCTTTTAAAAAAGTGTTTTCTCTGTCCTAATCTGCCTCCCTGGAGGGGCAGTTTAGGACTGATAATGAAAACCGAGATAACTCTCTTCTTACTTAATTTATTAAAAGTAATAAATTTCTTGCTAGGCAACTGTCTTACAAATTTCTTTTAATATATTATATATTTAACAATCTGTATAATTTATAGTAAGCAATCAAATAAACATAAGTGTCCACTTATTGGATTAACCTTAATTAAGGCAAGAATCAGTCTCATAAATTTCTCTTAAATAATAAAATATCCACCTTCTAGTCTTTAGAGCTCTCTTTAGAAAATATTAAAGTGCTAAGTGTCCAAAATGCTATTTTGTCCAGTACTGCCCCAACCCTAACTTGAAAGAAAAATGTAATATTTTATACCAACTCTTCTTATTATGTCGTTTGTATTTTACTCATTACAACGCAAAACATATTAGCATAACCAGGACATACAAGTAGTTTCTTTTGGAGCAATAGTTTAATATAAAAATACTTATATTTGCAAGCCAAAATAATTACAACCGCCAGCGAAAATCACTAACAGCTTGTAGATTAGTTGGACAGTTGACAGCGTGGAAGCTCTCATGTGACGTTTATCTATTGACCGGTTGCCAGCCAAAAAATGCGTTTAACGTGAAAAAAAGTGTTAAATTTGTTCTTTATTAGAGATGTCCTAAACTGCCCCTGTCTTAAAGTGCCCCCCTCCCCCTATACCGTTTGAAAGGGCATAAAATAAGAAAAATTTTGGCGCAAACCAGAGGTCGATACGTTGATCCGTTCGGCAGTTATTTAAGGTCAAAGTTGGAAAAAGTCAACTTTTGATCCTAAATAACTCAAACGGGTCAACGTATCGACCTCCAAATTGCACCAAAATTTTTCTTATTTTATGCCCTTTCAACAAAGAATCGGACCGATTTAGGTGTCGTCGGGGACTCTAGTAAGACCACCCACTACATTATTATTACAACTACTACTATGCCCTTTCAAATAATATACTTACAATAGTGTCCGACCAAAGGTATTCTTTTGGCTGAGGCCGAAGCCGAAACTTCGGTCGGGCACTAATTGTAAACCTTCTTTCCTTAGGATAACATTGTACCCTGAGTACCTAGGTATCTGGGCGGTCATAATTTCAGAGATTTTCATGCATTTTCAATACGTACAAAACTTATCAGAAAATTTAAAACTATAAGCAAAGGTAAGGGCAAAAAACGTAAAGAGTAAGAGAGAGCATTTCACTGGAAATACTCGTTAACATACCTAAATGTCCTTTAGCATTTCGGCATGTGATTTTAGTCGAGTCTCTTAATGCTCTTAAAATCTTATTACATTTTTCTGTTTGCTATGAAATATTCCGTAGTGTTTAGAAAGAAAAGTTACTAATGGAAAGGATGAGACTGCACAAAAATTTTCTACAAATTTGTACAATGTTTTATTTTCTAAGTACATTCGTATCTTCGTCTTTAATTTGTAAAGTTTTGCAATTTTTCTTCTTTGATTCTTTTTAGTTCTCATTCATAATTTCATAATACATGCATACGAGATAGTTTATTCTTAGAAGTACATTACAATAGCAAAAACTGCTAAAATAGCTGCTTACTTTTTAAAAACTATCAGTCGAAAAAAGCGTTGTATCGGTGCTGTTATGAAAAGTAAATAATGCATTTCTGGAGCTGTTTCACTTAATATTCCATGATTATATATTAAAGAAATATTTGGAAATAATTAATCAACATTGTATGCAATGTCTGAAACGTGATTAAATGCGTGGTATCGTTATCTATATTCAGATTACTAACTTTGTTATAAATTTTGCTAAAATTTTTTAAAAGTTTTATTACTGACTGAAATAAAAAAAAAACGCAGGGAAGAAATCGCGGTGAATGATGCGTTTGCCTGCAAAGTCTACCTTAAAAACATGATTGCTAATTCTGAGAGAATATTCCCGTTGGTATCGATTACTTTCTATTCCGAACTGTGACATTAAAGGTGTCTTTAAAAGTACGTATTTTCGTCATCCCGAATCTAGCACAGAAATATTTAAATATGTACCGTAATATCCATATCTTCCTGATCCAGGCTTCGAGAATAAAGACAGATTTATACTGTCATTAAAGATTTACAAAAATGACAACGTTACATCTGGCAACTGTGATCAATTTAGTTGTCGTGTACGGAGAGAATTATCGGATTAATACTATAACTATAATATAATATTTCTATCATTTAATTTTTGTTTCATGAAATCATAGTTCTATTTCCTCTATGTACAATTTTCTTTTCATGATTGAATAAAACCATTTTGATAGTCAGGTTGTGTATCTGTGCGTTAAGATTATATTTTCTCTATAAAGTATTTTCTTGTTGAAGAAAATAATATACCTAATAGAAACTGTATGTCCATCAGTATTGCTATAATGTATCAATAAACATCAGTCTTTTAATTCTAATAAAAGTTTTAATGGAAAACTAAAATTGTGCAATTTTTACTGTGAAACGCGCGATCTCGGCGCCAGAGATCTATTAAAAATGTAATACACATCGAAAGAATTCCCATGAAAAAATAGAAACACCTACCTCATCAGAGTGACGATTTCCGCGACGCGCATGATCGTTTGTTCCAAAAATCATTCTTGCGCTAAAATCTCGCAACCGGAAGACGTAAAGTACGATCGCGCGTCTTAGCGATCCCCACAAGGTGCTAACGCTCTGAATCTTTATCCCTTCTCTCTTTCATCCGCATGTCTGGTGGGGAAGACCTAATGGTAGGAATTCCGCGGGTGGGGATGATTCCGAGTGGGGTGGGGGTCATATGAGAGAGTACAGAAGTGAGTATCCGGGGGATCGGGGGATCGGGGGATGACGAGGAGGTGGGCATGAGCAGTAGAGGGAACGGAGCAGCCGCCGAAAGCGTAAAGAGAGCCATAATTCGCCGGGCCGCCCCGCAATCAGGTTCGTGCTTTACAATCCGCCTTACTCGTGACATTCATCAGACGAAAAAAAGGACGGTAGTGTGCATCTTTTTCCTTAAGTTACTCCAGTTGGACTGTTTCGTGAATTCTCGCTCTACGTGCGACTAGGCGAGAAAACGGCGTACGCGACGTTTTAAAGCGATTCATTGATCTTTACACGCGTAGCATCGTGCGTGGCTTCGCGGTTCGTATGTCGCGCTTCTGAGGAGACGAGTCGAGTGTAAGTCCGCGTAAGGAAGTAAGAACCTTCGGAAGTAGTGGTGCTGAGACGAAAACAAAATGAAAAGAAACTCAGTGCCTCATTGACAGCTCTACACCGAAGTCATCCCGCCTGTCAGTTGTCTGTCAGTTGATGCCGATTCTTCGTTACACACAACTCGCTGGATTCCTACCTTTTGCTCCAATCAATTTCCACATGTCGCACGTAGCGGGACGAAGGGACTCTTCGTTCATTATTACTTCCAACTCCTAGTGCGACTGGATACCAGAGAAAAATACAAACTGCAGATACCAAAGATTTCAGAACGGAGGTAATCATCACCATGCTAATTTTACAGACTCGGGCAAATCGAAGGAAAATGTGCAATCAAAAAAATTTTTTTCCCTAATCCCTTATTTCTTCTGGTTCGTGTTAAATGTGTGCTTATTAGTTGACGCTTCTTGATTTTGTGTGAGAGCTATTACTCCGCTTCTCCAGCGTCAAAATTGCATAGCGTCGTCGTTCTCCTCTTTGTCACCATCATCGTAGCGTAAATATGAACTTCACCTACACAAACAGACACTTGTAAATACATAACAAACACGCGTGAACACACACATACGTACACACACACACACACACATGTCTGCAAAAGACACTTGCGTGCTTGGAGAACGATGATGTGCGCTCGTGCACGTGCACGTTAGTGCATACACAGAGTCACGATTCTGTACACGGTTCTGATTATTAACGAGTTATTACTGCGATACTAATTAAGTTTAATCGCAAGGCCGCCCGTTCGTTAAAGTTAATTGCACGATCGACCACGGCCCACGCCATTAATTGCGCCGTTGTTCGACGTGCGCGCTTTTCTAGTTGAGCCTACGTGTTTTGCGATCGTGAACGGTACCGTGCGAAGTAATATGATTCCTTACGAAAATATATATCGCAATTCTCACGCATTTAGGAAAGTTCTCTTGGATGCGAAATGCATCACGCGGATAGAGCATAACGATTTTGTCGGAATTTGCGGTGTTGATTTGAATGATTCACGCTCGGCCATGTTTAAGTAAACATTTATCCTTTTGGCGATCTGTCAATGCGCGGTCAAGGGTTTCTGTAAGTTTATTTTTGCCAGATATCGCAAATTGGCGATTGCTTATATCAAGTTATATATTATGCAACATATTATGTATATTACGCTTCATATAATCAGATCAATTATGCGTTATACATTTACACCAATAAAGTTTTTTTCTGTTTGCAACCTTTTTAATCTGAATTATTCGTGGTTGCTAGGGTTATCGAAAATTATTAGACATATACAACTTATTTAATTTAAATCAAAATCCTATACAGAAAAATTTGCGAGAGTTTATTTTGCAAAAACATTTCTTTCCTTTTCTCTCATATGTGCTTTTGTGATGAATTTATCAATATTACTGGATTGTGATCATAAAACATAGCGCTTCGTTTATCTTGTTTCTTAATATTCTGAGTAATTGATCATTAAGGACATTTGCAACGTTATTTAATGCTGGAAAGTAATTGCCAATATGGCTTTTGTTACGAAATTCTCGCCTTTCGCAAAGTTGTTGCCAAACGCAATAATGTCTAGATGGATTTTCCAATTTCGTAAGATTTCATTATTCCAATATGTGATCATGTTATTTTCGATAATCATTATTGAGAAGATTATTATAGAGATTTAGAGCTCATGCACAATGAGAGGAATAAGGAACGAGGAATAGGAATTCATAATAGTCGCATTTTATTTCAAGAGACTGTATTGAAATAAGATGCGACTTTGAATTCCTATTCCTTGTTTCTTATTCCTCTTATTGTGCATGGGGCTTAACATTATTTAATTAATGTGCTAAAAGTAATATACATCAAAAAATTAACAAGGAGCTTTAAGAAAATTCTGTCGTGCTATCAGAGGATGCTGAAGAAATATCATTGATCAATCGAGTAATTGACATAGCGATTAATGAAAAATGATTCATATGCAATTTCGTGTTTTTGCAGAAACAAGTACGGACGTTATTGAGGTTTTGATAATGTATATCTATGTATCGATGACCGATGTTGATAAATCATGTATTGAACAATGATAATATAGCTGCACGTGCTATAAACTTTTTCTCGATTTCGACTTATCATCACAATTTTACGCTACTGCTGTCATTCCCTCGATCGATTTTTACATGCCAAATAATCATCCTGTTTACCAAATGTTGTAATTTCCTGCAGTGATTTCCTGGTCTTACAATTTTCCACGGTTCATTAAATGTCTTTGACATTCAACATCGGTCTTTTCATATCGATAATTAACTATTTACTTCTACGACCGTTAACATATGTCTACGATTGCATCACATCAAAGTTAAACTTTTCTTTTGTAAAAATAATTTTAAATTCTTTTATTACAAAATATTAATCGACACATTTAAACTTAATCACTATTCAATTATTTTAGAATGTTCTAAACGGATATCCAAATTTTTTAATGACTTTGGCTGCACTGACGTTAAATACTATAATCGCTCAATAAAATGATAAAAAATAATAAATTAACAAAAAATGTTATCTTAATGTCAAAACTATTCTTTAAATTAATTGCTGTCGAAATATCTCAATCTCAAATTTATTACATGCTAAATAAGTTAAGAAAAGTTAACTGAAAATGTTTACTTTCTTTAACGCAAACGTGAATATAAACTAATAATAACAATATAAATTAATAATAAATAATAAAAGAAAGGTTAATACAAACCAAACAGTTTTATTAAAACGTAAAATGATTTGTTATTGTAACATTATTTATGAGAATATAGAATCGCGAATTATAACACAATAGTCAGAAATTGAATTTGAGTTTTCTTATTTTTCATGCAGATACCTTACCAATTCAATCTTTGAGGAAATACTACTTGCAACATCTAGTATATATTTGAATATAAACGATATTAATTATTAGAATATTTTTGCACTACAAAAATATTCTAATAATTAATATCGTTGCAGTATGTTATCATTTATAAATAAATATATAAAATATGAATGTATTTGTAATAAATAATAAATATATAATGTATAAACATATTTGCCATATTTATTTTAAAACTTTTAAATTGTTTTTTTATGTATTATGTTTTTTTTATGCTTGAATAATACCGAATAATAATTTATTAAATATTTATATTAAAAATAAAAATACAATACACAATTTAAGTATAAAGATAAAACTTTATAATAATAATAAATGCATTCATATATTTGAATATAAACGTTTTATATAATTTATCACATATTGTGCAATTTCTCATGCTGGTACTATAAAAGAAATTAATTGCTACACTGAAATGTTTCTTGAATTATTTGTTCTTTAAATATATTAGTTCCGAATTTATTGCGCAGCATTGAAATTAAGAAAATGATGCAATCACTAGTCACATGAACGCCTGGAAGTATTAATTTGCTAAATGCTGTGTTGTTTTTTATGTTAATATACAATATACTACATAATTCATACAATAATAAATTATACAAAAAAATTATATTCAGTTTTGTAAAATTAATACAAGTTATTATACTCTAGCACAAGAGAAAAAATATTAGAATAATTCCATAACGACAACCGCAATACTGCATTACTCCGCACAGTTTTTACTTCCATCTAACGGAAAAATATCTAACGGAAACTAGAATGTTATTTATGTAATGTAGCTTATATTCGACCTTTCAAAGCACCTAACCATTTCTTACTGCAATTCGTTACCCTGCAGTCTTTGAGAAATGCAAATCATGCAAGAGCATGTCAAATTCTAATAGAAACAGGTTTGAAGCCCTGATAATTTTTTATATATTTACTTCTTAACATATTTTATGCAGAAATGTACTATTGCTTCTACTAGATTGTAAAATTTTTAGTAATTTATTAAGAAAACACCTCTCTCGTGCAAACCCATTCCAGAAACATGTGGTTGAGAAATGACTCTATTATTCTTCATATTCCAATAGAGTATATATAAATGCATTTTTCATTATTATAAAGTTTCATCTTTATATACTTAAATTGTGTATTGTATTTTTATTTTTAATATAAATATTTAATAAATTATTATTCGGTATTATTCAAGCATAAAAAACATAATACATAAAAAACAATATAAAAGTCTTAAAATAAGCATGGCAGATATGTTTATACATTATATATTTATTATTTAGTACAAATACATTCATATTTTATATATTTATTTATAAATGATAACATACTGCAACGATATTAATTATTAGAATATTTTTATAGTGCAAAAACGTCTACGAATTAAAATCATTGGAACATGTATTATTACATGGTCATAAATAAATATATAAATATATGTACCTACCATATTTATTTTAGAATTTTTATGTTGTTTGTTTGCCCGTATATTGAATACTAGTTTGTAGCAAATATTGACCTCGAAATATTTTTAACATGAAATTAATTGGCATTGATTTATTTCTTAAGTTTGTGAAGTTTCGACAAAAGTCTTTAATAATTAGTATCCGCGTTTATTAATTGCTTCATCGTTTCGTGATAGTATTGACTGCTTTTACTTACTGCAATTAGCGACGCAGCTTTCTTTGCTCTCGCATTCATACGAGATAACTACAGTGCATGAAATCATAGAACGGAACTTTTCAGACGTCGTACACGGTTGCGATATGGTAGGCACGCATATTCGTCGTATTGCGTACGACGCGTGTGATCAATAAATCGGCCTGTGCAACGCGAACACAACGATAGTCATATATGTGTATACGCACGCACACATATGCGAACACACATAGAACACTCGTGTAGAAACCTAAATCGTAGTTCAACGGAGACATATTCGTATATTATCTTATGATGCGTCACGTACTGCATATTTCCGACATCATGATTTTTATTACAAAAGACAGAATTAAACTCTTTTTTTAGTGGACGTTTTCAAAAATCAACTAATAATTTCCAATAATAATATTTAGCAATGGCAGTAAATTATGATTAAAGACTAATGCAATAGTCATAATATATATCACATATTTATCAAATAACTGGTAATTATCTGGACTCCACTCAATTTATATTAAGCAAAAATAATTGTAATTAATAACACGTGAAAACTTAAGACAGATTTGCATTAGAGAAAAATATATATTAATTTGATATAAACGCACGTTTCCCAGATAATCACAGGAAAATTAATAAAAAGAGATGAAGCAATGTGTGCAAATTTTATTTAAAATCTTATTCAGTCTCCAATCTCATTCATCTGCTGTCATTCTATGTAATTAATTACTTGCCTTTCTGTGTTGGCGTGTCAGTCAAAATATACTAGAATTTCGCATCAAAATGACAGTTGTTATCAATCACAAGTTTAACGGCTACGGATGATCGATTTGGCATTCGAAAATTTCGAGAATTTATGGATGACTATTTCGCGCGTATAATCCCTAGACACACGTGGCATTTTAATTGATACATAAGCAGCCTTTTATGGTAAGCTCGATGAATACGATTTCCACATTCAATTTACGAGAATTGCATTGCGACATTTACGTTTCAGAGTATACGCATTTCCGTACATCGACGAACAGCTGCAGTTCAGCTGTATCGCGCTATTATTACTCATGATAATAATAGTAGACTATACTACTTGCTCCATACGCAAATTGCGTGCGCAAACAAAACAAGGTTTTCTAGAACTGGGTTGTTTGCCTTTTATAACTTACATTGCAGTATACCCGTTTATTACACGCAGCTCAAATTGTTCGTTACTTGAACTACATTATTTTTCATCCGTGCATCACGCGCAAGATATAATAATTCTTCTACTAGACATTATACTCGATATCGTGTCAAGAACAAAAATTCACATACAATATTTAATAATTCCAATCGAGCTGATGCATTATTCAATCTTGGTAATTCGATGCGAATTGTAATGGCACATTGTTGCTATTTTCATTCTTTTGCGTAACAGTTACGCCACATGCATTCTTTATACGTGCAGTTGGGTCAATTGCGAGGGTTAAAGCCTTATATTCTTCCAACTTATACCGATAATAGTAATGTTTGCAGTCATACTTTGTATTCGTATACCGAATTGCTGATCGACAATGCAGGAAACGGCACTCCGATAACAAGTACACGAAACCGGTCGCGCGAGTTACGCGGATTTATATAAATATGACACCTCGGACAAATGTACGCGGTCCCTCTCTCTCCCTTCCATACCTTTTCTATTTTTCTCTTTCTCTTTCGCTCTCGGTTACAACGCTTGTCGCCGTCGATTAATCTGTCCGGAATGAAATCCGTGGGAGTAAGCACGATTTCTAAACGTAATAACAAGAAACGCAGCATCATTCGGCGTCATAGATACATTGAGAACTTCGCGTTGGTCGCGTTCACTTTCTCCTCGTCTCTATCATCCCACGGGCTTCCCGTCGTGCTTTTGATAAATTCGATACGCGGCTTCCTGGACACGCAAAGGAAGGAAAGAGAGAAGGAAGGAAGGAAAGAAAGAGTGAGTGGCGGAGAGAGAAAGAGAGAGTGGGAGAGAGACCACGCGGCCTATTCGACGCGTAATTAATGCACGCACGTGCATTATCCGGTAATGTATGCGCGCATATCGGGGAAGGGGGAGGGTCAAACGGATCGACCCCGAGTTTCATTGCGCTATATTCCCGCATTTATACCCGAGCTCGTTTGTAAAAAATAAACACTTTTTCCGAACGCGATCAAACATCGTATCTATTATCACGCGCGTATCACTTACTTTATTTATTCTATCGTCCTGCTTGGTAATACCTCTGTTGTTTTTTTTTTTTTTGTTAACGCGACGCGTTTGTTGATCACCTGGTACGTTTACGTTATGTACGTTTAAAGAGGATATCCCGTAGAGCGAGAATTACAATAATGTTACAAAGCGATGGGCACACGTTTCAGAGAATACGGAATTCTCTCATAATTGAAGGTTTGAATAACGAAGTTGACTTTGTTGCTTTAATTTCAGTTCGTTCGTGCTGTCAGTTTTAATATCGTTTAACAGTATCGCGAGAGTGTATTGCTGAACATTTATAAGCTCACGCGTGACTATCCGGACTATCGTGTGACAATACTATAAACTATAACGTTTATAATTCTTGTGCAATTTTTATTTAAACAAAACAAGGCACCGCTTTATTATTTTACTTATATACTTTTGTCGTAAATTTATTCCATGAGCTTATTACGTTCCAAAGAATTAGCGAAAATCACACACACCACGGTGATGCTAGTTAAGGAGCGAGACCCCTCCGTTACGCGTCTTCGCACATGGCGGCCGATGGTTATTTGATCGATACGAACCCTCGGCTCTAAGCTTTTCACGGTGTGCATGGCCACCCTTTTATTAATGACTGACTCACACGCGTCGCGATAAGCTGATAGTCACGACCGAACGTTCGTTATGTATGAGAGTCGGAATAATCGTTCTTTGAGATTACGCTCGCACGAGCGTATGTATACCGGCGGGTACATAACGGAAGCGCCGGAAAAATACAGGAGCAATTTTGGAAAGATAAAAAACATGATAGCATCTTTACTTGAAAAATAAATGCTGTTTTGCTGTTTAGCTGCTTCTTTATCGTGAAATATTTATCACATGAAAATTGAAAAATATTCACATGATTAACGGCGATAATTGGATTATTGTAATCACATTTATTGTAATTACTTAAGAAATATTAATTACACACAATAATGGTTTTGTAGTAATTTTTTAAATATTATATAAATTATATTATATATAAGTATAAATTGTGAAAATTATTTAACTGTACAACACATTCGCAACATTTGCTCCCAAAGATGTCTTTTTTGAAAATCCAATTAATGTTCCAACAGAATATTTAAATTTAAGCAAAAAATGTAAACTGTAAATACATTTCAATGATAGTTATACATATAGTAACGTGTAACAAAGAATTTATCTTTTACTGTAAGTACCTTGACAAGTTATCATCAGTATCAAATTCAGACAGCATTGAACAATATCGCGTGCAATTTCGTGACATGCTTGCGTCGTGACATTCATGTAAATTTAAAAGTGAGTTCCAAAGACGCCTACATTGACGAGGGTTAACTCAGCCAATTTGTAATCCAACCGCTACATTCGCCGGAGTACGTCAATAAGAAACGAGAGCGGCCAATGATTTGAAGCGTGTGTATTCGTTGCGTTGCGCGTTGCTTTATCTTCAGATTATCGACGCACGTACATACGGAATTTAATCCCGCTGTTATCAAAAGTGCGGTCAGAAAATGAAGAACAACCACCCGTAAACATAAGAGTGTTTATTCGGGTCTTTGACATGGCTACATCTTCGGAACATCTTCGATTTATAAATATTCAATAAGTATGTTTGCTTTTTCATTTTTATATTTATCAAAATATACCTCAATCTAGGCCAAACTCAATTTTTCCATTGTTGGAACGTCGCTTGACATTTTGGCGACAGATTTTCCGATTATTTAAATTTCATTTCCGTTATATTAAGTATAAATAGCTTTGATTAACTAATTTAATTGTTCAAATGTAATTCTTTTGGACATCACATGACGGAAACGGTGAATTTAGTTACTCTAAACCCTACGAGCTTATATCACCACTGATAAGATATCGATTTTATCATTTGCGCGATTCAATTAAGCCGCAAATGTAATTTAGCAACTTCCTTGTTTGAAATTTATTTAACAACAGCGAAAGATAATTGTGATATTTATTGTACGTATTCATTTATTATTGGCATGATATATTGGAATCGAAAATTATTTTTATAAAATTAAAAATTAAATTAACATAAATGTTGCATCGCGCTGATTACTCATTTTATATAATTATTAATTATCCCCGACGATAATCTTTCAGTTAGCTAATTAAATATTATTATTTCGCACATCTCGAATGATAAAAGTGACGAGTAACAGTACATCAATTTAGATAAGGCGCCATCAAAATGTATTTCAACGCTCTAATAATAATTTATTATTTGAAATCTCACGTTATCGCGACTAACAAAGATTTTGATAAAATCACATCTATTTAATTTAACTTGTTTCCAACAATCATTTGCTACATAAATTATTTAAACGCCCAATTGAATTCGTCCAGTTAACACAGCAAACCATCTCACCGAAATGACGCCAATCAATCGCGTCATTGTAACGCAAATTATGGCCGGTCTAAACAAGATAATTAAGATAAGAGGAAGCGCCCGTGGTGGGGAACGTCGCGGCGCGTTACATGACACCTAGCGTCGGCAAAAACACTGCAAATTAACCGAATTATGGAAGCGACGCGTTTGCTAATGATTTATGCGCGACAATGCGCCGGTAATTGCCACCGTGCGCGAACACGCGGTCTCTGTATGTGTGTCCAGCGATTAATTAATGAATCGACGGGCACGAGATTGCGGCCGCGAGATGATGTACATACATTCGTCACGGTCCGATGGTGAGGATGAAGGGGAGGGGGAGGGAGTAGGTGGAAGAGGAGGGCAATTGTCGGTGGGCAAACTTTGCCGATGATATATGCCGAGCCGTTGTTGAGGGACTGCCGGATATCGAACTATAATCTGGCGTAAGTGGTGGAAGGGACGTGATAGCGTTGCGTGATTTGCAGCGGCAAGCATTATTTGAATGATTTAATTTCAATCATTGAATTAGCAAATGCCAATATTGTTTATAGTCGCGAGATAAATCGATAGACCCATATTGGGATTGCAACGCGCGGACCATTGCTGGAATTTAGGATTTTATAATTAGGATTTCGTATCAATTTTCATATTTTCTTTCTGCAGCATTTATTACGAACAATATTAGTATAAAATATGAAAAGTTTAAGATGACTACTCAATAACTTCAATGTATTATTGGTATTATTACTGATATTATTATCTAGTATTATTATAAAAAATTTTAAAAAATATATATAATTACCATGGAAGCTGCTATTTCTTTTATAATTGACTAGATTAACTCTATCTGGTACTTTTATTGATACTTATTCAGAGTACTTTGTGCATCTTCAGAAGTCGATATTGAATTTCGATTTCTCGTTTCTTATTGGATATTCTTCTTCTAGTAGGGCAGGTCTTTTCAAACTTATTCTGTTTTCTCATTGGACATCCATCCATTTGATAGGTTGTACCTTCGCCATACCGACCCACTGTTGTCTAAACTAGCTACTTAAAATGAATTCTTACCTGAATCTCAGGTAAGGGTTCAAATATCTCTGACTTTGACTTGCTAGTCTACTTTGTATTAGACCCAAGATGCCGAGATCACGGCGTCAATTTTAACTGTCAAAAATTCTAACTTAAGCTTGATTAAAAACTTTTTCTGATTTAATCTTAAACTTTTTATAAATTTGGTCATTTTTCTTCAATCTCTTTAAATTTTAAACACAACATTGCTTCTTAATTTTTATTTGCTATCACAATAGATTCTTTTATACAAAAATGGTTTGCCCTGCATAGAAGCAATAAAATTATTTATTAATAGTTGAATATGTATTTTTTACACAAGGACCATAAAAATATGAATATATTATACTTTATATATATATGTACCTACATATATATCTAAAAATATGATCTTTTTTCATTTCAAAATGTATCAATATTGGCAATTTAATTCTTTTCGTTCATATTTGCAAAAAAAGTTAATTAATAATTGTTTGACAGTTGAATTAATAATTAATACATGATCTATCATTAATAATTAATACAGTATATACATAACACTTTCTTATAGAATAAATTTTTATTTTAAACAGTCGATATTTGATTAGACAACACCACCGCCATAGCATATACTATATTTATCGTCATATTTTTTCCCAAAATCAAAGATGTCTGAATACTTCGTGGATCTCTAGACGCGTTAGTTTCGCTAGTCCGCCTCTCATCTTCTAACTAGCACGGCTTTCTCGAACATTAGGGCGGGCAACCGCAATGAGACAAGAAGATATATATCTTTCAGGTTGAGTTCCAGAGGCGTAGAGTACGTATAGTATCTGGTATACATATAGTACACACATGCACTCGTTGAGCAATAGATTCTAACTTGGTACCTGCTTCGAACTAAAAGGGACCCTAAAGAAACGCGGCAGCTGGCCCGATAATTGCGCCGGGCAATATTATTAATGGTCCCAAGATTTGCTTCATGGGTCCCAGGTATATGTGAGCATACTTTTATATGCTTTTAAGCCGGAGCGACGTAATGGCGAGCACAATGCCACTATTCTCGGTGCCGGATGCGTTCGCTGACTTAGCATTTATTCTGTAATGCTGCTATGCGATAAAGTTGAATTTCTTTATATTTAGTTAATATCATGACACTATCCTGTGGGCCTTTATTTTGCATTTGTACTGTTCGTTTAGCTATTGTTTTGATGTTAGATAAATCGATAATTTTTATTCCTAGAATACTCTTTCTAAATTGATCAGGCAATTTGAATTTTAAGCCGGAATATAAACAGTTAAAATGTATCTTCGAGTGTCTTTAGAATTGCAGGTCTTCTTCGCGTTTCTTAAAAAAGTCTTCTTGAAAAGAACTTCCAAAGCTACGTTCTGTATTGTGAGAAAAGAAATAATTGCTTATTTATTTGTGTAATTTTCTCTAAAATAATCTAATTTTTGGCATAGTAAATTATTTAAACAATTTTACCATAAATTTGATACGTTGGAATAGTTCCACTATAACTTAACGTATGGAATCCAACGCATTAATTCTGTTCAAATTATGTAAGCTATTTATTGAAGCATAAACGTTTCTATATGGAACTATTCGAATAATTCGACCATGCAATTCATTTTGATCTATGTCTGAACTATACTTTTTTCTATTTATCATTGATAATAAACTGTTATATCAATAATTGTCAATGTTAAATTTTGAAATTATTCCAGGAGGATGAACATGTATTTCAATGATGATACATACATAAGAATATTATTTGTCTTAGAATTTCATCAATTTCACAAAAGCAGAAAATTGTTGTTAAATAAACTAGAGAGTAACCTTTTAGCAAATTCGACTCTCCGAGAGAGAGATATTGCCATCTTATTTCGCAGTACAGTCTGTGCAAATTCTAACGTTCTGAGAATTTACCCCAAAAAAGCAAGATGAATTTCCTTGTCGGAGGGGTCGTGAAAAGAAGTGGCTGCCAGGATGTTTATTTTCGGCACAAACGAAATGCTTACCCTACGGCAGTGTATGCCTTCGTTACCGCGCTCTGAAACCATTACAACTCACTTCAAAAGTAACCGACGGTATAGCATGCTTCGCCGCAATTATATTTGTGGGATAGTCAAATTAGTTTCGTCCAATATTTTAAGCAGATTGTTTACGATAAACTTCATACGTACATAAGATATTTTTTTGGAAAACTTATTTTACTAAATATAATTTATGTACTTGCTTAAATAAATGCAAACTGTAAACAGCACATAAAACAATGTCATGTTGTTTACCACGTTTTTTATTGAAATATCCTAATCTGTCCTTGTAATCTTTTATGACAATATTTTCGCTTTCTTAAATTGTATGACTTAATCATTCACATTATGCACATACGCTCAATTTTTTCTATATTTACATATTTGTGCTATAAAATGCTTTTTTCCTGATTAGGTGTCGTAGCATTATTGCATGGCGTCATCTCATTTTTTGTACGCACTTTTTTTTTTATATGAAAAGTAACTCTAGTTATTTACTTGAACACAGTAAAGTTATTATTATATTATTATATACATCTTTATTATAATTGTTGTTATAAAGAAACATCTATCTAATAATAAGATTATTATAAAATCAATATCTAAATATTGACTATTAGAATAATTATAGCACAATAAAGCATCAAATTCTTAAGAAGAATTATAGCACAATATAGTTGGAATACCAACTTAACTGAAATAATTTATGATAAAAGTTGCTAACTACATACATATATAATTAGATTTAAAAAGTCATTAAAGCTATAAAGAAATGTCAGAAATTAATATTGCACTTTATATACTTTAAGTTCTGATGATTTTTTTGCGATTTCTGCATTCTTTGTATTATAAATTATTTATACTCACATTTATTTAAAATAATACTTAACTCACACACAGTCTTCCCAAAAAATAATAAAAACACTGCGACGGAATTACAAATTAAAACATATAAATATAAAATATTTCAATCGCAATGATAATTCTAATTAACTATTATTTAATATTTTCTTTAAATAAAATTTGCGAAAATAATTTATAAACCGTTATACCAATTAATAAATTAATTAATCAATTTTTTCTCTTTGTATTCTTTCCCAAAGACAAATGTATAGCATTAAATGTGATTTATTTGTATTTAATCATACTTTTTAATCTCAGTAAAGAATTGTTTCTGATGTCACGCGACGCTGATGACTATTCGTGGTGAGTCCTGTAGGTCTCCCTTGTAATACGAGTACGTCCTGCTTTTCCTCTCTCGACGTTTCACATTTTTCGTTTGTATCTTTCGTACACTACCCTCTCGGATGTATATACATGCATACTCGTGCCCATCGACGAATGCAGTACATGAAAGGGCGTCCGTAATACGAGCCTCGTTATAGGATTTCCCGGACGTGGACATGTGCGTTTCTGTGCACTCGCTGCGCACCCACTGTATGAAAATACGTTTTCACTTTCGATCTACCACGAAGCCGATAAATTCCACGTCATTGCAAACCGCACAGTTCTTTTTACTCGATTGCATAAAATTACAGATATATTGAGATGTCGTAATTATTAGTCGTATAATTATTGATATTATTGTTGTTATTAATAATGAAGGCAAATGTTTGTTAAGTAATTATATAAAAGATTTATCTACATAAAAGATAAAAAGATGAATAAAAGATTAAAATGGAAGAGCGGCTTTTTAAAGATTTTTATCATATAAATTGCTATATTGTGTTACAAGTAATATTTCTAAAAATTTACTTTATCATTTTAGTTTGTAACAACTTAGTCAAAAATTATAAAATGTTTAAGGATACTTAAACTACACGTCAACGCGCGGTATAAAGCTGATTCATCGCAGTTATATTATGCGAAATGTACATTCGCTTTATGATCGTGAGAGTTCCTCAAGTCTTCTAACATCCCCTCGTGTCCCGTGTCTTCCTCTCTCGCTTGCCACATGCGTTTTCGGCTATTGTGCACCGCGTTCTTTATTTCGCACCTGCACCGCCGAGGGTCGTACCTGATATAACGGCGCAGTTTATGTAACGCGGGAACATTTTATACCGAGGAAAAACTGTCGACACGTCGAATCACGCCAATTAATATCCAGTACTACTCCATGTGTAATAAACGACTTTGTACTCTTTGCTGATAGTGCGCGCAAAGGCCACGTGCAAAAAGCATCGGTGGTTATAAGTGAATGCAAATGACGATGTGCATCAGCATATCACGATACACGTGCCGTCCTCGGAATGAGGTAATTCTGATTTCCTTTATTATACAATTACTACTTCGCATTAGCTTCCGCTCGTTTTCTCGTCGTATAGGTAACTTGTCACGCGCGGTTTTTTTTTTTTTTTTTTTTTAAAGAAGTTATGTAGTCCAGCTCTAATTGTTGAATAATTGCATTCGATCACATCTCGTACATTTTATATCGGCATTATAAAGTATTAATACAAATATTAGTTAAATTTGTAATGGACCAAATCTCAATTGCTTTCATCTTTAAATTAAACTGCACGTAATGAGACATCAGTGATAATTATGTTTCGGCCTTAATTTTCAATTTAATGACAAGTTTTAATTAAATAAACGGACATTAATACAATAAACATACATAATATAAAAAATAACAAATTTAATATAAATAAACATTCTTTTAAAATCCTCGTTTATAACTTTTCTCCCAAGTGAGAAAAGTTTATCGTAACCGGAACATCGCGTGTGAGAAATTTAATTTCCCGTTCACTCGAGATTTCGTTCAAAGTCGCTCAATCGCGTCGGTTCGAAGAGAGAGCGACGAGAATGTCAGGAATGGAGACAGTGGTATACGCCATCGATGAATCTGCATGCGAGTCTAATTACCTCACAATACTACTCTTCTCGAGTAGGTAGCCGACGAAAGCCAACGAGAAGGAGAACGGAGTAGATTTCTCTCGTGAGAGACGAAGGAAGATAGGCGACCAGTGCCACACCTCGAATTCGCGGCATACCTGCCGCAATATGTACCCAATCTCCACTCGTCTTGATCTATTCCGGGTATATCAGCGGCCCGCTTATGCTCGAGAGTAATTGCGCGTGAGTGCATGTGCGTGCATAAATGGACATTCGACTGGAATTCCAGAGATCGAGCGTTTTCTTTCTGTGATTGCCGCAATCAGTTGGCAAGTGAGAAAAACGCAGGTCTAAATTTGCATTTGACATTTTTCGAAAGTGCAATAGGAACTATCGTTCTAATTTATTAATTTATTAAAAAGAGAATTCAAAATCTCGATTACATACGAATAATCGATTTTAATAGACATTCAACAACTGGAATTAATAATTATAAATATATTTCGTATTAACCGGTTCTTTTTATATGCACAATATATTTAATGAATTTATGTATTTGACGAAATTTTTACCAAATCACTTTTTTTTACTTCGATAAAATTGTTCATCAATCATGTTACTTAACCGCCGAAATTAGCCAATCTCCTCACCTTGAGACCATCGTAGTGAGAATAATAAATTCTACTCGACAAATAAACAAAAAATACTTTGAAAGCAAACACACTCATGATTACCACGTCGCGATCATCGATCTTATCAATTTTCTTCTAGTAAATGTTGAACTTTCGTGTATTTAACTACAACTTTCCTGATAAAAGTATTATTTCGTTAAGATAACGTTTAAAGCTTTCATTATCTCTCTTACAAGTTTTATATATGCGCACAATCTTCTATTTTATTTAATAAAAAATTTTCTATTATCTATATATTCTATTTCTATATCACGAATAATTAATTTCAATGTTAAATAAACACTAAAATATAGACAAACTATTTTTGCGAGATGTATTATTTTCCAAAGCACTTACGTCGCAATTCATCCGTAGATCGTAGGCGCGAGAACGTTTTTTGCCGAACACGCGCCGATTCTCGCGGATAAAACACGCAGCTATCCGAGAATAACGGATGTCGAACACGGATTACCGGCGACGGCAGGTGATGGCGGTGAATTAAAGCGCGCAGCTACCGTCGGCTTACAATGTAGTAAATACGCGGTAAATACGATGACACGTAGCAAATACGAAATGCGCGCGTCGCGACGCGGCCGTGTGTGAACATGCGTCCGTTGATAAATTGCTCGTCTCGACGCGCGCGCCGCGTAATCGATCTTAATTCAGATCTGTCACCATTCTGTTCCCCTCCTTCCCCCAATCTGGCCCCGCTCTTTCGCAAATCTCTCCACATTTTGAGATTAAAAAACGCAGCATTCTGCAGCCGAGTCGTTGATAACGCGTCCCACATTGCATAAAACGAGCCGGCGTGATAAGAGCGGTCTCGTGTTGTGTTATTTACATTCGTGTACGAATCAATGCGCTACGTCATAATGTTTGTTTCGTCACGTCTATGCTTTCGATCCAAATGGAATATGCAGATCCGAGATGAAGACCAGGTTAAAATGCCGTGACAATGATTTCTTTCGAGATAAGTGATATTTTCCGCAAATGGTGTACGTGTATCTTTTTAAACTATTAATTAATGGTTTTTTTTGCCCGTCATTTAACATCGTTTTCATTTCAAGCCTGCCTAGTTCCGCACGCAGATCTGTACGCAGCTATTTCTTCTTATTCCTTGTTTTTGCCACGTGTTCTCGAGTTGCATATGCATAATCTCGATAAGAGTTTAATGCGCAAGTAGTAAAACAGATCTTTTAAAACACGTGATCTCCTGATTATTAACTATGCCTTTAGACCGATATCAGAGGCAAATGTGTCGAGTAGCAGCTAAAGTTAACATTTCAAGTGTGATGCCGTATTTGATAATGTTCGTCACGTCAAGGTTCGTCGTCTACGTGGAATATTTAAGATGTCCCTGCATTTACCTTGCTTGCGCTCGAGGTGCAGCTTATATGCGTCGTTACGTTATACCTAGTACTTAGCGAATAGCTAAGCGTAAAGAGTCCGTGAAGAGATAACTTACGGAGTCGTGCGCGCGACTCCTAATGGAAATTTTTCGCTTTCGTTAAAGACGAAACGTTATAATAATTGTATCAAAAAGTTTGTAATTTGCATGGTAAGTGCGTGCATACCGATAAGACGTGGCTATCATTTAATTAATTTCCACTGCATTTTAAGATTCTTACGTCGGAATCTTTTGATCTTCCACTGATAATTGTTACAATAGTGGATCGCGCATCTCATTTCTCTTCCGGAAGCAATATCACATGATATCGCGTAACGAATTTCTCTACAATGCCATTTCCGGCCACGTGACTCACCTTCGTCGAGTATCGACCGATCCATCGGGATCTCATCGGGATCCTCATTACTAAACGTCTCCTAATTGGCCGATATGAGATCCATATCCGATCCGCGGAGCGAGAAGTTATTAAAGGGTCGTCAACCTGGCGTTTATACTGTGCGATCAGGAAACGCGCGCCGCCGCATGTGCGTGAACCGGTGCACGCGAGCGCGCATAAAATAAATTAATACTGCATCTATATATGCGCCCTTACGCATACAGGCGTCTTAACGATCTGGCTTATCGCACACAGTGTGTGAACTTGGATTCTCTTCCCGAATGAAAATTACCGGTGCACGGCGCGTTACGATAAAATCTCCGGGCTGATGAAATTGTTGTTTTAATATATGCTAATAATATCGCTGCCTTTATTTTTATTTTACTTCTTTACTTTCGGCTTCGCGAGATAATGTGTGTCAATTTAATTTAACTTTTTTTTAGGATAAGTAAATTTGGTCATCAAGAGAAAGAGCTGATCGTCGGTTTATTATTAGCTTGTGAATCACAGTCATCTTAGATGTTTCTAATCTCACATGTTGCTCAATATTTGGTATTTCCATCATTGAGCAATCATTTCATACACTCATTTCTATCATTACATATACGGTAGCCAAATAATTAGATGTCCGTTCCAAAAATTAATTAAAGAAGTAGGTTAAGATTCGAAATTTGCTCTGGCAGAAAAAAAGATAGTTAAGCAACCCATTTTGGGGCCCAAGACTAGTAATCAAATGATTGAGGTTGCTCGTAACACTAATTTTACGTAACCTCGTATTTAGACTAGAAATACGTCATCAAAATGATGACGTCAGAGGAATAATCAGTTAAAAAACCTAAAAATTGACTTAAGCAAGTGTGAGTGTTGGTTATGAGAAGACATCTCGAGTCCTCCAAATACAGTTATATCATCGAATTGCTGTTGCACTAATTGCACATCTCAGTTAGACAACGACTACTTATTACGGATATTTTAACAGAGAAAAAAAGAATTTTTATTTGTAATTGTTCTTATTTTTTCTATTCTTTAGTTAATCTGTATTCATGGTTTCGCATATATTCTATTTTATTATTTACAATTACGCATTGTTTTACAATTTTTGTATACGCACGCATTGACGGGATTCGAACCTAAGAACCTATAAGATTCCAGAATGGTAGCCTAGTACGCTAACGCTGAGCTAACAATCTATTTTACAGTAACTATTCTGAAACTTATATTTCTGCGCTCAAACAACCGCAATTCCAAGTTATATACATTATGAATAAGAGTTAAGGTAATACAAGATGAAAACAAGAACTAACAGGCACAGCGAGACATTGACTGCCTAACGGCAGAGTAAGGAACTTATAATTTTAAAATAGATATGTCGGTAATCTGAAATCAGGAATTGATAATTCCGAAATAGGTATGTTTAATCTGTAATCACGATTACGGATTTCGTAACCGTGATTTCAGATTAAGCATAATTCAGAAATAGGTATGTTTAATCTGAAATCACGGTTACGGAATCCGTAAGGAGTTTTCAGGTTAAACATACCTATTTCTGAATTATTAATTCCTGATTTCAGATTACCGACATATCTATTTTAGATAACGGATCACTGATTTTTGAATAGTCAAGTTGAAAACAGAGTTGTAACTCAAACTTTTCCATAAAACATATTTCGAGTTAACAACCACAATTAAATTTCACTCTCCTAATTTTTAAATTTTACATCCACAAATTTGGGTTATACAAATAATGTTAATTTTAATTTGGTTAACCAAGTTATGTAGGTTATGAACATGAGTTAAGGTAATCGCATTTGTAAGATGATTAACTCAACTTTCCACCGACAACTGACATTTGCAAAAACATAATTCAGATTTACAGATACGTTCCGTCCTCATCTGTGACGTCACAGTTCTCTCTTAAGCGAGATTTATAGTTAACCCCGCGTAACTCAAAATCGCAATTAGCTATTGCAATTAGCTATTGCTTAACTACAAAAATAACGGTCAAAATTTCTCCCAGAGTGGCTAAGATATGTTTTTAGAAATAAGATTATTACATTGCAAAATCGAACAGTAACCGGTGCGTGTAGTAAAACAGATGTCTATAACTCATAAATTAATATTATTACTTATATATTAATATTATGTAAGTTCGCGATTCATGTGAGATGTTAAAAAATGCCAAAATGTTCGCACATAAATGTATATTGATCGTTATTTAAAGGTTTAGCTCTTTTAAGTTTTGTAATTTAAAATGTACTTTTCGACAATTCTTGCCTAAATTCATATCAAATAACTTCTCAAATTTCTCTCGCTATGATCCCAGATAGCACAGCTAATCTTTATTAATTCGAAAAGATCAGCTGAAGATCTTTTTGAATTCATAAAGATCAGCTGTGCTATCTGGGATGTCCACTATTGTATGATGCGTTATTGAGAAATCTTTCTCTTGATATTCCGATGTATTCCCGGAGTCAATCCTACGCAATGAATTTCTCAGGATAATTACTACGCGATCTCTTAGTTGATATTCAATCAGCGCGCATCCGTACACGAAAGGCTTCAATTAACCGGGACGCTATTATCTCCCGAAATTACCACACACTTATGTGCTCGGACCGTCACACAGACGTACGGCCGCATTTGTTCCAGTGCAACGCTGAAAGGTGAAAGTCATCTGGCCACTGGCATCATTCGCGATGGTAATGACGATGTTGTTGCTGTTAGTGATGATGACGTTGGTATGATAATAGTTGACTTATTATTATGTTATCTGAGCGATCGCCATTCAATTTTATTAGCCCGGGCAGTCCGTCTCATACTAACGTAATCATACCCGATGCCTTAATAAAACGGTTGACCATTGCGTCCAATGAAATTCAGCATGCAAATTGTTCGTACACGCGTACGCGCCTGACTCGTAAAGTATGGACGACTGGAAGGCGGAGATCTAGTTCCGTTTATTTGTGATACTGAATTTACTTATACCATTGACGAGTTTCCACCCACCTTTGCGATCCCTATGGAAACTTGAAATAATCGCCATTGATACCACCTGCATGCAGATTGTCTCTGTGAGAACAATACTGTTAAATCATTTTAAAGATTTTTCCCTAATGCATGTGTATGAATAAAAATGCTGTTAAATCGTTTTAAAGATTTTTCCCCAATGCATGTGTATGAACAAAAGTGCCAAATGAAAGAAATATGGAATAAATGCGTAGAAGTGTCATATGAGATTATGAATATATATTCATTATTCATGCATGGACAATGGACATCTTCAAATAAATAATATTTAGGAAAAATTGAAAAGCTTGAACAGTTGGTTAAAGAATGATGAATATAAATATTAAGAACATTAAAGAATTTATAATGAAGTCTCTCTAACATATGATAAAATGACTACCTAAAATATTGTAAATATTTGTTTAATTCTGCGACAAGAGAATACGAATCTCTGAAAACAAATTAATTCATCCAGTAGATTTGTCTATTTGTTTTTACGCTTCCATTGTCAGAGTTGAATCGCGAAAACAGATTATTTCTGAAAAGCGTAAGAGAAACGACGATGATCGTTAAGGGTGATAAATAATGTATGAGGGATTAAATTGCAAATGACTCTCTCGCGGTGCTCATTCGTCGATTTCGTTATTTCTTACGCGATTCTATCAGCCGATTTTCGCCGGGCGGTCGGTAAATCGCACAAAAATTCTGCAAGGAGAATCGCGGCATTGTCATTGCAAGCTTACTCGCTCGTATGTACGTGCGCGCAAAAAGCGGCTGCGTTAATGACGGCTACCCGGGCTTTGCCGTCGGGTTCATCGATCATTCCTAACGACATATGCAGATCGCGCGCTTTTTTGCGCGTATGGAATATTTCTTTGTATACGCACGTCGTACACAATGATATGCAAAGCGCCGTTGGTCGGATAGAAAAAGCGGATGGGTACTCGAGGTCTCCCAACTTTCCGGTTAAAAGTGATAAATTTACCGTAATTGATTCTAAGCAGCGTTATTAATCAGGCGGTCGATGTTGCGCGTTATCAGACTGTATTGCTCAATACACATAACATATACATTATATATTAATCTTGAAATCTAAACAGAACGCAAAATTAATACGCTCAATACCGTTTAACTTATCAATTTATTAGTTCTTTTTATACATACACACATTCTAGATTAGCATAAAACATTTTACTATTTATTTATTTCACATTTTGTTTTTATTAGATATGTAAAAACCAATGTTTCATTTATTTATTATTATATACTTTATATATATTAATATATATTAATATATATTAATATATATTAATATATATTAATATATTACATTATATATTATTATAAATAATATATACAGGGTGTTCGATTTAATCTGTCCAGGCCAATATCTCGGAAACTATTAAAGCTAGACGAAAGATCAAAAAAGGTTTTCCAATGGCTTTACTTCTAGATAATTTTCCGCGCGATAAAACCGTACCCTTCTGTACTGGATTTCGAGAGGGGAGGGAAGGGGTCAATTATTTCAAATAGTATATATTATATATATCATAATTCTTTGTATGACAAAAAACATTAATGTAACAATCGAGTTCGTTGATCTACGCTATTAGACGTAAGTGTAAATAAATGAATTAAATATATATATAAGATATCTTATGTAAAGTATAGATCGGTATTATCCTATTCCTTGTCAAAAAGTAAGCATTTTTTGTTTTGGTAAAATTTTCGGAAATACATGGTTTTTTGAGATACTGCATTTAATGCATATTAAAAAATAAGATATTCGACAACGAATATGTATCATATCTATATGGGACATCCTATACATTATTTTTTACTTCTGGACCTAAATTCTGTACACGATACCGACAACTATCAGTGTCGTTGCGCAGGTTTTTCATATTAAAAAAGCTGCGCAACGACACCGATAGTTGTCGGTATCATGTACAGAATTTGGCCCCTAAATGCCTACTGAATGAAAAACAATGTCCTGTGGTTTACTCTAATCGTTATAGATATAATAATTATAGACTTTTCATTCTGGTCATACGCTATATTCTGTTTTAGACAGAGAAAAAAAACTTTGATAAGATTGCCTTTTCTCTCTAATGTAAAAAGTGGAGAGAGAGAGAGAAGGTAAAATTGAATGTACAAAATATTCAACCCACTCTGTCTAACAAGAAAACCTCGCAAACCCGGAAGTTCTGAGTTTGATGAAATTTTACACATATGTAGGAGGGGGGGGGGGGGGGGTAATAGATTAATTTAGACATTTTTAGTTGCAGTCTAAAAATGATTCCAAGGGATAAAACCATATCCTTCCTATGTAGGCCGTAACTGAAAATTTCTAATTCATTTATTCATCTCCCCCCCCCCCCCCCAACCCTACATGCGTGTAGTTTTATAAAAATCAGAATTTTCGCGTTTGCAAGGTTTCCTTGTAAGGTTAAGATAGAGAACGCAAAGTCTATATTTATTATATCTATGTGCAGAAACATCAGGATGAAGGTCAAGATATCAAAAGATAAAAAGAAAAGAAGAAAGAAAAGAGGAAACATCAAAGAAACCTTTGAAAAATATCATAGAAGATAATATACGAACATATATATGAACTGAACACACACGGAAATATATGAACAAGTATAATAAAGTAATTTAAACAATAAGTAAGAGAGATGCTATTTGTTCACATTTTATAGTTGTAACGACCGTATTTTTCTCTGAGTGCAGCTAAAACCAACAGGCCTATTGTTTACGTTTCCGCGAAAATACATAGCCGTTTTTCTAGTTTTATTTTGTTTGCTGTAAATTCAAAAGTTTTAAAATCAATTATTTTATTTACCTTCTGTATTCCTTACATTTCAATAGGTAGTTTGGCGGATTTATTAATTAGGCACAACCTTTTAATAGTGCTGGATTAGCGAGATTGTACTCTATATACAGCGTATAACAATATGATGAAGTGTTTTGGGATTCGCCATTTTGGGATTGTCTAATTAACGACGTAGCCGCAAATTTTGGAAATTAACAACGTAGCCGTAAATTAGGTCTCAAAAGTCACCGCACTGACCGTGTGGGTTTTCTCGGTGACTGCAGGTTCTCGCATTTATGCGTGTATCACGCGCGTTTCTCTGTGATCGTGGTCCCTCTTCACTGTGACCGGACGGTCGTTTTTACACGGAATCTAAATCGATTAGCGATTGAATAATTTCCCGACCTGACCGCTGTAAGAGATAATCTAACCACGACTCACTCATAATCACCTGATATTCATATCGGTCGCCACTCGGTTTGACCAAAACCTACCGAGAAAGATACGTAATTGACAAACCTTTAGTAGGTCTTGACTAATTCCCCCTTTTTTTGTTTCAGCTCCCCACTGGATATGCCGGATGGATCTTGCTGCCCACTGGATCGTCTCTATAAGCAAGATTTGTTTTACTGTCTCCTTAGATTGACAAGACTGAAGAGGACAAAGCAGAAGTTAAGGATAGCAAGAACGATGCTCCGGCTTCTATATATATCATTTGAAGTAATCTGTCTCGAACGCATGTGGGACAATTGCGTTTATTCACAGCGTAGCGAATAATCTGGACGTGTAAGTATAATCCAGTCTGTTACATTGATATACCATTCATAGTCGTTTCGTTCGTTGCCGAACATCGTAACTTCCTCATGACGATGCATGGATGAACAGTTGCTATGTGTTGACCAACAGCTTAACATCTCTTCTTTTTTGCAGTGTCGATTAACACCTACATCCTAATATGATTCTCAATTATCATCAGCTTCCATGTTTTGTTTTGAATAGCTTCTCAGTTCTCCATCGGTAGCTATCAAGCGTTATCGAAGTAATCCTAGTTTCAGTTTCGTAATGCGTAATCGCTGCGACTTATGCGCTTGTAATTCTCGAAACGTAATTCGTAATTCCATTACGTATGTAGCTGCAGTTTTTTTTAGATTACGCTCATATGTTACTCCGCGATATCTCGGGCCTCTTGTTTATAAAGCGTTACCATAAACGCGGAAATGCGAAACAACGCGGCCGCTATCAGCGGGATCGAGCTATTTTCGTAATTAAAGCGGCGAAGGCGATCATAAACTTTACATTTCTCTGATAACCAACGGCCGATAAGCGCGATGTCACGGAGTTTGTTTTCAATGGAAATTAAATTGGTGAAATGTAAAACACCCGAGAGGAAGAGTTCGCGAAACTATTATGCATCTTGTTGTGAATGGTATATAAATTCCGCATTTATCTCCGGCTTATGAATGAAGTGCTACGTAAAATGTATAGCGGTTGCATTAAGATTTTATGCTTTTTGACAACGTTAAGCGGAGTCTACAATGAGAATTTAAGGCGTAAAATTTTAGTTTTGAGCATTAAGCCGTAAGAAATTGACAAATCACAGTCGAATGTGAGAAGAACATTTGACTGTGATTGGTCAATTTCTTACGGCTTATGGCTTAAAGCTCAAATTTTATGTCTTAAATTCTCATTGTAGACTCCGCTTTAGAAACTTTTTTGAGTTGTAACGCAAGTACAGTTCGAATCAAATGCAATCGAATAACCAATTTCTCTGTCATTTGATATGAAATGGAGACGTTTCAAATAAAATTATTATTATTATTATACTTATTTATTTAATGCATACAATTTACGTATATTATACATGCAAGTTATATATAAATTATATTAAAAATATCAAATTATTATTATGGGTCACTTCGACCAACTCCGATTAACTTTAATCGATGATTAAAAAAGATTAAAAGATTTGTTATATATATTAAAAGCAGCTTTTATTCACGAAGTGGTAAATCACGAAGAGATAGGTTAGAAAAATAAAAAAGAACGACATACAGTTAAAAATCTTGCTGTTGACGAAATTGCTGATCGAGTTAATCGTCAATTAAAGTTAATCGACGTTGGTCGAAGTGACCTTGTGTTCTTGTTATTATGTGCTTATAATGTGTACGACAACTATCGTAATCCGCAATTTTTTAGCTTGCATGCATATGCTTTATTGCAAGAAATATTTTATTTTAATATTGGGAAGTTGATCGGGAAATTTTGTCTGCTGGATAGATTATTTGCATGAAATCACCGTCAAATCTAACATACGTATACAGGGTGTGCAAAACAAAAGTACACAGCCGAAAAATGGGGGTAGATTGGGTCAAACCGAGACGAAAAGTCATGTACTATTTTGCAAGATTCGCAATAGTTAACGAATTATTAATTGATACGTCTGAGCAAATGAGCGCATGAGAAGCGGTTAGGCCTACCGCTTCTCATGCGCTCATTTGCTCAGACGTATCAATTAATAATTCGTTAACTATTGCGAATTTTGCAAAATGGTACATGACTTTTTGTCTCGGTTTGACCCAATCTACCCCCATTTTTCGGCTGGGTACTTTTGTTTCGCACACCCTGTATATGTAAATATATATGTTTATAAAAACGGAAGTTGGATTTGAATCTATAATGTATGTCTTCTATTGGTAACGCGCGAAACGTGTATTGAAGCACGGAGAAATTCGAGAGAGTGAACGCGACGGACATCGCGCTTGTATTTATAGTAATTGCAATGTACGACGGAAAGAAATATTTACTACTGATCGTAAAAGCCGAATGATTTACAATTAGAGATGTTTGTAAATGAAAAATAATTCTACGATGACTCTTCCGTGTATGACGCAAGTGAATAGCGTCTCATCGTACAATCGTCCAGTGATTGCGATCGTAATAAGGCACATATGCGTTTAAAAACTTCAAACTTTGGAAATAATCCTGTTCTTTCCACATCGCGCAATTTGTGCATGCTCTAATTTAATTAATGCATGATATGGTGATGGAAAGACTGCAAGGTCCACAAAAATTTCAGAGATTTTCAAAACTTATAAGCTTCTCTTATAAATATTATAAACATTTATCCAAATTATTTTTAACCGCGTAAACTCAAACTATAATACATAAGAAAAGTATATGACAATTAATTAGAGAAGATGCCGTTTTTTGCTCGGGCTGAATCTTATAAGTAGCTTATAATAATAATATTTCTGTGTGAATTTTGTATATTTTTTCCAACTCACACTCAGTAAACTGCGCGAAGATTATTTGTTGGTTTTAAAACAAATTTCTGTTGAAAAATATATATGTATAAGTCAAGCATAATAATATTCTAATATTCGGTAAATACAACAAATATACAACAAATGTAGGTACAATAAATATGAAACAAAACGTCATAGTAAAACAAGTATTCCATCAGCTGGTCAGCATCCAATGTTAAACGAGTCTTGCGAAACGATCCTGATGCAGATTTTTTAAATCGTTTATTTAGTCGATTACAGGCCTATAGGCCTTTCCACAATCGTACCGTTATCGGCCATATATCACCGGGAAGAACACATAACGCGCGTGCATCCAACCGAACGTTAAGTGTTGCGAGGCCTGTAAAAGTTTTGAAAAATCAAGAGTCTCGACATTTCGGTCGGGTGAAGATTGCGGATAAAACGGTCGTAAACCGAATGATGTTCAGAAGATTCCGTTGTAAAGCATTTTTGCGAATAGATCGGTTAATATTGGTATATCGTATATCTATTTGTAAGTTTAATATTAAAAATTATCTTTTCAAAAAAGGTAAAAGGGGCTATCAACTACATGTGCCTGTTGTAAAAAAGAATTTTTTGTAAAACAATATTATTTTAATCAAATTAAAAATCATAGAAAATAATGTGTTACAAACAAAATTATTTGTTATGTATTCTTCCCGATGATACGCGGCCGATAACGGTACTGTGGAAAGATCTACAGGCCCTGTAATCGACTAAATAAACGATTTAAAAAATCTGCATCAGGATCGTCTCACAAGACTCGTTTAACATTTTACAAACAAAATAATATTATATTAATTTGTACAAAAGTAATTATTTTAAAAGATTGCGCCAATTAAGAATACATTATGTGATGATTATATGATAATATGATATGCATGATATGTGTATGCATAATATGATAATATGTGTATGCATGTATTTTAATTGTTATATAATAATAAAATCTCCTATTTTCAATCGACTCAATAATTGGCTACAATTATGACGATAACGACCATTAGTTTTTGTTCGATTATCGTTGGGACATTTCCGACCATGGGTTTTGATCTGTTGATGTTACTTTGACCCTTCTGTATACCAGCATCCTATTTAAATAATTTTAATTTTTATTGCAAAAAATATTACCCCAGCCAGGGTTTGAACCTGGAACCTGGAACTTCCCGGCATTCCGTGCGGGTGTCGTATCAATTCGACCACTGAGGCATGTGGTAATATTTATCGCAATAACATATGGTAATTTAAAGCAGTGAATCGTTGCTTTCGGCTCAAAACCTCGTTTCACGTGGAAAGTTGTAAACATTGATTTTTCCTAATAAAAACTTAAAACCCCCCCTTATAACCTTACGTATGTATGGTTTTATAACTTGTTTTGTCGATTGTCACAAAAAACCGCGATTTCTGCTGGAGCACCACTTCTACACATTTACCAAAGTTTGTAACAAAATCTGCAACAGAATAACGCAATTGTATATATGTATCATGCAACACTGAAATTATATTTAAAATGAGATCCATTAAAAATATAAATAATATTATAATGTAATAAAAAGTTATTATTATTATGCATAACAGATTAATATTATTTTGCACAATAGATTTTTTAAATAGAACAACATTTTATTCTTAATTAGCGCTATCTTTTGATATCATTACTTTTGTACAAACTAAAATAACAGTATTTTATCAAAATTATTTTATCTATATAAAATAAATTATGGATATAAAGGTTTGTCCTAAGGGTATCATTTTATACATAACACATTATTTTCTATGATTCTTATTTTGACTAAAATAATATTGATTATTCTATAAAACATTTTTTTACAACAGGAACGTGTAGTTGACGTCCTTTTTTTACCTTTTTTGGAAAGATAATTTTTAATAAATTATACTTTTTTAGCACACTTTGAATATTTTTTATATATAAATTATTCTAAAAATAACACTTCTGAAGCACCCCCCCCCCCCCCCCCACGCGAGAAATAAATTCTCAAACGGGGAAAAGCTGAGCTCCGTCTTTCGGAAGAGACGTTAAGCTGTTGGTCCAAAGGTTAAAAGGTTGAGTGTGGAGATGAGTTAGTGGTAAAGGATTAGGAACGTCCCTACAAAACGCCTTACAAGTCCAAGGGAAGTCAATAAAACAAATTTATTTCTAAAAATAGCACTTATTAATTATCAAGAAATGATCAATGTAATATTTCTCTCAAAATTCTTCTCAGAATTGTTCAAAAAAAATAATTTATTACATAAATTTGAAAAATATTATTAATTATTTTATCAGTTTTTTTTATTTAGCAATATTTTATATACATATGTTACTTATTAGAGATATTAGCAATTTTCTGTAAAAAAAAGTATACAAACATTTTTAGCGCCTCTAGGCCACTGCCTTTCCTTAATTTGCATATAATGATCTTCAATCCAAATATTAGAGGTTTCTTCTCGGCATATATCTAATGGGACAATGATATATACATATATGCATATGTATAATTATACGGCATATGGCATATCAATATCATGTATAATGACTTTCGTTGATGCATAAGCCTTGATGAGATATGGCATTCAACATTTTATACAATTGTACAATTATTAATACCTTACTTGTTGAGATAGTGCATAAATTAAATTTGTATGTTGTTTTTACTAATTTTCCATCCATATAATGAAAATAGTATTATATATATAAATGAATAACAATTATCTCTTTTGCTAATGTAATTTCAATTTTTGAATAATATTTATTTCCTGTACAATGTTTATCTACATAATTCGTTACGTGATTGATATTAATGTAAAAACGTACAATTTAACAAATCATTAAAATCATAATTTTTTTTCAAATTATTAACAAGAATTTAGGGCGGCAGTGTGGTCTGGTGGTAAAGCGCCAGACTCGGACTCTTGAGAACCAGGTTCGAGTCCCACCGGGACCACAGGGGTTTTTACTCCAAGCTGCTAGCCCCTCCGTGCGGAGAGATGTAAAAATCCGCGTGCGGGGAAATGGCCGGGTTTCTTGGATGGGTGGAAGGTTGGATTTGGCAGTGAGGAGGGAAAAGGAGGTCGAGATGAGACTATGCTTGGTAGAAGGGTTGGAAACGTCCCTACAAAACGCCTTGCAGTCCCGAGGGGTCAATAAAACAAATTTTTTTTTAAATTTTTTATTAACAAAAATTAAAATAATAATATTATTATCAATAATAGTTTTTCTATTACTGCAAGTCTTGCACCATAAAGTTATTTGTTGTTCTACTAAGCTTTTTGTACAATCATATTTTTTGCAAAAAACTACTAAAAATTAGATACATTTTGTTCAAAAGTGGTTAAAAAATATTCTTTGAACATTTGTATGCATTGAAAATTTTTCAATGAAAAGAAATGCATTCTATGCGCGTATATATGTATGTTATTTATGTGTGTGTAAATATATGTGTATATATAAGAGAACAAAGCCCCAATATTATTTATATATTATTTACACCTCTTTCAGGCATATTCCGGTTAATATTTAGTTATTGTTAATATCAAGGGTGTCTGATTATAACAAGGAAAGAAGCTAATTCTTTCAAGTTAATTGTTTATTTAAGAAATGTGTTTATATTTATATATAATTATTGTAATATATTTAAGTAAAATTAATTTGTTAATTTGTTAATAACAAATAAAATAAAAATAAAATTAGAGTGACCAATCTTATTTAAATATTAAAAGTAAAAACATGTATCTATATACATAAATTTATACACAATTACACACACATACACATATTGAAATAATTCACTTCTTCTAATCAAAGAAGTAGGTATTGCATGCGCTTTTCTTTCATTATTTTTTCCCAATCTTTCTTTAGCGGTGCTATAAACTGGCGTTATTTTGGCTGATATCAAAATATATTAGTCAAGAATTTGATATTAAGCATTAGATATATGTTGCACAAATTTTTCCTTTGATTGTTAATCTTTTTTTATCATAATTGATCTGTAAATGAAACTTTTTATTAATAATCAGAACATAAAAAGAAAAAGAATGCAAACGATTTTTTCTCTTATCTGCATCTTAATCATTAACATCGTAGCATTATTTTCTCATTTGTATGCAAAAATTGATAAATCAGAAAAGATTTTTTAATGTATCAAACTCTTTATTAATTTTGTTAATATGATTAATTCATTAATGTTATAATATTTAATGATAAAGAGCAATAATTCCTAATCAGTATATGTCAATCAAACAAGCATCCTTACTATCCAAGTTAACATTCGAATACAAATCTACAAATTTAAAATTCAATTGTAAGAGTGACTAAGACAATCCTCGTATCACTTCTTCAGATCAAATGTGAGTTATTTATATATAATTTGTATTAATTATATATCTCTATTACATGTCTGTTGTATATCTATTTTAGGAAAGAAGAGTGTGTAGCCTGAAACACAGAAGAATTAAACGAAAAAAGAAAGAAAAAAATAGCAAAAAGTGAATAAAAGCTGGAAGGGGAATGGTAAGCAAGAACAGAATAAGAAAAGTCTCTGTCATTAATATTAACCCCTTGATTGTCAATAACGGAAGATATGGTTCAATTTGCATAAAAAATTTTGGAAGGTATTTGAAGCCATTTTGATTCCGTTCTTAATATTAAAATTTGTTAATTTAAAATGATGGATTTAATATAACGGCCAAAAAATTTAAAATATCGCTTGGTTTTCATATAAATTAATTTATAAGAATTTTTATAATTTTCTTTTCCATTTTAAATTTTGAAATTTCGATCGCAGATTTATAGATTCAGCAACTCAAAGAAACCCTAAGAAAGAAGCATCTTTTATTATCTCTTCTGTCAAAAGCATTTTTGGCCCATAAACATTTTTTCGCCTAACAACTAAGGGGTTAAGGATAAGAGAGCGAAGAAAAACCTTTGTAGGCTCATTTTCCGGCATTGGATGTCGAACTGACGCGTCGACCTCGACGCAGAAAGATAGAAGGTGCAAGCATTTCGGTATGCGCGAAAAAGTGATATACACTGACATCTCCGACGAAGAGTTAATCATTAAGAAGGGGCGAGAGAAAAAGAGAAGATTTATTCCCATCATAAGGTAAATATTTCAAAAATATACTAAGAATGTGTGTATAAAAAAGTATAAAATAATAGTCATTACTTAGCAACAATATTAAAAATAAAATAGAGAGAGTGAGAGCGTAATTACACACAAAAAAGAGAAATATTCTAAGAGATATGCCATCAATATATCAGTATCACATGATAAATAAATTGATATTTGAACATGTGGTTTTCTGTTTCTATCGTCTCTATTAAATTAGAAGTTACCAAACAAATAACATTGTATTACGTTTTGTTAACAGCTTACAAACCAGAAACCGCGATGGCGTAATGCAAATAGTTCCCCGAAAAATATCTGATTATCAATATTACATGAGCAAATCGGCCAAATAATTTAAAAAAAAAAGTAGCCAAGTACTTCAATTTTGGAGAACTATTGCCAGGCGTATTTTAGCTGACTTCCCATTCATGTCGGCTAGATAATTTTATGTTGAAGAAGAGAGTAGAATATGCATTAACATACGGGGTAGTAACTTGGTAAGTTATCACCCCGGGTAGATACTATAGTTTCATACTACAGTATCTGGTACTATTTGGTACTGTCAAACTAAAGAAGAAGAAGAAGAAGAAGAAGAAGAAGAAGAAAAAGACAATTCTGAAGAACTATTGCCACGCGTATTTTAGCTGACTTCCCATTCATGTCGGCTAGATAATTTTATGTTGAAAAAGAGAGTAGAATATGCATTAATATACGGGGTAGTAACTTGATAAGTTATCACCTTGGATAGATACTATAGTTTTATACTACAGTATCTGGTACTATTTGGTACTGTCAAACTAAAGAAGAAGAAGACAATTCTGAAGAACTATTGCCACGCGTATTTTAGCTGACTTCCCATTCATATCGGCTAGATAATTTTATGTTGAAAAAGAGAGTAGAATATGCATTAATATACGGGGTAGTAACTTGATAAGTTATCACCTTGGATAGATACTATAGTTTCATACTACAGTATCTGGTACTATTTGGTACTGTCAAACTAAAGAAGAAGAAGACAATTCTGAAGAACTATTGCCACGCGTATTTTAGCTGACTTCCCATTCATATCGGCTAGATAATTTTATGTTGAAAAAGAGAGTAGAATATGCATTAATATACGGGGTAGTAACTTGATAAGTTATCACCCTGGATAGATACTATAGTTTCATACTACAGTATCTGGTACTATTTAGTACTGTCAAACTAAAGAAGAAGTGTCCAAAAAGTTCAACGCCAGATATCTCTGAGGTATTATTTATTATTATTTATCACGACAGTTTATATAATATTGATATATAAAAAAATATAATTTTTGTTATTTTAAAATTAATAATTGATTTTAGTGTTTGCACCGTCGAAGAGCAAGTATACGTCTTTCTCTATATTGTCAAAAAATATTTTTTGACAATTTTGAACATAAACCTTGTTCATTCAAGCATCATCATTATTCGTTGTGCATAAAGCAGTGTGTAAAAGCCTATTTAAGGTATTTATACACTGGTATTGTAATCGATCTGGCATCTGTGGAGGATAAATTAGGTAAGTTATCCATTTGTTTTAACACATTCATTGCCATGTGTATTTTAGTTAACTTTCAATTCCATAATTTTATATTAAAAAAGAGAGTAGAATATGCATTAATTTACAGGGTAATAACTTGGTAAGTTATTATCCTATTTATTAACATATATTCTACTCTCTTTTTCAATATATGAAGTGCCGGGAATCGAACCGGGATCTTTTGCTTAACAAGCAACTAGTCATAGCATTGAGCTATTTACCATTTCAGTATAAATAAAACAAAAGTATCTATCGTAATACTTTAAGTGTGTATTCGGTTCACAAAATATCAACTTCGGAAACTTTAAACTTAAATAAAAGAGTGATCTATAACGTTCTGACGTAGATGTCAATTAATTTCTTTATATGTAAGTTATTCCTGAAATGAATTTTTTGTAGTAAAAGATTTCTAACTTCAGAATATCATAACGGTTGAAATATCTCATATCTGTATATTATATAAAATACGGATCGAGTTGGATTAAATATTAAATTAAATTGTTTTATTATTAAAAACGCATTTTTATCTTGCATCGGCACGTAGTTTTTACATTCAATTATTGATTTCATAATCTTCAAGCCTTCAATATGAGTTACGTTTATTGATTTACTTTTGTATCTTTAAACGTATTTTATTTCTCTTTACACGAAATTGTTAATTAATTTTCTTATGTATATAGTATACATTTGTAGATCTGTACAAACATTATTATAGATTATTGAATATTTTATTGGTAGATTTCTTTCTATAATATAATGGAGATATAATCTAATTTTCATCAACTTTATCATGTATACCTTTTTTTATTTAATAAATTGTAAATCATAATAAACAATTCTTGAGTATATTAAATTAATTTTTTCAATTATTATGCGCTTGAACATAATACTGAACGGTTGACTGTTTTTATTGGAATTTTCGTGGCTTTTATGATTTCGGCATAAACAACGTGTAGAGGCTGCTAACGAAAGGTTAACAAAATAAATGTAAAAATATTTTATATCGGACGATTGCGCACGCTAAGGTCGATTGAACAACTCCATTAACGGCGAGTTTTACACTGGCAAGATAATACCTAATTTGTTCATTACGAATGGCGCATTAAAATTTAAATTTTAATCGTCTCCAATGAGCCCAGTATTAAAAATGTAACGCATAATGCGTCCGTTACGAATTACATATTTAAATTTTCATGGACAATTGGCCAGTCAGTAACCATTAAAAATGTAATCTTTGATTCCCGGGAACTGCATAAAAGTTTTATCAATCTATATACATGAATTATCAATAGCATCATGCGCGCAATACGTAAATTATAATAAACCAGTCTACTTAATCGCTATCTTGAATATATTTTCCTACATTAACACAATTCTAAAGAACGATTATCGAGATTTATGTTTATTATACTTAAGTAGAAAAAAAAATTTAATACAATTTAATAATTATATACAAACAATAAATATTAATGTAAAATTGTATGAAAATAGAAAAATACAAAATAAATAATATTAAGAGAGAATGAAACAGAAAAGAAGTTTTTTAATAATTAAAGTTTTAAATAATAATAAAGTTATGTATTAATATTAATTTGTAAATGTAAGACGTTTCAGTTTTAAATAAAAATTGTATTTGAAACAAATATCGAGTAATTGTCGATTATGCGATTCGAGATCGCAAATATATTTCCAACTCGTATAAAATATTAGACCGATGATCTATCGAAGACAGAAGAATGTCGATCGAAGAGTGCTCTATTTATTTACTTTATATTGTACGCATGCATATAGTCGCTATTTGTTTCCTTCTAACACGAGATTGCCTCACTTTCAGAAACAGTAGAGGACGCCAACCGCGAACCATCAAAATAAGCAATAGCGTCACTCGCCAAATACATACAAGTCAACATTATCGTTTTGTGGTCTCAGTCAGTCAGTACGACGTTTTACCACGCGCTTCCAGGTGCCACACTTCTATCATGACTCAAGTACTATGAAATTCTTCAACGTGGTGCACGCGAAGTTTCCCCTATACCTACTTTTATTTGGGCGCTTAGCTTTTATTTGTTGGCTTTCGCTTCTGACAACAGCGATTGCATAAAGGATATCTCTGTGACGATCTGTTCCGAAGCATCGAACAATTGCATTACGAGGTCAGTCTCCGTGCTCGCCTGCTCGGGCTCGAGTAACGTGTTCGGGCTCAAGTAATTACGTTCAACGTAAATTCGGGTGCGATTGATTGTGAATTGAGGAACGAGAGGAAGAGAGAGAGGAGGGGCTCGATAAATAGAAGACGAAAGCGTGAGTGTAAACCAAGAGACTGGTGAACGTGAAGTGGTGTCCCGTGAGGGTGGATTGACGAGGACTACGAGGAGTGGGAGCACGATAGCACCGCGGGTCGTGAGTCTCAAGGGGACGGACGCCATGGCGGCTTCTTCGTCCTCATCGACTGGCGGAGGAGAGCAGCAATACTCTCTTAGATGGAACGACTTTCAATCGAGCATTCTCAGCTCCGTACGTCAGCTGAGAGATGTGGAAGACTTTGTCGACGTCACGCTCGCCTGCGACAGCTGCAGCTTTACCGCACACAAGATCGTCCTTTCGGCGTGCAGCCCATACTTCCGAAACCTGCTCAAGGTCAGTGCATTTATCTTTTTCTTATTTCTTAAAGCTACAAATTCGAAGCTACTCCGACAGAGTTCTTTAATCGCGAGATCAGTTCTATTAATATCTAATGATTAAATTTAACTTATTAATAAAATTCGTAATTTATTTGTTATTTATATTCAACATAACTATTAATATTCTTTAGCGTGTAATAATGATCGAGAGAAAGACAACACAATTGATTAATTGATATTAAGAATATCTATTGTGCAATGCATTTTCTATATAATGTTTGATAAATGTTGATACATTGGAAAAATGAGGGAAAAAATGTCAAGTGTGTGATTTTACTTTTCATTAATATTACGGTTACATAATTGAAATAAAAGTAAATTAGAACAAAGAATTGTAAGAAATTATTTTAGCTCAGCTAAGATTAATATTTCAATTTCGCAGCGATGCATTATTAAGTCACAGAGTCAAGGAATGTAATTTAGCGGTCACTGCATGTGCGAGCGATGTGTAACTCGATCGTAAAGTAGAAAAGTCGAGTCAGGGTCGCGTATGACACAATGTATGTGGAAATGCTAACACTGCGATGGTGTAACAAAATTATACATGATAATCGTAAAATGCACTACTTACTCTCTCTTTATTTACGGAAACTGCAGATATCTTCAGATCTATGTTTGTTTCGTGATTATTGAGTGAATCGAGAAAAGTTCATCTATCTTCCATCTGCTTAAATTTTCTTGAAAAATCATTAAACTGTGCCTCATATTATGATGTATTCACGAAAAATCATCTTCGCAATTTTCGCAATTTTTGCAATTTTTAATCTCAAGTAAGATGATTGATATTATCATATATACAGGATAATATTATAATGTATTCGACTCATTTGCCAATTTCTCATCACAGATTTTAAACATATCTCTCTCTCCAGTCGTTGTTCGTTGCCGAACGTCGTGACTTCCTCATGACGATTCATGGGAAGTTTTCTTGGGGTATTATTTACGCAGTAGGGCCCCTCTCCTTTCTAGGGGGGTGTGGGGGGGGGGGGGGTACACATAAAAGTTGTCAGTTGCTATGTGTGGACCAACAGCTTAACGTCTCTTCCGAAAGACGGAAAGATCATCTATATGTTATAATATATGTTTCATAAAACTTGAATTTAATAGCTATTACAATGAATGAACGAGTATATCGCTCTAGTACGAGATAATTATATACAAATAATCTTTTCAATTTTATTTAATATTTATTTTTATTTTTCTAAATTACATCAGCCACTGTACTGTTTTTAAATAATATCTATGAAAGATGCAGGTGTCAAGCACAAGTCAAGCTTAAATAATATTTAATACGGTATTTATTGATGACTATGAATGCGTCATACAGAGTCGAATTTGGAGCCGAATCGTTAATTTTAGCTGCTCCAGTAATAATTTCTACTTCCAGATCGGTCGCTAATCTTAGATCGTTAATGGGTGTAGTCAGTGACGCTGGAGAGTTTTAACTGGGCGTTTTAACGCCTTTCTATAATAAGATTTCTTACTCAATAAGACTAAAAATTTAAAAACAAATTGCTACTTATAAAAAACAAATGTTAAAAATAATAAGCTAGAATTACTTAAGAGGAAAGAAATTACGTTCCTATAATATTGATTATCTTTTATCGTGCCATATATCTTGTTCAATATTTTTTCTTTCTTCAAAACATTTTTCAAATTTTGCCTAACGTTATCTAAATAAATTTTAAAAATTTAAGAAAATAAAGTTTTTTTTTCCTTACAATTAAAGAACGATAAAAATAACGTAAGAATCTTCTCACATATTATCACGCGTGTCTTAATTTTCTTTCAATTTGTAGTTAAGATCAAAATGTTCTTTTAATGTCATGCCAACCATCGTCATTTTCTCTGCAACCGGTTAACAGGTCCGCATAGTTTGCATGCTTTACGTGAATAAACGATAGGGAACGATCTTTCTGTATTATGATTTGAACGAGGCGAGGGTCGGTGGAGTTTTATATCGTTCCGGTGGGTGGGTTAAATTTAAATTGTCAAGAGGGAATAAAAGAAAATCCGAAGAAAGAAAGTAGGCATTTCTCGGCGAGGAAGGGTAGATAGGAGGTAGATACCACACGCCGCGGCGGCACGAAGAATTCGTAAGTCACGGTTTCCTGTCTATCTTGATATCTCGGTTGAAAAAAATTGAGATAACACATAGCAGTAAACTCATAACATTTCTCATCGTGTTATATTGCAATACATTGCCGGAAACCGTAAATTCAATAACATATTAATTTTAAAGTTGTCGTTATTGATGCAGCATTTAGCAACTATTATAAATAATAAATTATGTGTTTATAACATAATATATAACACAATATATTTCACATTCGTGAACATAAATTAATCTATTAAAACGTTTGAAATCCAAGAGCTTGGATAATATAATGTTGAAATAAGAAAGTTTTAAAAGACATAAATATAGGCCTTCTCTATAAATTTCTTCTATATATAAAAAAAGACATAGGCCTGCATAGGCCGGTATTCATAGTCGGATCTTATATTTAAAACCGTCTTAAGTACCATTTTAAGATGTCATGAACCAATCACAGAACCGTATTAGCGTCTTAAGACGGTCTTGAAATAAGATCCGACTATGAATACTGGCCATAGAGATGTGTGTGCATGTATATGTATGTGGTAGCATGGAAACGCTGATGCTTCTGTTGCTATTCTTTTAAAAATCAATACATCATTTTTTCACGCTTCAATTAATATTTCTCGAGTTTGCAATATGTATCCCGATGCCTTGTGCAAAATTAAAATTTTCCCATTAAAAAAGGGCAATTTTTATCTATATTTTTAACCACTCCATTTTTCTTAAATTGTTTTAATGAAGTATAGTCCATATTCTTATTCCTGATAGAGCGCATAAGTAGATGAAAGTAAATCTAGTGTCTTATTTCGCGCATTACCGCAATCGCGAAATTATAATAACTTTGGTAGTAATTATATACTCTAATTGATCCGCGAACAGACACGCAGCAATCAGACCGGTTATTGCCTCATAAATCCCGGACGTTACAAATCATCGTAAAATCATCAAGAGCGATTGCATGCTGCTATCCTCTCAGAGAGAATTGGATTTCGAAAAAATATATAAATAACTGCAATGCGGTATTGAATTATGAAAGAAACAATAATTAATAATTATGCAATGCTAATTATTAGATTTTCCTTGACAAATCGTGACATCAAAAGGACAAAAATGAAAATAATATCACGCAGGGGAATAACGCAATTATCACAATTAAATATAATTGTCGAGATAAAACAATATTATGTGATATATAATTTGATAACTCCATGTCTCTCTGTGTCACAGGATTTTACGTCACAAATATCTATAAATAAATATTATTTAAATTTCTCACAAAAAGTCTCCTGTATCAGACATTTTGCTCAAATCTGTCGTGATTCTCGACGCATTCTATGCATTGATTCGAAATCTTATCAAAGCGATTCATCCCACTGAATTGTCAAGGCAAGACCGTATCCTTGCAGTGTGCTAAAGCCCACAAAGGACTTCCGGTTCGATTTGCATAATAACGTGATGTTCGAGTCATCGCTAACGGAGATCCTCCCCTTTCTACACGCGAGACACAATCGATCACTTCGACATATCGTCGCGATGTCAACAGTCCGCTGTCGGTGGTATCTCTCCGAGAACCTGTTTCCTCCGCATGCACTCGCTTTTGATCGGCCCTCATCACTGCCTTCTCATCGCAGCGTTCTATAGATCGTGTTCCCATATAGAATAGTCTTTCTTTAATTGAGCGATTCAAGTCGGCATGAAAACGAAAGTCTAACAGGAAGCTTGACAAATAAACCTATTTTGTTATCGCATTAATGGTTTAGTATTTAAAAAACAAATTACAAATACCCGATTACTTTTGGAATTATCAGGGGACTTTCAGATAACGAAGTTTGAATAGATAATCTGCTGGCGTTTATTCAACGTAGGTACTGAATGATTATGGGTAATATTATCGATTAATCAGTCAATCGGCATTCCGAGGAATTTGTCGTACGTCATATAATATAGGTACAGAAAATACTAACAATATTATTGCCTCTTCTAAAATGATGGCATTTAATATGCCATGTCGGATTTCGTCATTCTCGAGTATTATTCTGCGTCGAAACGGCTGGTTGTCGTCCAAAGAATGACTCGGACTTGGAATGAAGCGGCCGACTTTCTAATTGACGCGTACCACTAATTGATTTTAAGTGTCGAGCAGTACTCGAGGCGAGTTAATAAAGCTTACACGTTGGCCAAGCTGTGCTTACGTCACGGCGCGGCCGGCTACGTGGACACACGACACGATGGCGCAGGATTTTATGCCGTATCGCTTGAACCTCCGGACACAATTACATTAAGGCCGACTGGCTACGTTGTAACGATGGGTGGGAACGAGAGAGAGAAAGAGAGAGAAAGAGCTCATCGGTATTAACAGTCTTCTTACAACGAAGCGGCAACAGGAGTTACCATTATGCCGGGCATTAATAGCAGACGCTCTACCGTATTACCCGCTTTTTGTTTGCCCACTTGCGCGATGACGTAGGATTCCGTATTGGTTTCGACGATCGCCTACTTATTGTTAGCGTATAAACAGCGCCGTGTATAACGCTTATAGCCGATATGGCCTCGAACGCAGGCGTAATCAACGCTAGCGGCTATAAAGAGGCGCTTTCGCGTGTACGCGAGAAATTTGGGGGAATATCGTGACTAACGATAAAAATAAAAATATGAGATGTTGCCGTGGCGTATAGAGAACCGTGCTGAATCTCCTGTAAGCTCAGTAGAAATCGCGATAACAAACTATTGCGTCGTAACAACGGAACGGGCGTTATCCCACGGCTATTTTTCCGGGAATATTTATCCGCTATGCTGGACACTTTATTATATCATTCTCATTTTATTTCCCGTATTAATTATCGTGTAGCCATTTGCTCGGCAAATAACACGGACCGATAAGCTCCCACGCTCGCGCTCTCGCTCGCTCACACCCGTCGACCGTGTCCTTCCGAAAATATTTTCCGATTTGATTTAGCGCGATGCACGTTGCACGTGCGATGCGCAATGATAACGAAACCGCCCGAAAGTCCTGATAGAGGCGCACCTGAACGACGGATGATTTATGCGTCGATGCATCGTCGCGTCGATTTACGGCAAACTCGTTCATTTGACTATCGGCCAGAAGTCCATGACGAATCGCCCGGTTATCGAACCGAACCCGCAATGATATTTGCCAAAATACGTATAGCGCTTGTATATAGCGAACTCTCTGACGATAACAAATGCTTCCCGCGCCATACGTCGTTTCGCTCGTAAGCGTCATCCTGAAAATCGCAACAGCGGGATCGATCGTGTCCGATAGGATGTTCTCTACTCGGTGTCGATTTATTTTCGTGAAATAAATTCGTCGACGGGAATAAATCTTTGCAAAGAGTCGCGAGATGCAAACTCGATGTAACGTCCCGATTTTACACAGCTCTATAAATATTATCGAACCTCTATCACTGCAGCCAATAAAGAGCTGCAGTGATTTTTACGGGAGAACTGTGTTACATTTGAAAAATACACATTTTAAGTAAGTTTGACTTCGTTACAGCGGGGGGGGGGTCGGCGGGTGACATTAATTGCGCGGACTCTAATCTGTTAATTAAATCGGAACTACGCCGGGACCCGACGGACCGAGGGAATAAAGTGAAAAGTAGCGGAGAGCAAATCAGATGATTAAAGCGTGGTCTAGATCAACTGACATTTATGCAGGGCTGCGAAGCCGAGGGAACGCGAGCGAGTCTGCATGTTAATTTCTGCGCGCCGACACAAAGTATTTCATTTCCTACGAACGGTCATCGCCGCCCGTGGATATTAATGGAACGTTAACGGAGTTATCTAGCGCCGCGTGACGGCCCCTGAAAGGCGCGCGCTCCGCTTTGTTAGACGTTGATCGGTGGATTAATATCGAAGTGTCATTGAAACAGGCTTAACGAGTTTTCACAGCTTCTTGGAGCTCTAGGGATCCGCTAATGAGTGGCGAAGTATGTCCTACCCACGTAGCGGAGAGATCTAACATAATTATATGTAAGCTGCTTTTCGAAATGTTTCATTTACGAATCTATTAATTAATATAAGAACGATTTTATCTAAAAGAAAATATGATAGATGTCAGTTAGTTCCTGTTTACAAGCAATTGATAATTAATTTTTGCTTTTTGCAAATTATGAATGTAACATAAATCTGGTTCTTATCTACTTAACAAGATCTCAGCGTACCGAGAATTTGCCTAGATAACCGTTATCATCCTCTAAACAGAAGTCACGATAATTTTAAACAGCGAATGGCGCATGCACTTTTCCACCTCGCATTGACTAATGATTTCTCTCCGGCACGTCGCGTGTCCATTGACACCGGAAGGAAAGTCGCGAGCGGCTCTTTCTCCTTGCTCTCTTCGTGAATGGTGACAGCTCGATAATAAGTGCAAGTTACAATGCTCATTCATTTTGCTTAAGTACAATTTGGATTTTATTTTCAAACGTTTCTTCCTGTTCAATCGAAAAAAATCAATTCGCTCATTATCGCGCTCACGAGCGGTGCACACGCGCATTCATGCGCGTGCATGCGCTATATTAATCGCTCGTTCGCTTCGCTCGCATGCACGAGCATTGCCGGCGAGCGACGCGTCCCACGCGACGCGCGCGCGTGAAAATAATAAGAGCGCCCGAGACGCCGAGATAAAGCCGCAGACAAAAGTCCGTTATCTCACCCCGACGGTTTTCTTTTTTTCAGCCGTAATTAACAAAAGTATGTGCGTTAAAATCGTGCAGCAGCTGGGAATGAAGGGAACGTAATGGTGGACGGGCGGAAAGGGATAATAATTAAAGACGATTGATGCTTTACGAATAGCGATTTTTATCTTTTAACTCTTTGCATAATTCGCCTACATTATGTGCTACGTAAAATTGAAATTTTAATGAGGCATAATCTAACGCTATTATTAAATAGCCTAATAAAAGTATCGATATATGTTTATTTATTCGCCGTATATTTCGATACGCTGTATAGATATTTCGTCGACAGGACATTAGCTCGGAAGAGAGCGTACGTCAGCGAATGACTGTGTGAGAGGGAATGTAAGTGTAGCTAGAAATAAGTCGCAAGAAATATAAATGAAGGGGGGGGGGGGGGGGGGGAGGATGAGAGCGGAATAGGAGTGAGGTGGAGGATATACAAAGAGAAGAGTGCGTGCGCCGCGGGAAAATACTAGAAACAACGCGTGCCGAGTGCAGGATAGAGAAAATCACGCTTGCACAATCCCATCGTCGTGTGGCGGGCAAGGTGCTCCATATTCTATATTTAAAGGCGTTCGTAGGGCAGGCTGAGATACGACATACGTGTGCGTGCGTGCGTGCGTGCGTGCGTGCGTGCGTGCGTGCGTGCGTATTCACTCCGTTTCTCTGCGCCTCTCTTTCTCCTTTCTGTGACCGGTCGCATTTAAATTTATCATCGATGCGCGCCGTCGTGTCGTTTCTGCTAGTCCGCACGCGCGTGCGTGCATTAGTTCGTGTACACGCATGTGCGCGCGCGACTGGAAATATATACGAGACGTGCGCGAGCCCGTTTGTTTCCGGCTGTGCGTGATGCGAGACGCGACTGTGTAGCAAGAATCTTAACGCCTAGCATCTATTTCTAGTCAAAGAGCCTCGCGCGCCGGATCGACATTAATATCACCGAGATTTTTTATCGTTTTGGAGACGACATCGATTCACAGCAGTTAAATGGGACTTGTAAAACTTTGCGAATGAGAGACCTTAATTATTTGTTGGAAGATAATAAAGGTTTTGATAAGTTAGATTACAAATAGACATGTTTTTTTTAAATTGTTATTAATTTCCAGCGGACTTAAACGGAAATTTAAAGGCTGAAAACCTTACATTTGCCAATTTGCCGGTATTTAAAAAGAAATTGCGAGCGGACTTGTGCGCTACGATTTCTAGTCGCGTTATTCGCCTTCAAGTGAAAGACCTAAGTGTCTAGCTATAAATTTAATTGCGAAATACGGCTGGTGATTAGGCTGTACGTGGAGCAAGTACCAAGGCGAGAAACAACTGCGGCATAAAAGGCAATGAAAGTCTCGTCTCGCCTCGGCTCGGTATTACGTTTCCCCAAATAACGTTTTTGGTCGCTTTAATTACTCGTTTCAGTATATTGCCCCGTCCTCCCTCCTGATCTACAGCGTCGTGATCTAGAGCGCACACGTTTCAAGCTGAGAGTGTGATCACCGTTACACGTGCGCGCGCGAGGGGCGCTTAATGCAGACTTAAACGACTACGTCATCCCGCGCACGTTACTCATCGAATAGAGTTCCTTTTGTCTCTCGCTCCTTATACCTCGTGCTATATCCTACTCTTTCACTCCCGCTCGCGCTTCGTTCTCGCCGTTAAGTACGACGCTTATAAACACTGTAATTCACCGCTAATGGAGGGGAAAACGTGCCGTGAGAGTGGTGCCAGCGATAGCTCGGAAATTGATCGTAATAAGGAGTAAACCGTCTTTTTTTTATTTTTTTAGGCCGTCTGCCACAACGACAGATGGCGATCGTTGAAATAATTGCGCGAGTCGAGAACACGCGAGAGTTCCTCCGATTTTTCGATTAATCTCTCTCTGTAAGGAAGTAAAAAGAGAGAATTCTCTTTAATACAACTTGCTTCTCCTACTTCTTGAATGGACCGCAAGCGCGACTCTGTGAAATCGTCCGTTCTCACAGCGGGTCTGTCTCCAGTCTTCTATGCCTGCATATTATAGAACGCAATAACGTTTAACGCAACGATTGCCGAGCAAGAGCCTAGTTGCGCGATTGCTGTTGATCGAGTACGTTACGTGGGCGTGCTGAGCATGACGCACGTAATCGTAAACAGCAGCATGACGCGTTGGGAGGCGGAAGAATGGGGCTTTGATTAGGCAGCACTCAACATTAGCGATCGTCCAGCCCAACCGATTCCAAGAATAATATACGCGACGAACGAGACTATTTCGAACGCACTGGATAAATGTTTCAAGACTCGTTGTTGGGTGTAGGTATCGGCGCGCTGGAGCTATATTTGACCGGGCAATAACGGTTACGAGTGGCTCGCCCCGTGGGGATTTACGTGACGATGCCACGGACGACAGATATATGTATCTCTTTTATACAGAAATTCGAATGATTCGTTGCCATTTTTACGAATCAATAAATTACTGGAGGAAATAGCGACTCGAAAGCGTATAGAAAATGATAAGTGTATCCTGTTTGCAAATTTAGCTAAAGTCATTTTTCCTACTTCTGCGCTGGTTTTTCGTTGTTTTTTTTTTTTTCAAATCTATATGTCAATTGTTTAATAATTAAATTTTCTAAAATTGTTTCGGAAATGGGGACATTTACTCTTCCGTTCTGTCTCTGTCAAACTTTAAATTGATTAGTAACACGCGCGTTTAGTGTATCGCCACATTTATATGATTTCGTTTCCGGTAATAATCCGAAGTCATCAAATATCTCTATTTATTCCAAAATTAACTTATTGCATATTAATTAAGTGTATACATATATCATTAATTACTAAAAATCTAGGATGTAGCTAATCGGGGGTACGCGCTAATTATTACGTAGAGGAGTGTTGCAATAGCGCTCGTATAATAATAATAATAATAACTATTGTTATATTCTATCAAATTATCGTATGGCACGGTAATGAATACAGCTTTACGAACTAATCGTGTCCATCGCAAATTACACAACAATTCACCGCCCACGTTTTATTCCAAGCTAATCTCCAAGAGTAGTCTTGAACGAGCCGAACGCCACGTGGAAATATCACGTAGCGCTGCTGCCGGCGTTTGCCGTAAAATAATTATTCCTTTCCAAGCCATAAAAAGCGTAATTAAGTCGCTGTCGAAACACTGCAGACGTTTGCTATAATATTTATGTGCGCTCATTTCCTCGATGTATATAACACACATGGATATCCCAGAGGGATATATTACAATAGAATAGAATATATCTATAAGTTAGATTAGAAGAATGCTCTAATGAAGAATAATTGATCCCTAAAACCGGATATTCATTTTCATATTTTTACAATTTATTTTAATGCAACGGAAAAACGGAAATACATATATATATAAATAATGTTGTTGTCTCTTTCACTCTCGTGCAAGAGCAAGTACTCGCTTCTTATTCGCACGGCCAATTATTTCGCAGACGGCACAGCAAGTTTTGCTCCTGTTTCGGGCCTGCCGATCGAGGGCGGCGTCGAATTTAGGCGGACGTAGTACATCTGTCGACCATAACGCCATCCGTTCACCGGATCGTCGCCATAAGTACCCGAGCGCATACATGAGCGAGCACCATGGGCGAGACGTGCGCGCGGCAGATCTTAAAATAAGATCGGCCACCGCGGCCGCGCGCGCCGTAATAAATTTCTCCGCGTTGCCTCCTCCCGCATCCTAGTCGCGTCCGCTCTCTTCGCTCCTTCGTGAAGTGCCACCGAGCGGGAGCGGGGTGAGAAGTGGCGGAAGAGAGAGAGAGAGAGAAAAAAGAAACGTACCAAGCGTGAGTCGCACTGGGATCTGAAGAACGGAGAACGACGAAGCCAACCCCGTCTCCCCCGTCGTGTATACGCGCTCACATCGCGCGTTGCTATATATGTTACGATGTAATTCAAGAATTTGACCGCTCGCCCGTGATGACATTCAGGCGGAATTAAAGACGCGAGCTGGCAACTGCCAGACTTAAAAGCTCCATGATCAGACTCGGAGAATATTTTTAAAAATCTCTAATTTGACTCGAGCGCTCACTGTTAGATATTAAAGGATGAAATTTGAATTTTAAACCAATACCTTAAGTTAATAACATTTTGTTGTTTTTGACTACCATGTGTGTCGAAATTTATTATTTTAACACAAAACAGTAAATTGGTTTAGTTAAATTAACAACATTGATGATATTGAGTAGGAGCAGTGGCGACTTATAGGAATAGTTAAAAATGACTCAAATTGAGTATAATTTGATTACTACGAATTTAAGTTTTTGGCCTTATTCGATATGATTCGTTTGAATAAACATATTATTTATTCTTTTGTGACTGTTATATTTCTTCTATTCATATCTCTTTCTCTTAAAAAAAATGAATTTTTTGAGATATTTGAAGAAGGGATTTGAAATGAAGCACGCCATATAATGATAACTTATTTCCGCAAGGACGTTCCGTCCGAGCTGATTCACGGATTTGCCAAAATGCGTGCTTCTTCCTTTCGCGCTCACTTCATTCAGAAGCGATTATCGCTCTCAGTTTTCGGAATGTTACCTGAATCACTTCGGGCTGACGAACTCGGTTAACGAACGAAAGCTTTTTCTTCTTCAATTCAACCTGCAATTTTTTCCAAAGATACTTGCAATGTCACTACGTAAGAATGCGTGTTTGTTTTCTCGTTTTGCGTGAGTCTTGGGCGACGCATTCGACTTCAGGGATTTCATCTGAATCATGCGACGCGACCTATTCGCGACTTTTGTTAATTTTCTCAACACAACCTTTCTTAGAACTTCGTTGATCAAGGCAGATAGTTGCTTATTAATTAACTAGCTTCTTGAAGCTGAATCATGTGTGCTGAATCATGTATGTGTACAAAGGTATTGAAACTCACAGAACTTTCAAACGAAATATGCGACTCTTACTTAGAGATATTTAAATTAAACAGCGTCCCGTTACTTCTCTTTCTCTATACCAACAATGCAGAAATGCTAGAAAAATTGAATACAGTATTTCATTGTCATAACTGTCTTGAGATTAAGAGATCGCCTTTAAGATTAAGTCTAAAATTATTAATTTAAATAATTTTTTATTTTACGTCGCTGTGTGATAGTTGATATATAGTGAGTCGAGTTCAAAGTTGAAGTAAATACATCCGTTCCAGAAAACACGTTCTTATTTCCAATATTAAAATATTTCCGTAACGACGAGGTTAGCGTTGCATGGCCTTTTGAGCACCCAGTATCACTATCTGCATCAGCATATTCGCAATACTCCTAAATTCATTCACATCCACGAGCTTCCTTATCTTTAACCGCTCGATAAACATTTCCTGTTCAAATCCTCTATTTCCGTAAATATATACGCTCCGTCATTTTACTCGTGTTTTGCCAATCGTAACGCGCATCGGCGCGGCGTTGCAGAGAGCCATCACATATATTGCGGTATATTATTCGGTTCGTTGCGTCGTATGCAAATAATAAATCGCTTCACGGCGTCGTTTAATTGCTCATTATCATCAATTTATTAATTGCCCGGTAATCGCTATCGGTATTTTGCTGCAGACGCCAAATTTTTTTTTATCCGGCCTCTCTCCTTACGCTCACATTATTCTACCGGCAAATTCCGCCAGTTCTATACGCGATTTTCTCGCGAGTGCCTATGGTGATCAGCATGCGCGCACGTGTATCCTGTCTTCCGTATATACGGACTTTCGCGCGCGCACGCACACGCGTGCACACGTTCTCCGGATACTGTGTAACGATCCGTTAATAACGTTACCGTTAACCGCGCATTAGTGGTCACCGCGGCTATTTGCATATCGGATCGGTAATTTCCAACCGGCGCGAGCGCGGCGGGAGAGCGCGCGTGAGTGTACATACGCGAACGTCCGCGTGAGAGTGAGTGCGCCCGCACGCGGACTTGATACACGCGCGCGGATTCCGCTGGCCGCGAGGCCGCCTCGCCGGTCACCGCACCATGAACCGGCCATTACGGTGATTTATCCGTCGTCGAATCGAAGGCATCGCTGCCGAAATGGACACCGTGCGCGCCGTGAATTTAAAATGCGCGAAGATCGACTGGGCACGATAAGCCCGCGCCTAACAGTACGCGGCGAGCTAACTATCAATTATCTCGACGTCGAATAGGTCGGAGACTTTGGGGGAAGGAACGGGTATTCTCGTGGAGGCATATATCTGGACCTTGGGACTAAAGTGTTCCGCGATAGTGCTCTGATGCATTAAGGATCTGGCACGGCACAACGCGCCGCGGAGATTAATGAGAGTGGATGATAATGTGGGTGGACAGATCGTGATTATTTATTGCACGTACGCGGAAGCGCGTTTAGATTGTTTGAATGAGCAATATAACATATAAAAGTCGATGTTCTCCTTTGCGATAATTATCTCCAAGTATAATTCTTTTCATCGCGGACATAATGAAGAGAGATGGAGAAATTTTTGTAAACGAAATGTATCGATATATTAGTTTATCAATACGTCTACACGCCTAGATGAAAAATATCTATGCAACCCGATAATTTGTGCGGCGACAATTTCTTATTGTTAACAATAGCATACGGACATTAGTTAACCCAACGTTAATGTAAAAGTATTAATGCCGGGCACTTGTTCCAGGCGCGACTAGAAAATTCCCAAACCCGCGATGCCGGACGCAGATAACGTGAACACACCAGACATGTATTATTAATGGATATCTCGATTATAAAAGCGGTCGGCTATTATATCCATGCGAACGGTTCTAGGTAACAGGGGCTAACAATAAAATTCGCTCCTCGCCGCAGCTTAATAGGTATTCCTTGACTTCTCGATGCATTTTGCATCCCGTTCAATCATCCCCCCCCCCCCCCGCCCTCCCACACCATTTGCCCCCTATATCTTTTAAAATATCCCGCCCGCTTCGAGTGCGGCATATCTAAATATATCATGTGACTCGTATCGTATCAATTCTAAATAGCGGCACGAACCCGCGCGAGAGAGACAAGGTCGATAAAAGAGCAGCAGAATGTACCTTCCTCCCTTCCTCCCGCCCTTCCTCCACCGTTAAAGTGACGTTCTTTCATTACGTGTGGTCTGTGTGCTCGATTTATTATCAGAACTTCGGAAAATCTTCAATACCCGGGGCATTATATTTAAACCTTCGCGTTTAATGCCAGCCCGATTCCGAGTTTGATTTGTCGCTTGATTCAATGCTAATGCAGGCTGAAAGTCACAATTACAAGCGCTAAACGCGTGGTGCGAACATGCGCATTGGATTTTTATGTGCAATTCAGCGGTACTTTGTCTTGTCAGAACCAGTTATACCGCAGAGTAATAATGTTTCCTCCGCTATAATATAGGCAAAGTAACGTTATAAAGTTTGGTTAAATCGATGTTTTTTTACATATCAATTAGACTTCATTCGATGAGAGATTTAACTCGTTTTTTTATACAAGTGGTAGAGGAATGAATTTAAATTTAAAACTCACACACCATCCTAACTTAAAAAGCAATATTCACTACGTTATTTTTTTTCTCGCGGTGGTATCGGAGGGCTAGGTGTTTGTTTACAGGAATGCATTATATCGCGAATGCAACGTGTTTATCCGTGGGAAGAGTATCCATTAATTCGCGACGGGCTCGCTAGCTCGGTATTCTCGTTTTTCGTTAGTGCGCGCGGATGTACTCGCATTACGCTTAATGTCACGCGCCTAAGCGGCGCATATGCGGCCAGCAAATTATCGCCGGTATATAATTGTGCTGTGTGTGCGCGTATGCGCCCCGTCTTTTCTGTCGGAGCCCGACGCAGCGAAATCAACGTCGTCGTACAGAGAGGCGTTATACACATACATGAGCGCGCCGGCCGGGGCCGCGGCGTATCTGCGAAATTATACTTCATTTATATTGCCGCTGCCGCGCGCAATCTGCTGCGTTCTGTTAATAGAAACATGAACAAGTATCTCTTGCGTTACGTTGAAACAGTCAAACACCGTCCATGTTGTCAATATAAATAGCTTTATCTGTAATTGTATATATAAATCTACGTTCCAACGGTAAAGTAAAGTAATATGTTTATAGTTCATACAATCGAGAACGATTCACCTCTCCTTTTTATCGTTTAATTATAAGCATATGTTTCTTAATCGAAAGTATCCACGATTAAAGTGAATTTTTTGTTCAGCTGCGTTGCTCAATTCGAATTTCCACCTCTTACCGAGGCATCATCTTTTGTGTATGCGCATAATTATACGGGGATTACGCAGAACATCGCTGCGCAGCAACTCCATTTTTTTTTTAATGCTCAACAAAGACGGACGCGCCTCGCCTTTCGGTGTCCTGTTCTCTTTGAGTGCTCGTATAACGAAGCGAAAATGTCGACGCGCGTACCGAGACGCATTATGCTGCATGTATTTTTATCAACGGAAGTGCGTCGTTGTACGTGCGCGCATTCCTGCCGCGGCTGTCTGGAAAAGGCGACGACGCCTGGAGAAACGCGCGCGATGCACATTTATTGTCTTCTCCCCCTCGGCTGCATCGGCAGCATCGGCGTCGCGATCCAGAATCCACGGTGAATCAATATCGGGAAGGTTGATAGCGTCGCGACGGTGACGATTACATCGTTATCATCGCGAATGAAATATTTCGCAATAGCGCGGCGTAGCGTTACGGCGAACATTCTATCGGTTAGCATAGAGGCAGTGCTTCATTAATACCTGATTGGCATAATTGTACAATGGCACTAATGCACTCTTGTCTATGATTCAAAGGAAACTAGTAACGTGGAAGGGTTGCTTATATAAATCCTTTATAAATCCAAAATTAATTAGGTTATATAATTTTGAAACACTTCGATGTTACAAATTGAAGTGCTTACAATTTACAAAGTGTTACAAAGATCAAAGGGCATCGCATTTTTTCAAATTTGTCGTTATTTACATACACACTAGAGCTGATAGTTCTAGTGTAATAATGAAACAAATATTTGTCAAATAATTTCAAGATATAATATTAAAAAGTAAACCTAATATACATATACATATATATGTATGTGTGTACATGCGTTTGTTATATATATACATATATGTTATACACATATAGATATATAATGCCAATCTGTACGTACAATATATTTAGTATATTTACCTTGACACGGATAAAAGATAACAAATCCGCTTAATTCAGTCAACAAAATTTCGATGGATTATCAGTCATGATAGTTGACAATCTAATGATTAATCCCGTTATCTGTCGCTGTATCATGTAAATCTAATTGATTGCCGTCGTTACTAGCGCGCGTGAATTGATGTCGACAGCCTTGTTAAAAAAAAAAGCAGGAAGTTAGTAACTATGTGCGAGGTTTGATCGATACCCACGCCGCTATTATCCTACGAATTGGCTGGATAATGCGAGGAAAGTTTAATACGTGCGTCAGTGAAACATCAGACATCGAGATAAGCAGATAAGAGAAGCGCAAACGTGTATGTGTGTGTGTGTGTGGTTACACTCACGTACGTGAATTCCTGCGAAGTAATAGATTCGAATGGACAGTAACTCGCGGTATCAAAACAAACCAATTATTAACAAGTCCTGAATTATTTAAATGCTAAAACGTTCGAATATTTTAATATTCAAATGCAAAAATTAATTAATACACATGAATATTCATGAATAATGGGAATTTTTTTCCGTATTTATAGTAAGCGATTATAACTGTTGTATTACTTATCACGAGCGAAAAAATAATATTAAAATGTTAAATACTAGCTCTTAAAAATAATAACCGATCGGAATATCCCTTAAAGAATTAATATAATTTGGAGGAACTTTAACGTTTTGTGACATCGAATATCGACAGAAAAGTATTAATCATGATGTATAATATTCAGACAAATATGTAGCAAACAATTCGATCCTTGCACTCAAATAATTTTAGCAATTTTGCGCTCGAATGGAGACACGGTAACGTTAATTCTGTGTACGGTAAAAGCTGAATTTCCAATGGATTGAAGCTCCGTTGCACACCATGCATGCTGTTGCGCACGATGGTATATTCGATGATCTATGACATGCGCTTTGTGCCCAGCATATCGATCTTCTGCAAACCAGCATCGAACCCATCGCTACTTACGCGGCGCATATGTACGTGATGCCGGCGATATGTTTTGCGAAGCCACGACTGCTGGCGTGCACACCGCATAACCGGATCAGAAACCATGCAATCGTATCTACTTTTCTACTTACGGTTTAGTTAGGGTGCTTCGCGCGCATGCGATACCGCGATGTATGGCCGTTGTACGCGATTACGTATCCGACGTTCGTGACACTTGGCGTTCTTTGTAATGTGCACGCTATAAACTGTACAACGGCACCCCTGTATTTCCTTTTGCGCGCAATTTAATGCTATCTTCTCTCGCGTGGAACAATTTGGAGTTTTGTCAAAATACTTGAGCGACGCTTTGTCGCTTTTTGATATAATAATGAGAAAGCAATTTCCATGATTTTTAAGTCAAACATTATATACTATTATAAAGAAAGATTATAATTTTTCATGAGTTATTTTCGCAACGATTTCATGACAATATTTTTAAGAGCTAGGATGCATCCGATATCTTATGGATATATAATAATTTGAAAGAAAATACTTTTATACTTATTTACTTTAGCTTTGCTTAAATTATATAGTATTCTTTTTTCTTGACCGCGTTTTCTTTCTCTAAATAAATCACTTCCCGACAAACGCATTAACTCTTGGTGCGAAATACCATTGCTTGTTTTTCTCTCTTGTTTATTACTCCGTTTAATCATGCAAGTCGTGTTAAATAATTTCAATCATAACTCACGGTGTGTTCGTAAACTCTGGTATTAGCAATACCGAGTGCCTCTGAAAATAGATGCTTGTGTATTACAAATAAAAAAGATGTATGGCCCGTTATAATGAATACCAGGAACTCTGAAGGAGTTAAGGGCTCTAGCGCTTTGCAGTATATACGTCTTGCGACACGCTCGGGTACAAGTCCGCGCTCATTTTCTACAGCGTATCGTTAATCTCCGCCGCCTCCTTCATTGTGTCTCTCACGCATGGCCCCCGTTTATTTCCACTAATCAATTATCGGTACCGCTCGATCACGCGGCCGATTCTTAATCGCTCGCCACGATCTTCCCCGCGCCGCTGCTTTACGGATTTTAGAAAGCGGACGCTCTGGATTCCGCCGCGCGATCGCTCACAGGTGGCTGGATATAATTATGGTCGAACGATGCTGGTGATACGCGAGCACGTTGATTCGAGGAAAAATCGTGCATGCACGGTGTGTGCATGGAGACTTGCGAGGAGCCGTTAATAAGGCTGGCGCAAGATTTCCCACGTTGCAAGTCATATGAGCCTTGATGCACGAAAAATCACGACGGAAGCTTACCGTCTGACAAATGAGATAGACTGTAATGATGGAGAGATCGGTATCTTATTTACATTCTCTTTTAGAGAATATTGGTTTCCGCCAAGAGTTATATTGAATCGATATACATTGCGTCAAGTGCGCCGATCGAATTCTGAGAATCGATTAAGTAGGTAATGCATATCGGTAAATATTGTATTATCCGGCGGCCATTTTTGATGATTGAGACAAATTGTTCGTTGGATGAAGTGTATACGAGCAATTTATCAATTAGATTTCATTTGATAACAAGCACAACGATGTGGTACTACAATAACATCTTTGACGAGAGGTTGCATCAATATTCTATGTATAATTATAATAGAATTAAATGTTTGGCTCCTTTGGAGACTACATTTCGCAAGCGAACGCCGAGGCGTAATTAGGAGATATGTCGACGTTATCCTTGCATACACAGTCGTAATCGAATAAGTATCATCCGTTAGGGATTCATGATATATATATATATATATATCGAGCAGATCGATACGTATCTCGCAAATTAATCGGAGGCTCTTTGATCATTCGCCTATTCTGCTCTGACGCACACGCGATCATACAATTAATTATTGACCCGTTTTAATCCCGTTAGGTCTAATTAGAGAGGATGGTGTCTCGTCTCAAAGTTGTTAATTGAGTTGGTTAATGCGATAAAGGAGTTCGTAGTGTTCTCATTCTCCTCTCTTCTTGCACCATCCATTGTCTCTCTTCTTCTGCTTCTCTGTGTGTCGCTTTATCTCTTTTCACTGCAGAATTCTAAAGGTGTGCAGATACCTGCAGACAGTGATTATTTCCACTACTTCAATTATTTGAGTTATTCCCATCAACGAGCTTTCCAGCACCCGATAAAGGTATCGAGGAATCGTATATGCCATGCTTAATATTTACAAGACCTCAGAATAAATGCGTTCGTTGAAATTTCGCGAAGATAAACGCTTTTCATCGAGAAACAGGTTACAAGTTGAAAGAAAAGTTTATTTATATCTTTTACTCTAAAAATTCAGGCCGATATAGATCTTTCATTGGTGAACGTTACCTCCTCGAATTATAACACATAAATGTGGTACAACAATAAAATATTACGACAACGGTATATTCTGGATTGCTCGCAATTGAAATTTCCTTTATTTTGTGTCGTATAATAAGGATCGTTTATTCAATCGTATAATTATTATTAAAAAGTGCTTTTGTAACTGCTGGATTATTGGTAAAAATATTTCTCTCCTACGCGCCGCGGGAACTGCCCTTCGTCGAGAGATGAATCTCAATGCATTCGATTGATTAAGTCATGCTTTTGTCGAGATAAAATGCTCGATCAGCGTAGATTTTTTTCTTTTATTGTGAAGCCGACTATCGGCATTTAATGAAATATAGTTCTCCAATTACGAAATTGCATTGATTATATTGATTGTGTGAGAAAAAAATTTGCGTGTGGCCTCCACGCGTGGCAGAAGTGGAACTTCCATAGCTGTGAGGAATAAAATAGTATCTCGTTTATAGTATCTGAATTAAAGCCTGTGTAATTAACAAATCAAATTTTAATTATAATTTAAAGCCGATACAATTCACAAATAAAAATTGATTTGTGAATTAAGGCCTGTATAATTCACAAATCAAATTTTAATTATAAAATAAAGCCGATGCAATTTACAAATAAAAATTGATTTGTGAATTAAAGCCTGTGTAATTAACAAATCAAATTTTAACTATAAATTAAAGCCGATGCAATTCACAAATAAAAACTGATTTGTGAATTAAAGCCTACTGTGTAATTTACAAATCAAAATTGATCTGTGATATGGATATAATATATATGGATATCTTCCTAAGCGCAGTCAGGGTTTTTAATTCAACCTATTAATTATATTTTTCTTCAGTCATATCGTTTCCATGCAATAGACGCGCAACTTGCTCTTCCATCTCAAGAACCATTTACGCATTTACCCGATACGTTCCGTTGCATGCAGTCCAATAAATCGAAACGCCGCACCTCGCTACACCGCGTGCACAGACGTTAAGTCGATACTGGCCAATAATAAATGTCTCTGCACATGGCAGCGTCGAACCTCCGCTGCCGTGGGTTTTCACGTACTGACGTTAAATTCGGGGCATCGATAATCGAAGTTGGAATGGTTTTTCGCCGAGGTCGCGGCATTGTACGTCTCCGCGCTCGCGGTGCAGCGTGTATGTATGTGCAGCATCACGTCGTTTCTATATAACTGTGTAGGCAGGCGTACGAAGAGCCGCGCCATCCCAGGAGGTTCATTAATTATAATTAATATCGCTGTCGATAATGGCACTAGCACTTCTCGTATAATATTGCTATGACGTACATACATCGCTGTGAAACGCCTCCGCTTTATGCGGTCTGCTCTCGCGGTCTTTTCGCGAGAGCAATCGTGATCGATGCCTTTACATTGATGTAACACTCAATCTAACCGAGAACACATTACGTGTTTGCATCCATAATATTATGAAAATATGCATCCATTTATTTAGAAATTAACAATATAACCGTTGTTTTAATTATTGTACATAGATTTATTAAACAAGAGATTTTAGTCACAATAAATAAATGATTAATTAGTAAGTGGCGAAAAATAAGAAGGATATTTGTGACAAATTATACTTTTTGATAATTTTTTCCGTGAGCTATGCGCGTAATTATTAAACGATACTAATATTCTATATATAAACGGTGCATTATGCAATATAAACACTGCATAATGGATAAATGGAATAAGCACAAATTTTCATGTGGAGGCAAAACGATAACTATAAATGTTCAACTTTGCTTGTTGAGGATAAATTGTCACCGTCTAACGATCTCGAAGATTGTTCAATATTAAGAGTTAATTCGCTGGTCTGACAGGTGTAAGAATTGATGCCCAAGGTATACGGGAACATCCCGACGTAGATTGAGTATCGATCATTATACGCGTCGTGGTTATAAATTGTCGTTACGAATCAATTGGCCGTCGAGCGTAACTGTTCGTGGATGCAATTAACCATCGGCGAAAAGCGATTTCACTCGGTCAATCCACTGATGAGAAAGGTGAGGAGGTATCTGGGGCACTCTTGGCAATAAGGACGTCATCTCGTTTTAGAATTTTTGCAGTTACCCAGACCGAGGTGATATTTTCGCAGATCAAGTGTTTAAAGTTTCACTTGAGTTGAATAGAAAACAATGATGCAACCCTTTCTAAGTCAATTATGTTTTTTATGCATGAGTCTAAATAAAGATTAGAGAGATTATAATTTAACATATGTATACATATGTAGTAATGCTCTATCTCGAAATTTTTTAATTTCTCAAGTCGTTCTGTTGCGTGTATTTGTAAAAAAAATTGACGATTTATGTGCGCTTAAAGCGTACAAATCGGTGCAGCGATGCACTAAGATGAAGGGTAGCTCCGACATGGATTAAACGACGTTGATTATGTGCATCTCGGTTGTAAATCGTTACAAATTAATCGTCAGATCCCCCTGCGTGTCGATCGATGGATGGGATTAAGCGCTTTGCAAGAGGGATCGATTCGCCGAGCATCGATCAGAGAATCCTCGTACACCTTTTAACCTTTAGCCGATGTTGAATCGTTTGCTTTGAAAGGAAGGAAAGAAAAGTTACTCTTCTTTCGCACGATGGATACCTAAGTGCGTAGGTTTGCTAAATTTCAGTATACGTGAGAAACATTCTGTTCATTCTATACACAGAGAGGAGGGCAAAAGAAAGGGGAGGTACAATTCGTTACCGTCAAACCTTTTGACCTCTTGCTGATAGAGGATCGATGTATCTCTCTTGGTTTCCGATCTTCTCTCGTATGAATCTACGATTAGAAAAATCGCGCGCTTCCTGATGGATCGATTACCTTGATCGATCGAGCGTTAGAGCGCATACTTTTTGTAATTATCACGCTGCGTTTAAAATCACTGTACTAATGGCTGCCCGGAATGGCTGATAATTAATAGCTGCGATTAATTTGACACTGGTATCTTATATCAAATCTCGTTGAATCAGCACTGCGTGGTTCGTCTGTTCGATTGGATGGATAATATTAAGCAGTATTGTACGACTGAAATAGTCTGAAATTGAATGAGTTACACACACAAGCTATCTTAAAAAGTTACCATAATTTTATGTTTTGCAAGCTAAAGTGATTTTCTGTAAAACAGTAACAATGTTATACGATTCTAGATATAATTACAGAAATATATAGGATTAATATTTAAATGTAAATAACGTAAATAATATTCTGTCATTCGCGTCAGGGTACTTTGTTACTTGAGTGTTTTGCATTGTGTTATTAATTATGAAAATGTGAATTCGAGGGAAATGTTAATTTTTTGGCGCAGGCAAATCCATGTCCTCATCCAATTGTAATACTGAAGGATGTAGCATCGTCGGACATGGAATCCTTGCTGCGTTTTATGTATCACGGCGAGGTGCACGTGGGTCAAGAACAGCTACCTGCCTTTCTGAAGACGGCTCAGATGCTTCAAGTGCGGGGTTTGGCGGACGTTAATAGCGGCGCTACGAAAATTCCGTCGTCGTCGGCCGGCAACAACGGCAGCGCACCTGTAAGTTGTCCCCGCGGCAGTTTAATATGGAAGTTGGAAAATTAATTATACGAATTATACGGCTGGTTTCGAACTTTTAATTAATTTAGCCTTAATTAAAACGAATTTTAATTAATGTGCTTTTAACACTACGCCGTCGCCGCTACCGTGACAGGCGGAATCCCGGCTAGAATTTCCTGTTCCGTCCTTTTAGCTTTTAATTTCACGACTTATAATAGACGTTAGACAAATATTACGCGAAAGTTTTAATAATGGATGAGTATCCGGAGTTTCGCTGATTATACATATAATGAGATTATTGAATGTTAAATATTAATTGAAACTGAATTATGAAGATTGATTGCGTTACTTTTTTTCACGGATGCTGTACTATCGTCCAAGAATTTTTTTTAATTTGGTTAGGCGACCCCGCGTAATTGGCAGGATAACGGCAGAGGAGATCTCAATGAAAGTGACTTGAGCCCACCGGAAAAGCGAGCGAGAAGTTACAGTCCGCCAATGGGTAACCATGTCGAACCAAAGTCGGATCTTCAGGAATCCTTGTTAGGACAGGCGCTCGAAGGTGGTCCCACGATACACACGACATCCACGAACAATATACAGGTGAGCAAGAATTATGTACAGTGAGATCAGGATAGACAGCAATAATTATGTCTGTATTACATTGAATGTGTATTTTCGCGCAAAATTGTAAATTTAAGTTTTGTAAAACCAATTAATATCATTGCAGTGATTACAGTTGTTAATTACTTTTACTGAAATGATATTTATTCGTTGCTTCGATTTGAATTTATATTCTCTATTTATATTCTAAATGACAAGACGAATGTGTATAAAACGCTTACTGTTATTTTCGTTAATTTGAACCTAACGTCCGTTTCTCAAGGGAATCGGTCAGGTATATAAGAGCTTGTCTCGCGACGTCAATAACCACTTCGTGTCTCACTTTCAAGTCAGTTAATATCACATTTTAAGATAGTCCATAGTCAGCATAATAAATAGTTATTCGTGAAAAAGGCTGTTTCCTTTTAAATTGCGAACTACAATTATACAACAGTTATCTTTTTACTTAGAATTCAAGAATTTTATTTTTATGTAGGAATATTCTGTTTATTTTCAGGCACAGTCGACTGGCGAAGACTCGAATTCTATGTCGGAAAACGAGGAAGATATGTCGAACCACGGCAGCATCCTGAACGCAGTGAAGACTGAGCCGAGTGACATTCTAAATGACTCTTTAGAACACCATCGTAACAGCTTCCCTACAGCACTGTTGAGTCTTCAAGGTAATTATTTGGCTTTTAAACTTAAAATTCTAACGTTGAATTTTGTAAAACATTTCATACTTGACAGATTACATTGTTTACTTTGTCTGCGATTAATTTAATAATAAATATTGCATATTCCGACAGGAATAAGTAGACTATTGATCTGTTTGAAAAATACGTTTTATATTGATAATTGCTTATAAATAACAGCCACTACGTTATTTATAAGGTATAGGGTTGAATTTACGATGGACCAAAGAAATCCCAGTTTTGTCGAAAGGATGCAAATTAGTTTTTTAATTAATGGCACATTTAATTACTAATTACATTTGTAATTAATTATTAATTCCTCGTCCAGTTACTAATTACTTTCGTAATTAGCAATTAGCCAGACTTAATTACTAATTATGGCTTCAATTAAAATTAATTAATGAATAATTACAATTATTTCTATTTGTGTACATAATTTCATTGTATTCTTTGACTTATGAAAATGTGTTAACATGAATCTATTATTAAATGTAATAAACTAACATATTATTTACATAATTTGATTTTGTTTACCTGTTCTATCGTCAATTGAGCGATATAAATCTCATGATTTATATTTATATTTACCGTGAAACAGTAGTTGACTTCGTTTATGCATACCACGTGTACTGCATATTATTAAATATTCAAAACTTTATTATTAAAAAAATTGTTTTAATATTATACATTCGTGACAATTAAAATAATAAATATGTTATATACTTTTAATTTTTTCCGCTCAAATATAACATATAAATATTATTAAAAATTTTTTTTAAATAATAACATCTTATATGTATAATGTTTATTATGTGTCTAAAATTGATCTAATTGACTTTATTTATAAATTACAGGTATGAACATGCCAGGACCCTCCGGTATGCATCAGGTAGCCAATCAGGATCCAAATTACGGTAAGTTTATCAAATCAACGATTTGATCTCACTTTTTTAAACATTCTTAAAGCCCAGACTATATATATAGTATCCTTCCGTCGTTTCCCAAGACTCTGATCTCTCGTTGTTGCGTTGAATGCATGAAACTCTCGTACCTCTCACAACCCTTGCATCCCCTGTCAGCTACCCCTCTTATCACACGGTGAGCAGCAACGTATTATGGAGTCGCATCTCAACGGCTCTTCTATGATTTTCATTATTATGGCGTATCTTATATGGCGGAGATATAAATCCTTTTATAGTAATTACGAGTATCACATGCAATTAGTTTTCTATTCAGAAACGAGCTTTACATTGTATCTTCGTCATTGTCTTTGTCATTGTCTGTGTGAGGCTCATTTTCGACGTTGCCTATTATCTTGAAAAATTGTGCAAGTGTGAAATTGATTCGCGTCGCTACTTGCAATATCGACAAAAATTTTCAGGATCAGGAGAATCGAGTTGTAAATTTAAAATTATCCATGATTATCTAAAATAATCTTAATTATGCGTGTATATCAATATAGTGATCTTACTCGGTCGCAATTTGAATAAGAATTGGAAACAAATCGCGATATGAGAAGATAATAAAGAAGAGACAAATAATAGGGCGCACAGGAGCGCCAGGAATGATTAAGGGGTCGCCATATTAACTCGCACGATACGAAGGATCGAATTCGATCCTAGGTTTAGGGAGAGGCTCGTTGGGGGAGGGTACGAAAATTATCGAGGGCAAGTTGTCTTTAAAACCTGGAAATACACTTTCAGAAAAGAGAAAGTTGAAAAATGCATAAAATGAAGGGGCTGCGGGAGGCAAAAAAAAGCGATTGAATAGTGTTTAAGGGATCGTACGAGGTTGGCTGAGGACTGACATTGGCTGGTGGTTCCAGGGCGGTGGCAGCCCTCTGGAGGAGATGGTTCAAGCTCGAGTTCCGGTTGGCTGCCGGGAACATCCTCCACGAAGAACGGGCACGCTGGGTCTGGAACCTACCAGAGCGACGGAGGTCACAACTCGAAAGGGCAGGATCTCTCGGCCCTGCTTCAGCATCATCATCACCAGCATCATCACCACCATGCCACCAGCCAACAGTCGTCGCAGCAGCACACCCTCGATGCCCTCAACTCCCTCAATAATCTAAACAGTGAGCAACTTACGATGATGCATCAGAAATTGCAGAACAATCTCCAAAATCTCCAGCAGAGCACCAAGAGCGATCAACTGAATCTGATGCTGCAGTCTTGCGCGAAGGATAAGATCGAGAGCATGGCGATACTCCATCAACAAACTCACAGGCGGTATCATCAGCAAATGGATAACGCCAACGGCGGCGGTAAACCCAAGTGTCCCGAATGCGGCAAGATATACTCGAACAATTCCAATCTGAAGCAGCACATCGTTAACGTTCACACCGTGCAGACCGAGTACATCTCGTGTCACGTGTGCAACAAACAGTTCAAGACCAAGCAGTACTTGCAGATTCATCTACTTTCCATGCATGGCATCAGAAAGCGAAAAACCTACCCTCTGTATCATCAAATGCGCGTGCAGACGCAACAGCAATCTTCGCAGTCTGCCACGCAAGTTTCCACGAGCCAGCAATCTCAACAATAATATTCCACGGCTGACCAAGGACAAGCAGCAATCTGGTAATTGATCGAAGATGGCTCGCGATTTACATATATTTGCGTGCGAAAGATCACTCGGAATCATTCGCTGATGCCTCATAATTTGTGATCTCTTTGTGAAGACTTTTGACAGACGTTTTTATAGTGATGAATCCGTTGTTATTGCGCTATGAAGAAATCAAATGTGAAAAACGCGCTGCGCATCAGATAACGATGTGTTGGTGTCTTCAGCGGAAGTGAGTTTACCCTAATGATATCATGATCACAGATGTAATGTATAGATATATATTTTTTCTGTGAGATGCGCTGGAGGAAGGTGCGTAGATTTGACACAGGCTTTAATAAACTTTTTGATAATTATTGATTTTGTATATCGAACAAAGATGTTTGCACAAATATTTTTTTTTGTAATGGCGTACAAGTATACAATTTAATAAGACTGCACGAAGTAGTATTTATTTAGTTAATGAAGATATAGACTATGACGAAGAGTTTTTGCTCCGATTTGCATCGTTATTTGAATTTTTATTGCTATTTTCTTGCAGGTGAAGAAATAATAAATTGCAAGTTTTTTGTTTTCTTACGAGTTTAGTTAAATAGAGAAAAAATTTAATAAATCTGGTTTATTTAGGTGAGAGCGCAATGAATAATTTAAATTTTTTAATTTAATGACAAACCGATCTGATTTCTTATACATATGTTGAAAGTATATGCTTCTCCATATTTCATAATATACTTAATATCTTCGGTATTATATTAAATGTATTTAATCAGGAGAATTACACTACATTTACATATATGTTATTCCGAAGTATTAGTAATTAATACAACATTACGAGTAATTTGATTGCACATTTGGCCTCCCTCTCAGCGCATCAACGGTGGTTAAATTTGACCCTGAATGTGCGTCGAAAAGGCCGCACCTAAGCGATCGAAACTCACATTCGTAGATATTCGGTTTTTATTAGAGTTCGGGTAAGGGTGCGGAGGTGTCGATAGGTAAGGCGGAGGCGAAAGAGGGTGCTGGTACGAGAATTGGCCGACCTATTTTCGTCCCATACCGCAGTGCGCAGTTCACCCTTCGCATTGACGATAAGCAGGCCTCCTCGATTGGTCGGAAGAGGAAGAACGGGGGATGGTCTGAGAGCGACAAAGCTAGAAAAAGCTCCGCGAGAACTTTCTTTATCGCGATATAACTAGTGCGATAAGTAAGGCGGTATGACCAATCCTGTTTTTTGAAAAGCAGGCTCGTGCTATGAAGCCACCCTCCCATGGTATATTCTTTTGTGAAATCGCCCGCCTTTATGGAAGAGCTGAGCGGAATGAAGGATTACGCAGAAATGGGTGGGAAGGCCGGAGATACGGACTCTCACCTTTAAGAGCTATTGTTATTAATTTCTTGCATCGCTTCTTTTTTGTGGGAAAAAGCTTTCGAATTTTCATATATATGAAACATCGATGATGCTTGAACTCTGATATGTACATATATGTACATATTGCTTATTGCTATTTGTACATAAATAGCATTAAAAGAAAACAGTCGATTCTTAAGGATCATGAAATTTTTATTTTGAAATTTGCATGAATAGAATTGTACAATGTTATTTTGCATAATTATCGGAAATGGAGGTACACAACTAGCACTCCAATCTCACGGCAGCAATCTGTCGTAATTGGCATGACTGATGTACACAATATTAACCACGAGATTTTCCCAGTTCATCATTAGGTACGTCAATTTATCTTATAGAAAAAAAAATGAGCAATTAAGCTATTTGTACTTCACAATTTTGCCATTTCTCGTTAGCGAGAAATGAAAATCGACAAACACTTTCGTGAAAAATCCGGAATCAATTGGCGCAGCATCACTTCGCCTCTCGTGGCGTATATCGGGAGCATGAACATGTACGTGTGTCACGCACGCCATCGTTCGCAATATTACGAGGGAGAAAGAGATAGGGTACGTCGTATTGATCTCGAGGATTCAACAAACAGCACCTAGTACCTCCCGCTCGTTCCTCTCTAACTCTATCTTGCTCCTCCACCCCGTGCCAATCCCACCCCTCACCCTCCTGTTCCCTCTTTCCTTCGCCGATACCTCTCCCTGTCTCTCATCGTGTTCCATACCATTCGATTCGCCCTCGCGTATATAGGGTTTGATGAGGGCAAGCAACCCTGCTCGGACGATAATCGCAATTCCATTGTCGGGCTTTCGATCGCCGTCGGTCTCGTCTCGACAATAGTTCGCGTAAGGACCCGTCTCCTACCGTACTTTCTCTACGATGGAGAATGAGATCGGCGAATCGCGTTGGAGGATAATATTTATAAAAATAAATGGCGACCGCTTTCTTTCATTACACTGTAATTTTGAATACCACTTGCAGCACAGAGTACTACAGAAACTGGCAATAATAATGACAGTAACGCTAAGAATGTTTTATAAATTTTCCAAACTTTGTTGTTAAGTGGACAAGTGTTAGAATGCTAGACAGTTTATTTTTTCATATAATTGAAAAATGGGATATATTAAACATTTACATTTAACAGATAAAAAACATGCGTTATCTTGCTTTAAAAAAAACTTTGAGTACTGGTTATTTTCACATATGTGAAAAGTAAGCATTCCGAGGAAATATTAATTTAACCAGAGAAACAGTTTCGACTCATCGATCCGGTGACGCTTGTTAACAACACGAGTGTCTGTCTCGGGTTAGCAGATTGCCGATTTCCGCGCAGACGGGCGAGCAAGCGAACGAGCGAACAAGCGAACAAGCGAGCGAGAGAAAGTTCCCTGGGACACGCGATAGTCGGGCCTATGACCATCGGCCACGCGATCCCACACAGTCGCCGCGCGTTTATCCTTGTTGCGAACCCCTGACAAAACAAACCCGCCGGCTTATCCAATTCCGCGGTATTTCCACGAATTTCTTCCATCCCGTGCCTCGTGCCAACCCCTGACGCTCGCAGCCCCCACGTAAATGGAGGCAGAGCTTCGCATTTGTTCTCAACAACCCCCGGCTACCTTCCCTGTCTCCTTAGCCGCGCGCACGTTTCTTCTTACTCGAGCCGCTTTTCTCTCCCTCCACCCGCTTCGTCGGTCTCCTTATTTCGTGCCATCGGCGTAAAGCTCCATCGCCTACGAGTGCGGCCTCGTCTAAAAGCACTCACCGGTACTCCACTCGGCGCGGGTGCGGTCGGGGATGGGATTCACTTCCGTTTCAGGACGTGTGGTAACCCAGTGACACGAGGCACGGGAGAAAACGATAGGATAGGATCAGCTGCGAGACTGCGCAGCCACCCGCATGACTCTCGTGGCTATGATTGATGATTGTCGTTTATGAGTACTTTCGGTTACTTTGGAGATGATGCGATAGTTCCTGAAGCTTTAAGATGAAACCTTGCGAAGGTTTCGGTTGAATGATACTTTAGTAAGAGTAGTTCTTTTTCTCTAAAAGTCTCATCTGTCTCTTCTTTTTTCTTACTGATGAATCGCAAGTGCTAATCCTGAGCAGAAAATAAATCGTGCAATTTATCTGTCCTATTAATTTCACGGCACAATAATTAAAAATGGATTAATAATGTAATTTTACACAATAATTTTTTTTTAATTTATAAGGATTACAAAGATTCTGATTGAATCGCAGATAGCATCAGCAGATTTACTTCAAGCAAGCTGTAGCATCATATGTGTACAGCTTAGCAAGAAATTCTTGCTAAGATTAGATAGCCTTAGGCTATGATGTTTTTTTCGGAGTTGCAAAAATCACCGAAGCGTTTTCCCAAGTCTGCTGTTTTTCTGAAAGCTATGATAGCGTTTTCCAAGTGTGTGTGGTTTTTCTATAACATATGGGAAAACTGCTATATCCGTAGCGATTAAGCAACTATAGTATAACGCGCGATCCTATATAAAGACACTAGATTAAATTCTTACTCGAAATAAAGTAAAAGAAAAGAAGACCGATTTTGCTCGCAATTTTTGATTCGATGAAGTATTCTTTTAATCTTTCTAATTGAGTGTATCGATTTTTTCGAAATATTATTGTATTTTAATCTTTCTATATTCTAATTACAATTAATAATTTAAAATTTTTTAAAATGTTTAGTGCATTTATTTAAAAAATTAATATAAAATCGTTTAGATATAATTTTGTTTGAATACCTTTAACATATAATTTAATCAAAATGTATGTCGTGAAAATTAAATTTAAAAAATTTCAAGGAATTTATTTTTTGCCCTCTGATTTAAAAGTTCTACGAACATACATTTTCGTCTTGACTGTGTGACATCGGAGACAATTACGCGTATCATTCCGGCCACCGAAATTACGTGTCAGCGTGACTTATGTTCTTTTTGCGCTGGTCTCGATCTCTCGCGTTAGATTCTAGCAGCCTACTACAGATCCATGTTTTCCACTGCAAGGTTGATTCTCGATCGCGCACTCTCAGCAGATTAGAGCCATCTATCACCCGGATCCGATCCAGATAGCTTCGTTTCGACCGAGCCTGGTCAGATTCTTATCATCCTGACGAGTTTCTTTTAGGAAAACGTGGCTTTGCCCACGTTTGACTACCGTTGCTCGACATTCTGCGCGATATTTTTCAACGTGAAAGAGAGAAAGTTCACGAATAGATTTCAATATGGCAAAAACGAACAGCGATTGCGTGAGCGCGCATACATGAATTGTTCATCGTCGATCTTGTTTGTGTCGGCATTGTGTGCGTGTACCCAGGGGGTGCGGAACATACGCAGCACGTGGATGAAGGGAATTGTAGGGAAGAATTCCTCTTTGTTTTCTTCTTTCTTAATCTTTGCTGACCACCCGTATCCCCCAGATGTCCGTTCAAATCTTGATTTTCTCAGAGTATCCGGGAGGAAAAGAAAACTCGATTACCTCAAGTTTAATGTTAAGAAGAAGATTGAAATAGATATCAAAATACATCACGTTCTTTTTTAATAGGTATAATAAGTTTTCACGTATTATACAGTGTGTGAACAACAAATATTTATGTTAGTATATTCTCTCTCCTAATAAATTTTTTCAATATTTGAATTATTTATTAATTTTATTTTATAATAATACTATAATTTTATTAAAAGAATAATTTAAGTTTAATCTTATTTCGTATTATACTCTATATGTAAGCATTTTTTTATATTAAATTTGTCGATATTGTAAAAGTAAATGCAATCGATTTTTCTCTACCATCATTAACAATTCTCCGGACAAATATATCGTTTAAGCTTAGTCAATATTACTCTAACACTCAAGAAGATGAGGCAGCTTTGCGCTGTAAAGATTGGAAAGACTCTAAAATTGAGATCGATGACGCGATCAGGTTATCCCAATCGAACCGTTCGAAACGCAGGTTAAAAAACAAAGATCAGTTGAAAAAAGAGAAGATCCGGAAATGAAACGGGATTGGATGTAATGGCCCACTTCGGGAGTGGCGATGCCATCAGATATATTCGAGGGAGTTAGGGCCGGCAGATAGGACTTGTAGGTGGTCTACACGTGGCTTAGAAGGCGCAGAACATCGCTGGAGGACGTCGCGGGAAGGATAAAAATGAGATTCTTGCGCGATAAGCGGAGCAACGAGACAAATGCACAGTGTCACGTTGAACTGTTTGTATCTCTCCTTTTTTCCGCCGCCACCGGCGTTTTTTCTTTTTCTATCTGTCTGTCCTTCTTTCATCCGACCTTATCCCACCGACCATTTCGTCTCTTGCCTCTTTAATGTCTCGGACGCCCCTTTTCTTCGCGCCTTCATTCTCGTGAGATCCATCGCGCGCGGGGCGACTTGGATCGCGCCAAGGGTGGTTCACCGTACATTATTGCATCCCGAACAAATTACGATTGCAATTCCTCCTCGAAACTTGCCGCATTAGTCTCCACGACACCCGACACCGTTTGCCAATCAGCTGATTTTCACATGTAGGATACGTGTTTTTAGTGATTTGTATAAATTATGATATGAAATTATTCGCGAAACATAACACAATGTTATGTCAGACAACCGTAGAGACGTAAAATATATTCGCAAGAATTTGTTTTGTAAAATTTTGATTTTTGAACTTAATTAGTTTACAATATAGTTTCAGAAAATATCGTGAGTTAAGCGGATCGATAAAAGAAGAACAAATAATAGGGGAAAACATGGCGCACACTTGGTTTTACATTCCCGTCGCGCTCCGAAATCGTCGTTACGAATACTCGGCTTTAATTTCCCTGGTATATCGATTCTCGTCGACATGAACAAAAAACGAGAACGCATTTCTCGTTACAACAGAGTGGCAAACGTGGCGCGGTATGATAAAAAAAAATTACCTCCGAAATCCACTTAATGCAATAAAAACGGTGGACATCAAAGGCGAAATCTCATTAACGAGGAAAAGCGCAAATATGCTTTTATCTGGAAAAAAGCACAAGCTCTTAAACAAATTGACAATAATAAATAGATATTAAAAAAATAATGCATGCGTTGATTAAGGGGGATAAATCGCATTATAGTTACGATGAATATAGTTCCTTAACTTTTTTACACAATTCAAAATTTAAATGATAAAAGGATATTAAATAAAATGGTTGCTGAAGAATTAAATATATCACGTGATGTAAAGTATTTAATTCGCTTTTCTATGTGACGTTATTGCGTCACCAATTTTAACTCGGAATGCATAGTTATTCTAATCGTCAACACAAAGTTATTCGATTCGTTCCCAATCTATACAAACGTCCTTTCTGTTTGAGACGCAAAAGTTACGGCCGATTGTGCCGACTAAAACGGCTCTGTTCACGACATCCGCTAACTTTCGTGGGAAAAACAAAAAACGGGAACCATGAAGAACGAACTCCGAAAGCTAGCAACTTGTCCATTTTCTGGTGCCGGCGGCACTCTTACTGCCGAGATTCAATCAAACTTGTAAAGCTTTCGAGCGCTCGGCCGAACTCGTTTCCGGATTACTCGCGAGTAAACAGCGACTACACGGCCTCCAGCATGCGACGTCGGGTGTCGATAAGAAGGCGCCGAGGAAGAGGCGCGGATGCCCGAACGAAGCGGTACTTGTCTATATACCCCGCTTGGGGTACATTCTCTCGGAGGAGAGTTTGCGGAGGGAAAGTTAGCGGACGGAGGGGGGGATAGAGTGATGTGGACTAAGGGTGGAGTACTGTGGAAAATCAATGTGGTCATATAGAAGAAAAGCGGGTGGGAGAGAGAGATAGATAGGAACCGAGGACAAGGATCCTTTATGTCGGGTCACGTCTTTAATATACCTCGCGTGGGCGGCGGTGTGGCTGCGGCAGCGGGTTTAATCAATCTTCACGGCAAAGCCGCACGGATGCTGCATCCGTGAGAAACGTGCGGCACTAAGACTTCGATTAAGACCGATTGCGACGGAAGTTTACGGAGGAGACGCGAGAACGTACCTGCACAATTGTCATTGGCAGCAAAAGATTCTTATTCATCCTTGTAATGGACACTATTCTAAGAAACTCATGGATGACAAATTACTTTACTTTTTGTACTTTATACCATAGTATCTATGATTCATGACCGTGACAAACGACGACAAATTTTCTTTTTGGTGCCAAGCATTGCACAATTTTCCGTTTTTTTCTAACGCTGTTATTTGTTCAATTGTATCTTTTACTTTAAGCTTTCTAATAGAAGGTACAGTTCTTCTTCCCTTTTTTTTGGTCCTGCTGCGTTTTACTATTCATTACTCTGTTACAAAGAAACGTCTTATAAATGAAAATCCATACATTTAATGCTAAATAGATTAATGAGTTCCTTTTTTTTGTGAATTTTCTACTCGTAAAATTTTATTGTTCGATTTCGGCGTGTTAGGTCTCCGACCTTTAAAAGTAGGAATAATTTTGTAGAAGTGGAAAAGAGAGAGAGACCAATTTTTCCGAAAATATGAAAGTAAAGATTTACTTATATTACAAATTTTGCTATTAATTAAAAAAAAATCTTAAGATTCAAGAATTAGAAATTTCTTGGATTTGTTAAAATTAATTGTAAGAAATGGCAATTGTTTGTGCATTAACATCTGCGATTTAACTCTCCTCCTTCTCATTATCTCTTTCCCTCTTTTTTTATTCAAATTTTATCTTCATAATGTTGATCTTGAAAATAATTTTAATTAAATTTCTTGTTATTTAAGCTAATCTTCTTGATATTATTAATTTTAATCTTATCGACGACTATATAATCTTTTAGAATTGTTTATAATTTTTGTTGGCTAAATAATGGCCTGAAATATACTTATAAAGTAAATAGGTTTTTACTATTTCAAATTCATTGAAGCGTAATTTAAAACAAAGTCCTCAGGCCATTTACCCAATAAATGTTATATAAAAAATATCGTCAATTGCCAAAAGATCATCTGTTATATCAGTAAGCGATGCGTCCGTCAGTCGGGAGAGCAAGCATTTCGCGAAAGAGCGAGGAGAAAGAGAGAGAAAGAGAGAGAATCAGGCTGAGGAGGCCAGGGACGAGAGAAGCGAAATGAGAGTCAGAACAGACGGAGGTAGAGAGGGTGTATAGGGGAGGTGCGAGAGAAGGAGTGACAGAGAGAAAAACACAGAGGCCGCGCTTCCCCCGAGGGTCCTGGGATCGATCCCTGTGCAATTTCCCGCACATGTCCGCATTGATCTGCCCTCACTTGCCCCTGGTACCCACCCCCTCAGCACCACTCAACCACCACCACTGCCGTCGCCACCGCCGCCGCTGTCAACCACCCTAAGCTTCTTCGGTGGTACCTCCGATCACCAAAACGCCTACCCCTAACCCTCGGTCTTCTCCCTTCACTGCTCCCTTCGCGGACCAAAGTCATTTCAACTACGTCAATTCACCCTCTACTTTTTTCTTAACGTGTCCGAGTTTCACGCACCCGCGGCTTAACGCACGCATGTCACGCGCGCTACAGATATCATTCCCTTTGAGAGTCTCCGATATCGTTCTTTTTATGAGTTCGACAGGGATACAGATAATCGTTACACATTTGTAGACATATACGTAACTTTCGAAATGATTAATGCGCATATATTATAAATAATGTTTTTCTAATGCCTGTCAAATACTTTTTTATGGTTTAAAATAATACCTTCTCGTAGAGAGCTTCTCTTGAACTTTAAAGACTTTCTTATTTTATTTTATATTTTGTTTTAATATCAATTTTTTACAAACCGTTTTGTTTTATACGTTGTCCCACGTGATCTTGATCGGCAATCTCCTAAGGCAAAATTCATTCCGAATACGTAAATCCATCCTTTATTTCCTTCTAACGTGCCTGGAACGCGCGTTTCACGTCTTGACACACGCGCGTCACGCACAGCGATATCCACCCCCTTCAATGTCTTCCAATACTCTTTCTTACCCTTCCTCCGTACCTCTTTTATCCGTACAATTCCGTATCACGTATTTGCTCCGATCTATTGTCTTAAATATATCTTTCTTCTGACATATATCTTTCTAAAAATGCATACTGCTAGATAACAACCCTGTTAGTTATTTTATAAATACAGGGTGTCTCTGAACTCAGTGCCTTTAACTATAAACTGACTTTAGCAACAGTGGCTTTAGCACATAAAAACAAGTCGAAAATGTCTAATAAACCCAAATCCGAACAGTTTCGGAGTTATAGAGTATTGAAGTTGCTTCCGCAAGAAAACATAAATTGAAGTAAACGTTAAATGTTCTTTATTTTGTTTAAAACTTTACAAAATGTGCTCAAAAATTCCTCCGTCGACTTCAACATTCAGAACAACTATGGCAACTGACACTTAATGTCATCCGCAAAACTCCAAATATTTTTCAAAAAGCTTGAAACAATTTATTAATTCGTGCTAGAAAGTGTGTTGAAGTCGACGGAGGAATTTTTGAGCACTTTTTATAAAGCTTCAAACAGAATAATGAACATTAAACAACATTTACTTCAATTTATATTTTCTTATGAAAGTAACTTCAATACCCTATACTCCGAAACCGTTCGGATTCGGACAAACGTTTATTAGACATTTTCCACTTGTTTCCATGTGCTAAAGCCGCTGTGCCAGTTTTGGCACTGAGTGACACAGAGACACCCTGTGTATATCTATAAATTGTAAAAACATTTTATTGTATTTACTTTTAATTAAGCTTCGAAAAAAAGAAGTTATTAAAATATTTGCCGTATCTTAAGGAGTATAAAAACAATATTCTTTTTCACATATTCGAAGAAAGCCTGTAAATTTAATACAGCACATTTTTTACGTAATTTAATTACTAGAAATTTTTTATTGTTTTTATTAAAATTTTAAGTGTCTAGTTCAAGACAGTAGATGTTATCTCTCGCTGAAAGAATAAGTTTTTATTTCAGCTATCTTTATGCCGATCTTCTTGTCTTCCGTGTTCCTCTCATTTTATGTCTCTATAGTTCTGTATTTTCCGTTATTGCCGCCATTGCCAAGCAATCTCAGTTTCATCCAGGCGGCTCCAGCCATCCGGTTGCTTCATTCTGACTCTCCCCTTTACAAATCCAACTACCCGCTAGGACGAAAGTCGTTTTAACTATACAGCACAGCTTCCCTTCCTTTTCACTTAAATGTACTTTTTCGTACACGTGCGTCTCACGCACAATGCGTTGTGTCCCGATAGTTGAGAAAAACTTTCGACAGAGGACATGGTTTTTCAATTCTAGAAAAGTGACTCATCTTATTGTCTCACCCCACGAACTTCTCTTCCCAGAAGTAACTTCAAAAGACATCGGCAAATTATTTTGTCGTGTTACATGAGAAACTCCATGAGATGTGACATCTTTAAGAAATTTGATTGAATTATATAATTAAAATGTTTACTGTGTAAGACAATTGACCGAATTGTTTAAATTCGATTGGTTAATTCTTTCTCCGTCCTAGATCTTGGACCAAGTTCTTGGATCGTGGACACAAGGCTTTATAGAATAACTTTCGAAAAATATGATTGAATAAAGATAGACGATGCTGGAGTTACTGACAGAACTAATTTTCGCCTACGTGCTATTTTTTATTGGATTTATAGAATTATAAATCCTTTTTCAGGATTAATGTATACCTATACGCGAACGGAGAAGGGACGAGTCAACTTTACGTTGAGAAAGAAAAAACTTTTATACTTTTATAACTTTTTTCTTTCTCAACGTAAAGTTGACTCGTTTGCGTGTATACTTTAATTCTGTTACCTTCTCTGTTTGCGTGTATAGTTTAATTCTGGAAAAGGATTTATAATTCTATACAGCCAATAAAAATACATTTTTTAAACAAATACAGGTATGCAAAAATTCAAATTTTTTATTTTGTTATTAGATACATGTTATTAGGCTAAACGCTAATTAAACTTGAATGCAAAGAGATCGGATACGGGTGCCAAGGTCAGAGGCTTAAATGCCTCGATCAATTATTACGGGAGCGATGTAGTTCATGCAATACGAAACGCTATACGCCCTTTACATCCCTGCTTCTCACGCGAGCAAATGAACGAAAAGGCGAAAGTTAAATAAAAGTAACTTCATCGCAATGCGCGGTATATTTTTTTTCCTATTCCCGAAGGAGTAGAAAACTTCAATCGCGTTGAGGGTTGAGGGGAAGAGCTTGTAAGCAACTACGCCGGCTATCTAAATTAAACTTTTCTACCCCTTCGGACTCCTTTCCTCTCACTCGACGACTGCCATATATCAAACTACCTGTCATAAACCTAAGCCTTAAAAACCGTGCCGAATGCTGATGTAACAAATCGTTAACAAAGCTATACGCCGGAAGCCAGGTGTGATCACAGTTCTATAGAAGGTAGCGAAGCATTAATTAGGTGAACGTGTATGCTACCAATTTTTCTCTCCCTCGAAAAATTGTTAATAAACAATAATTATATTTTTGAAAATATTTATAAGAATTTATTTGTAATCTAGAAAGAGAGACAGAGAATAAACAATTTATATAAAATTTACAGCTCAGAAAGGTCCATGTGCGCGAAAAGCATCAAGATTTAAATTCCATTCTTGATTAATTTCCGCGCGAAACGCTGTGGGAAATTGCTGACGGTTGTTTCGCGCTTTGCCGCCGCAACATCGAATCGGATTTCGGTGTAGCACATCAAGGCTCGTTTCTCATTTCGATAGTACTTCCAGGAATAGAAATTGCACCGCCGCATATCGATCCCTGTCTATATCTCCGCGTCTTTACCCTCAACGAGATCGACGTTTTCGAGTTGCTCACCCCTGCGGTAACGCGAGGCAGACGCGGAAGGACTTTCCCGGAAACCCGAAGACATCGATCTTCGGGCTCCCTTCGGCCAATCAGCGTGCTGACTGCTTCTCGAGAAGCAGGTCCTCGTTAATGCAGCGCAATTCGTCGGAGCGACGCCGCTAATGGACTGGCGCAATCATCCTGGCTCGCTACCGAATCTCCCTTCTTGCCGACAACATCGGTACCCTTTTCCCCGCGCCTTACGTTTCTTCATCTTACTTGAAGTTTTTCGCGAAAATCTTGACGTTCGTCCGCGATCGCCGTATCATCTTCCCCTATTTTATTTTCTTTTCTGGGCAAAGGGTCTTAGTGGACTCTCTTCAGTCGTTTTCTCTGATGCTCGTGACGCTATAGAGTATTTGTAGCTGTATAATGAGAGAGTTGGCTAGTTTTGTAATTGTGGTGTACAATAATTTTTGATAGTACTTAGACTAATTAGACAATTATCAGGATTGCTGATATTTTATTGCGTTACCTAATATAAGGCATAAATCTTGAATTATATGTGAATGCGTTCGTAGGAAATTTCTATGAATTTAATTACGCGTATTAAATATTTCATAATTTTTATTTTTTAGAGCAATTTTAGAAAAATTATGATTTACTTTAAGTATTTTAAAAATATTTTTTAATATAACAAAATTAAAATCTTTAATATAATTATATTATGAGTCGAAGTTCGATATTTAACGAACAATTAATTTTCTAAAAACTAATAGGTTTTCTAAAATTTACTATTTTCTAAAATAATAGGTTCCAGTTTTGCCTTCCTATAAGATCTTTTAACTTAATGTCATTAAACTAGGCAAAGAGACGTACGTTCACATCTACTCTCTTAATTAAAATATTATCTTTTATTTTACTCATTTTGAAATCAGGTTAAGCGAACAAAAGAATGAATTCTTATTTCTCCAGCTGTCCCGCGAAACTTCTTACATTTTCTCCCGAGGTAATTCCGTTTTGGAAAGAATTTCTCGAAGAAAATCGCGTCCCTTCGTTTATCTTCTCAAAATCTCTTAGCATCTTTTCCTATTTTTACGGTCCTTCCGTGAAATCATTCCAGCTATCCCTTTTGGTCTTTTTCAATTTCTTTCTCCCGCTTCTCTCGCCTATCCCTCCGTATTTTTTCTTTCCGCTCATCCTTCTTTTCCGCACCCCACAGCCGTCTTTCCATCATTCCCTTCCGACCGATCGGGTCGGAGGTTGGCTGTAATCGGACGAACACATACACCTCTCACTCTGATCGATCGAACCTGAAGTTTTAAGATTCCCCGACTGATTACCATCTTACCTGAATATATTTTACGCTTGAAAAAAAATAATCATGTGATGAAAATGCTTTGAATCTAACGAGATGTGATCTTAATTGGGAACTTTGCAAATAACTAAGTTGATTATTTAACAATATTTGTTGAAACAGAAAAAAAAATGTGGACTCCTGTGAGTTTTATAATTTATGATTCGTGGGATTGCAAAATTTGCAGACTTAAATCTAGACCGAATTATTGAATATTTAAGATGTAATTAAGTCTCGAATATTTTAATAAAAATATTAAATAATGGTTTTTTGAGATTACGTATCTACTTTTAATCGTGTATTTCCGCGGAATATAATCGGACTTCGTGTGAACATTCTATCGTGTGATAAAAGATGAAAATGGGAAGAGAAAAGACCCGAGCTTAATGCTCTAGAAGCGATATGACCTTAATTCCACCCGAATTCTGGTGTAGCCCGATTGATATATAAATCATCGTGGAATACGGTTTCCCGCGGTTCGCGTTATATATATGCGGCTCTGTAACTCTAATAAATTGGTTTGTCATCCACCATAAATCAGCAAGTAGTTACATGCTGCGATCCTCTTTTACATGATGTTCATAGGTCTAGTCTGCAAAAGTTAATTTCGAAAATAGGATGCTACAGTTACATAAATATTATTAATCAAATTTCATTTCGGATGTTATTTCTGCTGACGCGCTGAAAAATATTTTCTGTTTATTTTTTAAATTAACTGTGTTTTTGGTATAGAAACAGAATTTTATCCGTTCAGTGAGCGTTACGACAGAGGTCGTTCTTTTTTACTAAAATTCAATCATCCCAAGTTCGCAATAATTTTCAAAAATATACGCAAAGCTTGACGTTATTCTAGCAAATATTATTTAATCACTTGTATCGTTATTTAAATCATTGATCATTAATGAACAAAAAAAGGCTTTAAAATATGATAGGTGGGGCGTACGATGGTTTTTGCATGAGTCGAATATCCATCATATGGTGAATCTACACATCCTTCCCTTTTATGTAATGAGACGTGCACGAAAATGGGAGAGGCCTTATGCTTAGAGATTCGTAGGAAAGATAGTCGTAACGAGGCGTAGAGAGTGGATCAATACGAAGGTTCTTACGTAGTTCGCTTACTCTTGCTCTGTCTCCCTTCTTCTTGCTCCACCCTTCTACTCTTCCTTATCTCTTTCGTCCAGGTCCTCCATCTCTCCCGGCTTCATCCTTACGCTCTCTCTTTCTCTGTTAGTCTGTCTCTTTCTCCCTCTCATCTTTTTTCTGTCTCTCTTTTTCTCTGTCTCTCTCTATCAGTCTCTCTTTTCGAGAGTTCGATGTGCACGAAGACGAAGGCGAATGACGATGCTTGCCGATAGATCGAGTACGGTTATCTTCCATTTACCCCCCTGAATTTCCTGCCTCATTTGTGAGATGCGCAAGAAGTGCGCCCGCGGCGCGGCGGCGACAGCCATTCCGAAAATTGCGAAAATAATGCCGCGTTTGTGAGAGTACGTTACGGCGCCAGATGTTCGTTTGATTGTTACGACCGGAAGTCACCCGTGTCTCCACATGAGAGGGAGGTCGAGAAATTAAAAGAGATAGATGAACAACAAATTTTACAGAGATGCCTTGCGTATGCGACTCGTTTAGTCTAGGGCCATCGTTATTATATTTTGGATAAGAGACAACATCAAGTACAACAACAACAACAACAATAACAACACACCAAACATCCTACAACCGGGCATGCCCTGAGAGTACGAGAGTAGTACGCGTGCGAGTATGTGTACGCTAGAGCAGACTGAGGAATAGAGAGAGAAAGGAGAAGCAAGTGAGTGTGTGCATGATCTTTGTTGTGGAGAGAGACAGATCGAGCGCGAAAGTGCGCTCGAGGGTGCGGAGTGAATGAGAGAAGAGGGAGAGTAAGCAAGATAGACTGAATATGAGAGAGAAAGTGAGAGACAGAGAGAAAGGAATCACATGTGATTGGCTACGTGTGTGCTCAGATACGGAGCGAGCGAAGAGGGAGAGCGACAGAAAGAAAGAACGAATGGTTTAAACATGTGTGCCTCCGTATACTTGTGCCAATGTATGCTGTGTGTATGAGTCTGTGTGTATAATAGAGAGAAAGGAAGCATGATCGAGACATTGAAAGAGGGAAAGAGAGAAGAGAGAGATAGAGTGCATGAGAGAGGTAGTGCGAATGCGCGTGCATAGAGAATGCTAGAGAAAGAGAGCAAGAGAGAGAAAAAGAGCATAAGAGAGCTAGAGAAAAAGAGAGAAGGAGAGATAGAGATAGAGAGAGAAAGAGAGAAAACGTGGGAGGGACGGTAGAGTTGGCGAGAAAGAGCAAGGAAGGAAACGGTATCAACTGACGGGCATGTCCTGGTTGTAGGATCGGCGTTGCCGAAGAGGGAGGAGGCCGCGATGGCGGCCGCCGCCGCCACCGATACCACACAGGCGGTGGAGAATTTCGCGAGGATCTACACTGTACTGCGCCATGACGACAGGCCTCTATGCCGCTACTGCGGCCGTAGCTACTCGTCACCGAGCAACCTGCGGCAGCATGTGAGAAACGTCCATTCGAACTGGCCGTCGCCGGAAACGTGGCCGCAATGCAACGTATGCGGCAAACGATGCAAGACCAAGCACTACCTGATCAATCATCAGCTGCAGGCGCATGGCATCCATCAGAGACCTAGCAACAATTCCGTTACCCAACAACAGCAACAGCATCAGTCACCGTCTTCGTCCTCGTTACCATGAGTACGTTCAACGTCATCGTCCGACGACCGTCTAGAAACGCGTACAAATGCAATCAAATCCTTGCTGCTTGTCGAAAAGCTTTAGTCGATATCGCGCGGTTGGAAACGAGAGGGTTGCTACCCGCTTGATGAGACAGTTGGAAATCGTAACGGGAATTCCCGTCACTGCCGCAACTGCAATCATCGCCGTTGCGCTGGTTGCCCGTCTGAAATTTGTTTAATCCGTTTAGAGCTTTGTTCGTAATAGAACATTGTAGCCATTGTAGGTTTTATAGCCAGCAATGGTAAAGTAGTAGATATTGTCTAAGTAGGATTTTTCGGGCATTAATGAGGGATGGCGATTGATAGTACATTTTCGCAGTTACACTGTAGTTTCTACATGTATACCGCAATAGAGTTTTAACCAAAATTTTTTTCTATACAATGTTATCTATTTATTATCTAAATTGTTTTATTGAGTTTGAAAAAATTAAAATTTTATTTTATTCCTATCCTATGCCTATCATGCATAATGTATGATTTTACAATCTACTCAATATAATATATTGCTCATTAGCATCATGAATAGATCTCATTTATCTCGATATTTGATATGTCACATCGAGATTCGACATTGATAACATTGTAATTCTAACAATACTTTTATAAAATTGACTGAAACAAGATATTAATAAGAGAATAGAAAAAATGCGAAGACTTCAGCCCATTTGACGCATAAAATTATTTTTGACCGCGACAAATGAATTAATGCAGTTATCGAGCTAGTATTTTGAATAGTTTTCGTAATGCAGCAGATAATATACAAATATAACACGAAAATGACAGCGTGGATATCAATACTGACAATGAGATTTATATAGCACGAGGAAAAATTATCGATCATTTCGACGTTGCGCCTAAAATCATACATCAAACTTAATGTATACGAAACTGAAGTATACTGATTGTAAGTGTATACGAACATTGACCGAAAACATAATCTTAATAACTATACGAACGCATAATTATAATTAACGACATGATAGGAGATTTTTGAAGAACTTGGCATACTCGATTAGCATGTTTGCGAATTTAAAACCTCGAACACCTCCGCCACCTTTCGCCGAAAATCCAGCTATTTGTAGTAAAAGATCTTCAATTCATATTAATATTCCTATTTCCCCCCATTTAAAGAACATGATTAAATGGCAATGTTAATTGTCCACATTCTCTTGCACGATGCCAGACTCCTTCCAACCACATTGAAGTAAAGGGCAGTTATCCAGTAAAAAAAATCTTAACAATGTCGCATTTTTGTTTTTGTAGAATTTGATTTGGATCGAGTTCATTAGAATCTAAATATCCTAACTATATGTCAACATCTGTCATAATCTCAAATTATGTGACGTGTATCTATTTGTTATGAATGTTTGGTACTATGCCGAAAGTAACGAGATATATCTCAAGTATTTTCATGGTGTAATGCAATTTTCATGCTGAAATTTTGGAGACTATCTCACATATGTGAAATTATCTCGAATACATAGTGATAATTAGTATTACAAATAAATCATAGATACCGTAAATATTTAAAAAATAATATACAAATTTGAAAACAACTTAAATTCAAATTTATATTAATTTTTTAAAAACAATAATATAAAATATTATATCATTCGTAATGAAGTAATATTATTCATAGTATAGGTAATGATATATTTCATTCAAAAAATATATATTATTCTGAAGTAATGATACATATTTTTTGAAAGCATCATAAAATTATCACTATATATTCAAATTACTAGACACCCCTTACGCTGATGGTCACCCATACCAATAACAATTAGCAATCGGTTGATTCCAAATAGTAAGAGCACGGTATAATAGTAACCGCTGCGGGAAATGCCCTTAGATGTTGAACACCGTTGGGTCGAGGTTGGGCGCGTAGCATTATCCGCGTTTAGCTCGGGGTGGGTTTATGGTGGTGGTGGCTGGTGGTAACGTTGGTGTGGTGGTGGTTGCAGATCACGGGCTTGATGAGGCAGAGGGCGCGGCTTACCACCACCACCACAGCCATCACCAGCAACATCATCGGCATCGCCATCATCATCCACTATCCGTCCCTCCTCCTCACCACCGTCATCAGGCGCAACTGGAAGACGACACATCAGTTAATCAATCTTCCACCACGGCGACCACGACGATCACGACGACCGGCAAATACCAACGTGGCCAGCCGGACTTCAGGCAGCAGAGATTATTGCGGGAGCACCATCGGCAGCACGGTTACAGGTGCCCCCTCTGCTGCAGGACATTTCAAGATATCAGCGCCATGAGGGCGCACTTGGACCATCACTATCCAAGAGATTCACCCACCTGTCCCGTTACTTCCTGCGCCAAAACCTTCTCCCATCCGAACAGTGTCAGAAACCATATGCGACTGAAGCATCCAGTGCAGTGGGATCAGATTAAGACCTTGAGGTGGACCTATGTCTGATGAACAGGCGAGGATCAGTATAACTCTGATCGTGTGTCATAACATTAATCTTTCCCAGAAATGTTTTGCCAAAGAAACTTTGCTTTTTGTTTTCCGGTGTGGCCCTGCAATTCTTTGTGTGACAACTATGCGGCGATAATGAGTAATATTATTTAATAGATTACGGTAGACTTCAGTTGGAAATTGTTGTTGGTATTATTCAGAAAAGATAATCTAATGTAGATCCAAATTTGATTAATCCAATATTACAAAGATTATAATTCATACGATATTAAATATATTAAAAGTATATGAATTAATTATTAATATAATTGCATTAAAAATTATATTAATAATTATGTGTGACAAAAAATAACGTTTTTAATGAAATCTGCATTTAGATATCAATTGACAATCATTCACTGTACAATAAAATTTAGGCTTACTTATTTAACATTTTCATAAGAATAAATATCAAATTAACATCAAATCAAGCTTGTTATCGCCGCGTAGGCTATTTTAAATCATGAATGTTGGAAGAGAGTCTGGTCGACGGAAGTTGGGTTCGTTATATCTGCAAATATTGAAATATCTAGACGCAAACAAAATTGATATACGCGTTTATAAGAACATGCGAATTAGCTAAGAGAAAATCTAACATGTATCCTGGCGTGATAGGAAATGCGTAAAGGTGACAACCGAACTTTAGTGCTTTATTTCAAACTATCACACACGCACCCACCGTGAAGTTTATCCCTGAAAAGCGCACACTGTACATATGCGAGAGATTATATCGACAAAGGAGAGAATTATAAATATATATATGAGAAGCTATTATATATTGAGCATATATATGTATACATAAAGAGATATGCATAGAGTTGATGATTTTGTATAATATGTACGAAACAGTATTTCCTGTAGAGCCTGAAGCGTAGATCACGCCGTAGAGAATGAAGCGATGCACTTACACACTGCGACATCCGGCGTACGCCGGACATCGATATAATGATTAGATTACGTATCTAAGAGAGAAAACAATGTTCCTCTAAGCTGAGTAAGCCAGCCTTATGTTAAATAACGTAGTTTTAAGAGTGTAGAAACTGAACGGAGAGAAAAAGAGAGAGAGAGAGACGAGCGCACGCTGAAGACCGCAACAATGCTGAGTGGTCGATCGGCCCTAAAGATCCGTTTGCTCGATCGCGAAGAAATGTAAAATTGCGACGCGATGTGTGAGAGATGTTAGCGTGTATATGCAAATGCGCGAAAATACGCAGATATATGAGTGAATGGATCGCGAGAGAATACACGTCGACCAGAAGTACGGTCGCTTGACAACGCCTAGCCTTATTTTTCTACGTCTTACGTTTCATCAGTATTCCTTAGGTCAAGAGTGCCCCAAAAGACGTTACGTTCGAGACCGCGCATATTAGAATACGCCGCGAATAAACGAGAGGAAGTATATTTATATATATTTCTGTGAATGTACGAGTTGTTAGTTGCGGATCTCGAAGGAAAATAGTGAATACGACAAATATTATAATTATGATCGTTTTTAAGATAAAATTTATAGAAAAATTCACGAAATGTATTACCTACTCGATACATAGTTAGGATAACCAGACGCTGCAAAGTAAGTAACTTTCTCATTAAATATTATTTATTATCGATTTCTTCTCTTCCTGGCTGACAGCTCGTACCATGAATAATGTATAGAATACCGTACATACTATTTTAGCAGATACTAGCTTCTACATATATATATAACATAAGATGTACGAAATAAAGTCTATACTATTTAAGTAATGCTTTGTACAATAAAAAGTACTCAGAGAAATCCAGAGTATTATAATTCCACAATTTCTTGTGAATTTTCTCTCTTATAACATTATTAATTACACGATAATCGTGTACTCGATTTTAGAAGACAAATAGTTAGTCTTACATAACTTTCCCTTATCATATCTTGATATTTTTATGTAAGTAGAACTTTTATTTTATCTGCGATTTTTCCATTATTCTTATTATTTCTCAACTCAATAACATAATATTTTATATAAAAGTAGACGATATAATCCTTCATTTTAATTATTTTTACAAAATTATTTTTATATAGAGGTAATTGATTGTCCTCATAAGGACAGAATAAAATTTAAAATGTCGTTACAAACCAAAATTATCCCTATCGAAGAATCATTGTCAATCAATTGCATATTGATCAATGATCCAACATTGTTCCTTCTATAATGAAATATACACATCACATCTCACACATCTGTCATTTATTTTCAGTCACTCGACGAAGTCTGGATATGATTCGGGTTCGTGCAACGGATCCTAGGCCTTGTCCGAAGTGCGGAAAGATGTATCGTTCAGCACATACATTGCGCACTCACTTGGAAGACAAACATACAGTCTGTCCGGGATACCGCTGTGTTTTGTGTGGAACAGTGGCAAAATCTCGGAATTCTCTACATTCTCATATGTCGAGACAACATCGAGGCATCAGCACGAAAGACCTTCCAGTTATGCCGATGCCCAGTAAATTCGATCCCGAGTTGGCGTCCCGTCTTTTGGCTAAGGCAGGAGTGAAGGTGAGTCCGGCTGAACTCCGCGCACGGGCCAGTCCAACGGCATCACGAAGAAGTGACATGAGGTTGGAACCACCTCGTGTAGGTACGTCCGAAGCTGACAGCTGCGGCGGTGATGATCCGGAAGATCTTACCGTGCCCCTTAGTCTTAGGTACAGTTCGCCAATTTCGAACACCGTCATTACTAAGGTAAGCGGGAACAGCAACAGTAGCAACAATAGCAAGAATCCGACGACGATCGCTGTCAAGTCTCTGGATTCTATGCATGGTAATGGCGACCTCAACATGGCACCGCTCCCTCATGGCAGCCATCATCCAGGCCACAATACCAGTGCGATTGCTGGCTCGGCGATCTTGGACACCTATTTGCAGTTTATCGCAGAGAACTCTGGTCTATCGGCAATAGGACTTGGTCCAGACCATGCGGCCGCCGTAGCAGCTCACGCTGCTAAGATGCGCATGAGTATGGAAAAGCACGGCGGTCGTGGCTTGGAGGATTATCCTATAATCGGCAGAGACGAGGGTCGAGGTTCCGGAGTTGTCCACGAGGATAGACAGGAACACGACAGACACAGTGAACTTGTCGACGAAGTTGATTCGTCAGGTGCGGAGGACGACGAGTTTAGCGAGAATGAGGAGTCAGAAGTGATAAAGGAGTAGCTTCTCCCTCTTAGAATAGCTAATGGTTACAAAGGGCATCTTCGAAGGTACTGACAATTCTTCGAGATGATCTGCGGCAACATAAATTGGCGACAATTCATGTTTAATGAAGAAGGGGGATTAAATATGTGCCAGATCATCCATCCGAGAAATCGACCGATGATTCTTGTTTCTTATTGCGTGCTATTATTGCGCGGAATGGTTTGTGAAGTCTATTGGATGTCAAGACATGTTTAAAGAGTCAAAAAGTCTCTAAAGTATTTTGGAGACCATATGCCGACCATACAGACGATGCGTGGACAAGCTTGCTTGTTGGACTGGAGTCACTTAATTGCCACTACGACAAGTAAGCTCACATGTATATGTGCAAAACCGTGTACATATGCAAACACATACACACGCGCGTACACACACATATACATACAGACAGACACGTACACAAGCGCGTATACGCGAAGGAGCACTTACATATATGCCACAAATATTCCATCCATCTACCTCAGTGCACATAATAGATGATAGAACAGACTAAGTCGAATCTCAGTAGATGAAGAGAAGATGAAGTACGCCGTTGGATCGCAGAATAACAATGATCACAAGGTTTGACGATTGCTGCAAGTCTCAAGATCTTTGAACATGATGATTAGGAAAGCCAATTTTACTGTTTATTTTCCAAAAGTTTAAGCGGCTTAAAAATGTGGGATGGAGACCCTATGAGGATCGAACCATGGACCTTTGAATTATCAATCGTTTGCGGACACATAGAGCCACGCGTTATCCCAAAAAAGTGCGCTAATTAACAATATTTGTTATTATATTATCATTATTATGAATATTCAACGTTTAGATATATCACTTGAATTTATAGAAACATTCATGCAAACGACATTTAGCTACTTTTAAATTTTTTTATTTGGGTAACGCGCGTAGCGATGTAGTGTCATGCCGCATTTACTAGATGCACGCACGTATACAACTGGATATATTAACACATTGATATATGAATGTCACGTTATTCATATATGTAAATGGCACTCAATTTCATGAAAAATTTTGCAGAAAGCCAAATATGTTTTCTTTCATAATTTATTTGTTGTTACAAAACATAAAAAATACCATTATTGGACGACAAGACTTCCTACGAAAATTTTATGTTATTTTTATTTAAGTGACGAAGCGTTCTCGAAAACAAGGAATGTCATTCGTATATATGAATGATTCGTATAACGTGGCGTCAATGTGTTAATAATGTTTAATGCATTTACAACTGTTTCTGCTCGCAAAGAATTGAAAAAAAATTGGTGTGGATCGTAAAATATCCTTGTAATTGCGAGCGCACCGAAAACCATTGTAGACTTTATTCATGATATAAGTACGGTAATAATTGCACTTCTGTCTTGCCCCAATTAAATATTCTTCGGCGAAACTTAAATACAATTGTTCACATCATCAGTTTGCTCAAGTTTCGATCTCGATAATATAATATCATTGAATTTTTGAGATGAATATTTTGTCAGAACAGTACCATATTTTTCTTTAACCTTACGATAATATAATTACCTACATGATCCACTAAAGTGCTCAAATAGGTAGTTATGAAGTGCATCTGCTTTTCACAAGATGCCTATTTATTTTAATTGCAGTTTATTGTTACAAAGAGAAAATGCATTTTTTTAAACAAGTAACATATCTTCTAACAATAAGAAAAATTGGGAAATTCTGCAAAAAATATATACTACTAATTTTGCAATTTAATTAAGTAATAGCTGTTTAATACCTGGCATTTAAAAATATATCAGGTATTAAACAACAAAATACTAATTGTAATACTAATTACATAATTTATCAAACGAAACGAACAAGTAACTTCATTTTGAAAAAACTGGAACACAATCATTATTATATTTACATGAACTAAAAGACGATTTGAGTGGAGCAAGACTGGAGCGCAATTATACCTCTATCATATCAATAGTGAATAAAGCCTTAATTTGATTGTACACACGCGTATTCTCGCAACACATTCGATATTTAATGAATTCTTTGGATTCAAAGAGCATTTGTTTTCTTGAGCTAATTCTTTTATTGAATATCAGATGAATCCGAAGAATTACTGAAAAAAAGTACCTCAACCATTTTAACGTCGACTACGTGCGTCGATCCACTTAAGATTTAACTTAATGCGATTGATTTTCACTAAATACGACTGGCGATTTGTTGCTTATCTCCTGTTTTTTAAACAACCTAAAAAAAAGGAAGGGAAAAATTCTATACGGAATGATAATCCTATTTTAGTTTGTTTTTGGCTTTACCCTTTCATCCTATCATCATCTCCTCTTGCATGCAACATCCCTTTTGGGAAGTATTTTAGGCTTGCCATGACGTAGTTAAGTAGTGATTTAAGTTCAGAATATTGATTGTTGTTGATAGGGAAAAATACGATAGTTATCATATGTCAGGAATAAAAAGTTAGGAATAAAATCGGCGCGGTTTTCGAGATTGTAATTGCACCAATTAATAACGAAGTATGGTAAGAGGCGATTAAACTTATTCCGCGATCTCGCGACGAGAGACTACTACGTTTGGACGTGAATGCGTTTAAACACACGGAATCTCGAACAACGCGACGAATATATGAATATTCGTTGCTTGCGCGCACGTAACTTAGCACGTAACTGTTCTTAGCGCGACAGAAGCTTTTTTCTATTTTCGCGAGGCGTAGGGAAAAGTTAATTCACTGGAAGATCCGCCGTTAAACGCGCACGACACGGTATGTCGTGAAATTGTTCCTACTAATATATATAATTCGTAAGTTAATTTCCTTGACAACACATTTAATAGATTCTACGTATATGATAATAATAAGAATACACACGCGTATATATGTGCATTCTTTATATATGCGTATAAAGAAGAAAAGAGAAATTTAGCAATATGTAGCAGCGTGGCGCGGGTCAAACGCGATTGGAAAACGTTGACAAATAGGTGTTTTCTCTACAGGATAAAATCTTTGCCATGTTTGTGGCCGATTGTTTAACCAATTGAGCTGCGATTGTGCATCGGATATCTTGGTCCTTGGTGCATGTCTTAAATATGTGACTTAACCATAAACTTGGTGATCGATTTTTGTATGTATTTTTCACAAATAGGGACGTATCAACGCCGGGGATTGTAACATGAGTTCAAGCATGAAGCAATTTGAAATTTTCGCAGGAAAAATTACCATAAATTCTAGCATAAAATTCTGCGCAAGAAATTGACCACATTAAAACCAGAATATTGTCATGTCTGTATAACGCAGAAGAACTATATACGCAGAAGAACTGAACGTCGATTGCGTACCGCTATTGGAAATAAACATAAAAAATTGGCTATATATTAAAAATGTCCAAGATAAACGCCTCAATAGTTTAGCACGAAATCTTCTTTGCTTTTTGCATGTTTGAATTTAACACGCCAGATGCATGATTTTAATTTGAAAGGCGTGATCGGCCTGGACGAGCGCGCAGAATAAAGCTCAAGCGAAAATTTAGGAGTCGAACGGAAAGTGTATAAAAAGTCAAGTTATATAAAGAGTCATAAAAGTCGTAACAGTCAAGTCGTTTTAAAACGAGTCATTAAAAGAATAGAGTTATCGCGTTTTATAAATTAAATTCCTTGTAACAAAATCTGTCATTAACGTTAGTTTTGCAAGTAATACAATGAACGCTGGCTTACAGAAGAACAAACTGGATAGTTTCAGCTACAAAGATTTTATTACTAATCAAGATTGGGTACCGTAGAAGCATGTATATCCCTGCCTTGGTATTTTAGTTCTATCGCGATGGTTTATAATTTGATGTCAGAGAAATATAAGAGATATTTTATAGATCCCGGCGTTTAAGCCGCATATTATCAATTCGGTTACTAGCTTATAAAGTATGGATATATGGTTATTCCGATCACATTGTCAACGCGTGTAGAGCTATTCGTCTATGTTGATTGCCAGTGTCAAGCGAGGTTAACAGGTCCTATAACAATCTAATATAATAGCATATTATTAACTTTTGTTTTAGCGGGAACATGCTCACTGCGCGTACCTTAATTTTGTATCTCAATTCGAATTCTAGCTATCAAGTTCTGCTAATTGCCGAAACAAAATATTCGGGGTACTTTATTATTATGCTAAAACTATAATTATTGCGAGAAACGATTAGGCAATTCTGATATATAGAGTGCCCTGAGAGCTCAGGAGAATGGAAGATCTCTCATTCTTTGTCACTTCTTCCCTTAGCCTTAGAGCGAGAGATGGATCGGCATGTCCGATGTATGAATTTCACGACAAGTCTCAACGGTGTCACGTATCGTGATCTTTTTAATTTTAGAACACGATTCCTTGTGTTAACTATTATCAATTCGAGATAGAGTCTCCCAATCTGAGAAAAAAATATTGTTATTATAGTCAGGAAAAAGACGGTTGTACCAGGTTTCGTGTAAACTATGAAAAAAAATTAATATTTTCACAAATTCTTATCCGTTATTTAGAGTGGATGACGTTCTTGTCTAGTTATCGACTAGTTAACTTAGTTTTCAACTTTATATCGAAGAAATAGGAAAATAAAAATTTCAGCCGGAGATAAGAAAAAGATAATGTTTTCAATTGAGAATGGTTTATGACAATTTCCGTCATGCCTTTCAGTCTGTTCAATGCTTTTATCATTTTTAAACATTTGACGAAATAGATGTTTATTGTTGTATAGAAAAGATAATCGCGTCAGACTCAAGAATTAATGCCTATTCATATATTAATGCTGGATGCCTAAAACCTACTCAAGTTGGCCCAATTGGGCTATTGCTAATAATTAACTTAATCCAACGTGGATAGAAATCCTAAGGGATAAGTATTCTATTAGCACAAGTTTATTCTGAAGGTACATGGTGAAAACGACGGAAGACTGTCGCGTACCTGAACCTATTTAATATCTTTGGATTTATTCCTGCACCTTATGTTTTAATTAGAGAATTATGAGGGGAGGAAAGTCCAAAAATATGAGGTTCCACGCACAGTGAAACCGAATCTAAAATGCTGGCACAAATTTAGAAAGTTAAACTATTCAATTTCTTTCTTATGTTTACTTCCTTAGTTTTCATTAACACTTAAACTGTATATATTAATTATAATTCTTTACGCAGCATTTTTATTTAAAATTTTTTTAGTGTTATTATACTTATAATGATCGTTTTAAATTATATACATTTACGTTTGTCATAAATAAGATTTAATTAGAATGAAAAAATGCAGTATCAAAATTGCAATCACGAAAGATATTAAATTAATAATAATTTTTATTTATTATTTTGTAAAATAATAAATACGTGCAATACGTTTTCTATTATAATAATATTTATCGTAGTAACTTTACTGTACACACATGCAAAATGTTGCATGCTGTGTGAATATTGTAAGAGTAAGAAAAGAGAGAAAAGTGGGAAACGGTGATTAAAATAAAAAAGAAATAAAAAAAGAAAAAATTAAAAGATCTGAAAAAAATGTGATAAAAAGTGAAACGGTAATTAAAAGAAAAAAGAAAATAAAAAGAGAAAAAAATTAAAAAATCTGAAAAAATGTGAAGGCTTCCAGAAGCGCTTGACAGTTTTGGCCATTATATCAAAATTTTTTTTAAATACATCTTTTGGTAGCATACCACTCTTTCTCTTGAGCGGTTACCATCGCGAGGAAATAACATATCGCGTTTCTCAATTAATTCTTATACAAATTCAGACACAAAAAGATGAAAGTCGAGTCAGCGTTACAAAAATAGACAACACTAAATTTTATCACTACAGAAAAACTAATGATCATCACCAGCTTTTGGCGCCACTATTTACGATGAATTCTAACTACATTGCATAAATCAGCTTTGTGAAAGCAATCACAAATTAACAGATTGCAGAAAAAGTCAAGCTATTAAAATGTTATCGCTATCATTAGTGCCAGTCATTGGTGCCAGTTTACATAATAAAAGCAATAAAAATAACGTTAAATACAGGAAGGAAAACATAGAGAAAGCAAGCATAGAGAAGACAAGCATAGAGAAAGAAAAAGTTAAATTAATTTATTATACATTAATAAAAATTAATTAATTAATTTAAAAAGATTTGTAAAAGATTTGTAAAAGATAAGTCAATTTATTAGAAATAGGCTGTGTTACGTACAGTATAGTTTTCAAAAGTATTGAAAAAATTTACACACAAAATATAATAATACATAGAAAACAAAAATAAATAAATAAAAAGAATTGTGAAACAAAGGAACAAATACATGAAACAATAAATTGTAAATAACATATTCATAAAGCAAATAAATGAGAAAAAAATTAAGGAAATGACAGAAAAAATCAAGTTGGTCTGGAGCTTTTATCAGATTTTTACAAAAAGTACAAACACATGCATGAAATACATATATTTTATTTTTTGAATAAGATATAAGGAGGTTTAAAATTAATTTATAAGGACACACTGCACATCATATTTTGTATTTTGAAAATCAGTATATATAATGTTCGACTATTAGTATACATTTAAGAAATCGCGAAAAAATAATAATCTTAATGCAAGAGGCTATCCGAATAGGATATTCAGATAGAATCAATTCGAAAATATAATGTGATCGAGAAGATTAAATTGCACGAAAGAATTACGTGTAAGGAACAAAATAGCGTCGTAGGCTGCACAAAACCTACACAGATATACATAAATATATTTCTCAAGGGTATATCTGTACATAGCGTGTATCAGTGCAGCAAAGTATTTAACAAGTTTCGGTATTTAAGAAATTTAGGAGAAATAAAAAGCGTGATAACAAAGAAGATATTAATAACAAAAAAGCAGTGTTAGCGATCTTTGAAAACCGATGCATTTTATCGTCCGTTCAGACGACATTTGATTTTTCCTTCATACGATATAGATTAAAGACCATCTGTATCATTTCTGGAACGATTTAAATATTGTAATCAAAACATCTTTCAATTTATTCGATTTTATTGGTTTAACGATTGCGTTCGAAAATTCTGATTAAACAGGATGTTGTTATTGTGCTCACACTCGACTACTAGTTTATCAGAATTTAAAATTTGTGAACGAAAATTGAGATAAAACGAATAATGTTTTGAATAGGGTAAGACAATGAAATTAAAGAAAAATAATGAAGAAACTTTAGCTCTAGAGTTATACATATATACTAATTTTTAAATACAAAATATAAATTAAATATACAATCAATATTCATTACTCAAGTACCTATAAGTACCTAATATTATTAAAAAATAAAATTGATTCTCTTAGGATCGTTGTTCCAACCTGTTGATAAACTAACTAATTGTTAAATCATATGTCTGCCTTTGTCTAATTTAAAGGAAAAACAAAGACATATATGATTTAACCATTAGTTAGTTTATCAACAGATTGGGACAATCGGCCCTTATTCTTATATATGTGTATAAGTTGTATATAAGTTTTACATCTAATTGAATCTAAGTTTTGGCCAGCTTTTTAGAATTTTGCTCCATTGTGTGCGATTGCACTACACGAGTCAGAGTCGCTGACAGTTACATTTCTTCCCGTTCCGGTGTTCTTAATTGGTTATTAATTATTTGATTAGATAATGAGTGCAGCTAATATCAATATAAGATATTCTATTAAATATATAGGTACACATTCGATGCTAGTTCTGAAATTTTCGAGTTTAAATTTATTTATGTTTATATTCATATGTAATTAATTAATTGTACGGTTTAACACTTTCATTCTTGCAAAATGAGAAAAAAAAGATGATTTGCATGTCGCAAAGAATCGTAAACCTTAATCCTTAATTGTGATCACCGTTAATGCATCCGAATGTACATATCTTTTTGGGCTGAATAGTTGGTTCTGGTATTATGTGAACAATTTTTTCCATTTATCACGATCGTGTCCTGTTGAATACAATCATTTTTTCTGCCGTGAAAAGCGAGACAGACAGCGAGGTTGACAATGCGTGTAACAATGCCTTTTATCTTCACAGAATAATATCTATTTCACTGACCCAAAGTGCTAGACTATTGAAATTAATAATAAAGTAGATAAATTTGGAATAAAAGGAGAATATTTTTAGTTATATACAATACTCGAAGTATACTTCTCAATTTTAGCTTTTAAGATAGATCTTTTTAAGGCGAAACTATAGGGTCTTAAAATTAAATTTGTCGCGGAACGCCAAGCAATTGTTTGCAGGAATTTGAAAATAGCAATATCCGTAAATGATACCCTAGTAGCTTCCCAATAAAGTTCTAATCTTTTAGAACTTTCGAAATGACATTGACTCTCGTTCGGTGAGATTAAACATGATCAGAGTAAAAGTATCTACTGAAAAGAAAAACAGAAAGAAATGTGCTGTGAAGTGAGTAAGTAAAGTAAAGAGTTATAGTCTTAAGAGTCTATAACATTGTAAAAAACAGGCATGCAAAATTTAACTAGTCGTATAGTCCCGTATCAGACAGAAGAGAATATAAGCACCAATACAAATGAAATAAAATTAATCAACGTTATATCTGTTACGTAAAAAAAATAATACTTTATTTTTAAATAACTGCTTCTTAATTTAACAATTTTAATTAGCAAAGATCATTACTACGCCTACGTGAGGACAGTTACATTAAAATAAAATGCAAATAAAACGAATGTCGCTAAATTTCGGAATGTTGAGACTTGACATTTAACATGTGTATACGAATGCAACTGTATACGATCGTAACATTTGTATACGATGCGAGCACGAGAGCCAAACAGCGGGCACGCGTGATGAAATGAAATTGCGCGTATAATATTTATTGCCCGCGCCATGCTGTTCTATGGAAGCGTCCGATATTTTACTATAAATATTGTTGTCAACCGTGACGCTTTCTTCTTTTTTTTTTTTATAGAGCGCTCGGTTGTAAGACGCGTACATAATTCGCGATTTATCGAGCCACGAGCAGCATTTTCGGGCAGAGATTGAAACCCGCGACGATTCCGTTCTATAGATTCGTGTTCCCGTAAATCTGGGAATTTCGCATTTTTGTTTTGTCCACAAATAATAGCATCTATAAATAATTTTTTTTCTCGTAAGATAAAGATGCGAGAAAATTTATCGAAGATACGCAAGCAACTTTCAGAAAAAGAGAGGAAAGGAAAACGCCGAAATGTCATCAATCGAAAGACGAATCCAGGTTTAATCGGTACAAAGAAACCACTTTTTGCCTTGAAGCTCTCTATTATTATGAAAGAAAGCAGATCATTGTGCGCAAAGTACAAATTTATTCGCGGATTTACTAAACTGTAATAAGCATTGTAAAGATAAAAAGTAAAAGCTAGAGGAAAAGAAAGAAGAGACGCGAACGTTCGCACCTCCCGTTTTTCGTTAAGCATTTTTGTTAAAATAGTCACTTTTGGCGTGGAAAATATGCACGATGGAAAAAATGACGCGAGACACTATCGTGTCTCTTGATTATAGTATATACAAAATTTATTTAATATACACGTGAGATTTGAAAGCGACCTAAAAGAAGGATATAGAAAAATTTAAAAAAAAGGCGATAAAAGAAAGCCGAAATTATAACTGCTGCAAAAGGATAGTACTTATATAAATCAAGAAAAACGAGAAAGCCATTCGAAGCAAGAGTAGAACGTAATCAATATCGTTTTGTACCATTGCAAACTCATAAAAATGTCGATTTTTCCAGTTCAAATTCTTGTTCAGTTACACGTCATATGATTGCGAGAAGAAAATCCTTGATTCGGAGAAATAAATAAACCAGAAATTTTTAAAACGAGCTGACAATGATCGTGCGCGATAGTGCCATCGTCATCGTTGCTAAAATGACGATCTTGTTGATAAATTTTGTTCATTTTTTAAATATTTTTATAACAATAAAGCCGCGACTCGTGCGCAAAGAGTTTTGCTTGAATTAGACAGACATACATAGCAGGCAAGGACATGGATATGAACATGTGACATGTGCACAGATTATCGTATATATGCAAGTCATGACACATGCCATAAAAAATGTTTAATCAATATAAGTCAAAAAATTAACCTTGGATTCATGTGATTATTTTCACATAATTGATTTCTTTATTCATCTTGCATACAAAAATATGCAAATATGACAATTAAAAAGTGAATATTTAGATATCTTTTATATATCCGAGATATTATTCGAATATATTCTTATAAAACAAGAAGAAATAAAGTATCTCAAAGTATTTATTTTTCTAGTCATCTTACTTAAATATTTTTATACGCAAGCGTGAAGTGAAATCAATTTGTGCAAAAGACATATAGTTCCATGCAAATATGCATCAAGTCATCATTACCAAAACTGAAAATCGCTCCTACCTCTGATAACGTTAATTTCTTGATTTACGTTGATTAAATATTTTTTACTTAGCATAGTAAGTACTGTCCTCTAAGTCTAAATTTTTTAACATCTTGTGTGTGTGTATATATATGTATACATATATATCTATGTATGTATGCATTGTATATGTATGTATACATACATGAATTATACTTATCTGTAGGAATGAGAGGTTGGTGGGGTTTATTTCATTCGCATGGCGAGGTGCAAACTTGCTTTTATTCCTAGTTTCTGGTTCTCTTATAATACTTTTCTATGTATTTACATTATATGTATATATATTTATATATGTACATATATGTATGTATATATTTATATATATGTATACGCATATACATACATGTATACATACAAAAGAACCTATATGTGTATATTTACATGCGTACATATATATATATTTATATACATATCTTTACACGGAATAGTCCCGACTTAACAACCCCGCCATCCTCTTTTAACCCTTTCGCCAGAACAGTCCCTACATTGTCATAGTCCATTAAACATAGTCCGCAATAGTCATCTCGAATAATACCACCAATTACAGTATTGCAATAGCTTTTAGAGACAATCGTGTGCGTAAATTGTATAACGCGCCCGGCCGGCGCTTTCAATTGACATCTCGGCAAAATTATCGCAATTGTTACGCAAGAGCACTCGCTAATTTTCCGCTGACGTAGTTTCATATGAAAATGTTTGAAAGACGCATACTCGATTTTTTTAATGAGTTTATATAATCCCCAAAAGATATATTGTTATGAAATCGATCCTCTTAAAAGCGATAATTAGGGATATATAAATTTTGCATTTATTTTATCAAAACCGTTCTAAGCATAAAAATGTCATTTAATTAATAAAATTTACATTGTATTATTTACGGATAATTGAATATTTATTAAAGAATCTATGGAAACATTCGTTAAGGGATTAAAAGATTGAAATTATTTCAATTGCGTTAATTAATTCGGTCACAATGCAGATTGAAATGTTCAATCATCGGAAACAATTTCAACTATCTTATCCACTAAATATAGTAGAATAAAATTCTGAATATCATAAAGGATACAACATATGTCAATAAAGCCACACATATATGGACAGATTTAATATCTGATTTTGCAAGAATTGACTGCATTTTTAATCTTAATAGATCTTGAGGAATTAGTTCTTGAGAATTAGTATTAATTTATATTATACCAGAGTATTAACGATTTAATACTCTGTTTATCCGGTTTAACCCTAAACGCCAAGTTTACATTTCATATGTATACACATACACACATTCACACAAATAAAAATTTAAATTAGGAAACTGTATAGTTTGTTCCAACTTGTTGGCCTGAAACCTAATGACGAATTAAAAAAAAATTGCCTAATGGCGTTCAAACTGATTCAAATTGACAAGCTGTTTCCAACATGGCGGCCGTTTACTATGTACATAGTAAAATTAATCAACACAATTTTTATTGTGATAGATATATCAGAGAAAATTGCATAAAAATCTTTCCGTACAAAATGGTCCCATGATTATGCTGATTTTCAGGGTAAATTTTGAGAGAAAATTCTCTCCGTGTATCAAGTCACAAAATTTGCCGTATCAGCTATTCAGTTGTAATATAGTATATCAGTGGTTATACTGTGTATCTACCGCTAGAGCGCTTTCGAAATACCGACGTTGTTGAAATCGTCACGATTCTCGATGACTATCACGTCGATGCGTTATTTGCAAGATTAGAGAAATAAATTTGCTTACCGGTATTGCAGAAGGCCTACCCTTACGAAAAAGTAGTACTAGCAATCAGTACTCAGTACTGAGTGATCATACTTGTAGTATTAAGAGTATTAGTATGTTAATACTCATGAATACTGCAGAATGGTCAGTACTGTGTCTGTATCTCAAGAATAAGTCCGATACATTTTTCTGAAATAAAATTAATTCAACTCATTTGCGATATTCCGATTTTATTAAATTTTATTAAACAAATGGCATATTTAATTCAGCAGCTATACAAATAGCTGATTCTTTTGTAGCTTTCGAGGATTGATCATTCCCAAAGAGACACCGTATACAGAAATGCTTCTGCCGCGGTCTGTCGTCCCTTTTAGTCTTTTCTAGAGGGTAGCGGTGGACCGTTGCGGAGTTTTCGCATTATACGTGGATAGGAAGATAAGGGCGGATGTTAATGCACGGCGGGAAATGACAGCGATATCGGTAACGACCGAGGTCCCGCGCGAGGTTGTCGTCGATAATAACGCGCGAGTTTGAAGCTCGTAAAAGCCTCCGAATCGGCCGCCTCGAATGCTCTCGCGCGGTTCGCTTCGTGATTATAAAAGCGGATTAACGATGCCGTAAACGCAGTGAGCCTTTCATGAACTATCTGAACGCCGCCGCCGCCGCCGTTCGTTCAAACGAGTTGCGTCCGTTCACCCTTCATGTGAAATGCAAATGCGCAGCTGTAACGAATAATTTTCGCTGCAGTGACATTTGGAATTATGAGCGAACGTCACCCCAACGTCTGAGCGGATGCGAAAAATCTTTGGCTGATGTCTTTCGTAAATTTTTGAAACATTATCAATTTGATCGAGTTAGCTCGTTTTTACGAAGGTTGCAGCATAAATGCTAATCTAATTGAAATTTCTTCATAAATAATTGCAAAATTGTAAATCTTTCACAAAAAATGCAATAACATTCGTGTGTATTTACACTATATTTTAATCTGCATTCTTTCATATATAATTACAAAAAATTATGAAATTATAAAAAATTATTTAGAAATTATAAACTAAAATAATAAGTATCCTTTGTTATTGTTATATATTTGTTATTAAAATTTCGACTGCAATCATCATAAAGTGTGCTCGACTAGCGTGGAACAATGCTACGTAGGTTTCTACGTTTACATAAGACGCATTAGACCTACAAAGATTATGACACGAAATTTATCTCTTGAGTTCAATATGGAAAATGAAATGGAAAACTGTAACGATAAACTGTTAACGAACAACAATGTTGTGCAATTGCGAGGCGCAGCGCAATTGCGAAGATATTCGAGATGTCCTCGCGTACGTAGCGGGATAAGCAATCACTTTTCGCCGCTTCGTTCATTGATCCTTTTCGACGTTCTTTTTTTAAATGATAAACTGAACACATCGATCAGGAGCATAAAGACGATGAAGTGTATAATTAGTCATTGCTTTCTTCACGCAACGTTGCCATCTGCCTGCATTGTCTTCAGAAACTTTGCCGGCTAATGAGAGAAGTTTGGATAAACCAACGAGTTTTTTTGAAAATAAACTCGATCAGTTACGATCGGATCTTATCGCCTGGTACGAGCCTAGTGTCGTGGCTGCGTTATACTGCAGGCAATTGCAGGATGGGCAAGAAGTGCATACGAGCGCACGGCCGGGAACGATCCGCCGTCTCAGGTACTTAATAATCGACACGATGTAATAATGCATTATGTAAATGTAATAACAAACTCAGGAAATCTGAAGCAGCCAGGCCGTGATACTATACTTATAGACTACTACTACTACTGCTACTACTACTACGATACTGTTACTGCAGGTGTGATTATTACGTTAATCCGACATAGGCGATTCGCGCCTCACAGCTTACTCTGTTTTGTTTCGTTTGTTTCTTGTTTGTTATGCGATTTTACACTGGCAAGTGGCGAAACATTTGTACATTGTATGCTTCGGCGCGCGTGCAAATCCGTTTCCGACTATCATTATTTTATTGACAAGTGCAACAGAAAGTTGTATGAACAAAGAAAGTAAATTAAACTGCTTTCATTATATGATTAATTGTCTTAATTGACAATATTTCGCGATAAATCAAATTTATTTTTGAAATTTCTTTTTAATTTTATTTATAATATTGTTTCGAAGAGTTTTTATTTATCATCAAAGTAATGATTGTGATTTTAGTTTATGTTTCATAATTAATTGTTTACAAGAATTTATTTTTTTTATTTCAATCAAAAAGTATTTTAATTTCTACATATATGGGTCTAAATAATTTATTTCTGCGACATATTAAACTCTTTTTTCGTTGGAGGATAAGTCGAAACGAATTTTTGCGTGCGCATTTATGACAAGAAAGAAATAATTGTGAAATCACCATAGCTACCTCCATGTTATTAAATATCAATCTTTTTCTCGCGTTATTACTCATGCTCACATACATGGCATATATTATTTTATAAAAATTCGCGCGTGTCAACTGCGAATTGACGTCTTCTCTGTGTGGAAATAAGATATATATATACATATATATTATATATATTATATACATATATTATGTATACACGATATTTTACACATAGTCATACGCGGGATAATATAGCTTCCAGGATTTAAGTTAAGAGATTGCCTCCTTGCATGGAACAGTCGAGCGAGCGTAAATAATAATAATTAATAACGAACAAACAGATTATACAGTCATTAGATAATAATAATGGATAATAAGAACCAACGTAAAGGAGAGGTGCGCGAATGAAATCGTTATTTCCAGAACATTAATCTGAAATAATTAAATTATGCAGCAATTTATAAATTTCTGCGACTAATTCACGACTTCTTTGGGAAAATTATGTGATAATTTGATCATATATATAGAATAGAATGTTTATCTTTATATTCTTTACAATAAAAATGTACTATAATAATTTTACTATAATACGTAGCAAGAGAGAAACAATCTACCTACTTAATTTTTTGTATTTTAGAATGCTAACAATTATTTTAAACATTTGTGGTTTATGTATTTGTTATTCATATCATTTGTGCTCTGTTACATTTTATATAACTGTCATGAATTACATAAACACGCTATTAAGGAAATGATCTCTTCGTACTTTACATGTGCATTGCAATTTTCATCATTTCTCATCAATATAGTTTTTATCAACTATTAATAGTCGATGTTACGTTGTATTTTATTCGTCTCTGGTCATATAATCCTTCGGCATTATGTACGTAAAATTATATCAATGTTAATAATGGCAATTAACTTATAGCTTTCTAGAATTAAAGGAGCTTTTCAGTTATGAATCAACACGTGCGAGTGATCAAAGTATCGTCCGCATTTTTTAAACAATCGCAGCATTAATCGCGTATCACGAAAGAAAACGTAAAAACGAACTACCTCAACCCCACGAAAAGTTCATTATGGGATGCCTGTATGCACTGCTGAACAAGACGGTAAAACTTCTCATTAATTTTTCATATACATATATCTTTGAAAATTTTCCGTTCTTCAAAGCGATTATTTTCTATACGTATATCTACATATTCTGAAATTTAAGTATCTGGCTCAACATAAACTCACCAATAAATGAAATAGAAATTCTCTACTTGCGACATATTGTCAAAATTTATATTAATTAATATAAAATTATAACGCGCAGCAAAAAAATCATTCTCACGATGCTTTATCATTTTGTCCAGTTGTGTATATCTACATTCACACATCATGTGTGTGCGTGTGTATGTACACATCTCGTTCCGAGATGTATGACAATGCACTGCCAAACGCCGCTGCTCGACTGCTCTATGATTGACAATGCTGAATTCCAAAATCGCAATGCAATAAGTTGTACTTACAGCCGGCTCTTTAATAAATCGACAAAAAGTTTTGGGATAGCGAGAGTATCCCACACGGAACATAATGTCCGTTAGACGTCCATTCAGCCTCCATAGCTCCATGCGACGTTATCTCTACGGTGGAAATCAGATAGATCTCTAATAATAGAGATCCATACAATTTCCGTAATAAATAATTTATTATTAGATATATATAGTGGGTTGGTATAGTAGTTTTTGAAACAATTGTTCTTATATGTGTTTACCACCGTTCTTACAGGTCGTGACAACGGTTAGTGATTTTTAAAATCTGAAACACTGTAGAACGAAGAAATCGCGTGAATGTGCAGACGAAAAGAGGGAGAAAAAGAGAATTGAAAAAAAGAGATAGAGAGGGAGAATGTGAGTTTTATGAGACGGGATAAAACTGCAAATGTGAATGACTGAAAATATGAATGCGTAAATATTGTACTTTACACGCCCGGATGGCAATCATGACGTTAATATATATTATATCTAATATATATAGATACATAGAGCGCTATACATTAGAAAGTAAGAAAAGGCAAAGAACATACATCTATACCTATACGTGATATTTTATGACCTACGCAACTAATCAGGGACATGTTATATAATAATATGACATAAAGCATATAAGCAGTGAATCTTTCTAGTAACAGAGGCCAACACTTCCTAACTTATTTTGTGACTTGTGTTTGGTATAAGAATTTTATTGTGGAAGTAACGAGCGTGCAATCTCGACGTACTCGGTGTCATGACGATCTCTAATAATTTTTCGCAACTTTGTCCATTTAACGTTAAACAAAACATAATTAATATTTTTTAACTGTAGCGATTCTATCAACATTTGAATTGCCAAACAGGCAAATGTCGGAATTTAAATCACGAGTATTGCTTACTATCGTGCGTGTATAATGAATTAGGAGGAGCTGAATCGGAACGGAAACTCGGAGTAATGAAAGCGCACAAGTATATGACAGTATACTGTCATAAAACTTTTAAGAATATTGCCAGAGATATTAAAGTAATAAGCATCTCTCTCAGAATTTATATTCTCACTGTGCGTTTTCATGTACGTAACGAATTTTGCTGATAACAAAATCTTTCATTTAATTTTAATCAGACATAAAATCTTTTTCTTTCTCTTTCTCGCAAAATCGGCATTATTTTCTAGCATCTTATTTTAGTTTTCTAAAACCATTTAAAAATTCCATTTCGCTCTAGCTTCCCCTATTTAACGTTGTCAAAACTTATTGAATTACCTTCAAGCGTATCTTCGAACTTTAGCAAAATCTTATATACCCCTTGGTTTTGGCACTTTTGACATATTCATTATGATTAAACTTTATCGAACTTATCATCTATAAAACATTATTGACTCGCTTCATTATCGTTATCGGCGACTAGATAGGTACGTAAGAAGTGAAAAACTTAGCACGGAAAGTAGTTACTGCGATCTTTCTTTGGAGCACTTGTTCAAGAGTCCACCAGTCTCCGTCATTATTATATCGCTATAACTACCATTAAAAATCATTATTAGTAACGTTATTTTTATTAGAGACTACTACTTTCATTAATAATTTCTTAGTTTACTTCATTTAATACATTTATGTCTCCTTCTTTTTAATACCGTCATTTAAGTATTAATATCCGTCATTATTATTATTTGCGTTTCATTCATTTCTTTCTCTTTTTTATTTTTTTAGCAGCTTCGATAAATGTAAGGAAGTGCGTCTGTCTCGCAGCTGGAAGGGAAACGTCGGCGATATTATTAACGCGCGTATTCATTCGGAAAAACGGGTTTTCTTTCTTTATTATTTTTTTCTTTCCCCTGCATTTCTCTCGATATCGACTTTTCGTCGCGGCCTTCCTACTCAACGAGATAGACGTAATCGTTAGGTCTACTGTACACGAACGTGCCAGTACATACGTACAATATATCCTCGACCACTCCGGAATTTCCACTCTCTATTAGCGTCCAATTTATTTGTAAATATCACATGCTGTATTTAAGTCAAACAATCCTCCGGAGTTTTTTGTGCCTATAACTGTATTTTGATGCGTCCCATTGTTCTCGTTTTATTAGTTATTAGTTTAAGATTTTAAGTTTTACCTGCTTTATTAGCGTGTAAGCTTTCATGTTGAATTACTTGCCAATTTATGTGAATCAAAATAAATATGTTAGAAAAGAAAATATAAGAACAATGTCCATTTATGTTTTGTATATTTATTTTATTTCCTTTTCTGTTCGCGCTTTGTAAGTATAGCTGCTTTTAGTTTTCAGATTCGCGAAATAATAAAACGGGAAGTGCAATGTGCGAAATTTATTTTATTTTAACGCAATTTATTTTTTTGTGAATAACGATGGACAACGGGTTTATTTGAAGATTATAAGTGTCCAATATTAACAATGAATTAAAATAATCATTTATTTATTTTACTGCTTCTTTTTATATAAAAATCGTTTTTTCTATTATTTATAATATTTTCGAAAATTATTTTATTCAAGTATTTACTAACGATTGTTTCCAACTCTGTGTACGTCGAGATTCACACACACAACTTTCCATATTTAATATAATCAGGGATTCACCGAAATCATACGGAAGTCTCGATCAAAGTACAAAATTAACCATAAATAGCTATATGCGTAGCAACAGGAAAATGGAGCACCTGCAAAATGCTGGCTCTTGAAAAATGTTATTCGGTAGGAAGTTTCCAATTTCCATGGATATTTCGAGATTTGATATCGAGCGATTAAAAGAGACTTTCCGAGAAAGTAGGAGAAAAGTGAAATTAAGTCGGACATTATCGGATGAGAACAGATCTCTAGCATGTTGAGTCTGCTAATTTTCAGAGATACGATTATGTTTAAGGGTTTAAGCGATTGCGAAGATAGTCGGTGAACGAGAAGCACTATCAATGCGTCCTCGTCATCATTAGAAATTTATCGACGTTAAAGCGTCAAGAAACAAACAATCGAAGGACAAATTGCTCGGCAATTTTACTTCGATGCATAGCGTGAATAATAATGTATACTGTAAAATACTTGACATTTAAGGAAAAAGAAAAATATATAGAGCGTATATCCCATAATTATAAGTAGATATCTTACGTAATGTTATTATTAATCACGTTTAACGTGTGTTGAGTTGATCGCGGATTATCCAACGTAAATGGAAAACGAAACTGGCGCGTGCAAAATTAAGGTTCGCATTAAACACAGCTATCTTTTATGGATAATTAATTAGCAGCCAGATATATATTTCTACATTAATAAATCTAAATACTATCAAAATATTTGCAAATGTTTAAGATAAATATTGAAATTGACTAATAAAAAATTATATAACACCCAAATTTTTATGGACAATATTTTTATACTTTTCTAAATATAGTCCTGTAATTTCTCTCTTGTTATTTAACTTTTATCGCGTGCAGGTTTTTATTCAATGGCTGACAAATGGCTGTAATCTTTAACATGAATCTATTGCCGTGGCGAAGAATAACGCTTGGGAGATCTCGAGCATCCGACGCGACGCCGTGAGAGAAAAGCTCGGCTTTAATACGGATGCGCGCGACGTTTTCATCGATTCGACGTCGCGTATTTCACGTACAGCGCGAGCAAGCATTTCTTTGATAGTAACGAATTATCCTGTATTGCCACCACGTCGACGGATAAAGCCTCGTACAAATGACAGCAATTTTTCCCCCATTGACGCAAAAGCCTGTACGCTCGTATTTTTTTTTTATGACAGAAGCAGATCATTAGTTACTTTTGTTTCGAGATAAATTGCTATCACGATCAGTGAAATTTTGTAACGTGCCTTTCTTTTGTATGTCGCCATTCTCGTAATCGTCATAAGATTTAGGAGCTCGTGCGTTGCGTTGCTCGGTGCCTTCTTGCGGCCTGTTTGTACGCAAACTGCACCATGTATTCGTCCAAGCATTTTACTCGCCGATGAAAGCTCTATTTGCGATAAATCACATTTTAAAATTCCATATCTAATATTTATATTGAATATTAAAAGGGCATTTTTATTTTCATTGAAGACATATTAACTGCCTATTGAACAATATCTTCATCTATCTTTTATATCACAACTTCTAAATACACTTGAGTATTCGTAATATTAACCAAAAAGTATTAATATAATAATAAGATATGTTATGTCACCGACATTATTAGGCAATTAACTTTTCCTATTGCAGGTTGAAGTTGATATACGAATTTGTAACATTTTTTTACTATTTTCAAGATTTTACAATTTTCTAAAGAAGTATAGTAGCTTATAAAACCAAATTGCGATTTAAATTCTCTTAGGTTTTATCACATCTGGATAGCAGAAACAATTTTTAAAAATCTGGTATTCTTAAAATTATATATAGTTATAAGAACTTGCAAGTAAAAGGAGGTAAAAATAATAAAAACGGCGCATAATTGGATATTTGAGAGAACGGACGAACAAGGTACATCAGGCGATCACAGTTCCTATTTTGCCCCCTTGCATACATTAATAAAGGGCACTACGTATGTATACATAGAAATAAATACGCAAAGAAAGATGTATAACTATATTTAGGTGTTAAGCGCCGACGAGTATACAATAAGTAGATTGATATATCTGATATCATATTGTAAACGGAGATAGTATACGTTATGGTAAATCGTATATGTATACACGTGTACTCTATATGATGTAGACGAGCAATTAAATAGCGAGATAAAGTTCATTTTTATAAGGAAGCATCGTACGAATGATTTTGAACTTTTTGGTGAAGATCTGTCTTCACCGTCGAGTGAACATGTGCTTTCTAAAATTTAACTTTTACAATTGTTTTTTGTTACGCATTCGCCTTTATGGCGGATATAAATTTGTTTCTATCTTCTCTTTCGTTACTGTTGCTATTTTTATAAAATAAGTTATACCCGATAATATAGTGTTTTAAATAGACCTTTGTATATATACGAGTTATATTGTAGAAAAAAGACATAATAATAAAATTCATAGAATGTAATTGCAATGGTTTTACATAATTATTATCCTTGTAACGTTAATACTAGTAAATTAAAAACAATAGAATAATTTTAATAGTATTATGTTCACAACTGTATTGTTTACTGAGCCAAAGTTAATAATTATTTTTATTCATTACTTTATTTATGTGTGCAATAAATATACGTTTTTTTGATAAATAGTTTTTTTATATTAAAAATAATTAATTACCGGCAGAGTTAATGCGTCGACAAAATAACAATCAGAAGAAATAAATTCCCTGCAGTCAACATCAAAACTTTATCATCTGTAGATATTTACTGAAGATGAAATATTCATTATGTGCAATAAAATAAGTTTTATTTTTACATTTACAATGTTCTCTTTTTTTGTAACATTTAATAAAATAATTTAATAGTATTCTAATATATATATGTGTGTGTGTGTGTGTGTAGCTTGTCTTTAGTACCATTTGTTGGCATGTCTGTATAACTTATAGAAGATAATTTACTAGCTGTTGATGTAAAAGAAATAATAAATTTATTTTCTATTGATAATATGCAATTAAAATCTTATCAATTTTGCAATCAAGTTCCAAAGTATTTTCAAGAATTTTCTGCTGTATGTTTGAAGTAAAATACTCTGAAGATAAAAAATAATGCAATAAGAGAAATGCTAGTCCAACGTCAGGTAAATTCAATTACTAAATGAGTTATTTGTTACTTCGGCCGGTATTCATAGTCAGTTTTCATATTTAAGACCGTCATAAGTACAGTTTTAAGGCGTTATAAATCAATCACAGAACCATATTATATAGCATCTTAAGACATTACTTAAGAAAGACTTGAAATAAGAACAGACTATGAATTACGGACTATTACAGACCTTCGTAAATTTTTATGTTAATTCTAAAATAATATTTTTGTTTTACTGTTGTTTATTAAAAATTCCTAACATAATAAGAAAAGGAAAGGCAACAATAATGTAACACACCCGACGATGAAACTTACACGCGATAAAAAATATCGTGAGGTATGAGTAATCGTCATTTATGTACCTTTTACAACCTTTGTTTCACCAATGATAGTCACTTGTAGACAAGTATTTTCTCTCTAGACATAGTACATCACGTGCATGCAAATTTTAGCCCACATAACCCACTGCGCTGGGAGAACGAATCACATTCGTGACATACGATTTAACAACAGCATTCATTGTGCTAGTGATGTACAATAAATTTTCCCTACAATCGTAAATCGCAATTTCACAAAGTCATATTATCTATATACGTGGATAAAATGACACACATAAATATTACCTTTCATTATATTACATATAAACAATATATTTATTAAAATAAAATCTGCGATTAACAAAAAGGGGACAGAGTTCCGTGTGAAAGTTGTTAACTCGTATTTGGTGGAGTCCCATGTTTTATCCCAAATTTTCTTCTACAACGGTTTACAAAATTTACAATTTGCTTAAATAAATTTTTGTTTAAGCAATTGATGAAACCCAGAAAATTGTGAAATAAAACCTCACGGGATCGAACATTGGATCCCACCAAATACGAGTCGACCTCTTTCATACGGAACTCACCATATCCCGTTTGTATTTGAGTTCGAATTAATGGCATATTTTGTTTTATATAACAAATGTATTGTTTATAAGTAGATAATATAATAAAAAGTAATATTTATGATTATATCCTCGTTTATGCAATGCATAGAATTATATTTCGATTAACTCTCCTGATATTTGCGTCGCTAATTTCGCCGTGAAGGCGATCGACTTTGCAAATTTATTCCGATAAGCAACGCGATTTTCCATTTGGCCGAGTTATAATGTTTTTCACGCACGACTTCACCGTTCATCTATCGCGAATAATGAAGAGCCGTTATGAAGTTACCCGTTCTGGTCTGGTCGCAACAGGCTCCTTTTGTGACGCGCACACAAAGCCGAAACGCGCGGCTCTCTTTAGCAACAATTATACTTAAAAAAAACTGCGGAAAATGCACTCGTTTCCACTTTAGAATACTTGTTAACGAAGTATATAAGTAGAGCCATAACACGTTCTTTCGGCCGTGTGTTAATACGCAAACAAATGACGGACATTTGAAGAAAACTCGGGAAGTAAAACTATCAAGCAAGAGTTCTCTCTCGCGTCGAGTTTGTTTCAAGAGTTTGTTACGTAAAATTAATGAAGTGGAAATTAGTACAATTAAGAAAAGAAATCCAGTGAATGAGAGTTAGAATAGACATAGAACGTAAGCCTTCTTGATTTTATTGTACTAGTTACATATACAAAATAAAACAAAACTGTTAAGCCAAGTTTAAATTAATTGAAACCGCCCAACGCAATACCGTGCGAGAAGAAGAAGAAGAAGAAGAAGAAAGTAAGAAGAAAGAAAGCGCACATGATTTACTCCAGTCAGTAAAATTAACTTCATTATACCAAATATAAATAACGGATGTTATTTGTTATATTGACTGTCGAGGAAGACACGAACAAGAGGGGAGTGCATTTTCGGATCGACACAATGGCTCGTTATTCGTATCCCATCAGGTTTGCTTTGAGCTGGCGGCGCATCGTCAATACGCGGCCATTAGCGAACACGTGTGTACATATATGCATTGTAGTTACCTGGTCGATGCATCTTTACAAACCGCTTGTATTGTGAAAGTGTCCATTAAGCGCGCGTAACATAGTGGGGAGATTTTCGAGAGGTCGATATTTATTATCGTGAAACCCTTTTCGTAAAATCTGCAGACACAACTTTGTCTCGAGTCAGATATGATTGATCAGAGCATATGAAACACCGCGGCTTACGTTCAAAATTCAGAAATTGAAACTATATAACAGTGACGTGAACTTCCAATTAAGATCTATCTCTTCTCAATTTCTATAAATATTTTTTATCAAAGTCCAAACTATATGTAGGCCAAACGTATTTCATATCAAACTTGTACTTATTGCGATTTTGTACAACGCAAGTTCTGAGAACTTTCTGAGATTGACAGGAAATTTATCTCCGATGGACACGCGGACACGTGGAATTTCTTCCTCGCAAGAATGATCGCGGAGCGAGTTAAAAAGGAAAAATAGGTCGCCTATCAGTGTCGTAGCTGACTGGCATCCACGTAATTACCGGTGACGACACGTTTCCGCATCGAACAAAGGTATCCCAGCGCGCTCACCGCGAGGGTATCTTCCTGGACGAAACCGCGGCGCTTTCTCGGAAAGCGAATAAAGGAAATGACAGCGCGTAATTATGACGGGATGTAATCGGAAGTTTACAAAATTAGCCGGGGTCCGCCTTTTTCTCCCCTTACGTTGGGTGAGACCTCACTTCACCTGGCACGATGACTCAGAGTCGTGAAAAATGGATAGTATTTCTTTTCGCTTTGCTGAGTGTCATTTGGGTAATTTGCTTCCTGTAGAGATAATTATTATACATTCGTATTTAAATTTACGATCTAATATGTATCTGTACACTGCAATGTGCAATGTAAATAGAATCCAATTGTAAGCGTTATTTACAAATTAGCGTTATGTCTTATTCCGACACGCCACATGATGAGCATTTATCTTCGTTTGATTTACATCAACAGAGTTAATAGATATATAGATAATACAATGAAAAATAGTGATTAACAGCGCGAATAATTCAACTTTTGCAGGAATGTGACATATATCTTCTTCAGTCACTTGCACTTTCAATTGCCAGACCTCAGCAGGAAGCGATGATAATAGCGACGCACGCGGCACACGCTTCGTCACACGTCCCACGCGTCGAACTCACTTTCGCGGAATCGTAAATCGTGCGTGCACGCTGAAAGCGACTTCGATTGTTCATTAGGCGGAATAAAAGTAGCGGCATTTTGCCGACACAAATCCGTTCCTGGAAGATACGTCAGCTAGCCCTTTCACGATCAATTACCGGCGCATTGTGCCGGCCCGTGTTACCAACGCGCGTGTGCGCATTATTGCATACAGGGACCAATTTTTCCGCGAGCTTTCTGTAAAAACGTCCGCATCCCGTTCCGCGCGAAACTTCCGGTCGTCTTCTTTGTCCGACGGTGATCACGTTGGCGGCGTGAGAGCGCCGGAAAAAAGCCGCGTTCTGAAAAGCGCAGGTCGTGCGTGTCATATAGCCGATGCGTCGAGCGTACATCGACAGTGCGTATGTACATCGCTGATGCATAGCGTGTCATGCGGTGAAAACCGAATAGGAGAAATCGATGAAACGCGGAATGAATGTAATTGACTAACAATCGCGAAAATTATGTATTACTCGCTAAAAGAAAGTATGAATTAAAATGATCTAAATATATCAGCTTTTTAGTTCCTACTTTAAATTATACAAAAATTTTAATAGTTTGGAAAAATTTAGATTGCATTGAAAAGAAATAAGTATTATATATATTCAAAGATTAAAAATAATTTTTTCATTACTGTGTAAAATTGCATTAATATCAGTGACGTTATATATAGAAATTAAATCTTTTTAAATTTTGTTTATGTGTAACAGGGGCGTTTTAATCGATTACCTACACGTCTGGCTAATATCTTTACGCTATTTCTATCTAATTAACTTTTACGTCATGCAGAGTCGTAAGAAAATTACCACGTGTAATTAAAAGCATTGGTTAGTAAATCAAACGATAGGAATCGCGCGCGCGCGCGCGCGTTCATGCGTGAACGCGCGAGACACGCACGTCCCAGGGGATAGATTGATTTCCATTATCATCATTTAAAGTCGTTGACAGTGACTTCCATCAGGCCCGCTTCTTCCTTCACCCCTGTTCATACCTGGATAGCAGATGGGTCTGTTAAGTCATTATATCGTTGTTTGTGTGCGACGCGCGCGACGGGGCCACTCTCGATCTGCGTGTCTGGATTAATATACCGGGTGGCGGAAATAGATCATCGATGACACGGAGGAAGATGGTGAGTCACACTGGCATCAATCTTCACTATTGCTTGACCGGCGATTCCTGGCCTGAGCCATTTAGAAGAAATAAATTGCTCGGGAAAAAAGGAAGGCGAGTATGAAATCATCACTACAATGCTTTAAAAATAATTAGAGTAGGTACGTCATTAGAGTTAAAACATTGGGGTATTATTAGATTCTTATCTAATGTTCTATATTTTTATCGTGTATAAAACATGAAGCAAATTAATATTAATATTTTAAATTGTAGAGAGTATTAAATATTTATCTTTGGAGCAAAGCAGAAGACAATGTCAAATTGAACTCTGCATGTAGTTGAACGTGCTTAGTGTGCTAAATTATATTGTCCCGAACGTAACTGTTTCTTTTCTAGCGTAGCCATATTAAGAACGCCAATAGCGTTGGTTGGCGTGAACGGAAGCGAACTGTTTCGTTGAGAAAGGGTTGGTCTCTAGCGATTATCTTCACGAAGTTCAAATATGGTGAACTAGACTCGATTCATCATTCATTCATTCTATCAGCTATTCATTTTTAAATTTAAAATTACTTTTAGTATACTCATTAATTCAAGATTAAAATTACATAGTTTATCTATAAGTATTCCAAAGAATCTCTTCAAAAGTGCAAATCTTTAATTCATTAATAAAGATTTAACATTTTTAATTATTTTTATAAAATTAATTATAAAAGTATGATTAAGGCTTTTGCTTACTCGCCTCTTCTATCCTTGTTTGATGACGTCAGAAGCGAGAAATCGCATGCCAAATATTCTTGCGGTTTTACGTTGAAATAAAAAGATATAGGTATTCATAAAACGTAATTATAATTGATTCAGCATATTTGTAAAATATACCGAACACTTTCCTTTGGCTTTGATAATCGATAAATAGCTGTAAAATAAAAAATGAAAGAAAACAGGTTAAAAAGGCACATTGCATGTCACATTAATTTTACGGCTATTTAGTGTTAGTGATTATCAAATCCAAAGGAAAGTGTTCGGTATATTTTACAAATGTGCTGAATCAATTACAATTCGGTTTTATGAATATATCTTTTTATTTCAACGTAAAACCGCAAGAATTTCTGGCATGCGATTTCTCGCTTCTGACGTCACCAAACAAGGATAGAAGAGGCGAGTAGGCAGGAGCCTTAAGATCAACTAATTTAATAAAAATTTTCTAGTAAGAAAAGACAGGTAAAAAATAATTAAATTGTTGAGATTAAATTTTTACGTTATATGCCAATTTCAGAAAAGATTAATTTTTTATGGTGATCAGTAACAATGGAGCTTCATGTCGCATCCGTGTTATAATCGCATCTATATTCGCTAAACAGCCGCGTAACTACGTTCGCCAACGCAAAGCACGCATCGCAGACGATCCTATTTATGCATGAGACGGGCTAGTTATACGCACACATGGCGACACATTGCTAAGCAGTCATCTCTATTTCGACCGACAAACCGCGTCAGCGTAGGCCGTAGAAAACTTCAAAGAGTTCGTTCCTATGCAGTGACTTACACGTGGGTGGAATTTTTGCGTTTAGATGTGGTGGAGTGAAAACAGATTTCGTTTCTTAACATAAATAAAGTTTCCAAATATAAATAAACAAGAGCAAACACCACTGCTTCGAAGTTAAATCAAGACAAAAATTAGGCCACTTCGGTAAATACTTTGAAAAATGCTTTTTAAATCAAAAATACTGTTATATAGAAAAATTGCTTATTTTTAAAACACGTATATCTATATATACATAAATACATATACTTATCTACAAGCTATTCTCTTATACTTAACAATACATCAAAAAATTTAAAAAGTCTACACATTTTTTCTTGTTTAAGAAAATATTTTTTAGAGAACTTTGGGTTTCTTCTATACTAATCTCGTCAATAATTTTAATTTTAACTAGTATTTTATATGCGTATGTTAAAAATTTATGAGCCATTATGCCGAAAATACACTCGTTTTAAAACAAACGGTATTCAAAATGCTGAGCACGCGATTTGCGATTATAATTTTAGACATGGCGAATTGGACATTGAGGCATCGGGCCCAACCGTAATTTATACCTCTATTGCTAACTTATGATTATATGCGATTATGGTAGTTCGTGAATGTGAAGAACGTAAAAGGAAGAATCGTAAGCGAAAAATAAAAAAAGTCTTATCGTCACATGACAGAAATAACAACGATTTCTCGAGGGAATTGGTTCGGTAATAACACCGGTATAACCTGAATGGCCCGAATGCCCAATTAAAGGTCGGCTGGGAAAGTTTCCGGCTCATCTCTCGGCTCGTCACGTCCCTTTGAGATTAGCTTAGTCGAAGGTAGCGGAATTTACAATCAAAATTTCTCTCATAAAATGGTATAATATATTTTTCAAATTGTTTCAGTAACATTTACATTTCAGAGTTTATCAAAATGGTAAAATTGTATTTAAAATGTTGCTATTTTAATTATATTAATCGTATAATTTTAAATTTCATTAAAAATGGATACCTATATATTTCTTAATTTATTGTAATATGTATTATTTTAATATGATTGCATCATATTTCTATATTGAGCTTAAGTTACATTTAATAAATTGATAGTTTGATAAAAATAGATTACGCTAATATTCCAATTATATTGATAAAAAATCGATATTATTTGAACTATACGTAGGTATTATGTTCATGTTAATGTAATGCAATTTAGTTAGTATAAATGTAGATAAATGAACCAGTTCTAAATGTGAATTATTGAACGTAAAGCTGAAAGAGATAGAAAAGAGAAACGACAACAATGTCTCGGCCTTCTCTTTGTGAAATGCATGAGTATTTGTAGTTCATGTGCATCACTATATTACAAGAAAGTGTAGGACGACCGAATGCACTGAGAAATATGTCCGTTTGCATTTCACTCAAAGAGCGCACATTGGATCGTTCCATTACATATTCGTGCAATGGTGTACACGAGCGAGAAATACTCATGCGTTTTGTAGAGAAACAGGACTGGGACGTTGCTTTCGCTTTTTTTTTTCTATCTTCTGTGTACTTCGTGTTTAACAATGAAATGTTCTGCCCATTTGTACAATTTTGCAAAATATTCTCAAATTAAGGGACAAGAGACAAGTTTGCTTATTTTTATTCAGACCAAAGCAATAGTCCGTTAGTTAAAACACTCTAGATTACAAAGGAAACTATTTGCGTCAAGAGTTCCCCGAACTTCTATTGGAAATTATTTAAGTTCGATGGAAAACACACACGACACACAGAATAGGGAACGAATGGTGCAGGTACCGGGTGATTACAATCTGGTAAAAGAGATCGATTCGTGGAAAGGGGATCTGCGAAATAGCGGGAGCGTACAGATGTCGGAAGCAGGATGGCCAGGTGTGAGGCCAGGCACGCGACGTATCTGTCAAAAATAGATTGAAAAGCGGAGCCCGACACTCTGGCTTTGAATGGACGGGAAGACCGTGAATGGGTGATCTCGTTACGAGCCGAAATAAGAACGCAACGTCGATGAGCGATTGAGGCGACAAAGGAGAGACAGTGTAGGAGAAGCGAGTTTCCGAACAGCATTCTTACTTATTCAGTGGGAAACATCGGCCGGGAGTAGGTACCAGTGGTACCGTTGCCTGATTCTCGATAAAAGCCTCTGTTACACACGAGGTTGTTATGAAATGCACCTATGAAAGTTATGCCCTGCTATTCTAGCAATCCAACAATATGTATTTAGGTGTAGGATACATATGTCGCAGAGATTTCGTGTAGTTCGTTTTTTCGCAAAATCCCTAGGAAATCCGTAAAAAACTGGGATATTGTGGAATGAATAAAAATTATAAATGTAACTATAAAGATAAATTTATATTCTTATACATATTTATATTCATAAATATAATTTATGATATATTTATAAATATAAATTAATAAAAAGTTTAACTCACAATTTCACTGACAGAACCTAGGATTTGCAAAATTACTTACTAATAAGATTGTTTAACTTTTACTTATTCAGCAATATCCCGGTTTTTTGTGGATTCTCTAGAAATTTTGCAAAAAAATTACACAAAATTCTTGCGACATATATAAGTATTAATGTATAGAAGAATTTACATAAAAGTTTTTCTTATTTTATGTATGTCATCTCAGAACTTCGTATTATCAAAGTTCTTTTATTAATCCATTTCCAATCGAACATTTAGTAAAATCTACATATTATACTATTAATGCTAACAAGTTATATATTATAGATTTTATGTACCATAAATATGTAATATATACTTTTTAAAAGATACACTTTTCACACAAGGCTGGAATAATTTAATGGTTTCTCTGAGTAATATCTCATCTGGGAAGTATTTAATTGCCATCATTAGCATTCGGCAAAGGGCATTTGTTAATGCCGTCACGATTTATGGAAAGTTCACACGACGCGCTTACTGCCGTGTTGTACAGACGAGATAGTATTAGAATAATGGTCCAGGTTAAGACCAATTAGGAGGATATTATACAGTACACCGTTCGATGAGCTACACTACAGACAATCACTGCACGGCAACATCCGTCACGTGAGGGATGATGAATGACTATCAGGCATATCGTAAACGCTTTACGCGAATTATGCAAACTTGACCTCTGTTATGACTATAATTCCGTTTGTCAGACGTAAGGTAAACCGACTGTTCCGGGAGTAACGATTTTACGAAATACAATAATTTTCCCAGTTAAGTCGTGAGAATTCTTCGAAGCCGATATTACCTGGTTTGCAAATAAAATCTGTGGCTCACGTGAGAATCACAACAACTCTTATTATACAGTAGCCTTTACTAAAGATCTCTCATAAAGAAAGGTGTCTTTCCCTTACGATCGCTAAGAGTTGTGTAGGTACAACTTGAGAAACAAGGAGGATATTTGATACTAAAGATGCGGCAAAAATACTATTTGCTATTTCTGAATATTCTGAATATTGTCAATATTGAATATACCAACAATATATGAAGCATTTCGAGGATCTTTAAGTTTGCGGAAGAGCGCGGTGCTTGAAAAGTACAACACATATTTTTAACAACCCACAGTTCAAAGACAGGCTACAAAGCGTGGGTTTTATTTCCCAATGAAGATGTAATGAACGAGCATAACGGTAGTGTACTTGATGCTTCCAAACAGATCAAGATCGAGTATAAACGAGAAGGGGTCACCACGAAAAAATGGTACAGAGAGAAATGGTACGCGTTTTTTTATAGGCAATCTCTCTGTCTCTTTACGAGAATTTATGGCATACGATGCCACGCGACCATCGACCGCAAGAATTGCGCGAGTCGGAACCACGGAGGAGGCGTAATCGCGCACGCGGCGATTTATTACAAATTATTCCGTCGCTAAATACGGTACCTTGGACGCTAAGATGGAGAAATTGTCGGGGTGGTGGACGTTCAATCGCGCATAAGATGCGCACAAGCGGCCGAATGATCAGTACGATAATTGATCGTTTAATTTTCGAGGTATAAAGCTGCGGCGAACTTCTACCGTTTTCCTTTCTCAGGATTAAATCGCGATCATAATTCATTCTCACGTTTAATTATGTGTTTAAGAATAATAAGGTATACCCTTTTCCAGCATTTTGATTATACAATAGTTGAGAATGTTTATATTTTAGCTGTAACGTATATGATATTTAAACATTTAATTAAAAGGAATGTGCCGGTAACATTATTAAACATAGCAAAATCTATAATTTTATTGCATGCATAAAAATCATATAAAACAGTTTTCGAAAATACGCGCCGTAAAATGTCCATATAGATAACATGTATTTGATAAAATATTTAAGTCGTCCGAGTATATGTATATCTGCATCCGTGAAGATTGTGGCGTTTGTGTTGGAATTTCGAGATCTATAAACCATGCAGTAACATCGATCTGCACGATTAGCACGTTAAGCGATTATGTTCCGCTTAACAAAAACGATAATTTCGATTCAATGTCGTGAAATTATTTCATATTTGTATACTCGACGTCAGAGTAATCAAGACACATTTTATTTTGTATAGATTGTAATTTATGTGGACTTGCTTGTGTAGTTGTATACAGAATAAATCGTATGTGAAAGAAATTGATCTCCAATTCAAATCACATCCATTCTTAATATGGATCTCGCAAGTTCATATTAGTGAAATCTATAAATTAAACGCGATGTTAACAATTATTAAAATATGACCTCTTTGTTTTTGGCGAATATATTAATTCGTTTAGTTTAAAAATTTTAACAAATATGACTGTCATTTTTTATTTATGTAAAAATAATTTTAAAAACTTATTCACTAATTGTAAGAAGTATAAGGTATCCTAATCGTTCTGATGTGAATCAGGCACGCGTTTGCCATATGTAAAATTGCGGAAAAGAAATAATTGCGGGGTTGGCAGACTGCCAAGTGATAAATGAAACTTCGAGCTGCCTAAGGCTCTTTTCAGTTTCTTCGCGGGGGCCGAAGCAAGGCGCGGACCCGATGCAAATGTCCGATGTACCACGTCCCCTGCCAAATTTTGAATGAAAACACTGAGCTACGGCTTGCGATTATGCTGGGCGTGTTTTGATTTATTCACCGCCATTATAGTTTATTTCAACCAGCTGAGTCCGGATAAGCTGAAGCTCGCGAGATTGATCGACGGGAATGCATTCCAACGAAAATTCAACGGATGCATAATTCATTGTCGTGATTACTATCCTCGATGTTTTATAATTGCCAATTATATTAACCGTTTTTCGATATTTCTCCTTACTCCTTGTATTCTTCGCATTATTCTTACGCATCACGCGTTACTTACGATCTCTTAAGATCGTACTCATTACATTTTTCGTGAATAATAAAACTTTCACTTTTATATATAATATAAAATTAAGCAAAAAATATTTGTTTTCGTTTTTATTAGTTATAGAAACGATATTCTTTATACAATTTAATATTTAAACAATGTATGCCCACATTTTGTATATATGTGTGTGTGTAAAACAAATGTTCACATAAGTTTTATGAAAAATAAAATCTTAGATCTTTTGATGCATAGACGAATGCGATGTATTGCGTATATGAATTCTCGGTAGTAGTTTTAATTTCTCTCACAATTAGTTTAACATCCGGCTGTTTCGGTGTTGCCATTAATCCAATGTAAGTGAGAAAGCCGGTGCACGCAAATCACCTCGCTTTCTCAGTTCTGCTTGAAGTGCTTGAACGCGTTGTACGTGGCCATTATATAGACGTCTTCTTCTTTTTCCACCGTGCGCTTCTACCCACACAACTCGTAGCCCATTATTTGTTTAAGTTTGTGGGTGGGGAGAAGGAACGAAGAAAACGGAGAAACCGCGATCGTCTTGCATTCTGTACTGTACCGGATCGGAGTTGCACGCAGAACTGACGAGCAAATAAAAAATGAAAGCAAGACAAAGATCCGCACTGTTCAGTATTGCAATCTTATATGTATGTCTAAAAAAAGAGTAAAATAATTCAACGTTAAAGCTTTTAACAATTAAGAACGTATGCGAGTATGTATAATTGGTTTCTGAAATATTAAATGATAAAAGTGCTGACGGTTTGGAAAAAGTTAAAATATTGATGGTATATCTCTCTGCGGTTGTTCGAATAATATATTTTTTAATATGGCAAATGTTACATCACATACAAAGCGATATACAGGACATAAAGTAAAAGTAATAAATTTCAACAATAGATAGCTTGTCAGAGCTTCGCGCGGCGTGGTAAATTTTATTGGTGCCCTTGTATCCTATCTATCTTTGTCGGTATAACAGGTGCAGGTCACTATTGCAGCAGGAAGCGAGACGCGGTAAAAAAAAAACGGCACAAAAGCTATGTGGATAGCTGCGTGCCTTATTCAGCTGTTCTATGATGACAATTCACGAGTGTGTAGTTATATGTTTCGCGTCGCACACAAGTGGCGGATTACGCATGAATCGATATTGAATATTTTTAATAGCCAGAAAAAACATGCGACACGCGAAGCTGGTTTTCGCATAAATCCGAATATCGCTACAGCGCTACAAGTTCGGATTATTTTACAATCTGTACATCGATCTTCGCCAGCAACGTTGTATCTACTTCCTCAGTCGAAATTTTCCAGTTCTTTTATTAATGCCTCTACATTCGTTTCTGTCGGAAGTATTTTCATATTTTTCACATATTTATTTTTTGTGATCGCAAAATACATGAAAAGCTATGAAATGGTTAGTAACAAGACTATTCAGTTACATGTAAGCTACAGTAAAAATAATTCCGCATCAATTTCGTTTCATTGAAAATTTATAAAGAGGTTTGATATAATCTTCATTAAAGTTACGTTTGGAAATGTAACCAAGCGAGTTGTAGAATTAGACAAAATATAATTTTTCGCATCGTTTGCGTTCTGGAGCGAGCGAGCACTCGCAATCGTGTACTACATTACAAACGCCATATTGCCACGCTTGATCCCAGTGTGTGGCCCCCGCGGTCTCGATATGTGTTCCGAGAGCGATACACTTTAACATCAAGCTCACAACCGTTCTCAAGCACGGCGCTATACACGCGTACACGCGTGTGCGTCGATCAGTGGCGTAATGATCGTTTCTGCGGCCGCTCGTGGATAACATCGAAGGAGTGGCACGTGAATCAGACCTGAGGGATCTCAGGGCTAATAATATCAAGAGATTAATGGAGCCATTCGCGGAACGAACGTTTTTTTAGCTCGCTAATTCGCTAAGACAGCTCTCGAGCTGCTGTACGAAATTCTTTTCTCAAGCGCTGTTCGTTTCTTCTGCGCTTGAAAAATATAACCGACTCGGAAACGTGATTGCGTTACTACACGTAATGAAGAAGACGTAATTACGTTAACGAATTCTGTTAAATAAATCCTACCTTTTTCCATTTCTTTTACAAGTATAACTTCTTTTAATTTGTACACGGAAAGAACGGTTTTACTGAAGTAGGTGTCTAAAAATTTTGGTAGACACAGATCTGAAAATAATTTTGTTGAACAATCAAAATAATTATATAGGACGTTTTGACATTCTAGCAATCAGTTGATTGGTAGAATGTAAAAACTTTTTGTAGCATTATCATCGTGCTTAAGCGTTCTCTATCATTATTTTGATGGTACAATAAAATTATTTTTAGATCTGTATCTAGCTAAATTTTTAAATATTTTAAAATTATTCTTTTATGTAGTTAGTATCTATGTATACATTTTACTTGTAATTTACTATTAAAATAACTGCGAAAAGGATCTACATATTTCAATGTTCGTATATAATTTATTTATCTTCTTGTACCAGAATATACTTTCAAAAGGAAAGAAAAAGCAAATATGTTGAACATGCGAAATTCTTTTTAAGGTTTAGCCACGCACCCTTTTCACCATTCGGAGCAACGCGAAAGTTAACAGGAACAAAAGCGGTTCTGAAATTGGCCAGACCCTACAGCATCAGATCGGATTGTAACTTCTCCCTTTGCATACGCCATTGGCATTATACATAGGTGTACTCCGGAGCACTACAATATTGCATTTTACTCAGGAAGGGGGTGAGCGTTCGCGTTATACGTCACGCCGTGCTGTGTCTCGCGTTAATAGTAAAATGCGACTTTGTATTTGGCGGCGAGCTAAGCGAGGAAGATGAGCAAGGCGCGCAGCGGCTCGCTCGGGTCAATGCATCGTCATGCATCGATTTACACGATATTGCAGTTTCGTGTATAACATAAAGTTTGATGTAATTCATGGTATATCAATGGTAGCTGGCTGTGTGGCACGCTAATACGACGCCGATCTTCGGGAAAGACACGAAGCTACAGGAAGAAAGGATTATCCGCAACTTTAAGCTCGCGTACAGTTAAATCCTGATGATAATATCAAATAAGATATTTGAATCTTACGCAAGAACCTTATCAGAATGATGACATTAAATGAACGGTCCTGTATACCGGTGTGCGCGTGTATACTTACGTAAGTAACCGTGGCTTACGCGCCCAATATTAAGTATTCCACTCGCATTACCTCCCCCTGAACAGAAAGTTACATACTTCTTCGTCTTATGGCAGTGCTGTGCAAACTTAATTAGCGACTCCACCGGCGGCAGACGTCGTAAAGAAAGACGAGAAAACTCGCGGCTGCCGGCGCACGCAAAATATCTCCGCTCGGAAAATTACACGTCCGTTTTCCGAAAGCGACGAGCCGGGAATCTTTAAATCACGTAATCCGGGATAAGGATTTAGTGACTCTTTTAACGCGACCAGAAGTCACACGGCGATTATATAGTAGAGCCAGTAAAATTGGGTTGCGTTTCGATATCGTTAATGCGTGTAGCGCGAGCGACACTTTATCATCGGTCTTCGAAAATTCGCGTGGTATAAATGGATTAACTAAAATTCCGCGGCCGATCCATAACTCGTTTAGCTGGAATCGCCAAAGGTGCTCTTGCTCGAGCCGATTAATTTTAGCGCCATTTAGCCAGGCTAATATAGTAGAAGGCTTCGAATATGTCGCAATTCGTTGGCGGAAAATTTCAGATCAACTTTCACACAAATTATGCAAACTGTCAACTATTTTATTTACATGTTACCCTTTTTCTCGTTTACTGAATACTGCTTGGAATTCATAGGCAACATTAGTAAGCAATTCTTCTTTCCATAACATAAATTATCTTTGATCAAGATAATTTTTCTATTCTTCCAACAGTTTAACAGTTAAATTCGTGTATAAGCAAATAAATTTATGCCGTTTATAATTTCAATTTTAAAAGCGTTTTAAATGTTTAAATCTGTCTTTTTTAAATGCATCCTTTGATTCGTTCACCTTCCTTTATAAGTCATTAATTCTATTATAACTTTAAACAAAGAGAGGTTTGAAAAATGTTGTTTTAAATTTTTCATATTTATTCATTGCTCGCTATTTTGCCGTATCATCTTTATGTCGTGCGATAAAAGCATAAAGACGAAGATTAATACGGCACTGACTTTATGGCCGCTTGTCGTAAAGAACACACAAAGCACACACGCGCATACTGCACGTTGTTGCAACAGAAGATGTAAACGTGTTTCTCGTTGATACCCTTCTTGTAAGACAGTCCGCTGAGTCCGCATTATACAAAGTACCTACCACGTTTTGAGCAGTACATCGGATCGGATTTTATTATCAATTTGTGGGGTACATATTGATGTACTTTTATCACTGGGAATGGACGGAATGCGATAAGGATATGCTGCTTTTAACATTTTTGTGATATGGATAAGAATCGCTTCAAAATTCAAGGTACTCCATGAAATTATAACACGCGAGATGCAAGGCTCCCCCATAATGCCTCTTATAAAAGAAAATATTCACTTTAAGTTGATCAAGCAGTCTACGTATATAGACGCATATCGAAAGCAATAACGATTGTTCTATGCGCGGTTCACCCTCCCACATACCTTAACTATCTGACAAACCTCCATGTGGCGCTCTTAACTCGCGAAACCAAGCGGGAGTGCATATAGGTGCACCTGCGTTATGTATGCCGCCGTTGGAACACAAAGGGCTAACTTCCTCCGACGTAATCCCCGCGGAAGTTGTGCCGTAAACGCGCTGCGCAACCGGAACTGAATCGATGCGATGCTCGGCGACCTCGAAACCGCCGGCGTGCCTCCGCAGACAACGTGGAGACTCCACAAACGGTTGCAGATGCTACGAGCCAAGCTGCGGCTGCTATTCGACATGGATTGCTGGTCCCTTCGGGCCGTCTGGTCGGTAGGGCCGGTAGGCTCTCCGGGCTCTCTTCGTAGGTGCCGGCTGGCATTTTCTGTTAGTCGTCAGCGGACCGCGGAGCTAACCGGTCGACGGGGATCACCGCGAGTAGAAAATAAAATACAGGCGCTCTCCTTATCTGCCATCCGGTCGCGCACGCGTCACTCTCGATTCCGATCGGTCATGTTAAGACAGCTGATCGATTAATTAAGCTGCGAAATAGACAGAGAGAAAGAGGAAGTTTCTCTAATGGATGATGAGAATCGGTAACGAGTTTATCGGTATATATAAACACGTAGACGTCCGCGATCTGTCGAGCCGCATTCCGCGGCGGGAGGGTGCCGCTGACCCGGGGTGGGCCCCGACGGGAGATCGTGAGGCCCCGTGCATCGTAACACGGGATCGGGCCGTAAATAATAGCGGCCGGCACGCGATACGACACACGACTTTCGTGTAAGCGTAACGATCGAGACGTAGCAACGTATCGCGCGCACATTAATAATCTCGTGATATGAACGACGTGAAAGAAGAGAGGCAAGAGGAAGGAGTAAGAAGGTTCTGATATTTTTCAATTAGGCCCTCATCGCAACAGGATCTGCTTTCTGTTTAGTAGCGTTGGCTCCGTTGCGCCCTCAGAACGCGGTTTATCTCCATAATATCATAAGATGGCATATATTATTGATCGAAGCGTGGTTACGCATTAATTATACATTTGAAGATATTGGTGCAACGATAGAAGACTATCGACTACAAACAGAATCGACGATGATAAGCCACAACAGTGAGCTAAACTTTTGGCGACAATTTGCTGTAAGTTTGTGAATTACGAAAAAAAATTTAATTAAATCTCCTGACACGGTGGCGTATGATTGAAAAGACCAGACGCTGTCTTATAACATACTATGATCGATGAGAATAGAAGACTACGATCTGAATTTCTCAGGACGCATCGATTAAAGTTTGACATGCCGCCGTTATGAGATGAGAAATGACGTGTTGTACGCTCGCATGCTCGTGTAACGCAATACGATAATGTAATAAGCCTTTGATATATCCAGAATGAACGATGATAAACGATAATGACTTTATAAATTATTTCATGACAGTCTACCGAAAATCGGAGCACAATTTGTGTTTGGACCAAAGTCATTTTATGTCATTGTGCGAGAAACTGTTGCAATTTAAACAACTTTGATAACATTAATCGTTGTGACAGTTTTGACAATCGTATAATAATTTATTTATTTAACAAAACACGATCACTCGAAAATTTTTTCGCGACTTGTAGACGTTGTAGAACGTCTATTTTTGCACATTGTGCATTTTTCGTCGAAAGTACGATGCACGTTGCAACGCGAGAGTGAAGATCGATCGAAGAAGCGACGTGTGTGTACGTCTTTAACGTTTTCCGCGATAACGCGAATCGCGACCCAGTCCGGGTGCGCTGACAAGGCGCGTATAAAATCGACGATAGCGAACTGGACAGCCGCCAGTCTTGCGAGAGCCGCGCGCGAGAGCGGACGTCGCTCGTTTCACGCCGATGCGGTGCCACGTGAGGGAAAAGCCAGGAAGGGAAACTCCGTTCGCGCGCAGCTCCGAAGTAACAACATTTTCTTCCCGTTTCTTCCCTCCCGTTGTGGACTCACGTTATCGCGTCGAGCGACAGGAATGGTGTGGATTACGCCGGAAGTGCGACAGAATTAACCAAGCGGGATCGGCTCTCGGAGTACATGGGATGTGTCTGACGATCGCGGCATTCCATCGGATTTAATTCTATCGACACGGGAAATCGATGTGCACTGATTTTCTCGTGAATCTTCGACGCAGAACGAAACGAAAAAAGAAAAAAAAAATTGAAAAATCAAACAAACCAACTAAAATTATATAAATTAAAAATTTGAACGAGTGTGAATCTATTTGCTACTTCTATTTGTTATTTGACGGACAATATTATTATAATAAAATAATCAAACTTTATCTATAAAACAACGATAAATTCAGGACTTTATTAATGAAAAAAGTTACCGTGGAAAATAATTAAACAGTTACATTGCAACTGTACCCGAGTGAAATGCAACAAACATTTTAATTAAACAAAAACAAAAATCGTATAACGAAGCAATAACAGAATTGAATGTTTTCAATCAAACGAACTGTATGATCTATGTATTTATTGCATTGCTAATTGCTTTTACTAGAATAGTTAATCAAAACCATACTCGCGGTATCGCTACTCGAATTGTCGTTTTTCTACGGAATCTATTACAAGAATTTTCAAGCAAAGCATCAAGAGCACGGAAGGAAGGCAGAGAGAAGAATTCTCGAAGGGCGGAAGATTATTCGAGACGTACCTATTGTAGTATCTCACGCGAGGTATTCCGTGGTGGATATTCTTAAAACATTCACGCCGACTGACCCTGAAGATACTTCCGCGCGAAGGTGTGAACACATCTATTATGAAATTTCCGATGAGGTTGAGCATTTAGAATTACCGCGTAGATAAAGCTACCATTACGCCTAAGACGAAACCAATTCTTTACAAAAGCGCTCCGGAAAGATCTTCGCAATCTCACTCACTCGCGCACTTACTCCACTGAAAGTTTCCCGTCCCGCGGCAACTCCCGTGAAAATGCGAAGACTAGAATCGCGGAAATCCTGTTCGTGAACAACTTGAAAGTACCTCGTAAAATAAAAATTCATTTCACCGTGAAAATATAAATCGCATCGTACGAAAATATTCTCTTCGGAGCTTACTGAAGGGGAAAAAAACTCCGTAAATTGTGGACGAACTATCTTCAGAATCTCTGCAATAACGTTATCCAAGAACATTACTCGCATCGAGTATTAAAAGAAGCATCGAGAGAATTCAGAAGCGCGTCAAATTATCAGCGAAGTCTTTAGGACTTTCAAGATATAACTATTTGATTTTCCGATTTCCGATAAAAGTGTGACAGATTTAAAGAAATCTGCGATCGTAAGCTTCCCGGACTGGAAGAAGTCTCATATCATAGATCGCGCGATGCATCGGACACGAAGGAGTTTCGAGAAGACAAGTGAGAAGTCCTGGGAATCTTAGGCAACGGAGAAGAAGACGGAAGCCGAAGGAGAATCACACGAAAGCGAAGGAGGAAGAGAGGAGGGAATTGCGAATAACAGGCAGAGGCGAGGAAACGCTTCAGGAATGCCGTGGATAAAGTGTTTGGGTGGTGGAGGTGGGAAGGCCAGGAGGGGCAAGCCACTCAGCGTCAGTCAACCGATCCACCTGCTTGTCAAGGTAAGATTCATCTCGAAAAGTTTTCCGCAACACTTTTTCGTGGTAAATCTCGTGACGAATTGTGCGAACATTCGATGTATTTGAATTGTTCCCTCCGAGAGATCTTTCAGAGCACAGTTCTTTGTACGCTGAGTCTTTATGGAACAATTTCTTTAAGCTTCAGGAAGAAAGCGTGAACGTGTAGATCCGCAAAATAAAAAAAAGCGCATTATGTTCAAATAAGATACGATTCTGGTTATGTTTCTTATTAAAGTAATTTCTTTTGAAGAATAACAAGTTATGAAAGTTAATTCATTTAACTTTCATGGACATTTTGACATAACAAAGTAAATTAAAAATTAAACGAGGAGATAATCTCGTCCATACAATATTTAACAAGTGGTATCTATATATTAGGCATAACATATATTGAAAATTTTTATAGTATAAATATAAATTTATATTTATAAAGTTTCCAACATGCGTTGTTTAAAAATCCAATAAAGGATGTAATGGAATTTATAAGGAAGCTGGGAACGAGAACACTGTGATATTGCTTCATTCAACCTATGGTGGCACATGGCCCGTCTGTTTTATGGCTATCAAATTTTCCAATGAGCAACTTGAATCAAACGGAAAAGTGCCTTGATGCCTGGTAATATTTTATTGATACTTTAGATTGTGATATATAGACGGAACTATGGCCGAGTTCCTCTTACGTATGTAGAAAATTTAGTTCGCTCGATTCACTCATAAAACGATACTTGGTATCCAACAATCGTTCTCGAGTAATTACAACTAATTACAACTAATTGTAAGAAAGAGAGAGAATAACCTTGCAATTATCCAGATGATTTATGATCAGAATAGGAATTTTTGTTATTTAGTTTGAAATTCATGGTTGACAATAGTTCTCGCAAATACAAATCGCTAATAGATTTAAATTCAATTTTGACAGAGATAAACGCATCATTATTAACTCTGGAATAGCACACTGTTTTTCGGCACCTTCTAATGGCAACCATGGGTCGTTTTCGCTCGCGATATATTAAACAATCTAAAACTTTACAAAAAATTCTGAAAAAATTCATAGATGTTCTTTGAGGTCTTAACTATAAATTAAAACAATAAAAACATTATAATCTTAATTTTGAAATTGTTAATTTAATCTTTGAAAGAAGCAATTAAGGCAACGCACCGTAAATTCCGAGGACAAAAACGACCCATGTGTGCCATTCCAGGGTAAAATAAATTTTTTTAAACTATAACCTTATAATAGAATTTTATTTGACGTTTTATTTATCTCAGTTTATATGCTGTTTCTGACATACATTATCACTACACAGAAAAAAAAGAAGTGTCAAATCAACACTCGATATGCTTGTATATACGCAAAAATATATAATCTTGAAATAAGATTATATTGCGTTAAACGAAGAAAATTAGTGTTAAACGAAGAATTATATAGTTGAACCAACGCAATATAATCTTATTTCAAGATTATATATTCTTGCGTATATACAAGCATATCGAGTGTTGATTTGACACTTCTTTTTTTTCTGTGTATCCTTCCGAGAAGCAACATCCTAAATCAACTAGCTCGAAATCCAATAATGCTGCGATAAGTTGCACAATATGTGTTCTCTGCCTCTAATTGTCATTTTATCACCGTCCATTTTCTTCCTCATTATCGTCTACTTGTCCCCATGGAATATCGAGAACCCGATAAAGTTCACAAAAGAAAAAATCAAACAAAGACATTTGTGGATCATATCACACACTGTTAATAAGTAGGGCAACTTACAAGAAAGAAAAAAACTGTGTCTTCTACGTTAGTGCGACGGAATGTAGGAGGGTTACCGCTTAAGGCGATGGTTATTAGGCAGTTTCGTTCGTCCCGGGATGCCGTAAGATCGGGAGATACGAAATCTTGAAATGATGGAGGGACGCCGCGGTGGTCAACATTTCTCCTCTTCGCCGGCTAGCTGATTTATTAATTCTCCAGGACGGCCTTTTTCCTCGGTTCCGGGCCCCGACGGACGCCCCGCGGGTACCACCATCGATTCAACGATATCTCGGGCACGACCCGACAATTAAGCCGGTAATAACAGACGCAGTGTTAGCCACTTGTTAAAATTACAACAAGCTTCGAGTCGTGATATTCATTACACGCTGAAACAACTGTTGCACGATATCATTGTGATATTGTTTTGCAATCGCTACAAAAGCGCGTGATATTTCCGGGCACGTTTACAAATTCTGAGAAAACACAGCCATTACAAATTATTCGTATACAAATCATGAATATTCATTACTCGGATTTAATACGTCCCACATAACGAGATGTCAGACATTTAATTTAAATTGGCGTCTTTCTGTAAAATATTTTCATGATATATAAAACTTTCTCATTTCAAAAGACACACAAATTATGAAATTTATCACCAATAACAATAATATATTACGATTATGACGGGATAAATCGTGAAAATTAATTGCTAATCCCGAAGGAATCTGATTCCAGTAATTACTTGGAAATCAATTATACGTATGTACATATTTTTACAGAATATTATGGAATATTATCTCATGGGAAAAAAAGTCGAAACAACATATTTCTGAACGATGGAGTAAAATTACAATTTAGAAGGCAAAAAATTCTATGTAGGTGGCACGAGACTAGCATTTGTGCGAAGAGCTCATATTTCAAGTCTCTGGTCGCCACATACCATGTGCATCGGACAAGCTGTCCTAACAGATGTGCACACGTATACATGAAAATACAACATCAGCGATAAATTGCCGCTCTGAAATAAATGTTAATCGGCGACTGCGCTAATTGTACATTTCGATTGAGTCGAATTTCTTTGCGGACAAGCCACAAAGAACGCGAGGTAACGATGGGAGACGAGTTAATTCGCGAGCGACTCATTACGTGATCAATTCACGTCATTCGCCGCTGTATTTGCATATCGTTCGCAGCGGCGCCGTTAACAATGAAACGCGCGCGCGTTTCACAAGTCGCAAAAATAAACGTACCGGTAATTGAGTGCCGGAATCGCTCATTGCAAAACGGTGGAAGTTCCATCGGTTCGTTTTAATCAATTACGAATTTGCTGGAATTAATAGGAAAGGTAAAATTCAATTTCATCAAATGTAGGTACACGCAGAATTTTCCATTCGACTCGACATCTCGACTTCAATAACGCTAATCGCGAACGGAAATACGAGAGTAAATCGGCGGTTAGTAGAGAAAAAATAAACGACGAACGTTAAGAGGCCGGCAATCAAATAACACTGAGCTGACTAAGCCACCCGCGGAGGCACGCTGTGGCATTTTCATTAAAGCGGCACTTTAAACGCGATACGATATTCCATGGAACGATTACAAGCAAAGCGCCATTCCTATAACCTACGTAAAACGATATAAGCACGTGAACGCAAATTAACGATATATGTTAGTGTTAGTGATACGCGCGAATAGGTATATATACGGTGGACATGACAAGCAATAAAATCTCAAACTTATAATATTTTTGATAGGCAGAAGTAGGTACTGCCTATTAAAAATGCCCCTCCCCCTATAGCTTTATAATATAGTAAATTAATAAATAGAATTATTATACATATTTCCGAAAATATAGAGTTATAAATCTTGTTTGTTATATAACTCAAAATATTATTTTTACAACACCTCCACGGAAAGTCCGACTTTCCATGCCCGTAGAGCGAGGCGAAAGCAAATTTCACGCCAGGGCTTACTTTCATCCCTAGGGAAGAAAATGATACTTAAAAGTAAGGCCTGGCGTGAAATTTGCCACTTTCGCCCCGCTCTACAGGCATCGAATGTCGAACATTTCCGTAAAAGTGTTGTGAAAAATATCGTGTGCACCACGGGTCGAAAGCTTTTTTTCAGACTCGTGTGATTGCCGCCCTCACCTTCGGCTCGGGCGGCAAACTTCACACTCGTCTAAAAAACGTAGCTTTCTCCCCTAGGTGCACAATATACTATTCTTGTACTTACAATTAGCTGATATTAGACTCTCACATTTAAATTGTAAAGAAATAATTGTAAGAAATATGAAGTTTTTACAATAGTGTAAAAGCTTCGGGATGTACTTAATTCTTGATTCATACAGACACCCTGTAGAAGAAGCGAGAGCATCATTGGACTAGTCTATGAACGAAGATCGTATAGCTATAGGAGATATGTACGACGAGAAAATGTTTTTCCCGATGCATGCATCCGCCGGTGCTTCAAGTCCGGTCCGACCACCGCAGCTTTCCAGCGGCAGCGCGTCGGCGTTTCTGAACGCCGCGCGCCGGCTCGTGTACGAGAGCCGCTCTCTGTTATTATAACCGTACTATTATCGGTACCGACGCACGGCGGTACACCTGCGTACACGCGTGTATGCACGCGCGTACGAAATATACGCCCACCGTCGTGGTGCGCGCTCCTTCGCGATGTAAAGACCGGCAATTAAATTAGGGGGCCTTCGGGGCACGGCCGATTTTTCCCTCGCCCGTGCCCACGCAGCGATTCGTTCCTTCACGGAAAGGTGACGTTTCCCTACGCATGTAGGAAGACATTAGCGTCTTGGAATTTCAATCGATTTTTAAAACGCTGTGCAATCCTAGTCGACAATGCGGTTATAAAATTGAAATAGCTTCGAATATTCACTTTAATATATATACAACTTAAAATATATACAACTTAATTTAGAAAAATATCATAAAGAGATGAGGAATAAAGAGAGTGAACAGATTAAAATGAAGAAACTATGATAATTGAAACTCGAAGGCAACTATGGAAGTGAATGTCCCCTCTATTTTTTATCACTCAAAATATTATCACATAATGTTTTAAGTAATAATCTGTATGTTAGTCTTGTAACATCATCCGTGTTTTTTAAACGTTAGTAAGCAAGCGATGCAATAACTTTCGAAAGGTTAGATTTCTTCGCACGTTGCCGGTCTCTACCTACGCGCGTGAACTCACTTCGCTTGCGGTACGTTTACTCCGGGCTTTGCTCAATACCTTACGTTGTTTGCTCTTCGCACACGTATTTTTCTTACACCTCGTGGACGCTGTCATAATATTACCTTACTACCTAGCTTTTCTATACCTATTTCGATACCCAAAATACAGGCATAGGTGTAGCAACAGGAGATTTTGTCGGGGATGTATGTAAGCTATACATTTTAAAGTGAACGGGTTCGTATGAAAATCTAACAAGTGTATAATGCGTAATGGATAGCTATGTGCATTTACCAGGTCAATGACCCGGGGACCATGATAATTACGTGAATTTCCTAATCCTTCGACTCGAATCGCAAGCCTGCGGGTCTGCAAAATCGTGAGCGTGCCTGCTGACCTTTCGACGAAGATTATCGTGTCTGCCGGAGTTTTCAAGAATCGACTGATCGTAATATGCGGTTATGAGAGTTTTCGATAGATCCAGTACTGTGCAGAATATAGAAATCAACCGCGCGAAATATGTGTCTATTTGTCGATCTCGATATAAATCACACATGTGTAGTTTAAGCTGCGGAAATTATATCAAATTTTAAAGATTTGTTATCACTTCTGGTTATGGTTTAATCTATCTTTCATACCTATATGTATATATATATTATCAGCTTTTTTGAAAATTTTAACTAAAAGTTACGTCTCGCGTCAACATCTTCTTGGCGATGCTCGCAACTTTTTCAACCCTTTTTTTCAGTGATTGCTAACCATGACTAAATTCAGGGTGAATCGTCTTAACGAGATTAGAATGAGTCAGTCAATTATGCAGTTTTACCCTTGTCTTATTTTTGGCACCAAGGACGTCTACGGCGATTTAGATCGCAGGGCAGACAACGACTCCCTCATTTCCGAATATAAATGTTAAAAATAACGACAGTTTTTGTTTTCTTGTCTGCTTTCGTGACGATGTTGTCGTCTCGAACCTATCCGCCAATCTTGTCGCGCATATTTTTATAACATCTAAAATTACGGACCATATAGATAACTCAACATATGACGATAATGTCGCATTTTCTTAAATTATTATTATTTACTTTAATAATAAATATCTAAAATGTCTGCAAATGTAATATTATATTTATTTATTACGGTTTACTACATTAATTTATTATATTACGAAATAATGTTTTTTAAATAAAATAATATTATACAGATATCTTAACAATTTTAACTTTGCAAAGCCATTAAGCCTTTCCATGATATATATTCCATTTAAAGTACATATGAAAATAATAATATAGTTGCATTGTGTAATATGTTTTGATGACTAAATAAATAAAAAATGCTTTAATATCCTAATAATAATAGTGAATGATATTAATAGAAACAAAAGATCCTAACTTCATAAAACGATTCCATTGCCTTCGCCTGAGATTAAAGTTGTATTATAAGTGAGTGACTCTCGTTTCCCGTCTGCAATTAAATTGAATTGCAAGCTACAAGCTTCCGAGTAGAGACGCCGAGGTGATTGCATTAATAAATTTCTTGCCTCCTCAAATGCTTGACGCTCAAAGGGATGCGCTTTTAATTTAAAATGTCAAACTGATGTGTTTGTATAATTTCAGTAATAAAGCAATAACGTCAGCAATAGCGAATTTGCATTTGCGCGACAATCAAAATGCAAATTGAAATATTCGCGTTATATAGCCATATAAATAGTTCGCAATGTCAAATAGCATCGGTCTTACCGCGGTCCCAAACGGCGTTACCATAAATATGTTCACATTTACTTAAACTCTTTGCCAACAAAATTAGAAATTTATCGTGAGAGGAAAATGCATCTTTATAATACGCTTCAATGAACGAGATGTATTTGTATCGCTGCATTATTTTTTCGAATTTATTAGAATTTCTGTTGTATTTTTCTACTTCGTTAAATAAAGATGAGCTAATAGGTGTAAGACTCTATTATGTGTAAAACTCTCTTCTACAATTCATTTCGACAAAGTATGAAATGACAGATTTTTTCTCAGATTTTTGTAAAAAATAATCAAGTGCTCATCTCATTATACGGAGAGAGTCGCTTTTCTACTTCTTACGTCGCAAATTAAGCGCGAGCGATATCCGGCGGAAAGAGCATGACGGTGTTAAAGAGACTCTTAACTAGCATTAAGTCGCGGGGAATGCATAAAAAGGTGGAAAAAACGAACGACAAATACAAGGAGATTAAATCGCGCAGTATCACGACGCGACGTCTGCACCATTGGCGACGACGATGGTCGACCTCTCGAGATTCCTTAATTACACTTGCACGACGATTCGCAATTAAAAGTTCTACAATTAGGACACACGACGTAGTCTCGCGCAGAATTGCCCGCGAAGGGTCAACTTTCCTAGTGAAACAATATTAGATTTCTTGGTATAAAGAGTATTCCTAAAGTCTTGGTCTCTCAACCCCTTTTTGAATTAATTTTCATTGTTCGCCATTAATCACGAATAATGTCGAATAAAACTTTAGCGAATGTTTCAGTCGGAGAAATAAATGTTCCAGCCGCGGAAATTTTATGCGTTAAAAATTTTATTCTATGTCTATATACGGAATATAATTACACATAATGTATTATAGCTGTTTAATATTAAATACGATTATTCTTTAGTTAATATTTTGCAAAATTATGTTATTATTACTGTCTGGCATATTTTGATTGCCCATTGTCACTGTGACAATCAGTTAATAAAATTTGCGATATTTACTTTATATTCTTATACGTTATTGTTCCATAGGCGACTACGAAGTTGCATGCCGTATTGTTCTCTGAGTTTAATTGATGTTTGTGGGCAGGAAGTGTTCCGTGCCAATGTCAAATATTATAATAATGCACAATACACCGTGAGAACGAAACAATGGGTTTTATTGTAATCGCACGGTTTAATTGTAATCGCCTATGGATGGTTTTTATGCGATCAATGAACTAAACCGTTCATTGATTACATAAAAAGTGCGATTACTAATCATACCGTCTAAAAATAATCATATCTTAAAATAATTATATCTTCTAACGATAAAGGCTAGCAGGACTGGTAGCCTTACATAATTTTTAACTCCTAAATAACTACACGCTGTCAACATTGATTCGCCAATTGCAGCAAGTGAACTTTTAGTATTCACGTGCAATAAGTCAAGGTTTCATTAAAACGCCTATTTACGTAGGATCCAGCGGAGATAGGTATTTTCATCGAACAGCCTATAATCATCCCGTATAATACAGTATAATTAACGTTAGACATGCAAAATGATTTCTACCATATTAATTACACGCTCCTAACGACGCGAAATGACAAATGCCAATGATGTCGCCATTCCTCATCGATCTCCTCATCGATTTTTCCGATTGTGTCTCGTGTAAGAGAGACGTCAGTCTGGTGTATAGATGTTGGAGTCTGGACGTTGAGCGATTGCAATAAGGAAGGCATGACCGAGGAGCAGGACCTCCGCGAACGGCGTCCAATCGTTGGCTTATTGTTTTGAATAATTGATGTGCCACTTCGCCGAGCCGCCGCGGCCGTCGTCGGCTTCGAAAAGAATCGAAAGCTCCGTGTGTGGCATACACTTGTTAGTACGTCATATAAAGCTTAGAATGCTTTCACATCGATATTGCTTTTAGTATAATAGCCTTACGATCTCTGTTCTGATCTGATTATTTTATCAATCTTTGAATAACTCTCTCTTTCATAATAATTTATAATTGAAGAATACTTCTTTTAATCGACTTTAACTGGCAATCGTCATGACAATACGACCATTGATTTGGCTCGATTATCGTCAAGATATTTCCGACCATAGATTTTGGTCCGTTGATGTAATATAAATAATTTTGTAATATAAATAATTTATAATGTTTTAAAAAGTGCTTACGCAATTATATCTGCGTCTATATTTTTCTCGTGATCAATCTCGTTAAATATTTACTTTAGCAAGCATCTCGATATTAATAGCTAATGTGTTATCCTATGCAAATATAATACATACAATTCGCGATTGCGAAACGGTGGCGGCGAATATCGGCACCTCTTTACGTGAGCGCGTGATAGCCCATCAGGCGAACATCTCATATCAGCGGAAAAGCAAATCTGAGAGCGTCAGCCGTGCGCGCTGTCGCGCATACGTGTAATATGATAATCTGCCGGACAATACCGAGAAATGTCAGGGAGTAAAGCGCGGCGTTTCCCTGTGCTATTCCTCGCGAATGCAAAGCGTTTACGATCGGCTCAAGTCGATGTATGTGGGAAAAATCTCTCGCAGGCCTCGCAGCGACGACGACGCGCTCTGAGTTTATGATCGGTTAGCTGCGTCTAACAAAAATAGTTTACGACTGTTCGCGTTGTCGATCTTCTCTCGTTCTCATCTTATCCGCGTTCCCGGTCTCCTCACGGGGCCTTTCAGGCCGACTGAAATATTTTAACGCGCGCGAGCGGTTATGTTTATTGTGCTCGTTATCATCCCGAGTTAGAGAGAGGTCCACCCGCCAAGAGGGTGTAATCTTCGCGGGATTACGTGCAAGTGACGGCGCGAACGACGGAATTTAATTACGGGCGTTAAGGCGTTTTTTTTTATCGTTAATTTCGATTGGTCGACGGATAACAATAGTCGCACCAATACCGCCGATATCGAATGAGATCATAAAAGCCAATCTATGAATATTAAATAATTTTTTTTTTTCAGTGTAATACTTGTAGCGCAGTTGTCAAACCACATTTTTTTCCACCGAACGATGTGGATAAGCCGCAGTTTATCGCGGATATTGCAACGACACGATATTTTGTTCAAATAAAGAGATTATTTATAATACCATGTACCTACGGCATTTCTAAGTACTTTATTACCATTCCGTTGATAGAGTTATCTAATTGTAACTCATAAATACCTATATGTGGATAATGAATAGAAAGAATCGAGGATTCAGGGAGCAAATTTGATTTTACAGAACCTATATGTATTTTGAATTATAATAAACGTAACGTGTGTGTGTGTTATTTAGATTTTATAAACGACTAAATAAATTATAGTGTTAAACTCAAAGAAAGTAGCACAATTATTTCCCTTTCGCTGCAAAAATTCTTCGAGATTGCTTATTAGATAAGTTAACAACGTAGATAAAAATAAAATCGTACACGTCCGTGTACTTATCCGAAGTGCAAACAACGGCGCAATCCCGCTCGACTCCGTATAATCGCATTTACTCTTGTTGGTGCAGCTTCGGAAAACACAGAATTGCGTCGTACACCGCGTAAACAGATATAGCATAAGCGAATGAAATCGTAACGAAGCGGCCGGACCCGCAGGTCGAGCACAGAACGGCGCGCGTTCGCGACCTCGGCTCGCGAAACCCATAATTATATTTTCTCCAGGCGGGTCGTGTCGGAATATTTCCCGAGCGTACTCCATTTCCGCATCCACGTCGACGGGATCGTTGCGAACCCTAGTAATCAGCTCGGCGAACCCACCTCGTTGCGACGGTCGCCGAGGTAAGCACGGGTCGCCGGATGATTTCAGAAGAGGACGGCCGCGGCGGCAATAATGAGGACGAGCCGAGAAAGGGACTTGAAATTCATCGTACAGAGCCGTGTCTGTGGCTGTGCACCATGCGGCCGCGGCTGCTGGATGAAATAACAGAAGTAATGAATGGATGTGCGTGCTGTTCCTTCGCGTACAATTAACGGCACATCCGAGGTGGGGAATGCGAGGCTAAGGGCCTCCGCATCGGTGAGCAAACCCCGGTAGTAAGTCCTTTCCCTCGAACGCCCACGCACTTACCGAGAAAAGACAAGTGTCGCAAGCCGACGGTGATTTCGAAAGACAAGACTGCTGCATTTAACTTCAACGATTATATTATAGATAAAACAAAGTCTCGGATGGAGAGAAAATTAGGACACTCTTACTTTTTTTTACATACGAATCTAATATAAAAAGCTAACGAACGAATTTAATAAAAATTAAAATAAGAAAATCGCATAATGTTTCTCATAATTATTTAATTTCTCGTAATTCAGAATATTATGCGGTTATTGTAAATAGTAAAATTGTGAGAAAACTATAATTCTTACAGGAGATAATGGCATTTTTTTGTTGCCATCTCATATATCTTACAGAGAACAAAGTTGCAAAAAGATACCGAGTAAGGCGAAGAACACCCTCTGCAATGTAAGAGGGTAAAAGGTGAAGAGAAGATCAGTTAAGGATAATATAGTAAAGGCGTAAAGCTAAATCGATCAGATAGGACTTTGCATGGCTTCTCGGTGGCACCCGTGTGCGTTCGTACAATGTCTTTTCTTGAATTGTAAACGAAACACACACACACACACACATACTTGTAATTTTTTTGCTTTCTTCTTTCGATTTATATTCTCGCGATTTATGCGCCGCGCAAAAAAGTCTCTAAATATTCGTTATTTTAATTATAAATGTGAACCGACGATTATTTTAAATTCCTAAGCAAGTATTTCCGAAAAGATTTGTTTTCAGTTTAAGAGATCCCAAGCTTTCACGCGCATAAAAATCTATAGAGGGATTAACATTTCTGAAAGGCGGCATCAATAATTAACCTAGCACTCTCAACGATGAATAATCAACTGTTAAATAACAGATAAACCCTTCAACGCTAAAAGTGTAGATCGCATATAATCGTTTCCAGAATTATGGAGGAGCTCTTAGCCGAACAATTTATCGTTCGGTTACGATGCCGACTGGGCGTTTCACTTCATCAACGATATCGAGAACGGGCCTAAGGATAATGGGCCACTAAACACTGGGCCACTATCCGGACGGAGTACTTACGCTGATATCAAGATGCGCGCAATTTAAAGCTGCTGTAAATCGTTGGAAAATCCCTTCGACCAAATTGCTTCCTATCCGGAGTTCTATGTTAAACCGTGAAAAATAAGTGTTCTCTCTTTGTTCTACTATAGAAAAATTATTATAAAACAATATTTTTTTGCATAAAACGTCTTGATTATTATTTAGACTAACGACGGCATATAAATTAAACGTTGTTCAATAATTAAATATTGCATTTGCAACTTGTATACATATAGAGATAATTCTATGATGTCAGAAAGAAATTTTCATATTTAAAAATTATGCTAATTGTCTAAAGAAGACCTTATATATTGGAAGAGCATTGCAAACGGAATTTGATCGTCTGGATAAATGTGTAGGCATGCTTGCGCTTCCTGTTTGGACCATTAGCTTCGACAAGGGCCGCGCAATCGAGCCGAAGGATCAAAGTGTACGTAATGGTCGCGTGCTGACTTATACGGTGAGGACGACCGCTTGGATTCCCACGAAAAGCACGATTACGGCGCGCGATCCCTTTTGCTACTCGAGAGAACAAAGGTGAAGATCAGAATTTATGGCTGGAATTAATTTACGGGACGGAATTTCCGAATGAATCTCCAATTGAGAAGACCGAATGTCCGGAGATTCAGTCTTCTCAACTGAAAAGGATATTTCTTTTCTAATCATTTATCTTGTTATTAATAATTTTCTATGAAGATTAGTAAACATGACTCTATTACTTTTCTAAAAAAATAAAAAAATTTACAATTTTTATATCGAAATTTCAAAAGTAATGCAATGCACAAAAGATGCAAGATTAATATATTCTCACATAATACTATATTATACACAAAAACAAAAACTATCGAGTTTAGATACTCCGTGTTATAAGATTTCTTTATACATATAACAGGATTATAAGCAAGATTATAAGGAAAAGATTTTGATTTTACTTGAAACTCGAAGAACACAGCAAAATACTCGTTCGCGATGCGAGAAACTAGCCGTTGCGTTATTACGGCAATTATATTTTCTACAGCAAAAAAGAGAACCTATCAGGACGAGGAAATCAACGACTTCCGAGATTACAGATATCAATAAGGCATATCAACATTGCTGTTCATTACATCGCTAGTTATGAAATCGCAGCCTGCGATTCGCAGGTGTAACGTGCCACAAAAGCCCATCGCTTCTGCAACTACCAATACCGCATTCCCGGTAATAACCGCCATTCACGTGACGCATACCATCCAGCGATATCCCCGCGCAATTTGTTGAAACTATGTTTTCTCTAATTCAGAACGTTACGTCATTATGGTCATTATCTCCGGTTATCTTGACCGCACTATTCCCCCACGTTCGCCACGTCGATCACAGGTCTCGATTTATACAGAGACGCGAGCCGTAGCGGATTTCACCTCTACTTAAATCCGGTTAACTGGACTATCGTACGTGATTTTCCTGAAGACACGCGCGTTCCTCGATGTTGCGCGAAAAAAATCGAACGCGATGCAAGTAAATGTCAATTTATAATCCTATTTCACGGACATACTATTTGATTATCAATTAAATGAAGTAAGTATTAACGGACAATTTTCCATAGCAATTGACGTGTTTGGGAGAATATTTATTACTGCATAATAACTGAAATTATTAATCCTATATTTGTTCTTTTCTCAGTTATATATATTCGTTGTTTTCTCAGTTAGGTATGCTTCCTGAAGCGTACTTATGCGATAACAGTTTCTGCATAAAATACTCAGTAATTTTCGTACATGCATACATGCATTTGTGTACGTATTATGTACATAACTGATTTAATTTCCACGAAATTAAATTTCCATTACCTTATTAAAAGACATGTCATTCATCAATATGATGCGCAACGTTGAAGTTGTTACGTCGAAACTTCCAGCAGCTGAATTCTGTAACTCGTTATGTAGTATCGTTATCGTTATGTTGTTGTTGCGCAGGTATACTATGTGGTAAATGGTAAAAAAGCTGCGCAACGACAATAATTATAACAATAAAGATACTGCATAACGAGTTACAGAATTGCGCTACAGGCCTCCTTTTTTTCTTTCAGATTTACACATTTATTGTAACATAATATGACACTCATATAACATAACACTCACAAAAAGACGGTTAAGTATGATCTCGCGTATTTAATTACACGCGACACACATTTCTCTATTTTACATTACGATGGAATTCTATCAAAGCGCGATCGCGATACCCGAATAATTAAAAAATTACATTGCCATTGTAATAGCGCGCGATAAAGTACAATTATTATAATAAAATTAATGACAAATTAAAGCTCGATTACTCAAAAACATGCAATATCAAAATTCAGCATTGCATCATGCGTGATATATTTTGAGGCATTTAATATATTCTGCAATTCATGTTTATTTCACGCTTTCAATCCGAAAGCGTGAAATAAAAAATTATATTTAAATCAAAGTTTGATATATATTAAAATTTATATAAGCATCTTTAAGAAAATTAATTGTCCGTACGTGTATCAATGTCGCGATAAAAATACTTTAAATTTCCTATCCTCTATCGGTTCAATTCTTAGGTAACACGAATAAGTCGTCGGAATATTTGCTTTGATCAAAATAGCCAATACATTTACAACTGTTAATCACGGGAGTTAATTAATTATGTATGCTGATAGTCGAGCTAATTGCGCGCAGAAAGTAATCGCGTTTTGTTTCTCCTCGTACTTGACGTGATCGCGTTTCGATGGGTAATGCGGCAACACGCAGAGTGGCACGCGCCGCTACCTGTCGAATCGAATCTCGCGGTGCGAATGACAACACGACGCGACGTCTTGCGTACGTAGCGCTCTGCAGTCAAAATAAACACTAAAGTCACATATCAGCAAGACGGTTATCTTTTTGAAAAAATATAACATAAAATTGCGTTGAATATTCTATTCTTTACAAGTTTATAAATTTCGAAAAACAAACTGTTATATTCTACATGCGCTTTGTTTTGCGAACTTATAAGTATCCTCTAACTCTAAGATAATGATTAATTCTATTTTATTGAAGCGTTCTACAATAAAAATATTGTTATTTGAATTTTAATAAACGAGAGAACTTGTTTCAATTTGATTATATAAATGTATACCTATTACAATATTAATAGCTAATTTTAATGTTATATGCAAATTATTTAAAAGTTTCTTTAAATGATTATTTAAATGTTCGATTAATTATTTTGTTCAGAACAGAAATAGATATATATGTAGAAATATAAAAAATTAATTTTTTTATTATTTACAAGAGTAGGTATTTTATATTCTTAATTTAAATTTTATAAAATTTTAGTCTTGAATTAAAAATCAAGCATTTTACATGATTAATTATTTTTTATAGTCATTTACGGATAGATGTTATAAGATAAGAAAATAAATTATTAACTTACGTACACATGCATAAATACACATAATTTTTTCTCAAAAATAAATTCATAAATTATGAGAAACAAAACATTGTCTCAAGATAAACTTTATTTAATTTTTTTAAAATTAAACCGCGATTGTAAATATAACATAATAAATATCAAAATTTATTTTCAAAATTTATTTATTAATAAACTATGTATGTATTTCAAATCTATTTATTAATTTTTATATTACGTCTCAAGACGTAATATAAACGCAGTACAAACGCGATATGGACCTTATAGACAGTTTTATAATGCAATCGAAGATTCTTCTGCATTCTCTTTAACTCTGCTTTTCCTTCTTTTTCAACCCTAGATATCCTCGATAGTTAGTCGATCGACGAAATTCCGATCTAAGTTAAGTGCCAGTTACAAGCTCAAACACGATTCGAATCGCGGTGTCACATCGTCCGTTAGGGAAGAAGAAGGAAAAGAGCGGGCAGGAAGAGGCACGGCATAGAGAGGAAGAAGAAACTCATGAGTTCTTTGCTGCCAAGCAGATTAGAGCAGGTCGGGGACGCTTGGATCTCACAATCAGACTACTCCGTCCTCCCTTCTTTCTTTTAGTGCATTCTCTCGCTACCTTGAATACCTGTACTACGCCCTAACGGAGAAGCACACATAATCGAACGCGACGCCCTTTGCAGGGCGCATCTGGGCGGCGACAACACCTACGAAAAAAAGGGGAACCGGTTTTGTAGGGGTTCAAAGGAGCGTTTAATCGCGGCCTTGTTAGAATCCTCACGCTACGTTCCGAACTTGTGATAGAAACTGAAAATCGTGGCGCTAAGTAAGCGATAATTGCTTTCCTTGAAAAGAAATGAAAACCTCAGCATCACATTAATGACATTTTATAAATATGATAAAAGAATATTGGATAAACAATATTAAAGAGTTATTCGACCGTGTGTATCAAACCAAATTAAATTAGAATAATCGCTATAACGGTCCAAGCTTAAATCTTAATAGCCTAATATTATTTATTTTGTAAATATATAATACATATTGTGTTTTTAAGTCTGACAAATCTAGTCGGCGCACAGCTTTCAAGAGTTTGAAGAGCTGGAAATAAATAATACGTGTATTCACACAATAAATAATATTAGGCTATTAAGATCTAAGCTTGGACCGTTATGTCGATTATTCTAATTTTATTTTAATATTGGATAAATTTTATAATTATTACTTGATGTGTCTACACATGTACGCTTGTATTATTGTCGAGCATATAATTTTAAATGTTGTTCATTTGTACTATTCTTTCTTTTTGCATTCATATGCGCGCGAATATAATCCGCAAAACGGGTCGCGATATATTTAGAGAGGCACCGATTATTCGAAAACACATCTAGTATCTTTGTCTCAACTTACGTAGACAATCTAAAATACAGAGATATTTCTAGTCGATTATTTCGCGGAAACACACGCGAACACATGCCTCACGTGCCCCACGTGCCTAACTCGCCTATAAATAATGCTAACTCCCTAATGTGCGTCGATGTCCATCGCGATGCATAGCGTCGCGCCGTATCACGTCTCAGATGAATTTATCAAGCTCTCGTTCGTGTACTTCCACCCTCTCGACGACGTTCCCATACATTTTTCTCCCACGTCTCTATGGAAATCCTACGCGAGATCGCGTCACGCCAACCGCGACATATGTTGGAGGAGGCGATCTCGAGAACGGCTCTCAATCTTATCGCGATCGTGACTCGAAATCCGTTGAGCGAACGGCGATCTGGCGCAGAGAAACGTTAAAGATTTATTTTGCATTCTCGCGTGTACGAGACGATTTTCATATAACTTCGCTGCTTAGTCCTGTTTAAATAATGATTCGTATATTCATCACACGTAGCGCCGAATATGATAACGATCAATTAATACATCAGAATCAGGCCATATATTTAGCTTTAAGTGTGTACAAAATATATCTTATGTTAGATTTGCACATGCTGGAAAATATTTCATCGCGTTTTTGCTCTAATAATGTAAAGCGATATATCTTGCTTAAATATATAATCAGTTCAATGAATTAGAGATAAGAAAATGAATTACGTTGAAGTATAAAATACCCACGCCACGGGTTAAACCGACGGTTCTAAGGTCGAACTTAGGAAAAATCTGACTTTGAGATGTCCACGTGCATTCGTTTGTAAAAGCGTTCTCGTGCTATGTCAGGCTCGAATTTATTAATTCAATCCTCGTTTCCTGCAATATGATGCCAGTGAGAAAGGGTCGCATTAACATAACGACTTTCCTCTATATTTCGTGAAATCTTTTCGGGTGCTTTGTACTAAGGAAATGCACACACACGACTTTCGTCGCTGAACGAGGTATAAGATCCTTCTTATAATCAGAGAACGTGCTCTCGCGATATGACGACATATTAGCGCAGCATTTAGAAATATTTAGAATCCGATGCTCCCGCTTTATCCGATTCAGAGCGATATGACCACGAGAAAAAAAGTTTCTTTTATTCTTTTTTATTCTTTTATAGACACATAAATTGAACATATATTTCCACAAATTATACTTTCTCTATTTTTATTACTTGCGCTTCTAAAGATAAGTATTTCTGCAATGATCAGTAATCAGTTAATCACATCATTATCCTATATGTATATCCTACATGTATAGATATCTATATGTATATCTATCCTCTATAATCTATATCTACATATCCAAGATCGAAATTTCTTGATTATTTTTTTGGACCAGACCGGTGAGACTCTAAAATATATTTAAAATAACTTGTGATTTTACGAGCAACTGGTACTTGAACGGGAGATCACTGACGGTTGAGAAATCCAGCTTTGAGGCACGGCAGACGACGACCGGCCACGCGCGCGCGAACAAAGAACGTAGAACGTTTTACGGCTCATGCCGACCGGATGAACTCTGCGGTCAACGACGATACTCGTCTTGGGTGATGTTCGACGTTGCCCCGCAAAGAGAGATCCCGCGCCTTTTCGCGTTCCGGTACGTTATTCCACATGTACGAACATCTCACGGAACAATGGTCCAGTGGTTTAGTCAGAAGAGCTTTTCGTCTTGAGTTAGGGCCGTGCGCACTGGTATTGCACAATAGATTCTCAGAATAGCATTTATTTATCGGCGAAAATAAGAATCATGGAAAGTCGTGAAAGTTTATTTGAGAAGTATCTGGGTCCTAGCCAAACACAATTACGGATATAAATATATATCTATTATCTTCGCATTTGATGCAAATTCAATATCGATACGATATAAAAAATATTACGTTATATCGAATATCGAAATATATATTTTGAAAATTTTTATTATTTCATTAAAATTCATTACTAATTTTAATTATTGCATTAAAACTTAGAACAATAAAATATTTTAAACAAATTTAATTCTAAAAATGACGTTTTTAATAATTTTGCACTTATTTAATTCACCGCGATTATAATTTCTGTATTAATTATTTAAACTTCAAAATAACAATAGAAATTATTATATTCTTGTAAAATAGCTATCGAGAAGGAAGGGAATTTATTCAATGCTTTAGAGAAGACATCGTCAAATTTTAATTAATCTAATCCCTATCGTTAATCGCAATAGATTTTTGAGACTAATTAGCTTGTCGGCTCATTAGTCGAAAATTCGGGCAGAGCCGATGTACCCTCTTGTTAGCATGAATAAAGTTTCCTTCATTCAGCAAAGGAAGTTGCTTCTCAGTAGAGTATACTAATGAGCTGCTATTTGAAATATTTGGTGTACCACATGTATGTGATAAGATTAATAGTCGGTTTAAACTTAATTGTAAACATGTTTTGGTTTATACGCTTTTCAAATCCGTTAAGAATGTTAAATCGAAATCATTGACTCGAACTCGAGCCGCTTCTTCAGACAACTCCTCGACTATCGTTCTGCACGAAGGTTGAAAAGATTAATCACATACGCGAACAACGTCGCTTGACAAAGTCACGAGTTCAAGAGAACGCCGCGGAAACCGATAGATCTCATTGTCAGTGGGTGGATCGGTAGAAAATGTCTGCGCAATTGCGCGCCGTGAAAGACGAGGTTGTGTGCCCCGCATAAGAATACCAAAGCGGCTGCGAGGCCACCCGTGGAACTTGTTTTACATAATCGGTCAGAGGGGTAACGATGGCTTCTTTTTTTAATAAACCGGACGCATATCTTCCTGCGTTTCTTCACGAAGACGTCGTACGCTTCACGGTTATGGTTTAGCGATCTGAATGTAGAGATCGTCAAAGAAATTTATTTATAGTCGCTACCCTACCTTAATTTATATTGTTCTATTGTGAATGTAAGATATATATATCAAGTAGAAAATTATCGATTATTTCTTTTATTAAAATTTACCACTGCTCTCTGTCCTTTAATAAAACTAATTAAAGATTTTTGTAAAAAAAAAATTAAATTAAAAATTTTAATTAAAGCAGACAAAGCAATTTTAAACAATCAACGACAATTTTTTATTGTCTCGAAGGTACAATTCGATTTTCCAAGAAGATAGATGTAAAGGCAGAACTGACCTTCTTTCCAATTATCCCCGACTCTTTCGGAATCGGATAGCAGTTAATCTCTACTATCGCTTAACCTGCAATGTTTCTACTATTTTCCGAGATCTCAAATTACGTGACCAAAATCGCAATTCTGTTTTCGAGTAACGTGCACAAGTATTTTGGATGTTTCGCAGAACAAGTTGGTGTAACATAGTCTCTTGAAAAATTTTCTCTCCTAATGTGTCAATTTGAAACATGGAAGGATGACTTACTTTTTGCTCCTGCTGAGTGGACGTATTGTGCTAATTGTAAGTGCTTCAGTCAATTCCATTCGACGAAAGAGAAAGTAACCAACACGACCAACACTACTTGTCGTAGATCGGAATCTTCAAATTAAATCACAGAGATTTTTGCAGATTTCTTCGGATCTGTTAAACATAAAAAAATAATATTGTTAGAAAAAAAAACGCACTTATATATACACGCACAATATTTTATGAAGAGACAATTTCTTTCATTATTTGTATCAAGTAACTATAATGTTGTACCTAACAGCAGCAATCGATGAATAATATATTTACAATGTGCGATCACACACACACGCTCATGACTTTTTATTTAACATGGATGTTATTTGCTACATTTTTTGTGTAATAAGTGATATGAACTGGATAAGTATTGGACTACATCGGTGAACCTCACGGAACTGTTGGGTAATTTTATATCCAAAACTTCTTTATTATTAGATTATAACGTGTCAATATTTAAGAAATAATTTAATGTAATTATATGAAAATGTATAAAACGTCACTCCTATTTTCTCGATGTTTCTCGATTTATTTGATATACACGTAACTTTAACTGGTGGTCAGTGACAATTATCCCGCGTTGGAAATTAATAAGCAACGATATTAATTTTCAAGCAAAGTTATGTCTCGAAAGCACAAGAAATCATTGAAAGTACAGAAATTATATAAAACAGACGCTTATGAAGTTTTCATAACCTAAACATTGAGAAAGGCATAGATACACATGAAAAAAAATTTTTTTACGAAAGTATATATACTCGTATGTCTGATTATTAATAAGAGAGCTCGTATATATGTGATCATGTAGCGGATGATTTTCAATTAAAACTCGCGACAATTAAAAAATTATACGAATTTCTTCTATACCTATTTCTGTATTCACTTTGAGGTCTTGCTTTAGAGTTGCAATAGACACCTCTTCGAAAGACACTACAAGAATGAAACAGTTTTTCCTTTGCTCTGTGCTTTTCGTTCTGTGAAAGAAACTGCACTCCTCTGATTGGTTTTTCACCAGGTAGTTTTACAGACCGAATATATATATATATGTATATACACGTATATATGTATATATATGTGTGTATATATATTTGCTGAGATAAGGAAATTAAACACTCTATATGTATAGTTATATTGTTATTAATATTTGTAAATTATTACTAATCATCGATTATTTTGGTAATTATATGTATGTATATAATCAATGCTTTATACACACGCACATATATACAAATATATTAAATTATACGTATATATGTATATATTATATATTAAACATATTAGCTTTCCGTATGCATTATATTAAAATAGAAATAATTTTTCGTAACAGAGAAATTATATATTTTTTTGCACCCCCTATTATTTTACATTTTTCTTTAAAAAATATATAATTATTTTGTAAGTATAAGCATTGCATGATATAGGTACTATTTTACACTGCGATCCATCTTGCCCCCCTTCCTGGTAAGATTCCTGCTATTCTGCTTTTTTCTTTTCTTATTTTTCTGTACGTATACAGATTCGAATATTCCTTCCTGTTTTGAACGAAGAAGGAGTAACAGTCTGTTTGTTACGGGATACAATGGCCCTGCCTGGACGTTGATGCCATGGACTTTCCCTTCTGTTGGACACGTGTTAACGACCATGCGAAGGTCCAGGCCTAATAATTTATACTACAATTGTTCTTGCATTTAAATACAATCCGCAGGTGCTTTAAAAAATGCTACTTATACTTGATTTAATTGACGGCATATGTTGCCAATGGAAAAAATGTCAACTTGATCTTTTCTGCAAAACGTATTGAACAATTTTATTCGAATTTAAATTCACCTAATTTTGTTAACAAATATTGTATTACAAAACTGATATGTATTTTCTTTGTAAACTCGCTACCAAAACAATCTATCGGATAATTCTATATATATATTTGCGGAAACATTACTCACGTTCATAGTTTCTGCCAGTAATAGCAATAGGCGCCTGAACGCCAATATAATAGTGTAGACTATAGGGATATACCGACCGTTAATTTTAGACAGTCCGGTGCAACGACCGCATTACATAAGTAGCGGAAACGTGCCAAAATCATGCGGCACGTTTCTCGAAATCGGTCACCGATGCGTCATACCTTCTACTTCTAAACAATATAATCCGAATTTTTTCAAATTACTTATTCTGCGACAAAACACAATTGCAATTTCTTTAATATATACTATTCAATGGAACTTCATAGAAAATATAGAAATCCTTTAATCAGTAGGACATTGTAAACTGGCTCGTTTGGAATTCACGGTGAATGGCTTTACGCGATCGTTCCACGCACGCACACTACGCAGCGGCGTCGCTTTGAAGAACGCCGCTGCGTACTGCTGCGTACGACGACTCGTTGCGCTCGTATGCAACTCTTACCCACGCGGAAGTCGAATTTTCTGATTACTGATAAAGGCCAATTTACGAGCTTGTCGGGACGATCGGTCTCCTCAGACCAAGTACGTACGCGAATCGAATGTGGCGACTGTTTTTTTCTTCAAGTGACTGTTTCGTAATGTGATTAATCAGTAAGAACACGCACATGCGCGACGTTAGGTATATATTTTAATTTTGAATACATATACGGAATAATTCCAAATTGGCTCTCTTCTACGATAAGTTTGGTCATTTATGTAACTTGCAGGGATCAAATTAATCAAATTAAGAAATTCTTCGTATAAATTAATGGAAAATAATATTAATATATCAGTAAATAATAATATAATTATTTACTGATATATTAATATTGTTATTTAATATATTAATATAAGAATGCGATCTTTTAGTTAAGAGAAACAGAGAGAGAGAGAGAGAGAGAGAGAGAGAGAGAGAGAGAGAATTTTCTCTTGGAATCTCTTGGAATTGCCGATGGCGAAGGCTGGAGGTCTGTAATTATTCTTCTCGTCTTTACAAACTAATAAGTCAAGATATCATATTTAATTTAATAATACCTTGCAGTGGAGTAAAGCTTTGCTCGCGGCGCACCCTCTGCGTTACTTCAGAATCTAGTATTGTATAATATCTTGGCCTCAGTAATTGCGTACAATACGAGTCGAGAGCGAACAAGGTTGTAATACGTTTAATTAAAGTCTATTCTGACATTATTACGTTACAATTGATGCGAAAGCGATATCGATGCAAGTAAATTGACGCGTTTGTTGGAAACGGCGTCTCTCGCGTGCGGCAGAATATTTGCTATTATGTCGTTGAGATCGCTTTAACTCAACGTAGTTTTCTCACCCGAAGAAAATAACTCGATCTTTGTAATTTCTACGCGCCGCACTGACAAATTATCCGGAGTCAAGAGGAGCATGTTAAAGATCGCAGTGCTTTCTAACTCGCGTATAATCTCGTATGTGCACCCTCACTCGACCTTTCAGAGAATTATTATTATAACAGTACGGCAAAAAGTATATAGCTTATAACGGCGAATTGATTTCGCATTAACGGGCGAAATGTTACGATTGCAAGTCTTCGACAAATATGTGCTATGTTACAAATAGTCGTGTACGAAGCACCATGTATCATTTCACAGCGAGAAATTATGTATGACCCATTCCCAATGCATATCGCGAAATGTTATCCAGCATTCGGAAGATTTTACATTTCATGCATGTATAATGAAATGCACTTTTGTAGTACCTATTATAATGAATTCATATAAATTTCCACCAAGTTATATGAGAGAGGTATAAAATGTTGAAATTGCAATGTACTTTATAATATACTCTTTTATTATTAGCTAGAATTTTTTTACTGACGATGATATGATATTTATCTTTAAATATTCCATCAAAATTGCGAAATATAATATTTCACAATTATTTCCTACAATATTGTAGCAGTTTACTTTGGAGATTAATTAGGATCAAAAATAGAAAAATATTAAGATCATAAGTATATAGTTTTCGAATTACAAGCATTATAAGTTGTTTAATGATGGGTTATAATAAAATTTACACGCGTCTACCGTCAAAAGATTTAAGCGATTAATTAAATTGCTTAAAAAATACTAATACTAATGTTATAAATTAAAATTTTTAAAGATTACAGTATTTTTGAATATTTCCTTAAAACGAAGATTACCTATCTTTTTCTTAAGAAAAAATAAAAATTAATTTCAGTATTATTTTTTTACCAAGTTTTTACGAAAGAAATTTACAATAACAAGTGAAACTAGATCGATATATGACTTTTACAATTAATTAGGTAAGCATTTTCGGTCGGGCTGGAAATATATTATTAGGCTACTAAGATGTAGCCCGACCGAAAACGGCATTTTTCCTAATTAATTGAAAGAAATTTAATTGTATGTGATTTTAATAAATCAGGCAAAAAAAGTATTGTGAAGTAAATTGACGCACGCGGTCTCGTGGCTTTATTGTTATGTCATAGTGCGTTGTGTATACACAAAATCGCGCAGTGAGGTTCGAACGATGCGAGTGACTCCATATATCCTCGTGTTATCTTTCGAAACGCGATCGTTCCCTATAATGAACGATCACTGATTATTATAGCTCGCGCAATTTACTCTCCGATTAATAATTCGTAAATGTGGAGATGGCAATCATTTGTCGATTGTTTGTTATTATAATTATAAGCAATTATCCCGCGTCATTACTTAAGGTAGTCTGTCCGTGACAATACTGTCAAAAAGTTAATGATAGACAAATGACATATAGTATTTGGCTGGGACTGTCCGCGTTATGCATGTGTGTGTAAGAATCTCATATGTACAGATATATTCACACTAATTGTGTGCTATTAGATCTTCATATGTTAGCTGTCATATGCATTCACCGGTATCAGAAATTGCTTGAGAAATTGTACTTAATTATCAATTACTTCGAAACTAGATGGTCAAAGGTCTTGTATTTTTGTAAGTATATTTTTACAAGTCTTTTCTATCGTCCTCTCGTTTTTCATAAAAATCGTAAGATTAGTTTGATCACTACAATTAAAAATGTGGTATTGGAAGCCGTTTTCGTACCTGTGATACATGTAAAAAGTACTAACTTTGATTTCAACTATCTCGCTTCGGTATGGTCAATCTTTTTCTAATTGCACAGGTGTGTGGAGCGTGTTTACATTAATATGCTGTTTAAATTTTAAAAGATTCCTAAGAAAATGGGTTTTACGGACAAACTACCTTAATTCTTGCAATTAATGGCTTATAAGCGAATCCAAGCTAATTACCGAAGCAATTTTTTCGCGTAATTTACTCGTAAACGTAAATAAAGTAGAAATCAAAGCAACAGGGGACGTGACTTACCAATTGTTTGATTGCGATGCAAATAACAATTATCCCTTAATAGTGCTTGAATTCGAATGTATATCTCATCGCGTTTCAAATTTTTCATCGATTCAAGTGTAATTAGCCAAACAGTTTCAGATTACAAATTCACAGAATCGAGTTTACCGGGTGAAATAGAAAATGTACGCGTTAATAGCTCGTAAATCGAAATCTAACGAAGAAAATATTTGGCCTGAGAATTAGCTTTGTAAAATTGTAAATATTTCGTGATAGTGGTTGGCAGGCATAGCCTTGGGGTATATTAATTGTTACTGCAGGCGTACAGTGCGTTGTGCGGCGAAACTCGAGCAGTGATATCAGAATACGGACAGGCTGTCTAATGGCGTACGTGTGCATGGGTCGATCTCGCCGATTTGGCGACCTCGGGGGCTGTTCGTGGGACAGTGTGTAAAACCCCCCGGGACCGCAGGGAGCCGCTTATTACCGATGCGGAATCAATTTCAATTTCGCGAGGGTTCACCACCTGCGATACCGGCCGGTCGCGAAGGCCGCGCGCCTCGCCCTGAGATTACCTGGCAAAGCGAACAAGCCTCGCAGCGCTATCTCGCACACGTGCGTTTCCTGCGTGTTCATTCAATCCGAGAAACGTATACAGCACGCACAAGCACGATTACACTCGTAGTCTCGTACTTATAATCGTTACTCGCATCTTTCGTCTCATCACCGAAAATCAAAAGTAATTAGACTCACCGGTACGAAGTGCAGCAGCGGAGTTGCAGCATGATGCTCTCCTGCAAAATAAAGATACATATCCGAATTATAATATCGTCCAAAGAATTTAATAATAACCAAAAATAATTAATACGTGCTTTTTTTATTCGACTGTTAAAATAGATATTTAGTAAAACGATTACGTATATTGCCCAAAAAAATTATTTTCTTAAATATAAATTTTCATAATAATTCTGTAAGATAAAGATCATCTTTCTGTAATTCTTATACAAATCAATTTTAAACAATCCAAACAAATAAAGATGATTAATTCCGTAAATGTAACATTAAAACTCGATTATGTGCCATTTGTAATTCGCAATTCGCGATTTGCAGTTAAATTCATCGTTCGCCATTACCGAATCTTTCATGCTATATTCGCAATTCGATGTTCATTCGTTTGTATGGTGCAACTCTATATACGCGAATCAATGCTAATTAACTGATTCTTTGAATTAACACGTATTCACAGGACCAATTTGATTTCGTCGAAAAACTGCTTTGCTGGAGAATTGGCACAACGAATGCATATTGCATGCTATTCGCGAATCTAAAGCCGGCTCCAGACGATGCCTTCACTCGCCAAACATTCGTCAAATATAAATGCGTCAAATATTTGTAAATTATTATTTATTAAATTATTATTAATTATTATATTGTATTAATTATTATATTAATTATAACATTATTATTAATGAATAAATGAATTAATTAAAAAAATAATTTACAAATATTTGACGCATTTATATTTGACGAATGTTTGGCAAATGAACGCATCGTCTGGAGCCGGCTTTACGCAAATGGCAAATCACGAATCGCACATAATCTGACATTGTGACATTATATAATATAACAGCGTAATAAATACATAATATATAAATGACAAATGTGAGACCCACCTCACGGTTGCTCCGCCGTTGTCTAGTCTCCCAGGCCTCCTCCTTTCCTCAGATTTCTTCGTTGCACTGGTACAACACTCGCGCTCGCGGAAACAAATTAGCACGTACGAATCGATAGGATACTTATTAATGCTCGCGCGTCACTTTAAACGGCACTACCGGGGCGCGTTAAACACCCACGACGCGTATCTTAATCGCTTTTCTTTGCGACGAACAACCCGAAAAGAGGGATCATTTACGAGACGACGACCCGCGACGTGTCGCAAACGCAAACGGACGATCTAAAATGGCGAAGAAACTTCGTAATTAAATCGTCAGCGATCAACTTCACGCGTCAGGAACGATTATCGCCGCGACGACGCGGACGCTACACCTGTTGCTCGTAGCTACACTTTCTTACACTTTCTATACATTAAATATTAAATAATATAGGTACGTTCGCGCGCGTTTTCCGCGTAATTGCCAGCTCGTTTTGTTATAACGCGGACAAATATGCAAGTTAAGATCGAAAATAAACGTTCGCGGAATACGTATGTACGAGATTCAGAAATATGATCGTCACTTTGCCGCGTGTCCGTATACAATAGATTTCGATAGAGCAAGTCTCGCGAAACGCACGTACGAAAGCACGATTTATGAACGTCGATTCCACCTTGCAATTAATGGTTGTCAGACACTGATACGAGAGCAATAACGAATCGGCTTAATCAAATACGTCGCGACGTTACCCGACTTGTATAGCTAAACCGTTACGTCCTCGTCATGTTCCGCGACAATTAGTTTTCGACAACGAATGACTCGAAGGTAACGCCAGCATTGCCGGCAACCTCATAACGTAACGCAATACGCTAGTAAAGTTGATGATTAACAAAATTGCGATTGGCTATACCCGAAATCGAAATTCAATATTATCCATGTATCTTGCACGTAAAAATCCCGCGAAACACACGTATTATTTATGGATAAATCGACGAAGATTTAAAAGTGTGATGCGCGAGATTTAGCCGGAGAGAAACGTTATTATAGAAACACGTAATAATATATGTATATGTGAACTCATTATGAAAATAAATATCGTGACACAACAACAATTTATAGCTCCCATCTCTTGTTGCTTTCTTAACTCCGACCGAGTGAATTAAGTAATGAGAGCGAAATACATGTCTCGGTGAAAAACCTCAATGTGCTTATGACTGTTAATCGAGTTAATTACGCGAATCGATACTCTCGTTAAATATTCGTAGTGCAGAACGATCGTGTTTGGCGTAAAGTACGATACGAGATTTATTCTTATAAACGAACGTTTCGATTCTTAAAATGACAACGAAATATTTTCGACAAAGAGCTACCGTCTCGATGTAAGATTACGACTACTGTTAATCGCGGGAGTTAATCACACGGATCGACAGATCGATACTTGATAAGTATTCGTGAGGAACAATTGCATTCCTACCATTCGCCGATATCATATCACGAAGATTAAATGCGACGACACACGGAACAGCTCGGGCCATTAACCGGCTGCTCGAGTCTCGGTCGTCTCGGAGTACGAACGATCGGAAGCGGATTAGCGGAAGGTCGGAACAGCAATGCTCGCAGGAAAGTCGCGACGCGGCAACAATGCAACATGCGTAGTGGGGCTAGAGTGGGGGTGCCGCGCCGCGTCGCGCCACGCACCGAACACACCATGCCTACGTGACCTACGTCAGCCTACCCCCACTCTACCCCCGCTAGCGCCCGCTGGCCGCTACTCATGTTGCAGAGGTCGCGCGATCGTTCCGCGTTCGTCATCGTACTGCGACGGCGGACGCCGTGGACGGTTAGATCCAGTTAGATCACAGGTCATATGTGACGACGTGTGGCACGGACCGTACGAATTCGATAATCGTAAATTGGCTATTGAATCACGTATGTACTTCGCGGATATTTACGCGATCGAAATCTGTAGCCCGAACAATCGATAAAACGACGATCTTACCTATATTAGATACCGCGTTTTGATGATATTCATTAAATATCGTGGGCAATTTATGTTACGATCGCGAGATAGCAATCGTCATAAAACAGCAAGCGATTACATGATTATTCAAAATACGAAAAGTACATATGTATGTACATACACGATTAATAGCTCGGTAAAACAGAGGCGTAGTGTCGCCGCGTCGGTAATCGCTTTTGGAACGTGAAGTTGGCCCTCCGCGCTCCGCGATTTACGCGAGATACCTCCGCCATCTTATCTCACTTGCGGAACGTCGCGGGACGCGGGTAGTGGATCGCGGTTTCGTGATATTACCTTCTTCGCATTATTCTCTCATCCTAAGTAAATCGCGCGTTGCGACGTCGCGTCGGGAGTGTCGCTCGAAGTATATCGTGCGAACATCGTATTCCGGCGATTAGACATACGACGATCGCGTGTAACGGATTCGGGAATCGTACGTTGGCGATGTTGAATCAAGTGCTCCGGGGAGATTTACGCGATCGAAGTCTGTCGTCCGCGAGTAATCGACAAAGCTACGATCATAATATAATATCAGATAATACAGATATTCATTCTTGCGACGCGAGACAGCAATTCGCAGTCATAAACCGTTACATCGTAATACGGAGAGTGCGTGATCAATATATGTACGTCGCTTGGTGTAAACAGGCGTAGCAACGCCGCGACGGTAATCGGGTGATCTTTTTACGTGTGAAGTTGACCCCCCACGATTTACGCGAAGTTCCGTCGCCATTTTAGTTTCTCGTCACTCCTTTCTCGTATCCTTGCTCGCGGGTAAGCGGAGCAGATATTATTTTCGGAGCCTCGTGATATTATATACTTTCTTTGCGTTATCCTTTCGTCATAAGCACGCGTTGCGTCCGGAATACCGTGCAAAATGTCACGTGATCGTCATATTCTAATGACTAGTGCGGACGCGATCGCAATTAACCGAGCGTTTTCGCGAGTGTGCATCTGTGTGAGAGAAAGCAATCTGATGGAAGCTGAGAGGAGGAGACCTGGGGGCTGGGAAGCATCAGGCGACGCGACGGCGGAACAATCGTTGGTAAGTACATAATTTATTTCATTAGATATATTATTTGACATACATTACACGATAAATTAATCAATTAATCTTTATTTCGATTATTTTTTGAAGAGAAAAAAAGATTTTTATATATAAAGTGTTATTATAAAGTAATTGTCTCATTAAGTACTTACTTATCAAATAAAAAATTCAATATCTATAATATTTATTATTCGATATATTAACTCTTATGTGTATGTGTGAATGCTACTGTAGGTAATTTAAATGTTCGTTTTTAAATTTTGCAGATTATATTAACTCCAGCGCATCGTAACGGTGAGTCAAATTAGCTATTATCTTAATCTGAAACGGATGTGATAACGGATGTGAAAGAATAAAGATAAAATCTCATAGATCGATTGCCTGAAAGGGTAAAAACTAGAGAAAACAAATTGGTTAAAGGTATTTAACGTTAATATATGTATAATCGTCGATTTCGCGTGCAAGAATGCACAGAAACAAATATACATTAGATTCTAAATACTCAACTCATATTCTTTTTATAATTGTATTTTATTTTGTTGTGTATATATGCATTTTTTAATTTACCAAAGGAATATAGAAGCTACGTTTGTAGATTTTGAAATTACAAAGCTCCAATTCGACGATCTATTTTTTTTTTTTTTGTTATTTTTTAATATACCGAAAGATAATTGAACAGTCTAATCTTGATAGCTATAAAATATCGAGCTAAGCGCGTCTTAAGCGCAACTCGTATGTGCATAAATATGTGAAATTGAAAGCATACGAATATTAATAAATTAAATGAATAGAATAATATCTCACATTTCTATTATTTTAAAATAGATAAGTTAAAACATTCCGAAATTATGGGTTGAAATTATGGGTTATTCTACGATAAATATGAAGCATACAAAGTTTATGAATGGAGCTAATCGATGTGTCATTAATCAGTTTGATTAATAATTAGCATGCTTAATTTGATCCCTAATTATACAATAGAATTTATTGCTTAGATAAATAGGTAAATAAAAAATAAGAAAAAAGTAAAATAAAATTGTAATAAATATAAAATGTGCTGATATATTTTTGGAATACAAAATTATTATTTAAATTTACTTTCTTCTTGTTATTCATATCTCTCACGAGGAAGATGAAGATTGGTACATAGCGTTTATAAATTTTGCATATGTATTTATGTGAAATGAAAGTAAATTATTATTTCTATAAAATAAGAAAGAGATTTAGGGGAGGAAAAAGATTGCTAATATTAAATTATAGTACTTTATTATTTCTTTCCCGAATTTTTTTTAAATAGAACTTGGAGTCTATATTTTATTTAGCCTTCTATATTATTTTAGGATTAAATATTATTTTTGAAGTGGTGTGAAAAAGCAATATTCAGAAATTTTTTAATATAAATTTGTCATAAATAAAAGAACAAAAAACTTTTTGCAGTGTTATATTGCGTATTTTAAATAATTTCTTTTATAAGAACAACGTCGATAATTATTATTTACTTTTATGACGATTTTATTCTAATCTTGGCCTATCCATTAATTTTTATTAATAATTTGACTTCATGTCATTATGCGATGTGTAATATAGCGCGTGATTTACGCCCATGCCGGGTAGGAAGAATTGGTCCCGCAATTGACGGTAATTAATCTCACACAATTATGCAGCGTCCTTTGCGTACATGTCATCGACAGATACCTACTTCACGAGTACGTTAAAATCGACACGCCTGACGCTCGATAACGAACGAGTGCGAACGAGTACCGAGCGCTGAAGAGAGATCGTGTTAAAAGGCGGATGTTTGTTGACACAGGCACACCCAAGACCCTAAAAAGGGCGCGTGAGAATATCGGTCGATCTGCTGTTTGAACAGTCCTCCCCGACGCGACGTTGAGACGTTAAAATGATTAAGGGTTGTTTTTCAAGCCGCGTCGAACATTAGGGTATCACAGTTAGGAGTTGTAACTGACAACTTCCCTTCCGGTGATAAAAACAACATGTGATGTCATGATCATGATGGGTGGTACTGAAAATTACTGCTTGTATTCAATTTCTTAGATATTATTTTTTGCTATCGCGCGAATAAAATAAATAATTATCTAAATATTGGAAATATAGATACATTATATATAAATATGTAATTATATTATGATTAATTAGTCAGTCCCGTTAATTAGACAGATAGTATTTTTGAGATTCGCAGGAATTTCGTTATTGTTTTATTACAATGTTTGATCCTTGTATCGGTCGTTAGTCTTTATTTGACCATGTGAGAAAGGGGAAATGAAATGATAAACCGCGTGAGATATTATGATGATTGCACAAAGCAATATTTGTAAAACGCTTAACAAAAATGGGCTTGGCCGCCGAAGGGCTAGAAACGATTTGTGACTACGCTAACAATAGACCGATTGAGTTCGATACGTTGAATACCTCTCACCTAGTACAACGAGCTCGCCGACAAAGTATCAACAAATCCCTCGTAACAAGATTGCGGCAGATGCAAGTATCAGCTATAACGCCAGGGGCGATCAACACTCCGTTTTGTATATAGACATTTCTAGAAAATGTATTTTTCGTAATTTTAGTTACATACCATACGCGATTTGAATATCCTCCATTCGATGTACAAATTGTATGTTGTAAGTAAATTATTGTGTTTGAATTAATATTATTTTGACGTATATTACGCAACATCTGTTGAGATTTCGAGATCTTCAAGTTAAGATACGGCGTGAATTCGACAAGAAATTTGTAGAGAGAGAACCAAAGTATTCAGCGTATCACATCGGAAATCATGTTTTACCCTTCGGCTGGACAAGAAACCATTATGTATTTCCCATAGTTTTATGTTCCGCACATCGCGTATTTCCATCTCTCACGGGATAACATATACGTGCCGGTGTACAATCGCGTCTGTATTGGCAGGAATCGATATTCCCGGGCACAATTTACTCTTTCGGTTTTACAAGTCAATTCAAACTCGTTCGTGGTACATTAAATCCGCCCCTGTTCCGCGTTCTTTCCGGTAGCCGTCATTTCACACGGCATGGTTCGTGAAGCCCACCACGGTTACGGTGGCGAGCCGATCAGTGGCGAGTTGCAAGCTGCACTTAAGCTCGAGATAAGAGATCCGCCCGTTGGGCGGTTTTGCGGTGAAATCGGCAGGAAGGGTCCGCTGCAAGGCAAAGGCAAGGTATAACTGCAAGTGACCACCTCGTAACTTCGTAACTTGCACCGTCCGTTGCAACAAAGATCTCGAGGCATTTTCCGTAATAACATGTCTGGACTTTGATTCGATTAAAAAATAAATAAATAAAACGATAATTTTATTTGTATATAATTACAATAATGACATGAAAATTCAAAAGACGTCCTCGAGTCCTAAATTCTGAAGAATGTTTTAAAAACTCAGGATATATTTTGAACATATTTTCGTCATTCTAAAGATATCTTGTGTTATTCTGAATTATCTGAGTAATTTCTAATATTGGTATTGAAATAATATATGTTTGGATAATACTTATTAATTGAAAGAATATAAATTTTGCAGTTGCCGGTCGAGATCTTATTATCGTACGTAGCACGCATATTACATGCAATTTCTAGATTCTCACGAGCCACGCCGTTGTTTTCCATCGTTTTGCTATGGCTAGCTAATGCAGCGACCGTAAGATCTCGAGATGGATATCGTATTCCCTATAATGTATGGGTCGGTTAAAGCGCTGAATTCTGCATCGCGCACGAACTGTCTTTTGCATAGGTTATCTCGAGAGACCCGGGAATCCGGCATGAGGTGCGAATTTTTCTGACGTACTTAGCGAATATATCATGACAATTCTCTCGAGATCGAAAAAAAGTGTATGCAACGCTCGATCAATTTTACAATAATGGCTTGTAATAACTTTATAACGTACGTTGTTCGCTCATTTTTACGTTTGTTCGCATTTACTTTGTTCTGCGCGATTGTGCAAAATTTAGCTACAATAATTTCATTGATTTTGCTATGAAAATCTAAATTACATTCTTTATATTCATAAACTGGATAAGAAATTATTACATATAAGTATCGTAGTCGCGACAACATTTTATTATTCCATTGTTCGATTACGAAACCTTAAATAAATTTAATCGCGGAACTCTCGAAGGCTCCGGAGTTACCCTTCTCTCACGAGTAAACAGTTCGTCGTAACGTAAACACGTCCGGCCATGCCGATGAATGAACCGGTCGGCAGGATTTCTGCTTTAAAATTCATCCTGGCCGCGCGCCAGACAATTCATGCATATTCACGTGACTCGCCGCGCGAGCAGCGAGAATGGATGGCAAGGAAGAAGGATGGGTCGAGTTGGACGTAGGGAGGAAAAGCAAAATAAAAAGAGGAACGCGTCGATAATCGAGATCGGACGTGGTGGAGTGCCGCGTATGAAGTTCAGGCCGGGACCCGTGATTTCAATTTTAAATGCAAGTCCGCGCGAATCGCTTGCACGAGGGTAGACGCGAGGGTGGGATGAAAGTTCCAGCCATTGTGCTCATACGTATGCGCATTTCTATAGGTACAGTCCTCCGGTATCGTCGAGCGGGTCTTAGCCGGCCTCTCCGCGATGCTGTGAGCTGTGAGTCTAGTCATCGTGAAAATGCAATGAGATGCACACGCGATAGCGGCGATTCTCTCTTGTAGATCGAGATGATAAGTTCCAGGGGAGATCGCGTGGGGAAAATTGGTTTGCGTTTCGATTCATGCAATTTACGTTACATGATCCGTGTATTTTGAAGGATTATTCCGAACACGAATCAGCTTTTGAAAACCTCATTGCAATATGTAAATTGTGTCAATTTATACTTCATATAAATTCACATAGTTTTAAAATGTCTTATATTTATTTTTGGAGTAAACATGAAAAATTGGTCTCACGTGTATTTAACAAAATAAAAATCGATTAATATTCTACTGTTCCTTGTTTAATTTTATAATACCTCGAAATTTAAACGAATATCATCACAAAATTAATTCACCGTTTATTATACCAGAGATAAACGAGACGACCAAATAAAAAAATACGACGTTTCGAGTGTAAACGTTATAACAGCAATTCGCGAACACAAATTTCCGACAACGCAACGTATCAATTATTGCTTCTTTCTTTCACCATTTAATCATGCGCCACGCAGGGGGCACCAACGTTTCGATGCGTAGATGAACTCCGATTAAACGAGTTAAAAGCCTGTTTGTGCTGAACACGGTAATTGGCTGTAGACGATTACGAGATAAGTCGCGCTAATTTCGGCGGCAATACAGCGGAATCGTTCCGCTTAAATCGCCGGCTCGTCGTCGTCGAATCGACCCACACACATGCCGCATTATCCCCTTCGGACCCTTTTCCGCCAATCAGTGCTCGTTAAATTGCAAATTAATGCAGAGACGAAGCCGCCGCCGAAAAATTGCAATGCGCGAATTTTTGTTCGAGCTTACCGGCATTCATCACGGTAGACTGTCGCCGCACACATTTTTGCTTGCTATAATTGGATAATAGCCCCGTAACCGTAATTGCATAAATCGACAACATGAAGTTTGTTCGAAAAATGAAAGCCTATGTAAATGTGCGAATGTGTGTCGTTGAGAGTCTTTTAATAACATTAACATCGTAAATATTAACTCTGTTATTAATATATATCAATGCTAAAAAACAAACACTGCAAGAGATGGTATGCATTTTATTTATCGTCATAAAAAAGGAACACAATTTTATAACATATGCAAGATTAGCATAATTCTATGTAACGACATGAATAATGAGTAATAAATAATTGATATGATTATGTACACATCTATATTAAATCCGCTTAAATAAAAATGAATTAGGGCCAGTTTTTCAATAGTCGTTTAAACTGAAGTTTAGCTAAACTCACTTTTCATCTTTTTCTAAAAGGGATAGTTAGAAAGAGACGAAGAGTGAGTTAAGCTAAGATTAAAGTTAAGCGACTATTGAGAAACTGGCCAATCAACTAAACATCAACTGAATATCATAATAAGTTTTAATTGCAATAACTTTATATACAATGGTCAGTCATTATTCTTATAATATCGATCATTGGATTATCTTGTCAATTGATTTGATGAGATAATGCATTCTAATAATTACGAGTTATTTAATTATAAAAACCTCATCTTATGGGTTCTAAAACGAAGAGTTGACTGTTCGTGGTTTTCTGTGCGTCCTGGCGTCGCCGTCTGATCCTGGCGGCCAGAAATGGCACAAACAAACTTGGATCATGTTCGATATTGTTTCCACCTTTGATAAGTTCAACTATAATACTCGCCACGTATCCAACTATCAGAGTAATTGTCAGTCCCATAGGGTTATACCACAGATAGGAGATGCGATACAAATAGAAGTACGACGACTGATCTGGTTGTACAGTACTGCAAAAAGATAAACAGTGATTTGTGAATCAAAAAATAAATAAATAATGATTTTTTATATTATCCGATAAATGTTTTGTACAGTTTAAACGCTAAGCAAAAAAAGTTTTCTTTTTATAATATCCTGTCACTTTCTCCACTTTCTCTTTACTGTTTTGTAATACAAAATGCCTAATTAGCAAAACATCTCCCTTCTCAATGATAATTCGCATTTCAATTACGCTCGCGAGAAATGCATTTTTCTATTATTTACTATAATCTTCGAGATCATTTCAATTAGATCAGATCGTCTATCTTTTTCTACGCTTTTTCGCAAGCGGCCTTTCAATTTCTTGCTACGTTGAAAATGGACCGGTCAATTTAAACGAATTCCCGCCGACAAAGAGAAAGCTATAATATATCTAATCTCGCTAATAACGGCGTGGCGAGGATTCCGCGGGACAGCCGTAATTTCAGTTTATTAACGGTGCAATTAGTGTTATTTACCACCGTGGGAATGCCGAATAGCGAGCTTAGCGTCCATGAGAAAGTGACAAGCGTGAAAGAAATCAGGAAGCGGTGCTTAACTCTCAACTAATTACAGCAGAACGAGATATCTCCACGCGCATAGCAACATTGACGTGAATTTCGAAGAGTCGCGATTCGCGATAAGACGATTTACAGCGCGCCGATAATTCATATTCTAATCGTCGCGCGATACGCACCATACGTCGTCGGGTCGTTCTTTCTTCCCTATCTGTTTCCCTAAGATAAATTTATGCTCGTTCGATTCGGTCTACGACGTGCGAGATAAATGGCTGGTAATTGTAAATACGTATTGCATTTATTCCCGATAATGTTGTAATGCTAATAATTTAACATTGCGCAACGCCCGAAGTAAAACTTTTAGTTTAAAGGAAATGTTTCGTCGTATGAAATGTCTGAAATGTGGAATTGTTGTCTTAAAGCAATACATTAAATAAATATAACTAGATAAATAGAAAGTGACAGATTTAGAAATCTAAATTAATCGTACCTGTGGAATTAATTAATATTTATGCGTCTTGGATAAATCTATTTTCAAGGCTCCGTTTGTAACATGGTTTCTTTTGCATATTTTTTTCTCTTACTATTATCTATATCTGGATTAGTGATTTGAATTATGTGGTTTCTGGTAAGCGTGGCTAATTTTACCAATTTTGGAAACATTTAAATTCGAAACTTTAGTATTTTTCCAAAATTATTTTAAAGTAAGCTTCAAATATTTGCAATGTTTGGACGATATCGATTGTATGTTGATTTTTACTACTTTTCTGAGTTTTCTGAGAATATCCTACCTGTTAAAGTCCATTTGTTTAGCAAGCATCAATACTGTAGAATTCGCGCAACCTTCGATCGACACCGGTAACTTCGGAACTGATGGCTTAGGTTTCCCGAAAGTGGCCCACAAGCAGACGATTAACGCCGTAATCATGCCAATAATAGTTCCCGTCTCGTTAGCTCTCTCACTGAACATTCCGAGAGTGAAGATACCTAAAATTGGTCCGCCGATAGCTCCGTGAATGCTAAAGGCAACGGCGACTAACGTGCCCATTGTCTTCGCTATTAAAGCTAAGAACATGCAAATAATGCCATTTAAAACGGTAAGAGCCTTGGCTGTGAAAGTGGCCTTTTGGTCAGAAAAATCTATCCCAAATTTTCGATGCAGTGGCTTCACATAATCTTCTAGCGCTACCGCGGCTAACGAATTCATCATAGCGGAAATCGTACTCAGACTGGCGCTGAAGACACCGGAAACGATAAGACCAACCAATCCAGGTGGCAATTGCTCCACAGTGAAGTAAGGCAGTATTTTGTCGTAGGTCGAAATTTTTCCAGAGGCAACGGGATCGCAATCTTTGTAGACCGCATAAAGTGATATTCCAGCAAAGCATGTTAAAAAGCCGACCAGTAAGATGAATGGACCACACAGAAATAGCGCGTTCGTGGCCACTTTTACGTTCCTGCGAAAGTAACAATAGATTGTTGCTTATATAATAGTAGAATTTTAATCGAATATCTGATATAATAAAAATAAAGAATATATCTAGTAATTAAAATAAAAGATTTTTTAATTTTTTAATTACTGCTTATATTTTATTTTATTATATTGTATATTTGTAATTATTTAGTTAATATTTAGAATTATAGGTAACACAAACTGAAATTGAAAATTTATATCTTTGATAACGTTGATAATAATGGCTGCTTTAGACTCTTTTCTTTGAAAGTAACTATACTGAAAAGAATTTTATGCGTTATTAGCTTTAAAGCTTTAAAGAAAGGGAAAAGGACGGTATTTTATATAAACGCGTACTGTGAAATATGAAATATATAGATATTAACGTACTTAACAGTCATTAAACGTTGAACTTGCACCTGATTCACCGCAAGATAGGCTAGACCTATTGATCCTCCTCCAACCAAAAGACTCCACCATGTGTATTGTATAGTTGGATCTACAGACACTCTAAATGAAAAAGAAATGTATCAATATTTTTATTAATTTTATTTACTTTATTACTTATTGTATTATCATATCTAACTTACTCAGAGAAATTTAAACGACCTCCCTCTTGCGCGATACGCCAAATGGCACCGATTCCTCCATCGATGTTCTGGGTGACGATGAAGATGATGATGGAGAGAGCAACTAACATGAGCAAGCCTTGAAAGATGTCGGTAATCAAAACCGCTTTGATACCACCCAACGTGGAATAGAAGGTACAGATTACAGCGAGTACCAAAATGCTCATGGTACTAGACAAGCCTGTAGTAGCCTCGAGGGCTAATGAAGGAGCGTACAACATCACTCCGGTCAGTAACATCGTTTCAGTGAAATTGGCCGCACTTACGAGCAACCGCATGTACAATCCAAATCGCTTTTCTAAATACTAAGAAAAAGAAGATATGCGAAATAAATTATCTGACGAATTTCCCAGAAAATATATCCAAGATGCATTATTTTTTCTGTTTAGGATCAGATTTATTAAAGATTTATATAAAAAAGTTATTCTGCAATTTGGTTCAAAATCTTTGAAAATGTTTGATTGATTCTTATTTTCAAATTAATTTTACATTTTCCGCCATTTCTCTATTTAAAGTTTGACTTAATGTGTATTTGATTATATACCTATTCGCGCAATGTTACACGACATAACCGGTTTTCTCCAAAGAGCATCGAATGTTAGACTAGTAAACGATATTGCTCATGAAATCATTCGACAATTACCTCATAGATGCTTACGACCTTCACCTCGAAGAAGACTGGCAGATAACAAACGGCTATGATCGGCACGATGAAAAGGCCGGTAGTATACATTAATACAACGATCATGCCGCGGATGAAAGATTCCCCGCTCATTCCGAGCATGGTAATTCCTGATACATGGGAGGCCATCATGGCGATCGAGAGGGGCAAGACACCTAATGAGTTGTCCGCGGTGAAATATTCCTATCGATGATAATTGTGCGATTGGTTAAATAACAGTTTTGTATACAGGAAACATCGTTTATGACGCAACGTTCCCATAAAGAGATCTGTCCGTCATCGCGATAGATAAAATTAATCAACGTAAATCTCAATACCATTCTGTTTTTTAAGGAAAATCTCTAATTATTTAATCATATTAGCCAACAAAATACTAAAATACGATCTGTCTTGATATATAATTCATCAACCAAGACATCCGCGTTCTTAATTAAAATGTTTAAATCAACCTTTGATAAAATTATGGAAGATGTTATCCTCGATGTTATCAGTAATCTTTAGGAAATTATATAGTTGGCAGGATAATTATTTAAAAGCATTTTTTTCTCTTAAGAATATACATGAGAAATAAGATAAGAAAGAAATTCCCTACGCTAATATGTCAGGCGATCAAACGCATTCTATCTCATGATTATACGATATATCGTATGTTTAAGTTTAAATTGATCTATCGCTCGACATTCAAGATTTATACGTTCTCGATTAGCGCTTCTCGAATTATTGAACCGAATCATAGCAACAGTTAATTAACACGTTGAACATTTAGAAAATCGGCTGGGACTTAATTTATTACCGTCTCATAATTTACGCGGATAATATTTATCGCAAGATGAGATCGATCGCATACATAACGGCATAGATATATGATTCGCGTGCGGATTATCGCGATCGGATTGGTTTAAATGACGAATTGATCCGTCGCGTAGAAATTGATTTTTTGTAAACTGACCGCTGCAGTACTTTGTCGACCACCGCTGAATCGATAGTAGAGCCCGATAAGGACAGAGACCGACATAATTGCGCCGATCACAAGATAGTCTGGCCATTGCAACCTGTTAGTTTCGTCTTCGATAAGTGTCTAAATAAGGACAAAGAACAAGTGCTTCTTTATTATGATTTGTTGAAAAATCGGTAGTAGAAATTTTAGGCACAGTTTCTGAACAATTTAATTTTAAAACATGTCTGACTATGTGTTACAATGACACTATAAAATAGTAGCCAAATTATTTTTGAAATACTTTAAAGTTTATTACCAAGATTGTAACAAATCTATTTTGTAAGATAATTATGTGATATCTAATTATGTAATTTGTACTTACATCCATTCTGTAAAATTTACACTATTCACTTGACGAAAAATTTAACCTCAATCGTACTACTTAAATTCTGGAAATTTCCATCAAATTAAAAGATTTACACGATTTTTTCTACACTTTGAAAACACAAGGAACAGAAGATCCAAAAGTTCATGAGTGTTCGACAAGGTCTGACTAACGAATGTGACCGTTTCCATTGCATGCTGCAAAACGCAAGAGAAGTTATTACGTAAAGAATTGCTCGGCATCTTTAGCGTTAAAGCACGCAAACCACAGAATTTTCATCAGTAAATTAGACTTCGTAATATGTAGTGGACGTAGTAATATGCTGTTTAATGCTAATTAATGGTCAGTTAAATGAAAAGTTTACTAAATATCGTGAATACGGAGGGAAACTAAGTTTCGCGAAGAAATATATTTAAATAAATGCGAGAAGACAATTATAGGTCGTAAATATTCATAATAGGGAGCGCACGTGATTTTCCAAATAATTGACTCGCGAAAAAAATTTACATTAACCCCTGCAAATTGAACCGTTCAGCTGCTTCACGACGATATTACTTTCCCTCGTCGAATTATCGAAAGCAGTCTACGCATCTGGATAATATCGACGAATTACGTGGAACAAGAGTGGTATGCATGTTTATTGTAAATAAATATATATAAAAGATTTATTATACAATATATAAAAAAACTTTCAGTGAATTTACGAATATTGCGATCAATAGCTGTAATATTAGATACGGTTGAGATGCATTGAATCCTAACGAAAGATTAGATTGCGATCATAGGATAAGGCTCAACCTTAATTTAATGTGCCGTAGACGATATCGTTCAAGATGATTATCTTTACCCTCCAGTCGATGCGATGGATCAATTCACTTAGCGATGAAAATGAAAAAGAGATAGGTAGAAACTCCAAATTAATACATACATTTAATTCCGACGTTAATTAAATAACAAACATAATTAAATCTATCTAAGAAAGTATGTCTTCGCCAACATTATATTGCACAACATTTATATTTCTAGCACACGCCATTAAATTTTTGTTTGAACTGGTTATGAACAGGTTTCCTGTATACATTTTCTTTTTTTAAATTGCAATAAATGTAGTTCATGCTTTTAAAGACAAGAATTAAAAGATATTATAGATAACGTAATAATATGATGATAAAATAAAAAGAAAAGTTGCTTCGCGAAAGATACACGAAAGTAACGAGCACAATTTCTGTTACATCACTATTGTGTCATCGGCATAATTATAGCTGTATTATATGTATATCCGTATTTTGATTATAAGGTTGATGTTTTTTTATAGGAGGTATGTAGGTATTACGACACTGTTGGTTTAGGAACAAAGAATAGTTGCAAAATGTATTATAAATAATTGGTGGCATGCAGACACAATAGCAGATTTTTTAAAATTATGATTTATGGTCAAATAGTTATAAATAACCCACTCATAGAAAACATCTTAGGGATTTAAAGTATTAAATATGTTTCTTTTAACAGCACTTTTTTAGTTCTGAATTAATTTAAAACAAAAGGAAAGAGGAGAAAAGGTTTTGGAAAGTTTGAAAGTATTAAGGAAAATGGATTCATTATTTTGTTATGCTCTCTCTTTTAGCGCGTATTTTCTTGCTCGAATTTATTTCTACAGCTAGGTCATGCGGTACAATAATGGATAATGACAATCCCGTTTAAACGTCGACTAATTTCCGACATTGTTACTGGTCTGTCGACCGCGTTGTTTTACGCGAATAGCATTGGCGATAAAAGAGGGGAAAAGAACTGCGGTGAAAGAGAAAGAGAGGAGGATAGGATGGGGGAGAAAAAGAGGAACTCGTAAGTGGTGAATTCCCGTCATTAAGTCGTTAGCCGGACGACAGCAGACTAACTGTCGGCTAACTGGCTGCTGAACTTGATCGACCAATCGTTGACCCCCACGGTCAATCGTTTTCCGTGTGTTAACCACTCTTGTTCCACGTAATTCATCGATATTATCCGGATGCGTAGACTGCTTTCGATAATTCGACGAAGGAAAGTAATATCGTCGTGAAGCAGCTGAACGGTTCAATTTGCAGGGGTTAATGTAAATTTTGTTCGCGAGTTAATTATTTGGAAAGCCACGTGCGCTCCTTATTATGAATATTTACGACCTATAATTGTCTTCTTGCATTATAATTATAACGAACTTTTAAAGAGAGATATCTCGTTTTTGAGATAGGTATTTGACAAAAAGTTTTCTAATTCTTTTCTAATTATTTTAAGAGATTTCTTCTCTCTGAAGAGAACGATTCCATATTCCAATACTTGAATAAATAGATATGCATTTATTTATAAAGTGCATCTATGTAAATTAGTCAAAGAGTGACAAAGTACTAATTGATTTTGCTCGTTATATGCGATTATGGATTCTCAGGAGCATTCGACACACACATCAAGCTTTTTTACACCCATCATGTATATCCAGACATTAACGTCACCGTCTCGATACAGGTGTTAATTATAACTTGACGTATATTTGACCAATCTCGTTGGCATCTTGAAGTTTGTGAAACCCATATAAATTCAGAATTTAGTTTCTCTTTCAATGTATACGAGGCGAGGTATTTTCGATCCTGTCATTAAATAAATTCAATATGCATTAATCTTGTGCAGTCATTTATAGGATTTAAATTTTAATATTTGATAAACTGAAGCAAACAGCTTTTCTCGTGCTCGCGCGAAATTTTGTCTCCAAAAATACATTTTTCAGAATTAATTTAGATTATATTTAGGTATGTATATGATTTCTATTTTATAAATAAATAATAAATATCATGTAATGCATTGCAATATGCGGACACGAAGATGTTTTATTGCATCGAGAAAGTGTCAGAAATTACCGTTATTCGATTCGCTTGAGAATGTAAGCCGATCTGATAATGTTCGCGTGCGAGCGAACTGATTCCCATAATTAATTCCAATTATTAATTAATAACGAGATGGCTGATCCCCTGTCTCATGATTGTGGTATTCGACTCAATTCGTGCGTGATGCTACGCTTCGTCTATCGTGTTGATTTCGTGCTCTTAATTAATCTAACGTGTTTAATACGGGAGAAACGTAATAATCACAAAGGTCAATTCCAAGAATCAATTTCTTCGAACATTTTTAGGAAGATTAAATATGTATCTAACAAACAATGAGGAAGCAGTTTTTGGTATGACAAAATAAAATGTAAAAAAAAAAAATAATGCATTTCTTCTGTAAAATATTGTTTAAATTGATTCACGGAATAGATACTTTTTTTATCGAAATTTGCTGAAACAACGCTATGAATTTATCTGTCAGTTGTTATGACACTCGGCATAATTAGATCTACTGTTCGTAAAGTTTAAATTTTGATTCATATGATCCTTAAATATCTTTTTCATCTCCGTCCGTCGACGAAGCATTTCTACTCACGTATAACATTTATTCAAATCATCTGAGCTCATCAAGTGTCAAATTACTGCTACCCAGCCGTAAATTTTTATCGCGTTTATTTGAATCATAAGTATAGAAATCGGTTTATCGTCACGTTTTGATCTGTAATTTTTGCTTTAGTTTATCACTTTTCTTCTTATCGTATTTAAAGAACCGTGCCATATATTTATACATTGAATATGTTATAGATATATTATATGAAGATAATTCACGGGTTTTTATAATATAGACTATATCTTGACTCATGTGAATAAATGCATGTACCGATACATGTAGAATCACGAATCTGTGTAAGCGTGATTAAATTAAATTAGGTAACTCTAGGTAGTTATCCTCCTAAAAATGGTTCCATATTGTGTATTGCAGAAGCGTATTGCAGTAGTTTGCGTGACTACTCGTTTGAATAACGAGCGTTTTGACTTACGTAAAAAGACCTGAAATTACGAATCAGAGTTCTTTGTTATAACATAAAAGCACATAAATATTGATGTCGTCAATATTTTAATAATATTGTTAAAATATTTAAAGACATAAATTTTAATGCCATTATTTCTATTTTAAAACGAATTTACAGTATCAAATAATATGTATTAAATACGCATAAATATTACATATAATACACATTTCGATACGGGACATTATGTTCTTCTCACATTAATGTATCGTGGCTCTGGGAAAATTTCGTGTATCAAGCCATCTTAAAAGTTTATATTAACAGCAACCGTTAGTCTTCATCAAGTCGCACAAGTGTCAATTGGTTCCTTTGATATCATCGCATAGCTCGCCATAACTCAAAGATGCGGGCATCGCTATGAATTCCAAGGCACGACAAAAAATTTATGGGTCTCTTCAGTCCGAATACGTAGTACGTTACGAAAGCTGTCAATTAAGTTAATTAACAAAGTCGTGCGCTCTTCCTCGATAGAGGCAAAGGAAATGCCTTACTTTTTTACCATGCAACACACGTATCGTCAAGCGGCGCAAACTTGCCGTGGAAAGTAGAATATGACAAGAGCGCACGTATTAAAATTCTTGCATGCGTCGCGACGCTTATAGTTAACACGACTAACGAAGTGTGGCAAGCGACGATTTTTCGATGGTGTATGCCGGAATCTGCCGTGATGCACAGCTTAATGGATATTCAGAATCGATAAACTGCCAACGTTAAACAAATTTGCATGTAATGCAGTTTGACGTTCTGCAACTGCGTCTAACTGTGAATGTCGAATCGGAATCAACGAAATTCAATAGCAATTTGAGACGTGGGAAAAGATGTAATTTATTAGCATCGAATATTTTTGTATTCTTAGTCTCGGTCTACAATATGTGCTTTAAGCTCTAAGCCATAAGAAATTGACCAATCACAGTTGAATTTGAGGAGAATACTTGATTGTGATTGGTCAATTTCTTACGGCTTAGAGCTTAAATACTCTTAAAGCAAGGTTGTAGACCAGATGTTATTATATGCATCTCTCGCGCGATATTTATTTAATCGGTTATTTAACTTAATTATTTTAACCCGATAGTGCCGATATTATCAACTTCTTAGAATTAGTGATTGCAAAGATTATCGATTTATCTTAACTATTATGAAGATAACCAGGTTATTACATTAAAGATGTAATAAAGATTAAAAATATTAAACATTATGACGTGCTATGCATTATTAATTAATTTTAACTAAAAGGATCAGTACGTGAAATGCTTGAATGCGTTTTTACGTATTACCATGGTTATGCCTTACATTATTGCGACACGAACTATTCAGATCCGCAGTGCACCTGCGAGTCGAAACATTTCCGACCACCGCACCGGTGCGACGTCACGCAACACAATCACGCTGTTGGTTACGTCAAACGACATTCCCGGCAAATTCTTTCTGTTGCAATTTCGATGCCGCGTTCGATATATCGACCGACAATCACTCGCGATCAAGGCTGTACGGGTGTGGTCATTAATTGTATTAAATTACGTCGGTCGAGAAAGAAAAAGCGAGGCAAAGTATACATGAATGCTTTAATGCCGTCTCCGTTGTACGTTCAATGATCAAATATTTAAGAGAGGCATCTTTTTTGCATAGTTAATTAAATAGCTTATTTGATTCTATATAGAAAGAACGAAATAAATCGATGAATCGTACGTTACAAAATCTCTTTATAAATGCAGTTGCACGGGGACGGCATTATACTGTTTCCGATCACGCACAACGGCAATTGTTTGCTGATTGATTATTGAATAACGCCAACAACATGTTACGTTGTTAACAGATGTCAATATAGACAAGTGCAAAATGAAATGCGAAAGAGATACAGATTGCGATACAGATTAATAAATTATCAAATCCGGTAACAGTTAACATTTCAATTTTTTATTGGTTTTATTTAAAAACGAAATAATTAAACCATTATTTTTTAACTATTATTAATAGAACCGATTGATCAACTTTTAGGAAATTTCTAACATTTATTTATTTGTAATAATTTCAGAATTTCAGAAATTTTGTATAGAAGCTACTTTCGCCTCGTTACGCGTGTACCTACATAAGTGTCGCTCTCATAATTTACTCATATCCGCAATCTCATGTGACCCAGTCAATAGCAAGTAAGGGGCCTAACAATTACAAGCACACGCTAGATCGTGAAGTATGAGACGTCTAGGAAAACAAATTGCCGTCAGGCGGTCGACTGATAGAGCATCAATTTCCTTGCAAATTCTCGCGGCGATTACATATTTTCCAGGCACGCCTCGTTATACATCACTTTATCGTTGCATCATGAACTCAAAGTGTTCAATGACTTGGCGGTCAAGTCGTTGTATTTGCGCCATAAATAAAGTAGCCGGATTTTGCACGCTTAATGCGGCACATTAATCTCACATCCTCATTCTTGTTGCCGTGAAAAGGTCAAATATTAGCATTATTATTTTCATTCATATAATAGCGTATGTAATTTGCAACAATACATAGAAAGAAATATGACTTTTACAATGTTTTATTACATAGAAGAATGTTTTATTAAGACATAATAGTTTATTCTTGGCATTTTAAACAGAATTACAAGAAATTTTTATTTCACGAAATATATCAAAGTTCTTTGATATTATTTTATTACTGGTCAGGATGTATATAAGGAAGATTTATGAGTGAACATTTATCATTCTTTGAACGTCGCCGTTAAAGTTTACAGCTTCGGATTAATTTCTTTGCCTATCTTTTTTATCGTCTATGCGGATGTTTCATCCTTGCGCCGAGATCGATAATGCGGCATCGCGAGATCGCGAGACTCGAAGTCGCCTCTATTTTCTTGACGACACGCGACCCGTCTGGCGACTCGCGGTCTTAGGGCTCAGATACAATGCGAGGAATAAAGAACAAGGAATATAATTTATAGTCGCATCCTTTTTCAATAGACGTGCGTTGAAAAAGGACGCGACTATTAATATCTATTCCTTGTTCCTTATTCCTCGCATTGTGTCTGAACCCTTACATTCTCTATCTAAAATCTTACGAGCTGTCTGAAGCCTAATTATCTACGCCAACTCGCAGTAGGCTATGTATGAGAGCCACGTGATAATGACAGGAAACGTGTCGGCACAAGAGAAACGCGCTCTCAAACGGTTCTCGACGTGCATCGCGTGACTTTTGAGAACGACAATCTCCCATCCAATTGCTGCTCCACCAGTCGTCGAAAATGACATCTTCCTGATGACGCGTTATTAGAAAAATTTGCGCGGGAAAATTATTTCAGGAATGTGATAGATTGCTAACGCAGATTGTGGTAACTCAACGCAAGACCTATTTTTGATGGCACGCTTTGATAAATATCACAATGAACAGAGTCTGCGGTTTACGATGGTTAAATCCGGTTTATTCTACATCAAGTGCGTCAAACAACGTGTTATGTCTTTGTAAATGTTACATTATATGTTCATAGATACCATAAGTATAATAATAAACATTTGTCATTATAAAATAATATCGCCAGACAAGCCACATAATGCGTTCCATTTGTCGATCTAATCGACTGATGGTGCGCGAGAGCCTACGCTTTCGAAAATTTTTTCAGTCGCAGAAAGCAATTGAATTTTAAGCTTGTTCGGCGTGCTTGACAGCGCAGTTAGCGATGGAAATGTGCGACCTCGAATCCACCCGCAACAGGGCCGATGACGACACTGACGATAGCCATATCTCCTTAATGGATCGGCTTAACAAGTCAAATTACATGTCCGCCGGTTGCTGTTGACGTTACTTCTAAAAATGTATTGGAGGAATGTTATTCTGCCAATCGGTATTGATTGACAGGGTGATTTACAAGCTGTTCAGCATGCTGCTGATCTATCGCTGATACACGGTGAATACGAGTCGCTATTGTATTTCTTTCCAGATTTTCTTTTCATAATGCACTATTTATAGAAGAGACCTGGAAATAAGCCGTTTTTCATGCTGTCATTCATAATTGCCGACGCAATGCCCGATACCAGGAACTGTGTTTTATTTGCTGAGAGATAAATTACATTTCTAATTACGTTCTCCTGTTTAGAATAGTAATTAAATTTTTGAATAGATGATTGCCAATTAAAAATAATAAACATTTATTGATAGAGATAGTGTAGAAACTTTACAATTTTATTAATTTTTTTTTTATAATTAGTATTTATTTAGTTTATAAATTTAATGTACCTAAATTTTCGTACTGTCTAATATACAAAATTATATCACGTTAAGAAAAAAAAATTCAATTATATCCCCGTGTTGAAATATATACGATAATAATGCTCAAAATTGCCGGATATTGCATAATGGGAATGAGATGAGTCTTGAAGTATATTCTCAATGAAAAATGACAGTCTGTCCTTGAACTTTAATACATCCTTTGAATAGCTTTGTGCGTTTTTAGCTTCATTTAGCGCTGACCTACTTTGTATCTGTACCAATTAACGTTATTAACGCGTTTCTATCATCATGCTGAATAGTTACGAGGTCGAACTATATGGCTATACTAATATAATCGCTGGGAAAGAAATCGTTCACGCTTTGTCACTTTATCTATGACATAATAAATTGTGCTTTAAACTTTCAAAGATTAAATTCATCATTGTACAATCCGGAATAAATATAAATTACAAATCTACTCCATATTGAAGATTCCGAGATTAGAGATAGCTACAGCTTTACATTGACCTATATTCTGGTACGCACAACGCGCACGAGTTTTATTCTTTTATTGTAGCGTGTGCACTTCGCGGTTAATTAACTCGGTGTATAAATCCGGCACGTACGCAACAATTGCTCATTTCCATTTTTTACGCGCGTTGATCAGCGCGCGCCGGAAGTGGTCGTTCCACATCGCGATGCCGCGCGCGAATACTCCGCGACACTTTGCGAGATGAAAGACATCGCGGCGTTCGGCGATGGAACGGATGGGACGTCGCATGTAGGACACTGAAATTATACGCGGAACGCAAACGTTATGGCGTTGCGTAAACAGTGGCTAACTCGATGTAGGAAGGCACGTACGGTCGCTGACTTATACAATCATGACGTACGGCGGTGCGTGTTGCGTTTGAATCGCCGGCTATAAATCCCATAGAGATAGCCAATTGGGACGAAGGCACATAGATCTAGGACGATACAGATCTACGAGGGTGCCTGTGACCGTTAATATTGCGTCATGTCTAAAGTTGGGTTCGGAGAAACCCGGTGGTCTGGATTAAATTAATGCTGACGTGATCCAGTGTCGAATAGATGGTTTCAGAAACGTCTCAAATAAATTTGTCAAATTAAATAATCTTAAAAACGTATGTGTATAATTCTAAGAATTAAGATGGAAGTTTTTGCGACGTTGGTTTTATTTTGTATTCCGAAATTTCTGTATTTCAATGTGACACAATTTAGAGATGCAGTCGAATAATTTGTAATAAGAGAAGCTTGGATTCCTTAGATTATCTATTTAATATCAATGCATATTAATACTGTATCGATAATTTAATTATATATATATGTCAAAATAAGAATAGCTACATTGTGAATTATATGTGGTACTAGTGTCTATGTCGCTTACGACATCGCGTTGTCGGTAGACTCACATTTCCTCGACGGCCGTACGATAACGAGCTATGCAAAAGCAAATCCATGTATCGCATGAAACAATGGAAGTTCGTAGTATCTACAGATCTGTTATGCATATAATGTGTGTGTGCATTTATGCGTGTGTGCGTAACAATGTGCAGCGATTCACCGATAAATGCGTAGCTTCGTTGAGAAGCTATTGGTATGTCTTCGATAGCCACGAGGTCCACGTAAGCTAACACGTATCTATACGCGTACACGTGAAAGGATTTCTCAATGGAGAACAGCGGATCGGAAACGATGCTTTTATGAATTGAACGATTTCGCGACAGACTCGATCGTAGATTGCAATAGTATATATAATCTTTATGGTATATTATTAATATAAAAATTATTTTAAAAACTCTTGTGAATACTTAGAAATCAAATAATTAAAAAATCTGCGGACGTAGCGTTTTTTAACATGACACAAGGTATTTGGGGAAAATTTACAATTTTTAATAATTTTTTTGGTAATCTTTGCATCTGATGTATCTAATAATAAACGCATAATTTTTTGTAATTTTACAAATCTCTATACGACGTTGGAGTAAACAGAATAGCAAGATATCCACGTATAGATGTGTGTTGCAATGGAAAATGCATGAAACTCTTGACTCCGAATGCTCGCAAAAAATTGTTTGCTACAGCAAGGTGACTTGAGAGAAAAGATCTAGATTCGAAAGTTCTCATCGCATCGCTATCGCGTTGTGGAAGTTTATTCCGCTTATTCCGTTATTTATATCCGCTATAATCCCATCAACGTGGAAATACGTCTTCTGCCTCCACGCCCACCCAGGATTTTATTCCGTTACTATCTGACGAGTTTTCCCGCGCGCATAGAAACGTCCAAGAACGTCGTAGATTGTTATAGGGATATCGATGATTACTTGAGGATAATTGGTACTTTCTTCCGCAGAAAAACTGGAAGATTTATGATTAAGCGGTTTTACAAGAAATTTCTCGGGCTAAGACATGATTACATAATATAATTCAATTTACCATATCGCCGTTTCGTATTTTTATCTTACTGCCGTTGGTACTTACTAATCGTAGCGCATTTAAAAAAAGCAACACGAGGATAGTTTAATTTATCATTAAAATAGAACCATGTCCTTTTTATGAGAAGAAAAACTTCTTTTCCGCAGATTGTGTAGTAGGTAAGGAATGTACATGATATATGACAACCGAGGCCGTATTCTTGTCGGTAATATTCTACGTACGTATGACTAGATATTGCCAAGGTTGACATAATGCGCCGTTTGTTGCTACAAATTATGCAACAGTCGTGAAGTAAAATATACGTCATTCATATTCACTCAAGAATGATCGTTAGAATAGATTCTTTCCGTTTCAAGATGATGTAGCTTCATTTAATTAATAATGACAGATTAAATATCTGATATTTTACTTTTATAATGAAACGTTTTAATTACAGATTATTTCTAAATTAGTTAAGAAATCCGCAGATAAAATTAATAACTGTTTTAAGACCCCCTGTATATTCTATATGTATAAATGGTGCATAATCTGAACGATCAAATCGCCCGCCAACCGAGCGTTTCGAAAAAATAAGTTGCAACCTAGTTTCTGAATCTACGCGGAGCGCATAAAGGAGGGAAGATCGAACAGCGCAGATTTAATTAGCGATAAGTCATTAAGAACGGCGCTGGCGACTTCTAATCGGGAATTAGAGATCTCACCGTCGGCATTTTCGCATCGTGGGCTTCAATGAAACGTTGTATGACTCTGCTGTAACGACGATCGGAATTTTATCCCCGAGCCATTCGCAATAATATCTCGCACATGACTAGGTAACTTTACACCCGATTCTCGATCGCGCGCGGCATCTATTATAATTTGTTCGTGTTTAGTACACCGCACGCTATTAGACACAGTCCAAGAGTGCAAACTCACAGCTTTTAAAGCTATGTTATTTTTATAGATATTTGCAGCATAATGATGATAGTATTAATTAGAATGACATATTGAAATAATAAATGATTGGAATTCTGATAATTGATTTTATTCAGGTATCTGTACCTAATACTCGTGGAAATAATTTGCTTTATTTTCATTTTTATACAGAAATTTTATACATAAACCTTACAAGATCTCAAATATAAATACAGACGCTAATATATCAGTTCGCGTGAATTCACAACCGACTTTTACGCAACGGTTTTGTTCTGTCTTGTATATGTCTGCATAAAATTTTACTGGGGAGCTTACTTGATGCTTACCACAAATCACGTGCTCACATAGGGAAGGCTTACGCTTAACATTGCTATAAAATACAAGCGAATGTCGCGCGTCGTGCACTTTTTACGGAAAAACCGCAACAGCTCGCAAGAGCCGCTTTTTACTTTCGGTCAGCCCCCTCTCAGAGTCCGACGCTTTATCTCCGCTAAACAAGGCGTTGTGCATAAACCAGCGGTAATATGCATTAAATTATTGAGGTCAACCGCCCGACGCTAATGCTTTAAGCGACCGCGCAGCTCTATTCTGCCAAGATAAACAACGGAGAAAGTAGGCAAGAGACTTTGTGTAGATATAAGGGAGCTTTTTGCAGCCGACGTTAATAATTCTTCTGTTAACCGGTTGGATTGGTCCTGCAAAAGTCGTTCTAATAATGAATGGCTTCAGATTCTGCGAAGCAATGTCTTGTGGCAAATCAGAATGTAACAAAATATCATATGAGATAGCTTGGCAATGCTTTCTAGTTTTTGGTGTGTAACAAAATTGACAAAATCTCTATCCATTATTTATCTTTTACTTACAAACATAATAAATAAGCGTATGAACAAAGAAGTCCAGAGAACTTAAAGTAAATTAATAATTGATACAATTAGTTAAAAAGTTAAAATTAGCTAGAAAGTTATATAAGATAAAGTCTATAAAAATATTTCCGATCTTTTGTTAAATGTGTTTTCATTGAAATTCTCGCAATAACATTACAAACAGAGGGTTAAAAAGCGACAACGCAAAGTAACCCGCGATAACTCATCATTCACTGTCGGCACTGGAACTCGACGATAGTCATAAACTGGATAACCAGAAGATAAGAGCGGTTCTTACGTATCGCGGCGCCACGATTGTATTCATGACATAATTACCGGAATTAGTGCGATGAAAACATGCCGGTCAAATTAAACGCATATCGCGTGTTTGTGAGTTGCGTGACGCATCGCACGTGCGTGTGTGTCCATCCGAGAAACAGATAGTCAGGATTATAAACCATCCGGCATTCGTTCGCCCGTGCATTTCTCTGTAATTAACCTCGGGAGCGTTCCAATTATCGCGCCGCTCGGCGATCAGCAGTAATTAAGCTCGTCCAAGTTCAGAACCCATCGCGTATACATAGCGGCAAAAGATCGCGAAACGGGGATCGACGTCTACACATGAGCGATGTACGATTTAGGTATATGATATATGTTTTTCGCACTACTTAAGTTCTGGGCAAAACTTTGTCTGAGACTGCCTTCCACCGTTCTGTTCTAATAAACAAAATAAAGCTATATAAATACCTATATTAATATGAAAATCTATTGCCTACAATTTTAAAAATCAGGAAAATTGCATTATAATTGAAAATATAATCTTTAGTATGTTTGTCGATATTGTCGACTTCTCTCGTCATTCAAACGAGCAGGCTTTAAATACGTGTTCAATCATATATACCGGCTACCGAGAACAATGAAACGCTTGATTAGAGGATTACGTAAATTATCTGGTAGACATCTGCCCTTATGCCTCTTTGAAATGCCAACGAGGTATGAAGGCTTCTGGCATGAATGACTTGAAAGGTATTTCATCATTGACCCTAAATCCGACAGGTGCGTGTCAAGATTACAAGTTGTTGCGCAAGATAACTTCGTCTTTGCAACAGATTTTTAATTATATTCTAACCATGAAAATTGAATAAGAATTGAACAATAAATAATAATTATTATATATACTGATAACATTAAACACACAACACACGCATAGAATATTAAAATGTTAAATAGACAAAATCGAAAATTACATTTTAAACAAAAAATTACTGTTTTAACTGACTAAAAATTTAAAAAGTTTTTTAATTTATTTGCGATATCGTCAGATTACCAAGCATTGTACATTATGAAACATTCGCGCGTCCAGTTGACCATAAAGCACAGACGGAAGATAACGAGCGATACGATTTCTTCTTTAATCTTCCGAAAACTTTTGGTTGGTAACAGCTGTTTCTGGTCGGTCGAGCGGTTTGTTAGGAACTTGCTGAACATTTTATGTCAAAACTAGGACAGAGTGGAGCGCTTATCGCTTTTTTAGTAGACGGGATCAGCGACAAGAGTGGAATCGTAAAGAGTTTTTTTCCCTACAACAGTGAAAGGTACTGCTTGAAGCAGTACTTTGTCGTAAAAGCTTCGTTTTAAGGGCAAAGGGCGGATTTCCACTATTTTCCACCATATCATTGACACAAAAATAGATACGAAGAGATTGTGAAACAAAAACAGAAAGTTGGATTATTCAAGGTTGGATTATTCAGTATTTGCGCTTGCAAATATGTTATCGAATTTTCGTTGTAAATTCTCTGTATTGTAAAGTGATTATAAATTTAAAGCTGAAATAATTGCTGAAATATTTTCTCTTATTGTCATTACAAAGTGTATAAAAGCAAAAAGGAAATATTTATTTATAAATTAAGGTATTTATCGCATAAATAATATAATATACAAAATAATATCTAGTAAAAAAATGACATAATACATATATTTAACCATAAAGCTATAAGGCTTGAAAGAAGCACGAAATTAAAATATAGTAATTTCACATTTTTATGGCTCGTAGAATAATCGTAAAATATAGCAAAAGAAGACCGTTCTATGTGTGTTTGTTAATAGTTGTAAGTCCACGCAGGCCCGTCGACTCTATGAATAAATTCCACAAGCACATTGGGAGCGTCACAGTAATGAAGGGACCACAGAGAGATTTATACTTCTCTCTTCCACCCATGTGCGCGCGTGTCCATCTGCGTTGAAAATATAGGATTATGATGTTTCCGAGTAATAACACGCCCCGTACGGTCGACACGTGTGTCTTCGACCAGCGGTCGGCGCGGCGTTCTTTCGTCTTTATGGCATTTCGACCGTGTGCAGGCAATCAAAGGCGACGCTGACGCATATCGTAAACGTACGCATGTGATGTGCGCTATGCGCCCGATGAAATTTTGACAATATTTTACGAACCTTTGTAAAATTTTATTCCGCAACGGTGCTACGACGAATGCGTTAAATTCATTCCGTGGCATATTCCCGCTGATCCATTCCGAGAGCGGCTTTGCTGACCCATTTTTAACGCGACGCCATATTCGCGTAATAAAATGTATTCTATACATAGTCTCCGAGTCGCGAAAACAAATTCTAACAATACGCATGGCGCGACTCTTCACCGTTGCTGCAGAAATCGTCGCGGATTTTCTAACGATGACAAACGGCGTAGGGATTACCAGTGATACTCGACTCTGATTTCCTTCGCTGGATTGAACCGTCTTATTATCCGTTCAGAATTTATGGTCCAATAAGATCGTTCTTGAAAAATATCCGACCTTCCGCTTCGGTACGGATCATACAAGTCATTTTAAACCGAAGTCAGATATTGCTTTCCCTAGCATTTCACACATGGTTGTCATGTGTAAGATAAGATTTATATGTGTCAGAGTATATAAAGTATATCTACTATCTCTCTCTTTCTCTCTTTCTCTTTCTATTATAGCACAAAGAATTACATTTAAAATAAAATACCCCTGCAATTAAAATAAAATATTACATTCTTGAATATAAGCATAAATTTGACAAAATAAATAACAAAATTTAAAATAATTCTAACAAGATATTTTATTACATATTTTAATTTAAGTAAGTTTTGTCTCAAACATTTCATTTTATTTTTTGACATATTCAAAGGACTGTAGGAATTTGTAAATTCTTTATTAAGGCTATGAGGTTTTGGCTACACCAAACAAAGAACGGACTGAAATTACCATGTGTTCTGAGAAAAGGACATATGCCGAAGCCTCACAAAAGAACGGCGAGATTCCTCGAGTGGTCCATATCTCATTCAGTCGTAGGGCTGCAAAAACCGCGCACGACCGTGCCTGACAAATGGCAAACACACGCGTATATCGGATTTGTCTCTCATGGTAGTGAGAAAAGGATTAGCTAAGATAATAGAAATATTTAAAAGAGTTAAAGGCTTATCTCGCATTTGAGTGGCACTGAATGATTGATTTGCGTAAGTCGACAAATACAAGGGTTTACAAATTAATTGTCTTTGCTAATCCAATTTGATTTTTGTAAAAAAATTAGTAAAAATATGAAGAATAAATTTATTAGAACTTTACGTTCAAGCGATAACGTAATATGCATTATGTTATCATACATTTATCATATAATAGCAATTTTCTATGCGTTCATTCACCTTGAATATATTAATATCTTGTAACGGAAATAATTAATTTATCATTCTAGAAACGAGCATACATATCTTTATTTATAAGTTTAATTCGAGCTATGCAAAATATCTCTTAAATATCTCGCATATAATAGGCTATTTTCTATTTTTCGATCAGTTGAAGTAGCTTCCTCTGTAAGAATAAACCGTTTAAATAACTGAAATTTCTAACTGATATTTAAATTTTATATTTGATAGATCACATTTTTATCTAAAATCTCTTACATGCATTATTTCTGATATAAGCGGTAGGCATTCCGTATACGAGAAAGTTACGATTATCTCGCTGAGCATCGCGTGTGAGGAAATGCTGGCTTTTGCTAAAAACCCGGAAGAACGTTCTTGTACGAAGAGATGTAATGTAATCTATCCTCCCGCAGCGTTCAGCTGAGCTTCGCGGTAGCTCGAGCGCGATCATCGGCGCACGTGTACCTCAATTCACGGACATCCCGGGCGATCCTGTGCGAAATTTTCTGCGCAAAGAAACCGGTTGGCACGCCGCGAGATAGAGTCGCGGCTGTTCGTCATGCCGCATTTTACCTCGCCGGCTGAATCGCCACTATGTCCGGCGCACGTGCAATATAATCTCTCGCCGTGCGGTGTGCCAAGTACAGCAAGGCCGCATTATCAGCCACGCAATCTGGATGCATCGCGAAAATACCTCTCGACTATCCCGCGCGGTATCTCCAAGTTCATTGTCAATATAATAGCCGGCGTTTCGGTTTCACTGCTGCGCGTGACACGCGGATTGCATCTCGAAAATCGTGATCCTCGAAAGATCGAGATGAAATGCATTCTAACAAAGTACTATGTTTCGTTGCGCGCAAACTTCCGTTTCGCATCCCATTAAATAAATGGGTATACCTAATCGTGTAGCGAGAAGAAATGAAATTCACATGCAGTTTATTCTCACAAGACAAACTTCAAGAAATTCACCTCAATTTAATTTTTTCGGTTTAATATTAACTTTTTTTAAGTTCCCACAAAAGTGAGTTAAACTAACGTTCTTTGCTTTGGTCTTTTCAAATCATTCTTTAAATAATTAAAGTTTCATTGAATTGATTATTTATTGATTGTGCAATACCGTATATTCAATAAAGAATTAACATTTGGAAATCGTAAGTGAACTAATTGTAAGCGTAGAAAATTAATTACGGTAAAGTAAATTAATCGTACCTTTAGGCATATCACCCAGAGCAGAATTCCTTTATGCTGACTTTAACAGCCACCCTCGTCAACGTCTAACAAACCTTCTGTCGGGCGACCGAAACTCGTAACGCGAAATTCGCCTTGAAACTCAATACCCCAGACTTAAATGTTGAACAACGTGAGGCCCTAAATGGAAATTTATTGGCGCGTGATCGCGCGGGTCTAACGCACATCGTCCCGCGTGAACTCACGCACGCTCGGGCGTCCGATGAATAACGAATATCGTTTTTCGAATGCGCGTTCTGTTCCATTTCCATGCCGGATTTACCGGCCGAAGGGATTACCAATCACGCGGCCGTGCCCACTCCTTTCTTAATCTTCGCTCCACGACCTTCGTTCTCGTTCCCTCCGTTCGTCCGCCGTGGTTTCGATGTCATCGAGGATTCGGCCACGGTGAAATTGCGATATGGCAGTTTGAAGCTATTGAGGTGGCAAAATTATACGACCAGTGGCGTAACTATAGCACATTTTAAAAGAAATGTGACTTTATGTTAGAATCTTTATATAGACATTAGCAAAATACTATCTATATAATTGAATATTGTTACGATTTTAGAAAATTGAATGTCAATATAAATTAAACATTTCTATCGAACCATTAAAAATAGTGAAATTAGAAAGTAGATATTCAAGATATCGATTTCTTCTCAAGTTCTGCATATTTTAATCCGTACTGGAAATTATCGTAGCAAGGTGCGATGACTCGTACGAGAGATGCATCATGTAATATCTTTCTCTATTTCTCTCTTTTTCTTGCTCTCGGATACCTAAAGATTTATTTATCCTTTCGTTACATCTCTGCTTCTCTACTCCCATTGTTATGCCGTCCGAATCTTTATTCTCAATCCTTTTCTCTTCTTTTCTTCCCATTGTTCTTTTTTTTATTACGCGAGCAACATCGCGTTCGGAATGCCAATGGTCGTATGGCGACTTTGTGAGTTATCGTTCTGCTCAAAGGCAAAGTTACGATCGGGAATATGTTATCGGCATTGAACGGACACGCGCTACAAAAATGATGTAAAAACAAAAGGATTACGCGCCGCCATGACCATACAAATCGAAAAATTATAATATTTTAGGAATACCAGTTTTTCAACTAACGGTTTTAATCATTTAATCTGAAGCATGCATAAGTTATGTTTAACAAGTTTTCCGTGTGGAAGATCAAAAAATGAAAATCGATGGTTAATTAAGTAGCACGGAATTGATATCTTATCTAATAAACGGTAATAAAATGTAAATTAATAATTAATTAATTACCGAGGCTTGGGTGAGAATTACAAGCGTGCTTGATATCCTTAAGTTTCCTCCTGTCCCAACGACTGCCATCATCACGCGCCACTGCAGAGCGCGCGGCGCCACACCTCGTGAAGCTTCACAGGACACGAGCTCGCCATCAGATATAAAATCGCCACGCTCCGCGAGCACGGATCCCGGATTCTTTTCTGCCCATCTCGCCGCACGCTCCCGCAATTTGTTAAGCCGTGAGTGCTCGCGATACAGTCGCCGCGCTCACCTTGAAAGTTATTTCCTTCGTCCGCAGCGATTACAGGAAGTATCATTTTATGAACTTCAGATAGCAATCTTCATTTTCTCGCAACGCGGTTTAATTCTGTCCTCGATATAATTAAAGACTTTTACTTGAAATTGTATTATAATATCAAATATTATATATGTATATTTAGTACATATTTTGTTTGTAGATATGTAAAGTATATTAAGTAAAGTTGTAAGGATATATATATGTCGCAGGCTTATTGCAAAATTAGCCCTTTTGCAAAAAGACTAGTCTCTTTGCGAAAGGCCGGCCTTTTGCGAAGCACTGATCGTTTCCCAATAAGACTGAACGCACTTTAGACTTTTTGGCACACATGGGCTGGTGCTAGGCTAGGCACTTTGCAAAAAGTCTAAAATACGTTAGTCTTATTAAAGAAACGATCAAATGCTTTCGCAAAAGGCCGGCATTTCGCAAAAAAACTAGCCTTTTTGCAAAAAGGCTGATTTTGCAATAAGCCTGCGACATATATATAGATCTGTAAATATATAAAGCATCGCATAATAAAAAATAAAAATGTATATAGGAGCATTTTAGATAGTATCCCCGAGTTTAGGATTGAAGCAGGGCGTTTTGCTCGCTCTGGCAGATCCGCCTCATTCCCCAACTTCTTCATCCTCACGCCGTCGTTCTCCATTACATGCGCCGCTTCCGTAGTAACGCGATCGCGGAGATGCTTTCAAGGAACTAAGCTCCAACGAAGACACGGTCGCGCGATTACGTGCCAACGGCGATACAAGGCGTTTGCTGTGCACGAGCCGCCATGCGAGCGGAGATCTTGTCGTTGCAAGCGTTAGCCTCGTTTCTGGTCCCGATCGCTTGTTCATTTTTTTTCTCTAGCTGCCGCTTCCTCGCCGACACGAGTCGGCCACCTTAGCGAACCGTTTGTCAGCGCGATCAGTCGCGACGGCCGAACAAGTATGATCAGATGGCGATCGCTTAGGCCTTAGACCAATGCGAATTGTCGTCGTGGTTGATTAATAGCGCGTGCCTGGTGTTTGTTCTGCGTATAGCACATGTATTATTCTTTCTTCTTAACTTTAAATGAAGAGATTCCTCTTCGCTATGTTTTAATATCAATATATGTAGATACTTTCTTTTAGAAATATGTTTGCGTTTAACGTAACACGAACTTCAAAAAAGAGATAAAATAGTTATATATTTCATTGAGAGAAAAGTTGGAGAATGTCTAGGGTTATCTGCCACTCTAATAATAGTCCGCGTCAGTATCTCCTGCATATCGCCCACCCACTAGACCATTCGACATGAGGATAAAATCATCGGGGAAGTAGAAGGCTCTGAATCTCTGAACAGGGAGGGAGAAATCGAGGGGAAGGACGCGAGTTCTCGTCTTTTCTTCGCGGTTGCAAGTCGAAGTATTCCGAGTCGCAAGCGCGAACACGACCCGACAAAGCCGGCTCTGTTCGAGCTCTCGTTCGCCTCTCGTCGTTTCTTCCTCTTCGTTTTCTTTCGAACGAACTCGCGTTGCTCGAGGCCTATGCGATATCGCGACAGAGAAAGCGCACTTGATGCCACTTGAATCGCTTGCCCGAGCTTTGAACCCGTGCTCTACGTGAGCAGCCGACTTTCTGCATAAGCTCCGTCAGATCAGAGACGCAAAATCCGTAAATAGATTCTAGATTGAGGTTCTGGTTTCACCAAAAAAAAAAGAAAAAAAAAAAAACTACAGAACTCTGGTCTCAAACTTTTCACATGGAGAACCGCGAGTTGTAAGAGAGCAAACGATCGTAAAAAAGAAGTAAATTAATTAAAATAAATTCAAAATTCGTGTTTTGCTTTATCTTAAATTTTTTAAAAGAATTTTTTAGAAATCAATATATATTTATATTCTATTATGCCTTTGTGTGTGAAACAAGTCATTATACATATTAATTAGTAATATTTATAATAAATTTATTAAAAAGGTATATCTTTGAGAGCGTTGAATTAATCGACGTATTTACTGCAGTTGATTGCTGCAAGAAATTATTGCTTTTTTACATTAGAACTTGTCGCTATAATTTATCTCGTATTTAATATTAATTCTTAAATAACATTACATTAATTATATGTTTAGAATTTATTTGGCTATTTTTCCTATTTTCAATCTTACTGACATTCCTACTTTTTGATTTATTTTATAACTAGTTAATTTAATTATTTCTCATATATTATTGTGGTAAAATACTATACATTCTATATAAAATTTTCATTATAGATAGTAATTCAATTATACGTACGAGAAATTATCCACTCGATCGTATTATCATGGAGAAATGGCACTATTGACTACAATTTATTTAGATTGTAATAGTTCTCTGAATTTATTGAAATAACAGGTGCTTAGAACCGCAGAACTATTTGGCTCGTTTCGGACTCATTAAAACGGACTGGCCCCGTCGTATGCATTTATCACGAATTGCACTATAGACCGCACAATGTTAGGTATATAGATATTACGCCCATTGAACATGTGCAATGCTGAAATTACACGTTACATGATATATCGCACGATCCATTGAATCTATTATGAAATATAGTTATCCACAATCCACTCGCGGCAAAGTGGATTATTCGTGATGTGATCGCTAAATCAGCTCGCTCGTTAAACCAAATCTTGCCGTACTGTTTCATCTAACGTACATTTAATTCACGTGTATCGCACGAGCAAACTTGTCTTAATCATAGAATGAAAAATGCACGTGCGCATTTAAGTTGCATGGATAATTCGTTTAACCATACGAGTTTTATTGAACAAAGTAAAGCTACTTGCATAATTAAATCGCGAACAAAATTAATACAAGAAAAAACAAACGTCTGACTAAACTGATTATAAACTTTAGTTATAAAAATGTCAATCCGCTTTATATAAGCTTCCGTTTCATTTAAATTTTGCCATAGAAGTTAGATAAATTAGCCATGAATCAAGTAAATTATTATAACATAGAAAAACAAATATTAAACAAAGCTTCCTCTATGAGGAAGCAAAATGTAATTTCTAATTACATATAAGAAATAAATAAAGTTATTAAAATTATATTTAAGCTATTAAAGTTTTTTTAAGGATAAGACAATGATGAAGGAAAAAGGGCACTCGATGGAAGATGAAATCTTTTTTAAGAGATTTTAAAAGATGTGGAAGTCGTAAAGTTTTAAAAGACGTCATGAAGTTCACAAGATCCCATCAATTCTTTTCAATTTGCGAAGATTAAAGATCAATTAGATTCTGTATGAGCAATGACGGTGCTTCATTTTAATGAAGTCAGAGGTCTTGAGATATTAATGAATCTGGCAATTAGTTAGCAAGATGTATGCATAATCGTTACAAACTTCAACAGCAGTGCATATTGTTACATCTACGTCATCATTCTTTTTTTTCTTACGGTATTGCCGGAAAGCACCGTATATCTGATAATTAGTTAACGAATTAGATGCATTATCATTAAGGGAGTTAATTAAATTACTATTAGGAGACTGCTGTTGATCGATGCCTGCCGGGAGATCGATCATTGGTTTTAAATAGCCGTTTTATCTCGACTCGCGCACTTCGTTCGGATTCCGGATGATCTTTAAAAAGTGGAATGTTTTCTACGCAATAGTCGCGAGCAACTGATAACTAATACAACCATGATTATTGCTTTTCTAATATAACGCATTTGCTGAATAATGCGTTTGACATTCGATAACTCATAAAATTGAACTCGTTGAAACCTATGAGAGAAAAGCGATGAGGGAAATATTTGTAGAATTATAAAATTTACGATAAAAATAGCGTTAGATCTTCTTGAATCTACGATAAAAAATAGCGTTAGATCTCTTTGACAAATTTTCACGAGCAATAATTATAGATTATTTCATATTTTTACTTATGAGTTTCTTAAATATATTAAAAATAGTAAGCAATAAATTTGAAATGTATATATACGATTTCCAAAGAATTTATATTTATTCCGAAGTGTGCGCAACATTTACTCGCATTGTACAAATCACTTTTATGACGACAAAAAGTGCGTGTAATATCACAATGTATCATTATGTGAGAATAAATTTACTAGAGAGTAAGTTTATAAATGCTGTAGATGTTTCACTGTCACTCGGCGAATAATGATACAAAGGGAAATCGCACGTTTTATTGACAAAAGGAATAAGCACGTGATGTTATTTACGATGACGATGAGTGAAGAAAGTATCGCGACGTATAATATCCAATAAAAAGGTTCTTCTGCCGAGACCGCGCGTGAAGTTCATATATAATGTTATAATAATTCATAGCGCACGCGCATGCGAGCGCGCATGTGTGTGTGTTTCTTTTCACGATGCTAATAAAAGTTATAATTACAAAATATTGCATCTCAGTAATAGCTCAGTGCTTCGTAATTCATGTCGGATGCATCCATTACCAATCAAAGTTGATAAAAAATTCGCTATATGCAATAAAATTAACACAGCAACAAGATGTGGTACGAATTTTATCCAAGGATCTGTTTTGAGCGGCGCGTTTTTCTCGCGTCTCAATTACGTGACTCGTTAAAAAACGTTTTATTACTGCGCTGCACACGTGCGATGATTAAACTTGCTAAATATCCGCGCGAGAGAAAACGCGCGTGTGCGTAAGTGCACGCATTCGCGAGCCTTTCGCAGACCATAACGAAGCTCTGCTCGTACATTGCGATGTACATATTTTGTCTTATATAGTTTTAAATATCTTCTCTTTCACCCATTTTTGTGAAATATGAGTTCCTCTAAAGAATAATGTGAATCCATTATGGAGCCTTAAAGCATTATGTATTTTAAGTCTGTATCATCTATAGTAGGATGTTTTTTTTAGTTTAAGAGAATTCATTCCTACATAGATTTTCGAACTATCTGCATGTACGCAATTGCTCATTCGTGCTTCACGGAGCGCGACTCGCCAGCACCGGTAACTCGTATTCAAATTCGCGTTTTTCTCTGCGGGGATTCGATCGAACGTGCGGGTGAAAAGACCGAGGTATTTCTCGAGGAAGAGGACCACGTGCATCGCGTGTCCGTAATCGGCGGCCGCGCTTCTTCGCGGAAGATGCGGTGCGCCTCGAGCGCTTATTTGCGCATAACTTCGCGAACTGTGCTTCCCCCGATAGAGTGCTGCGCACCGGCGCGGCGTAAGTACTGTTAACAGGTTGACTGTCGTACCGGAGTCATAGAAGCGAGCGTTACCGCCGGCAGCGTATCCGGGGATAAACGCGATCCTAATGAATGGCTGTTCTGTTTTCTCAATTTATGCACCGGCCGTCCGCTCGAGAGCCCTCTCCCATCTGCGGCCGCAGAAAAGCCACACATGAGAATGATTATAATTGCCGCAAAGCGCGCACGGTCGAGAGATTCTCGGAGCAGTGATTAAGTGGAGCTGATCCTTGATTTGTTATGTGATTAATCGTACGAGCTCGTTGCGCGAGTCGGCAGTATTGCAAACGCGCGCTACACTCTAATGTTTTATTCTATACGAAAAGTTCGTTATGTCAGCAATAATGTTACTGTTCCACAAATTCTTATTCATTTATATCCTTTTGATTTTAAGATCCTTTTATCTGTTTTATTATGTCAAATGTGACACTGATGTTAATCCAGATATGATTATAAATTCGTTTTTATATGAAATAGGACATTATAACAACAGGCTAATAAAATCCTTTATTTTCAAATACATATTTAATTTAATACATTTTAGATATTATAAATGTTTGAAGAATATAAATGCTATGTTAGATAATCATATTTAACGCGGTTGATCACGATATGTCTTTCGACTTGAGTCAACATTTGAAGTCTGCGACCTCATTTTAAGCATGGCATGAGGCGTTTCTTTCTCGAGTACTCTACCACTCTGAACAGACTCCTCATTTATAATGCTGTGTTTTAACGAGGATAATCACTCGGAAGGTTCTCGACTAATTGTTCGGTGCCGACGAAAAAGTCGGTCGCAAAAAGCACGGAATGGCGTCGGTCAATGATGCTTCCTTTCTCAATCATCTGAAATGATCATCGCAATAATTGGAGCCTCCTCTTGCTGTGTTTCAGAGTGACTTCGAACCCCAGTGTCACGTGTTCCGCACCAAGCAATTGCGCAAACCTCGACCATGTCATTTATGCCACCAGGCGGTGATCAAGCAAGCTTCCTGCTGCAGAGGTAAGTCGATAACATCATTCCCTTCAGGGCAATGAAATGGGTAACAGCTGGCTCTCGTCGGTAGTACTTTCGAATCAATCGTTGATACGGAAGCTCCGGAGAGTGCCGGTTAAAGCAAAAGGCCGCTGCGGGGATGAGACTCGACATTTTTCTTCTTATTATTATTATTAGTGTTATTACTGGTATTACGTTTTATTGCCCTGAATCTAGATTACATGAGTTGATTATTACGATTAATGCAAGGATGCACCCTCGATCGTACACACGTTTGCGTTATACGCGCGTGAAAGTTGGGTCGGGCTGCAGATCACGGGCATCCGTATCTACTATAGCGGGCAATTAGCGTGATTGTAAGTTAACATACCGCGTGGATCGAAGAAGCGATTATAATGCTTAGAATAATGATGGTTTTAATAACTTGCAACGTGTACTGATGAGCAAACAAAACTTTGTTCGGAATTACTTACCGTTTAATTATAAAATCTATTTATAAATCTAATTTAATTATTGAAATTAATAAGACTGATAACCCAGATAGCTCATGGACGTCCAGTGGATGTCCATCGATAATCCATTTTTGGACAAAGGACGTCCAATTTTAATCCAAAAAAGATCTGATGGACCATTCGATGTACATTTTGCACAACTTCGGATGTTCATAGAATGTCCAAAATAAGGCCATTTTCGGACCTATTCTGGACTTATCTTGGACCTATTATGGAGTTTTAATAACGTGGAGGATTGCAAAAATCAAAATTATATACAAAATTATAATTAATTAAAAAACGAAATTTTTTGTTATAAAATACATAGATACGTTTTATGTTTTGTGTTTATTTAATTATTATCAGTCTTGAAAATTAATGGTACCTTTTTTATTAATTTTTATTAATGATTTTGTTAAAAATTTTTATTAAAAATTAACTAAAATAAAGTTACATTAATGTTATATCAATCTAAAAGTGTGCCACACTTTGTTATAAAAGTGTGGATTTCACGATACAAGTTGTGCTGTTGTGCAGTTCCGTCATTTATGTTGTTCTTATATCATCGTTCGGTGTATTTTAAGTACGAGAAACGGATTCCATCGGATGCCATCTATCGGACGACCCGACATTAACATATAACCAATTTTAATTAGGACATACATCAAACGTCCATAGGATGTACTGTTTAGAATATCCCATTTATGTCCAAAAAGGTATATCCATTTTAGATCCCATTTGTGTCCACGGACGTATGGACATGAACTGGACTTAAAATGTATATCCATAAGACGTCCAGTGCTATCTGGGAAATTCATAATCATCATGTTATTTATTTGAATTTATTTTAATTTCAGTGTGCAAGTACATCTGCCACAAGTCATGCGAGGACAAGGTATGTGATCTTATTTACATATGGGTATTCTTTTCCGTTGTGTTCGGTTTCTCCGTTATGACAAATACGCGCGAGCGTTCTGCAAACGCAAACGCGGCGATTAGTCTGTCGTGAATATGTCACTTCTCCTAAGCGCGACATTCGTAATCAAGACGTTCCTTCTTGGAAGGTTTATGACAGAGTGGAGCAAAGAGCACACACTTCCACGTACACGAAGATCCCCTCTTCCACCCAGCCATAACGCTCTTCCGCGTACTTCTTGGTACTTCAACAAACCCTTCGGGAGATGCGCTGAGCTGAGGTTTAACTTAGATAGCGATTACATGTATCTGTTTTTAATTTCTGTCACGCGTGAACAAGAAACATTTTTAGGAATGTTAATTTCAGTCCATAAAAATTTGCATATGTTATTTTTTTCACTTCTGCATTATATAGCGACTCACAGAAAGATGACGTGACTACGTAATTTTATTTATATAGTTTATAATAATCATAATAATTTATAATAATAACATAATGCATATAATATAAAAGGTCTCTGCAAAAATCTAAGCTAATAAGAAGGCTATAACAAGCATCGAGAGATTTTATATCTATGTTAACGTCACATAATTTCACAGTCGTTATACCTACTTCTCTCCCAGTAGTAATCATGCTTCTCACGGCCTAGGGGTCGATGGCGCGATAACAAAATAACGCGGATTAATGAGTAGCTTCCACCGTTCTCCACCCATGCGCACGTTAAATCTGTGCCGCGCGCTTTAATCCAAAACGCGCGTCGATATCTTAACTGATGAGATTCTCGGTTCTCCGAACGGTTCTTCGGTCCGATGTCTCGACCGGGCGGGCGTGTGTGCACCGCCGGTTCCATGCGTGTGTGTTGGCGCGTGCATGTGCGCTCCTTACGTGAAATGCTGTGTGGGTTCAGTCACCGCGCGGGCAGGGCACGAGCCTTACTTATACCTTACCTTCCTCGTATCTCCAAGTACTCCTATGTCACGCTCGCGCATGAGGAGAGGAGCCGAACGTGTACCCATACGCGCGTCTTCAGCACGCGCTTGTATCGGATCTGACGCTTGTGAGTGTCGACGGGGAGGATGAACGTTGCCGGACATGGAGAGGAACGTGCGTCAGACACGAGAGGTGCATGCCGAGAGTGCAGGCAGAAGAGCACGACTTCCTCCGGTAAAATCGGCGGATGCGGTCGTTCCGCTTTGATGCGGCACTCTTCGCCGGAAAGGGATTAATCCTGTCGTTACCTTAGGACGTCGGAGTAAGCGTCCAGGAAGCGTAATCCTTGGCTTACGCGAACGTCCTCAGACCGCTTAACAAGAGGGTGGTTACCCTCATGGACTGGCAAAAAGTTGCTAAACGTTATTAGCATCATTTCCGCCGGGAAACCACGCCCGTTTGGTTTGTGACTTTGCGTGTAAATTTTCTCACATTTTAACTTATATATAACTCTGTGATAATCTGTAGGATAAAATTTGTCCAATAATAATAAGTGAAATTGGACCGATATAAATCTTACATTAAATAAAGAAAATGCCATCTTTAGTCAAGTTGGGTCTTGATAGCCTAATAGTAATATTTCTATATGAATTTCGTATACTTCTTCCAACTTAGCAAACTGCGCGCCGATTACTTGTTGATCGCAAATTAATCCATCCTAAAAACTTTAATATAAAAAGTTAATTGAGTAAGGATACGTTTGCAACTGTTGTACCTAACAAGTTTATTAGGAAGAGAATTATATGAATATAAGCGACATTTCTTCGAAATATCACGCTACTCCAAAACACCCGCTATTGTCTGCTCAAAGCTACGGCGAAATTAACGATAGCGATCGAGTGACATTTCGTGCACGCTATAAGAAAAATGTCAGAGGGCCATAAAACGGGTTCGTAGTAATTGCCAAGGTCGTCGCAAGTATCATCGATTGATCGGCGAGTCCGGCGGCATCCGGTCTTTCGACATGATTACAAACGTACGATCATTAGTAACGCGGACTCATTACGCTTACGAGCGGCAGACGATCGTCATTGCTCTCTTCTCGATGAAAAACTCATAATTGCTCACCGGCCGCGTTGTAAAAATACTACATCATATCCGCCATATAGAGCGATGGTTATAGAGAGATGAAAAAGATTAGAGCAAACGGTTGCAAAAACGAAGACAGTTGGACGAGCAAGAGTTATTACAACGTAATAAACATGAAAACTTTATTAAACGTATAAATATCAAATTACAATTATTCAAGTAGTTTCATAATTAATTTCCAGCGTTAACTGCATTATATAATTCCAGATCTATATTAATATTCAAATTCAACACAGCTAATTAATAAAATTTTAACGCATTGTGATATAATATAATATCAAATGAAGCAACGGTATACTCTTCTACGCCACTGGCGTAAGCGTGCACAATCGTTAGAAGCGCGAGAGCTCGTATGAGGCTTATACAAGCCGACACGCGTGAGGTCTTCTATCGGTATACGCGGTGTCTTAAGTTCAAGGCGACGAGAGACGCGGTATGGATAACCCGCGCGTCCGAGAATCTCGGGGACGCGTGTGGCGAATTATATCATAACGCGGAGGTGGAGAAGAGGTCGACGAAAGCAACAATACCGCGAAGAGACGAGCCGCGGTTCTGCCCCCTGTAACTGCAATGTAAATCCTGGAAGGAACCGAAACCTGCTTCGAATTTCAAAACGCACGGCGAAAACGTGACGCACATGGAATTCCGGCGCGGCGGTTTTTGTCTTCTCCGGCGCGGGCGCAATAGCGATACGGGGAGTTGGAAGTAACAAGCACGTCATATTGGACGCGTTCATCCGGTGTGAAAAAGCTCTTTTTTTTATCACAGGGAAACAATGTTTATATTTCAAAGCAATTTGGAATCGCCGTTTAAGGTAACTTGTTCGATTTTCTGCTCCGTCACAGATAAGCGCGCCTAATCGCCCGCGCGGATTATGGTAGCGGTGTAAATAACGATCGCGTGCTGGATATATTCAGCATATTGCTCGACCGTGACGCGGTGCTCTTCACACTTCAGCACTTTGGTTACAAGAATAAGAAACGTAATGACCGGAAAATATTAATAAACTCGAATGAAATTGACGTTTTTGTACGATTCTGAGGCTAGTGATAAAACACGAAACGGCATGGCAGCTAATATTTTACGATATTTACCGACTTTAAACTCCGGAACGGGCATTCCGATTAATTTAGCGGTTAATTTCGAGTTCAGAGGATCAGAGCTGAGATTGCAATTTTCTTAAACGACTTCTCGGAACATTTTAGCAGACAGTGTACTCGTAGAGTAGAGGCTGGTATGCCACAATGGTATCGCGAGAGAGATATGGCGCGCTCCTCCCTCGCGGGTGTATCTCTCGCGAGTATTGATATCATCGTAACTCGGCCGCTCTCCTCCTGGAATTCCAGATAGAGCGAGTTGAGAACCGCTGGCCGATGGAACGAGCTAACGAACGACATCATTCGTCGGATATGGAGAACCGGAGGTTTCCCTTCGAGATCGAAGGTCACAATGATTCTCGCCACGTCCCTGTGCGAAGCACCTTTTTCTTCACCCGCCCAATACTTCCCCTCTTATTTTATCGGCTCCGAAATCTCCGCACACCTCCAGGCTACTTCGCCTGCATACGAAGTCATCCTTGATGATTGCCACGTCCCGTATATTCTTCCGAAATATCGCGATGTCTCATGCCCGAGATCCATCCCCCGCTCGCTGTTTTCAAATATAAGAGCGTTCTTATTCATGACCGATTGGAAATTGATCGCTTTTATCCTATTTTGTTATAAGATACAAAGATTTCAAGTACTTAAAAAAAGAAAAAATTACGTATATTCAGATATACCTACTAACCGCAGGGTCAACTGCGACCTATTGATCCTATAATTTCAGAACGTGCACCACGCTTTCCTAATAATAGCAGATAATTGTTAGTAAATAATGCAATACATATTTAGCAATGTATTCGCTGAGTAATATAATGATCGTCATAACTTGCTCGACAGAGAGTTCCCAATAAATCATAGAGGAATCAGAAGCTCGTGCGAATAATCGAGGCATCATCACCCGTAACCGTAAACCCGCGATACGTTCTTGTTCACCATTCCGCTGGCGAGCTGGTAGCCAGCCGATACTCTCCACCAAGGCAAGCCCTTTTAGTCCCCTGAACCTCGCCGAGGCTTTTCTCCAACGTGGTACATCGTCCGGCCCGGCCGGCGTTGTAAACCGCGTCAAGTACCAAACCGGCAACGGCTACCTTACCTGGCGGTACTAGCGGTGTGTGTATCCAGGCTCGGTCTTCCAGGATTGTAAACAGGCGGCAAGAACCGGGGAAACCAGACGGTAGGCAATGTCGTAGACCCCTCCTCCACGACATCTCGGTATCTCCCCTCCCGCCTGCTGACCCCCTAGGCCTGTATCTTGGTGCGCATAGTAGTACAGCGATGCAGCTGCAGCTGCACTGATATTAACCCGAGGGCCGAGGTTCTCCTATGCGACGAGTGTGAGACCAGGTATAACGTAATGGCGGTCGGTCGCACTCAATCGGGGGAAACTTGGTGGCTGCGGGGGAGGTGGAGGTCTGGTTCGCATAAACGCGTGGTCACGGGAGACCTCCGCGGGGTAGAAGCACACGAAGAGGGGTGATGGGGGGGAGAGAGGGAAGAAGGATCAGATCGTGCTTGGTAAGGCGCCTGTATGTGATGTTCGTTTACTTTGACGGGGTAGGAGGCCGGATTATCGGCTTTGTGGCGAGATCGATTTGCCCTTTGAGGCTGAACCCTTCCGCGTTGAGGAGCAGCTATGACTCCGCTATAAGACGCTTTGAGATGTTATTGGTTAAGTGAATTCAGGAAATTACGGGCAATCACCTGTTACAGTATATAATGAGGGTAGAATGTATAAAAGGTAGTAAAATCTTTCTCATTAATTTTCGATAATTTTATTACTGGATAACAGCATTAAAAGTTATTCTCAAGCGATCACAACCTTATTCATTAGATGCTTTTCTCCGTTATGTTTTGATAGTTACCGTAGAATAAAATTATACAATCTTTCGCGCTGCGAGAGGAAAAGCCGACTCGAGTTAATCATCTTACCACGTGAACTTTAACCGCTTGCACGCGTAAAATGCTTCGTCTCCGTCGTCCACTCATACGATCGCCGCGATGGCGTATAATTAGCTTAATCACGCGTTCGACGAAAGGGCAATTATTATGATTCGGCGCAAACAACGAATTATATGCGCAGACGCGTTAAGTTAAACGATCGTGACATCTTGTCCTCGTCGTCGGACGCGAATTGAGAAGCTCCGAGCTGAGTCGTGATCCCGATGCGATGCACGCACATGCATCACCCAGACGTGTATCGGCCGCACGTTTTCGGATCGCGGAAGGGAAAATGCGATGTGATCGCGTGCGAGGGTTGTAACGGGATTCCGCAAAGTCCGTGGCGGCTGGGCCGATCGATCGTGGATCGAACGGCGATTGGCAACGAGCGAGACGCGAAAAAATGTCGCAGCGTCTCCCATCGTGACACTCGCTATACGCCGCGTCGTGTGTTGCTCGAACAGATTAATGACTGATAACGGTTACGATCGGCATTCGAGATCGGGTTAAGCAGAAAGGAACTGCATCTATTGAGAGAATCTGGTCTGGATATATAGGGAGCAATTTTTTCCGATTTGTTTACTTCCAGAGCTTAATAATTTAGTTTTGTAAATTTGGTGCTGTTGAATGTTGTTTCTAATATAAAATATATCATGTTCTAATTATATTTTAATAATGCGTTTGAAAAGCATTAAAGAAAATGCTTTTAAATTTTAAACATAAAGTAATTTTTAATATAAATATTTTTTATATCAGTAAAGACTCTCATAATAATTTAGATAAAAATGTATATTGCTTGCAAATACTATTTGCATATAGAATAGTTTTAATTAAAAAAAAAATGGCAGTTTTCTATTCATGTGTAAAATATTATTATCACAAGAATTTGCTTTATAATATATATATAAAATTATTATTTTCTCGAAAAATATAATGCATACAAATTTCTCATTTAGAAAATGTTCAAAAAGAATGTTTTATTTACAATTTATATTTAAATGAGATTAAATTCATTAATAGCGTTTTTTACTGGAAAAACTAGTGCAACACTGGTGCACACTGAGTGCAATTTTATTGTTGTAATATAAAAATCAATTCACATATTTTTAGTGTTTAATGTTCTACTGGAAAAAATTTGTCAAATTAAACACAGTAGAACATTAAACACTGAAAATATGTGAACTGATTTTTATATTACAACAATAAAATTGCACTCAGTGTGTACCAGTGTTGCACTAGTTTTCCCAGTAGAAAACGCTACAAGAATGTACAAAGTTTTAGGTTTAGCGTTTAGCATCTTCGAAAATTCCACTTCCGGTAATGATTCTTGGCTCGATTCTTGGTGTCGAACGTTTAGGAATCCTTCCCTTCGGCACGTTTTATGAGATCGGTATGTTAACACAGGCCGCCCGCGCACGCCGCGACGACGTCGTGTCGTGTACACGAGAGAACGGGTTATTAACTCGCGGCAACGAATTTTCAAGCGGTGTATTTGGTGGGGTGTCTACCTGCGGCGATAGCGATGGACTCCGTGCACGCGCGCCGCGGCGCTCTCCAGTCCGCGAAGAGCGCTCCGACGCGAAGGACGTGGGAAAGATCGATTCGCTGTTGCAGCGTGGTTCTCACTTCGGTTTCGGTCCTGGCGACAAGACCGGCACACGACCGGCGAGAAACCGGCTCCGAAAAACCGCCGCAGATACGGGCATGCCGAAACTCATCCTTGAAACGATCTCACGCGAACGATCCGAGGTGACGAGATGCTGACAAAAGAGATCTGTTTGACGCTATACAATTCCTCTGATTGTCGGAGCGATGTGAACGTGTCACGAATCAGTGGTGGATTCAAAGGATTAAAGATTACGACTTACTGGATTATAAACTCTAAGCGCGTCTGGTAGCTGGGTGCACTTTTTAACGAGTGGTCCGTGTCGATCGATATATCGAGCGGTATACAGAGATTCGCGGTGAACGCTGTTGAGAGGGATTCGCGGACAGTACTCGAGACAACGCAACGGTTCCTCGCCGGCCACTCCGCATTCTTCCGTTCGTAAAGGAGATAAGTCGCCTGCGCCGGGCAACCGGTCGTCGTTGAGATCGATCTCTCGTTACCCCCTCGGATCGATGCAGATCTCCACCGAAGGTCGTCGAACTCGGTGTTAACGGCGACCTTGGGTTTACGATCGAAAATCGAAGAGTCCTCGCGGAAACGTGCGCGCGTACGCGAGCGCGTGCCAAGGACGAGATGCGCCATTTTCGAGAACCGATGCAGGGAGGTGAACGATCCTCGGAGTGTTTCGCCGCAGACCGGTAATGGGATACCAGAGGTGACGGCAAGATGAACGGTCACAGCTCCACCAATGAGGTACTCGCATTGCGTACGGTTTCTTTCTCTCTTTCTCCTCCTGTTGTACGTCTTGCCGCCTCATTTTTTTTTTTTGGTCTTCTTTTCCACCGTGTGTCTTCTCTCACCGCGATATATGCTTTAGATATTTAAATCACGGTGTCCGTTCCATTCCCGACTGACGATCTCGAATCGCGGATTAATCCCGCCCCGCTCAAGGTAATCCTTCGGAGTTCTTAACAGGCACCAAAGAAGAGAACACATCCGTAGTGCTCGTAGATCCTCTTTGATGTTCAGGTTCTCAACGCGTCAGTCTTGATGTTGATCCTTGTACCGATGTGCGATTACAGTTGATAAGGATAGTGGTAATCGCAGTGTGCTGTTATAAAAGGAGAACTTTGGCGGTGTAAACACATATTTTAAGATTACCTCTTAAATACACGTTAGATAAATATCCCTTCAACAACACCTGAAAAATTATAGATTACGTATATCATATATAAGAATTTATGTATAAAGAGATTGACTATATCAATATATTCTGTTTGTTTAAATTATATTTGTATTATTTGCTATATATATGAATATGATTTTTCGAATGCTTTAAGTTATTGAATATTGTAGGCAAATTAAAGATATAAAGATGAATTTATTTTTATCATCATTGCGATATGACATTAGTTAGAAAATCGGAATGACGATTAAAAATATTGCCATTTAAAGTCGATTTAAATTAATATAATTCTGTTATTAATTATTACTGACGGAAGAAATGTATTACCTATATATTCTGAATTTATTTTTATCTATTGTATTTAGACTCAAATCAGTTAAATTTATTATTATTACATAATTATATTAGAGAAATATTATTATATTATTATACCATAGGTACTATAGAAAAAAATCCTATTATTATACTGTAAGATGTTTTACTGAGCGATGTTTTACTATAATAATAAAATTCACAAGAAACATCAGGATTTCTCGAATAAATGGCAAGTTTGCATTTACGGGATAAGCAAGGAAACGTTACATCATATCTTTTTCATATCTGTGACAAATTCTTCGTAGCGTCACCATTGGATGTGCAAACGCTCCGGTAGGGCAAATATCTGTTATGTATCAAAATGGCGCTCCTTCTTCCCTCGATTTCTCTGTCTTCCGTCGACCGCTGCCGTCTTTTCCGCTGCTCCTTCCTTCCCCGTGCCGTCCGTCGCGATTTCTTCTTTTTGCGTTCTAAATTCGCCGCGCGGCGCATGCATGTATATAGCTCTAGCGAGGAAGAGAAATTCCTGACGTCTCTCCTCGGCGGCCGCGGCGCGCGGCTGGGATGCACTCGCGCCGTTTACGCGGGATGCAAGGCCCGATTTTTGCCACAACGATTGTTGCTCAACGCCGGCTGAAGAGCTGCACGCGGCGGAACAATTTAGGTTTAAAGTGCTCCAAGAGCTGTCATATGTTGCGCGAGAAACATTGCGATCTCACCTGGCGAAATAGCAATGTGAATTCCCGGCATCAATAGTGTCTGAAATTGCGATGGAAGTATTTAGATCGACTCAAGTAGATGGAATTACTCGGATTTATCGGGTGATAAGATTGCGAAATTGCAAAGCAATGAACGTCAGAAAGCTACGAAGAACAGATTCTTTGTTTAAAGTTTCAATATGTACCTACTGCATCAATTAATTAACTTCTCGTTCTTTGAAGTTTCGTAACTTGATTACAATATATGCATTAGTTACAAGTAATGAAAATGTACGTATGCGTAATTTTTTAACTTCTCACAAATATAGTTGCATTTTTATTGCTGCAAGATTATGAATATATTTTGCGACATCCTGCTTTATAATTATTCTATTTCTTGCCACATTGTCTATAATTGATATAAATGTCAAGCGCGTTAAATGTATTCGTTTCGTCGCGATATTTAGCATAAAGGTTGCAATATAACCGCGCGGTAATTATCACTACCAGAGAAAAGCATTGATAACATGCAATCTCTCGAGTTTATCTCTGAAATCTACGACGATAAACGAAGATTGATATACCGCCATTGTCTTCGGCGGTATGAAGCCAGTGATCTTGATATTTCCGGAGCAATCTCGGAGTAAAGTGTACATCGAATGAGAATCTCGTGCGTGACTACTATCGCGAACGTTTTATTTTGCATCGTGCGCTCTGCGAGACCAGAGAACATAGTGTTGCAAGACCGAGCGTAATTTTTACGTGGCGACTCGCGATTCTAGGGAGGTCATGTTTGAATAAGAAACGGCAAAGGTGGGGGGAGCGATAAGGCCCATGCTCGATTAGATAACGGCCCGTGACAGGTACGGCACTGTTTGCGCGTCGAAGAGTGCCGCTTTTGCATGCGGCGAGCAACGCTAGATTTTCCTTCAACTTAGCAGCTGCGATGTTATATTCTCTGATTTTAGTTGCGCTGAAAACATTAGAGATTAACGAGATTGCGCGAATTGGATGCGAAGGTTCTGTTTCAGTTCTCTTTAGTATTTGGATTCTGGTATCGGAATTTTCATTTGCCGAATACGCATTGTGCGCGAGCCAGATAGAACCTCCGCGATAAAGTATCCCTGGCAACGTGCCAGCTGCGAAAAGAAAAAGGGAGATGGACTCCGCTCATATGCGCACGCAATGGCAAAAATGAAAAGCGGCATTGATCACCATACGCGCTGTCCTCGCTTTGCAAATAAATCGATAGCTCTGCTTTCATACTGACCGGATACCTCACCGGGTCTTATCTTCTTAAGCAACGAAGAAGAGTATGTTTGACCATTGGCATTGTGTAAAACGTATTGATTCTTGATAGTTTACTTTACATCATGTATCTAAATGCTTCGCCAAACATTCAAGTTTAACTCGATGGTTCTGAAATAAATTTTGTGCTTAGACATTTGATGAGAGTTGAACAGAGAGTCGTAAATCTTGAGAAAAGTTTCTAGAATATCAATTTTTTACACACACATTTTTATATTTAATATTTTTTTCTAAGGCGTAATGTTTTTAAGCGATATTCACCATCTTATTAGCATAAACTAATGGAGCGACACGAAGGTATTGAGAGCCTCTGTACTGAAATAGTGTTGGGTCTTCTTCTTACGTCTATTGTAAATGGCAATTTGTTTCAATAAGCAGCATGAGAGTCAAGTGACAACCGGCCTTGGACTGTCAAATGCCAAAATGCGTGTGAACATATAAAGAGAAATGACGTAGATCCTTTTAAAGACCCGCTATATTTAATTTTTGAATAAAAACAGTATTGGCGAACGTTAACAAACTAATACAGATAAGAATTAATATGAGAAAATGTTGGAAAGCGAGATAACTTCAGATAAAGTGAAGTAACAAGAAATTTAATGGGAAAACGATCCAAACAGAGTTTAAACAATATTTAAACTTTAATAATAAGGATGAAGGCAAAGTGGATCTCTTAATAGTTAATCAGACAATGCAAATTGTATACCGACTTGATCATTAACGAGTGCCAGCAGTATAAATCTCTACCGTTGCTTAAAGGGCAGGAAAATTCCTGTCGCAGAGAGAATATGAAAAGGACGTAATTTCTCTGAAGCTCTTCACCTTATTGAACAAATTGTATGCAAGTCGCCGAAGGGTATCATGGAAGCGCAAATAATTTTTCATCGGCAATACTCGACGAATGGACGAGACGGAAAAGGGTGTGCCGCAACGAGGATTACGGTGACAGGAACATCCACGGCGTCATAAATTCTCCGGTAATTGTGGCCAATTAATTGGCATGCAAATGAGGTGAAGCGCAAATCACCGGGAATGGAGGCGGATCCATTCATCTGAGGGCGTCCTCCTTCATTCGGCGGACTTTCCGTTCGCTTCTCGTTCCCTCGTGATCGTCCATTCAATTGACCGCGGCGGCAGTTACGCGAATCTTTCTTTTTTTCCCGAAAAAAGCTCGAGGAACGCACAACGTCGCGACTCGCCAAGGTCGACTCCCGAAATTCACAAACGTGCCGAAATAGTCTTTCCGAGAATCTCGTCGCAGAAATGCGCATCTTGGATAGACACGCGTACAATGAATCAAACTTTCATCACGATATACGACCAACAGGACTATTGTGATAAATTTTAATAAGACCAGTCGGTTTGCTGATGATGATATGAGTTAACAAGGCAAATCGTTGAACCAGAAGCTATATTTTTGAATAATATTCTTCTAAATATAGGTTGCATACTTTTGTAATTTTTAATTATTTTATATAAACATTTATTGTGACAGATCTCATTTAATTACATGAAATAATTATGAGACGATCGATAGCCTAAGAGAGATAATTGTTTTTTTAATAATTGAATAATAATTTTTCCTAAGTTTAATTAAAATATATCTTTATTTTATTAATATATACACGTTGCAATTAATTATAATGCTGCAAATGTGCGGAGTTAATTGTAACATATAGTTTGTGAGGAAATAAAGAGCTGTAGTTGCTACATACATAACATATGTACCCCGTATTCGCATTGTCACGATGCCAGTGTTATTTACGCCAACGAAGAAATGGAATATTGAATGAAACCAAGCGTGTCTGACACAACACAATGTCGGGAATTAAATACGCGAATGCAAGCGGGCCGTTGCCGCCCGGCGCCAGGGCGATTTTGAAAAACCAGTTTTACGACCTCTAATAATCATTCCCTCGCCAAGAGGACCCTCGCCGAATTTAGTGTCTACGTCATCGTGATCTTTCTGTTGACCGCGTGACGTAAGCGGTCGTTCCAAATTCCCGGGCGTTTGCTGCCGCAGGATTTTGCGGCCGTTGCGGAAAGGACGGAGTTTCGCGAACAGACGGACTTTCCTGGGTTACACTCTGTAATACGGGAAAGTCGGATGCCTTGAGCGAGGAAATGGGAAACGCCGGGAAAGTCAGGCGCACCGGTCGACCAGCCACAAAAAGCATGCGCAAGGAAAGCGAAAAAGTAGAAAAGACTAGTCGCTTTACTCTAACTTAGCTACATCCATCATTGGTTTTTCAGTCACGAAAAGTCGGCGTTTTTTTTTATTATTTATGAAATAAGTTTCTGAAAATTATTTTTATTTTAAGCTATTTCTGTAAGTTTTCTCTAATATGATAAATACATTTGTAATATATAAATATAACAGGAATAAACACACTTACATAACAGATACGTGAGCAAACATAATGATTATTCACAGATAAGAGATACGTTTGCGCTTGTCGACTCAAGGTAATTCTAAAATTATATATTTAAGCTACGAACGCCCTTATAGAGCGCGATATATGCGGTTGGAAGACAAATTCTCATCCGCGCACAAGGGTAACGATTATTCGTAGTTCAAACGGAGAGGTATATAGCGCATGACTATAAAATCTCTTTGGATTTCATCCGAATTCCCAGTCCGCAACATAATGTCTCCCGTTTCTGTGAATGAAGTCGGGAACCAGCAAAGACTTAGCGGTTTTTGCCGAGTTAACTTGAATATTAGCACTAACGTTCCACGATCTCTCTCTCTCTCTCTCTCTCTCTCTCTCTTTGTCTCTTTCTCTTCCCCTCTCTCTTTTTCTTTTCGCGTTGAAATCGTCCTCGCACGGTTCGCTCGTGAGGAGCTCGTAAACGACTTGCATAAAATTGATTCGCCACGCTCGACAACGAGGTGTCTCGCTTCGAAAACCGGACTATGGAATTTCGAGATTCGCATCACGGTGAGATTGTCAAGAAGGAAGATAATTACGATCGCAGAATAAATTATGACGAAGGCGGCGCGACGTGGAGTGGGCGTATCGAGTGATTTCGGCACTTTTTCGGCGCTTTAAGGCCCCATTCTTGCAGCTCGAACTGGTTTCGTAATGGCAGTGACCGACAAGTGTTTAACCTGTCCGCTTTGATAATGTTGTCTTTGTTAATTTGATCTTCTGGGTTGAATAAACGCGTAGTCGGCCAAGAGGTCAGTTTAACCATAATTAATGGTTTCTTGATGATGACTGATCGTTAAGCTTCTTGTTTCTCATTATCAGACAAACGTGTTATATCGAGATTAGCAAATTATTGATTAATTTTTATAACCAAAGATAGCTAATTTCTAAACTCTGAATACCTTTTTATGTGTCATAAAGCCCATATTTGTAAAAATTTTTAATTAACATTGTGAGAACTCTTATAGTGAAACTTGTGAGAAAAGATATTTAATGTTTCATTTATTACAAATTAATTCATATTATCCTTCAAACATAAAAAGGCTATTCACACATTCTAATAACCGCTAACTTTTGAAAGTTCCGGGACTATACAATTTGATTTTCCGATTGATCCCATCGTATTTGGACAACGTCAATCGCGACAGTCATTTCATCGCAAGGATTTATGAGCTTCCATAGCGAATGTGTGCGATTTGCGATTGGGTTTTATTCGCACGAGTATTGCGGAGCTTCACTTCAACGAACCTGATATTCGTCATTAATCAGGCGTCACGATACGTCGGGACAAAGAACGGAAATGTCGCAAGTGTGTAAATATGCGCGCGGTCCAAAAGAGAATCCTTTCAGCGAACGAAGACGCGGGCACGCACATTATGTTACGCGTGTAAAACGCAACGTCACATTCGTGCGTATTGTAGGTTTGTGGGTTATAGCCGGCCGGTCCGAGCGCAATTATTCGGCGCGCACGACGAGCCATGCTAATGAATATTGATGTGCCTCGCCAGTACGCTCCACTCGAGGTCAATGCATTAGCATTATTAACACTTCGGGGCATCGAATCGCGCGGTCCGGCACGACGAAAGAGAAAATACGCCCGTGATTCCGTGGCGTTCCTTTTTCTTCGCGTCACGTGGCCGACCCAACTCATTCCTTTTGTACTTTTTACATATTTGTCGGCTTGCTAAATTCAATATTACTATTTCTGAATAATTCTTGTCGAACAATTAGCTCCTATAGTTGAGTAAAGAAAGTTAGAAAAATGACAAATATAATTTCCCAAAGAGGCATTTGGTTTCCTATTTGGCAGGCTTTTTTCTCCATTCTAATGAGATCTACAATTGTGCCATTGTCGGCGTTGAAAAACCGGGATAGCGTGCTGAATCGCTCGGAAACGCTCGGTGTCGGCCATTCTCGCATTTTATCGATCACCTTTAAGCAGTTCTTCGGAGCTTTTTGTTTCGAGCCCGCAGTTAACTTTTCTACAGAGACGTCTGTCGGTCGTTAAACGATTAAACGAGGAGAAACGTCCGGTGAGAGCTTTTCTCGATCGCTCCAGGAGCTTTGCCGATAACTTGAGTTCAAAATAACTTTCCAGCTTTTCTAAGGTTTTCCTCTTCAAGACGAGTTCTCTAAAAGAGGTGTACAATGATTTTATCAAGAAATCACATTTGTATGAATTGTACCATAACATGCAAATTTGGTGTAATACATAATAAAATTTAGTTATCTGTTTTAATAATTTTCACATTTTGTATAATTTTGTTCATATACTCATTTGTTTCCGTATTCTCGCGATTGATTGATGTAGCCTGAAAATTATAATTCCTGAATAGATTCCCGCAGGGGTGACTGATCCGCACAGTCATTTGGGCTTAGCAAACTCACAAAGCCAAACTCAATATACTGCGGAGGTATACATCACACTACACACTCATATACACGCATTTTTAGGAGTGATAGTATAATGAATAGTTCAAGAAAAGTAGATGCAAATTATAGCCTAATATAAGATGAAAAAAAATTAATTAATGTTCAGAGTCTAGATGTATCTATAGGTACAGGATAAAGAACTTTACTAAGAAACAGTATATAACTGAAAAAGTTTCCGAATAGTATTCATGTAATTCATGTAATTCATGAACTCCATTCATAATATGATACAGTAACTTATAGCATACTGTAAATGCTATTTATAGATTGTTCTTTCTATCGATATATCTTCCGCGTGTCAGCTTATAACTTCTAAGAAAAATGAACTTAAAATACATTAGTATCGATTTTTATTTTTGTTTATTATAGATTATCGCGATTGTGTGCGTGCGCGTTGTTGAAATTGAACTTGTAATTGATCTCTCTATTAAACTTATTGCAAAGCGATTCAAACAAGATATAAATAACATTACTTTACTTTACGAAGACAAAATAAAACAGCAGATCATTGCTGACAACAGCCAATAATTGCTTTGCTGCAAACGTCGTTGCAAAGAATATTCGCCGGAAGAAAAATATATGCGAAGTACCGTGTGAATAAGTCAAATAGCTTGGAACTGGCCGATGGTAATGGAACGTCTTGACTTGCCCCTGCAAAGTATTATTACTGACAAGGAAATTTGACAGCAGACTGACAGTGCCGCTCCCAAAATGCCCGTCGGACAGTCTAATCGTATTAAATTGTTTTGTAATCTGTTTGGTGGCTGCGTGCCTGTGTTCTGATGCTGCAAAAGGACCCTTAAATAATTTCGCGTTCTGGAATATTATAACATATATCATGTACCTACTTTTTTTTAATATTTCCTCATTAATTTATCATTAAAACATAATTTTGAACAACTAACTGCAATTACGCTGTAATTACATAAAAGTCTCCTGAAGTAGTAAAAGAAGAAGAACGATAAAAACTTTTCCATCAAGTTACAGATCAAGCGGGACGAGCGCAGAAGTTTCGTCGTTTGTTCGTTTGCTTGCTGCAGATTTTATTTGCGATAAATATGCGTGGTAACATTACACCGACCTGTCTCACCTCGAGCTACACGCAGGCTGTTATTTAAAAGATCTTAACAAATGGTTAGTCAGGTCGGGCTCCTTATTATCCATGACTCCTTGGAGCGCCATAGGACGCTAATTGCAAACTTTCATTACGAGTCACGCTCGGCTCGACGAACGCGGCGCTGATCGCGATAGGCTTCCGCGAGATTCTACGACGTACGAGCGAGACTCCAGATGAGAGAAAGAGAAGAGAAAGGAGCGCCCAGAGCGTGATAGGTAGCGCTATACGCTCATAAATATTAAGATATACTATTCCAGCTAAGTCGATATAGAAGTATTTATTGTGAGTCTGTCGCAGTACACACGTAATGTAATTGTTGTATTAACCAGAAGTGGTAGTGACACTTGTTGGCGTTAAGACGATCGTAAAACAGAATCTAAGCAGCAATTTCAGATAAAACAGAGAATAATAATTCTCACCTGCAACATTACCTCTTAATATAAACTTAGTTTATAACTGTAATTATTGTTAAGCTCTGTTAAAGAAAGATATTTGAGTAGCATAAGCATTTCGACTTTGAAAACAACGCTTTATTATTCGCATATCTGAATAACTTTCGTCATGTCCTATGTTTCGCAATGTCCTGTTTTATAAATTACTGATACAATGACAGATATTACTACACACAACAAGAACCTCTGCAATTTCTATGTTTTAATGGATTTTAATAAAATATTTCGGTGATGCATCTTGCGAATTGCAAAAATAACGATGCAACGTCCCCGAACAGCGTCGTTTATCTTAATCTCAACCCTATTTCCAGCCCCGGAAGGAAACACACACTCGCTTCGTCATCGGTGATCCTACCGCCGCGTAGGTAATCACGATGATCGATCACTCGCGGCTCGACGGACGCACGCACGTACGCACGCATGCACGCATCGATTAGGTACCGCATTTCGCGCCTGCACGCTCGAGTCGCCGGCCGCCGCGTGCGTGGGCGATCCGCCTCGGAGCAGCCGCCCGCGCCGATGCACGCGCGATGCACACGACGTGCGACGTGCACACGTGTGTTCGTGACTCACGGTAGGCATTCTCGCGCGACAAACCGGTAACCAACGCGGCCGTTACACCGCGCCGCGAACACCGCGGCCACTTTGTCCCCGACGTGTCTCTCTTTCTCTCTCGGCCCCGCCTCGCGCCGCTCTTAAACTCGCGTTTACAAGTGTCGGCGAGCGCGAGGATTCACGCCGCCTGTCACGCTGTACATCCGCGAGCGGAACGGATGGATTTGGGAGAGAAAGAGGGAATTTTCCAAGGTCGATGGAGATTGTGTGCGCTTGTGCGTGGCCATTCGACTCTTTCACCGCTCCGTGATAGATTGCGTAGACTCCGTCCAAGACCCGGGGGTGAAACTGGATGTTTTGTACCCGGGAGGCACGTATGAATTTAATTTGTGATACATTTTGCGACAAGCAAGGATTTATCTGTAAAACATGACGGAGATAAACGCGACTGCGGAAAATTGAACGTTTTTGTGAAACGATGATTCCCGTGGGATGCGTGTCAATTGCGTGTATTAAATTGAGTCAGGCACGAGATATCGTTTTTCGTCCTGATGATTTGTCATTGCGCTGTTAACATCTATCAGCTGCATATATGATAAACTTGCAAGAAGCCGGCTATATCTACATGATATTAGGAATAAGAATATAAAACTGTGATCACATCAGATTGAAGTGAAATAAATTAGGTAATATTAGCAGTATTGAAGGCAGTAGTAATGGACGGTACTGGTCAGACATCAATTTTCGCGGATCTCTTTTTAAAAACCCTACATAGAACATATTTTGTCGTAACATTCTTTTCTCATAGATTTACTTGACACTAATTACAGGCATTTAAGAGATCTTATGAACCAAAGAGTATAAACATGCATCGCAGTCTCAACTTTCGCTCTTAAATTACTTATCGACGTCTATAAATTTTATAAAATATCGACGTATAGCAAGGAATCCGCGGTTGGTTTGTGGAAATGTTTTGCCATTTATCAGTAATTCCTCTCTCAGTTAATTTGTTAATGTCAGGGTGGATGTCACAAAGTTAACCCACGCCTCCATAGAATTCCACGAACGCGTCGCCGTTTGCGCCGGCTTTTTTCGTCGGCAATGCGGCTGATAAATTAACGATATATTCCAAGTATTACTGAATCGTTCCCTCGAACTGCAGGGGTTTAAATATGACCCTTAAATATGACTCGATAAAACTTGTCTCTTTTGCGCAAATGTTGCCATATATGTTTGACATTGATGAATTATAATTGCCGATAAATCGAAGTTGAGGCGACACGAGATTCGCGTTTGTTGTCACCCTTTTGTTACATCCTTTACTTTCGCGTATTACCCATACATGTTTTAGCTCTATTGCAAATGCAAGAACAATAACGCTGTAAATGTGTAAATTACGCTTGAAACTAAATTGTACCATAACGCATGCATAATTACTAACTACTAACGAGTATATAACATTTCATAAAGGCTATTGAAATGAATGATTTTGCATAATCACGGGCTATTATGTGTAATTGCTGTACTCCTCGTTTTAACAACTACTCACTGCAACAACAGTGTATATGGCGCTTGCCATGAACGAGTGCTCATGACTCTCATGAGCTTGGACTCAGTCTTAACTCTTAACGGTAACAAATTTCTAAGAGGATTGCTAAAGTAGACTTTAATCACGCTTCAAAAATAAGCACTGAAATTCGTACTATATAAAAATTATAGTACGCGTATTTTTAAAAATATAATTAACGTTTGCTTGAATTCCACACGGAGAGAATTTTTTTTTATAATTAACCGTGAAAATCTGGTAATTGTGTGGGACAACTTGGCACCAATCAAAATATTATCGGTGACGATAAGAATTTTTGAAATATACAAAAGATTTACAAACAATTGTAATAAAAATTGCCCATCTGCTTGGTAATTTTTATTACAATTGTGTGTAAAATGTCTTTTGTACATTTCAAAAATTCCTATCGCTACCGATAATATTTTGATTGGTGCAGAGTTGTCCCACAATTACCAGATTGTTAGGGTAAATTTTAAGAGAAAATTCTCTCTGTGCAGTTTAGTATATATTTGTAATGGGTGGAGCGATAATTAACTCGTTCTAACTTAACTAGCAATTCATGACTGCTCTATCCTAAGTCGTTGTCCAACGAAACCTCTAAAATTCCGTACTTGAGCGGTTCCATAACGACGTAAAATTGCGTACGGAGTTTCTACTACCCCGAGGGAACTATCCGATGATAGTATGCGACAGCCGTTTGTTCCGTCGCGTAGTACTTAACACCAGGCGGAAGAGAAAGTCACGCCGTGGCGTGCGCGCGATCTCCTGTCTTTTTCAACGCCATTGGATCCTTTTCGCCTTCCAACTCTGCGACACCTTATCGCGCTTACGAATCAACGGTGGCGGCGGCACTTGGTGGGATGGAAGCGCTCGTACAAAGGGAAGAGAACGCGTGGGTGCGCTTAACTCTTATCCACCTTGCGTCGCCGAAGAAGTCGTCAACCGCCCCTCTTTGGGATTTTACGACTGTCGGGCGTAAGCCGGTATTTAACGCTAGTAAATCAAGCGGCGGCGCGGCGCGGCGATTCGAATGCTATAGACTTTTATGACGGCTAATGATCGACGCCGTGCCGGCACGCATCCGATGCCGCGGCTCGCGCGCGCATAATTACAAGCGAGATATTTGCATGTATTAGGTTGGGATGGGTACAATTAAGTCGTGTGTACTCCGGTTAAGCGTGGCCTCGTCTGTAACAGTACGATGGGAATTACCTCTTGTCATTATCGTTTACTTACTGTTATTATGTTACCGGGGATTTCTCGCGTGCATGCACACACGCGAATCGTCATGTCTGCGAAAGGAAATGATGCCAGTTACATGCAGGGTGTTTTAGAAATTGCATACTTTAAGTCCATTATGTGGTTTATGACGAACTTGGAGCTCTCCTTTAGCAAAGATTTTACTGGGCGCAAAATTTCTCAAAGCTAGTTAAATTTTGATATTAAATTATGTCTTTTCTATCTAAATCTCTGTCGTGAAATATATTAAAATGATAGAGAGGGTATAAGATAGAGATTTTTGCTATCAGATACATTTCTAAGCTTTTATATTCTACATAGAAAAGAAAGGAGTATCAAATCAACACTTATATACTCGTACACAACAATCTATAATCTTGAAATGGGATTATATTGCGTTAAACGAAGAAAACTTGCTTGAATGAAGTTATTTATATAGTTTAACGAGAGAAGTTTTATATAGTTCAACCAAGAGAAAAAGTTGAAATTCTTATAAAAAGATTATAGATTTTTGCGTATATAAGTTTTGATTTGACACTTCTTTTTTTGTGTTTACTGTTAAATTCATAGTGTCATATTATACTCAATTTGAGTCATTTTTATTAATTAACTATTTTCTGTAGGTCGCCACTACTCCTACTTAATATGTCGTTAATTTAACTAAAACAATGTTAATTCAAGTAAATCAGTAGAGTTAAAATACTGTTTTGAGTTAAAATAATCGACACACATAATAGTTAAAAATAACAAAATGTTATTTAACTCAAGGTATTGGTTTAAATTTTACCCTTTTTAATATTTAACAGTATAGTATCTAACTCCTTTCGCGCATGCAATGGCATAAATAATAAGAGCTCGGACAGGTGTAACAGGGCAGTGTATTTTCAAAAAAATAATTAATCGTCGCGCGTTTGGTCGTAATAATCTGCGGTTAAAGGCGAGAAATTTCATGCTGAGGATACGAGAGAATCTCTTTGGCTCGTTCGTCCCGCCAATTAAGAAGAGACACGATATCCGGCGCGAGATCCTGCAAGGTAACGAAGCTCGTTTACTGCGCGACGCGTAGCGCGCGGCTTTCCGGCGACGCGATTCGCCCACTTTCGTTTTCACCTTTCGTGGCCAGTTATGTTAATTTCATCCCCTTCCTCCTCCTTTTTCTTCTCTTTTCCCCCTGACTGTCAACGATAATATTAGATCATTAAATCGGCGTCGTCCGCGCGCATCCGCCGCAATCCCGGTTCTCATAGTCAAAGATGAGAAACGGCGAGTGGAGGTATGTTCGGCAAGGTATATGCAAATATTTCAGGCTTGTACCTGTGTCGTGTTAAGTGATTTTTAAATAACACGCGACACTCGCCGCTCGCAGAACGCAGTCAGGACATTATCGCGCAATATCTGATACGAGAAATTCTCCACATGATTCCGATGCGTACTTTAGAAAAAAAATTTCGCGCAATTGCTGAAGTGCGATTCTTATTACATTATTACTTAAGCTTTTTATTTAGTAAAGAGATTTGCAACGCGACTGTGATATGTTTTACACCTTATTGGAAGAATTTTTAACAATAGTTTCCATGCATTTTTCTCTGTTTATTATTCGTGTTAACATATTAGGAGAGTTAGGAGATATTAGGATATATTAAGAAAACTTCAAAATTAAAATAATTTTTTATAGTTAATAATGCACTTTATTCCTTCAGTAAATTGATTGGATTAAATCATTTTTCCATTTTTATATTTTTATATGTACACAGTTTTCAAAGCATGTATGAATAGAGAGGAATAATATAAAAATAGATAATGTATCGAATATTTTTCAAAAAATAGCGTAATGCGCCGGTAATTTTGATTGGTCCAGCGATCACGTCCTCGCCGTGATCTCGGCGACCTTGAAACTGTGGCTACCACAACATCGGCGAATAACCTCAACTGGCCTCATCCCTTCGTCCTTCCTCACCTCCTCTTGTTCGTCCACCAATCTCATCCTACGTCGGTCCAATCTTAAGCATCTTTCACACTGGAAATTTCTACTAAAAATTTTGACATAATAAAAAGCAAAGTATTTTTGTGATATAATAGTAACGTACGTAAAGAAATTATTAAAATTTGCCAATGTTAAACATAAATATTATAATTATAGGCTAATAGGTATAATATAGTGTTAAAGCCGTATAGACATTCGATAAATTGGACCTTCGGTAAAAAGCATCTTTGTGACTTGGCTTGGCACTCAATTCGTTGGCCGTCAAGTGCAATTGAAAGCTTTCTTCTGGTCCTCTCGATACACCGCATATATATTCAAGACACTCCAACATGCTGGAACAAAGTGCTCTCGCATTGATGAGTGTTTTACATCGGCGATGAAAAGCGAAATGCCTTGAAGTATGGCATACGTTCCGTAATTTGCATTTAGTAGTCGAATAGCGTTAATACAAGATATTCTGTGTTCATGTTCTTCTATTTTTATCTCATTACTAGCTGTTTATTAAATTGGTATATACTGAATTGGTATTATATCTATATTCTGAATATTATCTTGCACATCTTGGGATTAAAGTACACCGTAAGCTTTTCGAATCAAAACTACATTCTGATATGAGTGTTATTCCATTATTCCGCAATCTCAGTCTAATTTCGTGTCCGCTTAATCGAAGGTAGATTATACATGCTTGACGCAGGGCGCGAATGAGTTGAGAGAGAAAAGTCAGAATATCTTATTATCTTATGCTAAAGCGGGTTGGTTGACAATCGATTTTATGATAAATCATTCAAACGTATTCTCAGACATCAGACTTCTTAGAAATTGAAACGGTTCCCAATGAAGCCCCATATGTATACGTTGTGCAACTTGCGCGCGCGCGCGCGCGCGCGCGTATATGGGTCAGTGAGGCGATCAGCATCGGCGTAAACTCTCCTTATCGATCGACGGGCTTATCGAGAGTAAACACGGAAAGACTTCGTAGTACTACGAAGATAAGGGACCGCCTACATTGTCGGGCGTCCATTCATTTCGCGTCAATGCTTGTTCTAATTAGCGGTCGGCTTTGACTTTGTCGATTAAAGAGAGACGAGAGACGGAGCTTATCATTTGCCTTCGGGTCGACCGGATGTTGTGGAATCGTTGTTTTACAATGGCTGTTTTACGGCGTCCTGTGCAGGGCTTGTAAAGTCCTGAATCGAGTTGTGATCTGTTCTGTACAGGACGCTGGAGTCATTGACTATTGTGGAAGGCATTGAGAGACTGTAAAGTCTTAAAAATTTCGATATGATCGCTTTTCTTCTTGAATATAATTTAAGATTTCTGGAACATCTTTCATGTAACTTCAAGTAAGATAAGCAGAAAGACCCTTGCAACATTTTCAAGCTAGAGGGAAGTACATACACTTTCTATTTAATAAAACTCATGTCCCTAGCTACGAAAAAGTTTGAAAGAGCAAGGTATTTCGAGAGGAAATTTCATGAAAACTTGTTGCTCTTTTCACTCTGCAGAACTTTTGATACACTTCGTATATATTCTTCCGGGAATAGAGTTTTGTAGGACTTCTCCCCTTCACGCGCGTCTCGGGACGAGTTTGTTAAATTTTTAACACATCCATTTCCTGCGCATAATACGCGTTACACTGTACCATTCCTTTTTTAAGGAACGTCAGAATTTACTACGCTTCGTAATATTTCACGCAAACGTTGTCATCAGTGACTATCTGAAGTATTTATGCTGAGGGGAAACCAGGCGTCATTTGTTCACGCGTATTTGTGTAACGCGTACGGGGGACGCGAGAAAGCCATTCGCTCGCTGAAAAATATTCTGGTAGCGACGGCAGTAACTGGAAGCAATAATTTCTACGGCGACTTCGCGACATTCCGGTATTTTTTTTCTTCTCCTGCTCGTACGCGCACGCTGGTACACTCTGGAGTGGCCGGCCGGACGACATCGTAGGGGAAGGAATGCAAACACACGACGGAACTGTGTGCGCATTGCTTATGTGCCCACGTGGGTGGTTGGCTAAAGTGGGTGGCTGCTTGACCGGCTGGCTAGGCCGATCGGTGGGAGAGTGCTGCTTCAAGTGCCCACTATGCCTGGCTCCGCAAGCTGTAACTTCTGGTTTACCTTTCCGCCGACCTTCGAGACATCGAGCTGAACAAGCATCTTCAACGATCGGAGAAGAACACTATGAATAACATGAATTATTATTTAAAAAAAAATAATTTAACAAGTATAACGGAATCTTATGATAAACGTAGGTACATCTGACAAAATGTGTTGTAGAGATCAAAAACATTTGCAACGTTATTAAAGTTGATAATCTTGCTAGTTCGAAGAATTAAATAGCTATAGAAATATAGATATATAGGTACTTAACTTTTTCGAATTTACCCTGTTTTCTATGACACATAGACTCACTCACTTATATAATAAAAATATAATACATTAATTAAGTTTGTTTTTGGCATAAACTTTGATTTCTTATTAAAGTTGAAGATGTCTTCTATTGAAAAAAACAGAAGAAATAGTAAATAAAATCAGTCTTTATTTCTGATACCGAATGTGTTTTGAAGCAATACGGTTTTGTGTTTTGTCGGCCTGAGAGACCGTAGGTTGAGTTCAGGAAGGTTAATCTGATTTAAAAACTACGCATTTCGTTAGATCGTCCGGTAGGAAATATAAAACAGCTTTACGGTAACTCTGTATAATGCGACATGACGCGGATTATTTGCCGAACGATTGCGTGACACCGTCGTGGTTGTATCACACTACTGATACGCGAGCAGCTCGACGGAGCCATTAAAACTTGAGCCATAATAACACCCGGCTTCGCACGCACCTTTTGCTCCGCGTGGCGGCGATAACGTTCGTGAAAACGCTGCTGCTCGACTTTATGACGCGCGATACAGCGACTTAACAACCAGGACGATACGCCGGGGAAGATACCGCGATTCGCGAGGAACTCGCAGAAACCAAACGGGTCGCGCTTGTCTTCGACTTGAAGCCCCACTTTTACATAACAACATGCTGTAAAGCGGAGTCTACAATGAGAATTTAAGGCGTAAAATTTAAGCTTTAAGCCATAAGCCGTAAGAAATTGATTGACCAATCACAGTCAAATGTTCTTCTCACATTCGACTGTGATTTGTCAATTTCTTACGGCTTAATGCTTAAAACTTAAATTTTACGCCTTAAATTCACATTGTATACTCCGCTTTAGACAATATGATTATTTGAAAAATGTATTAAAGACATCTAATCTCTGATTTTCGCTCAATTTCGCCGTAAAATATCGGAATATATATATGATTCCGAAAAATATGTAAAATTAAGAATTTAGAAAAAAGTGATCTTTAAATCTTCCCGTCTCTTTCGTAAATTTATTCTTTGGTAAATGAGGTATACGATTCTCCTCGCTTTGTATTATGCTGATCTATTGTACGTTTCCTGCGAAACGTACTTCAATAGAAATAGATAAAGTGTGCTTGAATCAAATTCTTGATTAATTAAAGCGTCCATCCAGAGCGCGAACTAAAAGCATTTCGGAATGACGCAACTCAAGCGCAATCAGCAGTTACTGCGAGCCGATGCGACCTCGCCTCGCGGCGTGCATCTTAATTACTTTCGCAAATACACGTCGCTGAGCTGGGAGACAAATTGCATTCCTCGACGGGGCCAATCGGCGTGCAATTATGCGACGTCTCATAACTCAGATCGTCTTCCTCTTCGCGGCTCCATTGTCCGCCGTCCTTGCACGACCGGCACCGACACGCTGTCGTCGATGGGGGACAAGTCCCCCTCGAATCTTCTCCGTTCGCAGTGTTCGGACGCGAAGAAACGAGCGCACGTGCAAATCTCGCTTCGTGCAAACGACCTCGCGTTACCGGCGCGCGCGGTCGCGGCCGCGTAGGACGCGCGGTGCTCCTTTTCCGCGTGGGGATATCCTGCGAACTTTTTGTACTTTTGCATTTTTGTGCGCGGCCAAGCGCAGCGTGGGCGTCGTGCCCACGTTCTCCAAGCAATGTTCTCTTCGCCGTTCTCCGACGCTCTCCGGCGCTCTTCAGCTCGCTCTCCGCCGACAGATCGTTGAAATCTTGACGGAAATCTCGGTTGTTTTAAGCCCTCGCACTCCCGAGTTTTCTCCTCCGCTTCACTTTTGCATACGGTGATATCTACGAGAGTGCTGCATGTAAAATGGGCCTGTTGAAGACAAGTTTTGCCCGAGCCGTTTAATCTTTTATGTTTCATCTGACATATTCCATTAGCTATACGCACGATACGTGCTATCTTTATCAATTATGCTTTCGCATCACGGAGTCGTTTGTAACATTACTCACGTCGTGTACTTTGGCCTAAACTTCGTTGTGATTAATTACAAACGACAAAGTGCAATCCGGACAATAAGTGCGACTTATTGTTTAATTCGATTTTTATGTTTTGCACCTCGACTCATTGTCAGATAGATATCGTCGCTTCCGCTCGAAGAAACTAATTGAAGCAGATAAGGCGCGACAGCGAGTCATGCTAATCGTTTCAGCGTTACGTAAAATCCTATTTCTCTTATCTGGTAAAATAAAACATATTCAGCGATTTTCTGTCGTTGCCGTTTATGAGTGAAGCTCCAATGAGGTGCAACAGTCGCGACCAGGAAACTCCATTTGCCCTAATAGACTCATTGTTCGGTCGCGCACGTGACGCTCATACGTATAAAGCCGGTGCGCGCGAAGATTAGCCGCATCGATAAAACGGATTAATTAAACATCGAATTAGGACGGACTGCGCGCTCCAGCTCTAATTAACCTGGATCGTTTAAGATTGCGATCACGTGGGATCACCTGCGACGCCTAATACTTCTTCGACTGTTATCTACGCCGATATCACCGTTGTCACTTTAACGTGCGACGAATCACGCGTCCGTTTCGTTATATAAGCGCAGCTGGCATATATATATATCTACATATTGCGTCGTCGCGACGATAAACATCAACGTCGTACCTCATGGCTTTGCGAATTCCAACAATGTTCCGAAACGCGTCAGTTTCCGGATATGTGCGGAAATCTGTGGCAATTTAACTTTTTGATATTCGTGAATTTTGAAAACATCTCAAAATTATACCAGTAAAATAAAAAAATCGCATATTCAAAATATACTAAATATATTATATGTTTAGTATATTTGGAATACCTACTTTAAATTATTGTACTAACAATAAGATAAGTTTTACACTTATTGTTAATGTAGGTATGACTTAACGTTAAATAATACTAGCAAAGATAGAGATCTTGCACCATAATGAATAAAAGCAGCATTGATTTAAATGCAAAAATAGACTGTATACTGTATCTGATCGGATTATTTCTGGCCACAGATAACGCCAGTTTCAAGTTCACAGTATACCTAACTTTATCGGCTTCATAAACTTGAGAAAGATATAGTAATACTGTTTAATATTAAATGAAGAACCGTTTTTGCTCTGTCGCCGCTGTTGTAATTTATCTCGATACAACTGCGTCGAATGTTCTTATTGAATACGCAAACGTAAACGCGCGGCCTTCGTCGCCATCGCTGTAGCAAACTTTCCTGATGCGTTTGCAACGGTCTATGATCTCACGACCTAGAATTAAACATTGTGTATGTGACACTTGTGGACAATTACTATCGTAATTACAGTCTTAATATAGAGTAATGTAGAGCCCTAAGCTTATGATAAAATAAATTGCTGCGATAACCTTACTAGATCTTTTAAGTTAATTTTGTAACTGCTGTTCGAATTCTTTTTCAAAATTTTAATTTATTAATATATTTTTTATGTATATTTACACAACTTTTTATCAAACAAAAGTATGATAGTAATAGTATCGTGGTTATTTTTGCAGCAACAAAAATTAGTCAAATTTCTTAAAAAGTCATTATTTAATTGGCCACATGCCAGTTTGCTTGCGCGTCTACGGTCGACCGGTCAGAGTAAAATTAATCGAATATGATCTATAGACATCCATGCCGGATGTGTTCAGTGAATCATGCGACAGTGAGCATTATTTATAGAACCACCTAGTTGTTTTCGAGCAAAACTATATCGTTCCTATAAAACGTAAGCAATATACCTTCATCGTTTCTGAAGTTTCTCAAAAACGAGAAGAAAATTTCTTTTTTTTTTATAAACAATTTCAAAACATTCATCTTTACATTCGCGATATTTCGATCAACTATTATCTTCAGCGGTATTGAATTTATTTCGTTCGTCAAAACGTACATGCGTCCATCTGTCTCCGAGATAAATTTACATCAGCCGATTGCATCCGATCGATCACTCCGTTCGGATGGCTCGCGAATAACGGAGAATGTCCGAGATTGGAAAAAAGTTCAATGCTCCGCTTCTCGTATCCTGATATCACTATTGCGAGACAGCTTTTTACTACCAACCGAACAGGAAATAGGAATTCTTCCCATCTCAATTCTCCATATCCTTGCATATCATGAGCATGGGTTACGCAAGCGGGGGTAGCGCCCCCCGTTGCGGCTCTGGCAGAAATCCCCTTTGCGGTTTCTGCCATCGGTCCCCACTCCCTCGGTGAGCGGTCTTACGACGTCGGTACGACACAGCGAAGACGAAGATCACGCCGAGGTGCTCACGGCGAACGGAACATGCGACGCACGTCTCTCTCGGTGGACTCGTGAGCGTGGATCGTGAGTGCCGCGACTCGCTAGTCGCTGTATGCGCACAACCAGCGGCCAGTCGGCGTACGTGCACACGTGTGAGCGCACGTACGCCAAGCGTACGCGAGCGCGCGTGAGAAATACGGATAGGGATAGAGAGATATAGACGGCGAAAAGATCCAGGGATTTGTTCGAGGTGTCACGCGACTCGATGATCGCGGCAAAGTGGAGCGATCTTTTAATTCGCACGAAATTCGCGTTAGCATCGCATGAAAGTGCGCTTGATTTCTCGAAAGATTTCTCTGAATCAGGTTTTATTTTGACACATGGAGTTGGCATCTTACTGATGTTGTGGAATTAGTGTTTGTGAATAAATTTGTGAAATTAAATTCGAAGTATATGTGTTATTATACGCAGAGTTTGCATTGGTGTATATGCGCGAGAGTGAGTTGCGCTGCAAATAAAGAGTTTCTTTTAGAAGCTATGTGGCGTTTGCGGAATGAGGATTTCGGAGTATATTTAGGGATTTGTAGTTTTATCTGCTTTTACAGTTAATTTTAATTCGTTAAATCCGCAACAACACGCGCATCTGTGTCTTCAGAATATTTATATCATTTATAATATCAATTTAAGTAAAGAGAAAAGACATCAGATAAAAATATTCAACTTAAATGAAGAGAAAAAATAGACATCAGATAAAAATATCTCGATAATTATTGTTAACATTTCATCTATCTAATAAATTCTATATCATTTTACATTAAAAATGTAATAGAAAGTTTAAAAATTAGAAACAGTCAGTATTATAGAGATTAAAAAGCGCAATATCTAAAACATTTTTTAATGCCGGATTTATTTTAAGTAATTTCAATTTTATGCATCTGCATTCTTAAAATAAATGAAAGATTTTGAAATAAACAGAATTTATTTATACTGATGATGTAGAGGGATTTTAATTATAGTTATTTCCATTCGATAACTGTCTATTCCATTTGTCTTCTATCGGCTTGTACACTGACATTTGAGCAAAATAATATCATATATCATTCTCGATATAAAGTTCATAAGCTCAAAAGCGCATATTAACGAGTTTCTTACAAATGTTATTATCGAGTAATGCTGGTTCAAATGTCTCCGATGAATCTCATATCGATTTCTTATATCCAACAAAAACAGATATACTTATATGTCACCCGATTGCACGTGTTATGACGCAAAGTGCAAAGGGCGATATAATTATGTAAATATTTGTGTGGCTGTTACGTGATAAGTTGTGGTCGAAACTGGCAGAATCAAAAATATAATCCGATTATATCCGGCTGGTTATCGTCCGACAGATTTATGCATTCAGCCATACTTCGATGCTGATGCGTAACAGACGCGTGGGCGATGTCGATCTTGAATTACTGTTGAGAGACGTTATTATTCCTACGAGGAAGTTATTGGCCCATGAAACCTGCGTCCCGCTTCAGAGTTTAATTACAGACGAGAGTGAAATTCAACCTTGTTATTTACAACGTTGATTTTTTTCTTAATTTATAACAGTCGGTATATCATACTCTCGAAATTAAAAAAAATTTGAGTAACAATAAGTATTATCATTATATTCAACAGATTTCCAGTTGATAATAACACTAGCGATTTTATAAGAAATAAATATAATGTGTTTTTATTACAACTACGCAGAAAAGATAAATTGTATAATAAAATTAAATTAATCTTCTCTTTCTTTCTTTTTCTCTATATAATAATTCAGTTACAATAATTACAATAAAATTTTTTTCTAAAGAGGATCTTATACCACGAGATCGGATACATTTGTCTATTTTAAATTTCTGGAAAATTGAGGGCTTTGCTATGATAATATCTTACGTAAAGCGAAAGTATAAATGCTTCTTTATTCATGACTGCTTTACGCGTGATCATTCTCACGTGTTTCAGCGACACGTAGCATAAGTTAGTAGCAATGCGTGAGAACGATGATTGTTTGCTTATCTTATGTCATAAATGGCCCTACCTGCTACTGCATAATGGAGTAATAATGATAATAACGATGCAGTTCTGATTACAAAATGTTTCCCATTGCATAATTACTATTGAAATTACATACTACTAGTTTGGGAAAATATTTTATGCGGAACATGTCACCGTGCACTGTGCTCATTTGACCTTTCCGGGCCACTAGAATCATCAATTGACCTTTTCGTTACTAATGTCCCAGTGAAATGTAATACTGCTGGGACAACAGTATTACATTTCGGCCCATATATTATACTTCCACCGGGATATACCATACATATCGCAAATTGTAAGCATAATCGATTCTATAATTTTTACATAAATTGATATATTATATCTATTATTAACTTGCAATATAATTTTCTTGAAAGTAAAAGAAGTTATAGAGATTTCTAAAAATGCGATAAATCTGCATTTAAATTTTCTGTTTATCATCGAGAATGCAATCAACTCTATTCTGTTAATATCTGTTTTCTGATTAATACGAACACGAAATGCACGAATTTTGCGCCGAAATAATAATTTTACCATACGTTTGTCGTGTTTCAGCGAGATATTGGCGATAATCTCGTAGCATTAAACCGCTGTAGCACTTTGTCCCGTCGCGTCATGTCGCGTCGTGTCCCGCGATAGAATCGACACCCTCATTTAAACACGGCAACACGATATTTCGCTCTCTCGTGGACTGTCATGTCCCGGGCGTCGTATCATCGCAATGGTGGAATTTCTACAGTTTATTGTTGGCCCCGATAAACGCCGCATGTATATATACATATCTGCTCTGTAAAAGCACGCCGATAGCACGCCGTGAGAAACGGTACCCGAGGTGGTAGTATCCTTTGGCCGATGTGCTCGCGAAACGTGCGCGGTCCGATCGCTTAAAGAGAAGACTTCGTAGCACGAGCACGAAGCGGAGTCAGACATGTAACTTGAATTTCTTTCGTGAACAAACGGCGACAGCGGGAACGGCCGTGCGCATAGCTGGACCCGGAGTTGATACCTATGGACGTTGAGGTTTTGCCCGTAGCTCGTAATTCCCCCACCAGGATTCATTTGCTCAGGAAATGGAAGATCTCCGCTTGCAATTTTCGGTCTAACAAAGAGCGATACACCGGGTTTATCTCCGTTAGCCGCTGTCATAAAGGGACTCACTTTATTTCGAATTCTATAAGTTTGTCTTATTACTATTTTATTATTATTTGCGATGTTCCTCAAATAAATATTTAGACATGATAATAAACGCTTTTATCCTTAACGCGCTTTCTCTCATCTTTAATTTTGAAATAAAAAAATACTATTAGAGAACTTATTGATCATTATTTAAATACAACTCCAATGGCGCGTTAATGGAAGTTTCGATTTTTTATTAACATCCAATTTGTTTTTAAATGATGATCAATCTTTTTTAATCTCAACTTTACACAAAACAGTTTCGTTTCTATTTCCTTTCCCCAATGTTACGTAGAAATAAAATTTTCTACGCAGTTATTTGCATTTCACTGCACACAGTCGAGAATATCCGGGATTACAATACATTCGGTCGGTGAAAAAAAAGGGGAGCGTTCCTCTGTTAAATCGGAGCTGTACAAATGTCGAGGTTTCGCTGTCGGTATAATCTCGATCTTGCGCGCTAGGTCGTTTATCCTCCCCGAAGCGATGCTGCGAAGAGGAGACGTCCGGCTTCGCTCTCCCTCGCCTGGTCTGCCACGTCCGTAGGTACTTTAAAGCGCACTGTCGTCGATCGTTCGAAAGCCAGCAACAGAAAGTCCTCGCTCTCTCCCTCGACATATTAAAGGTAACTCCGATCGCCCGGGACTTTTAACGCTCACTCCCCTCGATTGTCTAACGAACCGAGGCCGATGACAGATAAATGCGGAGGTCTCGCGTCATCTCGTGAAAGATCTTCGCGCTGGTGATGGCAACGGGTCTCAAATATTAGCTAGATAAGTCACTTGAATAGCTTCGCAGGAGGTGTTTACGTCGGAGTAAACATATAGTTGGTTATTACAGCTGTTCGCGCGTGAGAATGCGCCAGTTAAGAAAGTTAGGAGAGATTATTTCGCCGCGATGCTTGCAAAAGGCTATGAAATGACATCTTTCCGAATGCATCGGGCGTGCAGTGTCATTTACGCGCCACGAAAGATAGGCGGATGGTTGGTTTAATGCGCTCAACGCGAGCGATTATCCTTCCAGTCATTCGGTCTGATGTTATACGACTGGAGTTTCGCGTGCGGCGGATAAAGAAATTTAAACGAAATTGTGAAACACAATTACCGTTACGAACGCGAGCAGAATGCATCGCGAATTCTCACAGGAAGCGGTGACTTTTACTATTATTATTATTATCACCGGCGTAATTCATAACTCGCATTTGTCTACGCGATAGTGCGTGGAGTCGGGAAACATTTATTAGCTCCCTCCAACCTCCAACGAATCGGGGAACTGCTGGGAACCCGCGGTCGACTGCACATTTTCGCATTAACATTAACCCGCGAGATTAATGGCACGCGGAAATCCTCGCGGCACGCTGAAAAGAAACCGAGAGATTGTAATCGGCCAGATCGGACACCGTGTGTGTCGTGAGAACATCGCCGTGGCCGTTCTCTATCGTTGTCACCGAGAAACCGTACACATTTTATGCATTCGATACATCGATATCCTTACAACGGTTCGAAATCCAGTACGTGCTCGAAACACGATACACCGCGAACGGAAGTGCCGATCGTAGAGAAAGAGCAATGAGCCCTTGGTCATTCGGCGTGGACGTTGAAACGAGTTAGGTTTCGAGGGTAAGGGTTTGAACACGAAAATGGAGGCTTTCCCGCGAGCTAAGTGCTTCGAACACGTAAAACCATTTGTAGTTTGAAGGTTTTTTTTTTGCTCAACTTTTGCGTTTTTTTTTTTTTTTTTTAATAGCTCGAATGTTATCGATTTAAAGGCAATAGTTTTTCAGGAAAAGAATATATAAGTCGATGGATATTGTGCATCAAAATTATGAAATGCAAGTTTTTTAAAGTAACTTATTCTTTTGAATAAAATTTGATATGATAAGTAAACTATGGTTTAAGTGAAGTAATTTTAATAATAATCTCTTTGTCGATTAATGTGATACACTAATCTTTTTGTTGAATAAAAAGTTTTCTATCTCTGAAAGAATCGTGGAAGAATATAAATTATAGTATTCAAGGTCCCTTTTATTTCGAAAAGCAAATATGTCAATGCGCTGCGAACGAACACGTGACGAATTGATGTCGTTTTCAAAGTTCTTGAAAGGATTCCGCGGTTTATCGACGAAGTCACGCGAATTCGAGGCGTGGATTTGTACGTCGAAGTCAGGACGCAAGAAAAATATTACTACGGGTTTGCGAATGGGCCAATAAATTTTCATACTTAATATCGTCTGCACGAAAAGCGCTGGCAACTTTCGAATAGGTACATTATCGGTGATCAGTAATTATCGAGATATTACGTATGAATTATTTGTAATTAAAGTTATATTTATTTTACGTACATTTTCTACCGAACAAATTTTCTCTCAATTTATTGAATTCTGGCTAAATATAATACAATATAAATTCCAATCACCATAAATTGATAATAATAATGAGTTAATAACAATAATGTTAAAACATTAAAACATTGTATACAATTTAATGGTCGAAAAATATACGAATTATTAATTTTTTATAAAGAATGAAATGTCAACGAAAAGCCAAATAAAAACTCGGATGCGACGTGCCATGTGTCAGTGTAATTTCGTATGAGCTGCTCCGAACACACGCTTTAGTCGAATGGAGACTGAGCAACGGCGATGAATGATGGACCGGTTGGTGCAACGACGGCGTCCCCGACGATGAAGAGTGCAGAACCGGCCGCGCGTCGTCGTGGCCATTATCGCGCGACCTTCTCTCGCACTTTGCGCGTCATCGACTATTTATGTGTCTAAGAAAGAGCGTCTTTCGAGATCATCCGCAGAAACAAGAGAGAGAACGGGGGTCCGGCTCGTGACATTTGAAGGAAACGGGCCCTCCTTGTCCTCCCCCCCGACATTTCTTCTTGTTCGGTCTCTTCCGAGCAGTGTCGAGATAAAGAGACGTCGGGGAAGCTCGACGCGAGGAATGCCCGCGGGATGAAGGCCAAGATACCACGGAAAGAACTGGACGACCTCTTCGACGAGGTACGCGGTAAGATCGCTCGATAGGAGGATGCGCGATGCGCCGCGGCATCGAAGGGACTTCAATTCGGCGCGCAATCGCTTCCTCCTCGACGCGCCCCGCGATTTTTGCGATCGCGCGATTAGCCCTCGCGGCATCGTCGCTCGAAGACAGACGAGGCCGATTGGCATGCCAACACTTCGTCGGCACGTCAAGCGTCTTTAATTTTAATGACGCGGGAATAACGAACGCGTCATGACGTGGCTTTCGAGAGAACGGAGAAGAGAGAGTACCAGCTACTCTTCTGAATATAATAAATGTTTTATACCTTTTTTTTTTACTTTTGTCTGGATTTTCTGACTTCTTAAAAATTTATTTTACTAAAAATTATTTAAATTGAAACAAACAGTATTTTATTGAAAGATTTCAAATTACCGATGATAATGCTAATTCAGACGTGGACAAGTTTAGGAATGGCATCATTTTTTCAGTGAATAATGCGAAAAGTGCGACCATAAGGAATGAAATACGACAGCGAGATCCGCCGTGATCCCACTTGTCAGCACGCTTCGAATTACAGCGAAATTCCAAGAACTTCTCGGTGCGCCCGCAAAACCTCAACTAGAGAAGCGGCGTGTCGTCTCGGTTGTCGGATAACGTTGCACGCCACGCTCGAAGTACATCGCCGCGAAATTCGCGCGCGCTTGCTTTCACGCTCTGACGGACACTTGAGCCTGAAAAATTTCGCGAAGCGTTTAATTCGCGAGAGAACGACGTCACACGTAAACGAGATGACGTCGCTGCACCGCGTGGGTAACCCTTCCGCGGATAACAGGGAACAAAAAGCGGGACTGCGCCGCGTTGCATTACCGCCGCGATGCAATCAATTTCCGCCGCGTGCTCGAGTCGACCGCGCGTGTTCGCGTGGGGATTACATGATAGATAACAGTAGATCTTCTCGAGCGATCGCGATAGGCAATTCAAGAATATAGGGAGAAAGGGCGTTCCGCTGATAATGAAAGATCTTTTTCTAGCAGTAGGTATATAGATGATGAGTCAAAAATTTTTATCATGGTTATTACTACTATAAGTAAGATGGACCTTATACACTAAATTTTCAAAAATGATTATGTTCTAATGACGTTTAAATCTGTGATATACAATACCTAAAGCAACTTCAATAAGTTAAAAAAAATCTGTCGAGATTTATTTATTTTTAATTAGATATTCATAAATTATGTTGATATACTGCTTTTCCTATTGTGATATTGCACACTATTTATTGGCATTGAATAGCGTCAAATTGAAATTATTGTCTGTTGATGACTTTTTAATATTATCATAAAGAAGGCAAACACTTTCGCTTAAAATGCAACTGAAATTAATTAACGTTTTAAATTACAGGCGGAGAAAACTTCACTCGTGTGTTATCTAATATGAATCTAAATGATTCTACGTCATAAACAGTTGAGTTTTTACTACGTCATGGTACGAACCATGCGATTCATTATGAACAACGGCGTCGGAAGAGAGTTTTGTTTCGCAACATTGCGCTTTATCCACTATAAATCGTGATTTAACTGAAGCGTTATTTAAACCGCGCCTTTGTTTACGATGAAAACGATCGCGCCCCGCACGCGTTCCGCTGTACCGTATCCGGTAGTCGACCTCCGCGTAGATCGCCCGGATCGCCACATGAATGCCACGGACGTATCTGACGATCTTGATCGTGCCGGATCACTCTCAGCGCAGCGTCATGAAAGACGGAGGCTAAATCACAGCGGCCCGTTAGTCTCGATCGTGCACGTTTATATGAGCTCGTACGATCGACGCACACGAAAGCGTCCCCATTCGGTCTCTCTCACACATCGAGATTCACGTATATCGAGATTCAGTTTGGAACACATATCGGGTGAAACATAAATTTCCTTATGTTGATTTTTATTACTTTTCACATAAATTTTATGGAGAGAAAGTTATAAATTTTTCATACATCTCTTTTCCCACATAAAAGATACTATTACATTCGTAAAATTTCATGAAAATTGCTCTATCTTAATAAAATAAATTTACATTTAAGGATCTATTTTCAAAATAGTACGAAGTCGATAAAAATTTGTGAGATTGTTCTTTTAGTCTTCCTGATGTGCTGCAAAAAAGTTGAAACGAATCCATTAAACGGTTGCTGAGAAATTTGACGTTATAAAGTTGAAATCAGGGCATTTTCACTGTTTAGGCTCATAAATGAAAGAAACTGCAAAAACATTTGTAAAGTGAAAAATACCTTTCTAGGAGTAAAAATAAGACCCCAACTATCGAGTTTCTTACATCTAGATTTACTATGCGTTAGGCGTAGATATTTAAGTATTTCCATGCATTTTTGTCCTCAGTTGTACCTACTCCGATACATTCTTAATATCAATTTTTGGCACATTCGCGTTGTTGTATTTTCAGAGAATTGATATTAAAAGTTATGAATATAAAATATGTACGCGTTCCATTCTCAATTCTACTAATAAATTATTATTGTACTATATAGTATCTCAATTATTGAACATAATATACAATTTTTAATAATTGCGAAAAAAATATTTGAACGCCAATATTTGCTTTCAAAAATTAAATATTTCTGAAAAATTTGAAGAGAGAATTTCCAAGTTACCATATACGTGGCTGTACAAACACCAACTGTTTTGCCAATCTATTCGGCGAGTGTCACTTTGACCGACACGTGCATGCGGCCGTAGATTTAATACCGCGCGGTAAGAGAAGCTCCCGAAAAATGCATCCTTTAATCGCGGCGTGGAATCTGCGGGAGATTACACGACGCGACGTGAGATATTATTATATACAATGTGGCCGCGATTGCAAGGGGAATGCCGTGGCGGATGTAAATTAGCCTCATTCCTCGCGAAATTAATTCCGAGACCGTGGCAATCGGGCGCGCCGATTTGACATGGGTGAAAAATTTTAGATTGACTCCCCGCAAATCGCCGACGTGCTCGCACTCGCGAACGGGGGCCCCGCACAAATCTCGGGTCTTAAAAAGGCAAGCGTCGATTGGCAGGCGCGGGCCACACGTTCGGAACACGCTCTCTCGAAAGATTCCGCTTATGCCGTATGCGGCCTCTATTATACTCCCCCGACGCTAATTGCTATTACGGCGTGGCGTTGCATAAGCGCAATTATCGCATCCGCGAGCGACGCTGTTCTTGAAGGATTGCACACGCGCACGCAATCTTTCGTAGTTCGGCCGTGGGGTCTACGAACTTCTACATCAGGCAGCCGTCAACTCGTCATCTTGACAGCCGCTATAAAATTATTAATTGCGGCGGATACACGTCATAGTAAACGATTGACACACATATTTCCCCATATGTATTAAGTTACGCACATTAAATTATATCACGATACATATAAAAAAGAGAATACTCTGTCATATACTATGATATCAAAGAGAGAGAACTAAATTAACGACTATTTTTTAGTCATTATTTTCTTAACCATAGGTTTCAATTCGTTGGTACTTAGCTCTCGACTTCCGTTTCAAGTCTCCATTTATGATTATTTTTGACACGTGTAGCTTCAATTGATACATTACACTCACAGGATGATATGAAACTAGATAGCTAACGGTATTTCAGATTAACGTAAAATTTAGCAGGGAATGTGACCTTATTTACGGCATTCGTGTAGGCTGGCTCGCCATTCTAATTAGACTTGTCGGATCGGCGGAGCGGAGCGATCGATCTCGATACAATTGTCTAGAGGCAAATATCCGAGACTAATCGAACTGTGTCATCTGATGATATGACGTGTGTATGCGGGCGATCTAGTTCTTCAAGGATGCAAGTGTTCAGTAGCACGTCGGCGAGAGAGACGACGTACGCATATTAATTGCCGTGAAATGGCACGCGTTTACGCGCAAGGAAATTTCGTTATACTTTTACTCATTGTCAGAAGGAAACACGATGAATATACTTTAAATAATAAGCTGATTAATTCTTACTTTTTTCTTAATATTTAAGAATTATTTCTAAGATAATACGTTTGAAATGTTTTATTATTTAAAAAATTACGGAGAAACACGTTTAACGTCTTAATCTGAAAATAAAACGACTAATGTGTTCCTAATTACTCGCAAAACGTCTAATCTCACCTCGTCTCACGTCTTCTAACATCTTTAATAAGAAATTATGCGCTTTTTGTTTTAGGGCGCGCGGTTTCGAGACACCTCGCAGCAAATCCATAAACAATGGCAAGCCGATCCGGCGAGGGCATTTCCAACCGTCGGCGGTGTCACTACAAATTCGCCTTCGCCGGCATCGGGAGAGCTCTCTACGCCCAATTCCACTCCCAGCCCTAGCCCTAGCCCGACTAATCAGCAAGTCACGGTAAGTACCTATTGTTAATTAAATTAAGCCAGATGCGATATATACGGTGCAAACATGATTGCAATTAGTTTTAGTCTTATGTAAGACTAAACAAGATTCAACTTTAAGAAAGAAATTGATTCGACATGCGTGATTTCTTTATGATAATGTGGCTCACGTTATAGTTTTTCTAGATTGTTAAGAAATAGGAATTATTTAAACTTATTAGAAATACGAATTATTTATAGTATTTATATTTCTTATAAAAATGTTTATTAATTAATATTGGCATTTTAATTGCGGTGTACTTACGTAATCTTATATACATGCGTATAGATAGAAATGACAGCTAGAAGTTTTGAGGTATAGTTTAAAACTGGAGCAGAATTTCCTTCGTGATGCTTTTATCCTCCTGCGAATATATCGTTCTCCCAATCTCGTGTACCTCCACCGTGAAATCACGAGCGACATTTTGCGATTTCCACCTGAGCTCTCACGACGCTCGCGGTGCCTCACGAAAGGTAACGAGAAACAATTTCTTCCGACACGACCGTCGTGCAAAATGTTGAGCTGTAAGTCGCGCAGCGGGATGCGGACCGGCGACATTTTTCTCGCTTCTCGAAAGACCAATAAACTTTTATCTCCAGTTATACGCGAAAGGCGACGAAGCGTCGTTGTGTCTTTTTGCCGTGCAAGCCTCGTCGTGCAAGCGCAAGCGTCGTAAGCGCGCCGAGCCGGGCCCTGAAATCCTCCGGGGCTATATCAACCACCATTTGAGATTCCGTCGTCCATGTAGGTCAGGGATTGAGGCACTGGTGAGCTTTTCCAGAGCGCGATACATACGGGATACACATGTAAGCACGTTCAATGTGCATTTTGCATACATTCAATGTCGCAACCGATTTCGGCCGCCAAACAACGCGCGACAGCTGCATATGGAATATTTTTGGTTACAAATTTGCGTTTTCACAAAGGAGAAACTATACTTACGATACTTTAACATAGCGACTTTTCAACAGCGTATTCGCGAAATTTAAAGAAATTGGCAATATCTGGCAACTTGGAAATTTATTGTACAATTTTCCCCAATTTTTTCCTGATCTGATATCAATGCGCGAGAGACGAACGCAAGTTGCATATTTCAGTTGAGTATAAGCCGATTGCTCGAGAAAGCTTTCAAAGCTGTCTACAGTTCTTGAAAAATAAGGAATCTTCAAGCTCACAATGCACTGAGTTTTTTTCTCTCTTTGTATGTCATGCATCAATTCTATATATGTTGCTATAGCGATGCTTGCGTCACTAATACGGAAAACACGTATACGTGTCGAGACGTATACAAATTTACGCACAGCATTGTTCCCGCGAGACTATCGGTATGCAAACCGTACATCCAATTGAACCGGTCGAGCAGTCGAGGGGGTGGTTACCCCCGACGATGGTGCCATTGTGCTCGCGCTGTGGGATCTGGTTCTGGGTCAGCGTGGCTTAATGAGAAACTATCGGGCTTATATATATTATACGTGGCCATCGCGGTGTACTCGTTATGCAAAACTCGCACACAAATTGAATTTCTCCTGGCGACGCGCGAGTTTGTCTTTTATAGAATTAAGTCCCGCCCGTCGCGCCGGGAGAGAATGTTTGACGTGACGTTTGGGGATTAAGGTCGTCCCATTCGCGCGACTGGCAGATGAAGATCTTCTTCCTGGTCGCGCCGTCGGGAAACGGACTAAGACAGCGAATACGTAATTGCGAAATTAGCGCCGGCGTTTGTTACGGAGAAACGGGATTAGAATTTATTTCTCGAGCAACCTGATTTCCGCCTGTCTGAGGCTTCTGAGGTTTTGCATTTGCCATTGGTATTTCTTAAGAGACTAAATAGAGAGATAAAATGACATGAATACACAATATAAAAATCCACTAACTGATGTTAGTACAGCTGTTGTTTCTCATCACAGAGTTTGAAAAAATTCTACTTGTAAAATTATAAATTTAGAATGTCAGACTTGTCAAACTTTTTGATTGAAATAACCACATTATTGAACAATTCCCATATCTTCCACCAGATATAGGTACATATAGTACTGCAAATGAAATAGCAACCGCAAATAATGCATCCTAGTAACGTACAACACAGTTTATTTCCATAGTTACGATTGCGGTGATACCGCACGTATAATGTTTACACTGTCGTGCTTGAAGACATAACATACCGCGAAAAAATAAGATGCTCGTCAGTTGAACAATAAATTAGGATCTTGTTCTCGCAGATTTTATCTCGGCAGATAAAACGACTATGTTTGCACTCGTGTCGTAATATTATCTTACACTAATCATGTTTTTACCCAATTCCGTCGTAGATTTATCCTCGACGAAAGGTTACTCTTGATACACCGACCAAATCAATACGGTGACATCAACATTTTATATATTAATCAGAAACCCGCGATGATCCCATTTTTTTATATTGCCAATCTAATTACGTAATTATGACCTGGATTTCACGTTATCGCAGCTAGCAGACTTTAAGCGGATATGATGCATTATGATATATTACATCTCTGATAGAAGAGTTATTGGTAGATAGAAAAGCAACAAGAGTAGGAAAAAAATTTAACTTATTGATGGAAATTAAAAAAAGGTCAAGGATAAAATAAAATTTTTAATGAAAATTGTGTTATATTAAGTAAAAGTATTGTCGTTTTTAGTATTTAAATATTTAAAAAATTTTAAACTTATTGCTGAATTATGTGGACCAACAATTTTCATTTTAATTTATTTCTATTATCCAAACAATGCAATTATTCCAATATGTTTTGAATTCTATATTATTTCGACATCTTAATATATTCAATCTCAAAATGTTTAAAGATCGGAATTTTCGTTTACGTCACGTTTCGTTTGATGAAGATGCAACACGAAATCGAATTTTGCAGCATAAATCGAATTATCTTGCGCAGCTCAATTATGCGTGCGATTGCAATTTGATATCATTAACACATTAGCACTGTTTAAAGGCAGGCATCGATATCGGTGGCCTCTTCGGGAAATTCCTTATTTACGTAATTATAGATGCCAGAAAGAAACCGCTTATTTTAACGAATAGCTAAACGGGGCAACTCCGACAATCTTCTACCGATAATGATAATGGTGATTTACCGTAATGTCGTCACGCAGCATAGTTAATAATAGTATTTTTTGTTAACATCTGTGCCAAGGAAAGCAAGAATTAGTAAATTTAGGCGCAAAAGTAGAAATAGATATTACTAACAAATACATTGCTTTTTTAGACTAAGCCTACTTGATAACGCATAATTATAACGTTTTCCATGAAACTGAAACAACCGCATCACTATTATTAAATGCTAATCAATGTTGCTATATTATTATGTCAAATGAATACGCAGTATTTACATGTAGCCATACCAATTAGCAAAGTTGGTTATTGCCACATTGAATCAGTTGAGTATTGTATAACTCTTCATTAACATCGTACTCTGTTATATCAAGTTCTCTTCATTTATCATAGAGTTTCTTTATTTCACTTCTAAACCAGAGTTAAAATCACAAATTATAGCCAGCTCATTCTTTTTCAAAGCTATATTATTTGTAGTTATCCTAAGTCGTATTTAACAGTTCTCTCTCTCTCTCTCTTCTATTCTCTTTTCTCTTTTTCGCATATATTCCAGCGCGTAGAAACGCGCAGGTGTATTATCGTGCGGTTGCTATAAATAGGATCATACCATACACCATAGTACATAATTTACCAGACGTCATAATCGCGGGTGCGGCGCGCCTCACGATTACACCGAGAGTGACTGATAGCGCGAGTCGAGAATCGCCCCATTCTGAAAACCAGAGACCAGACCAGAGACCCCCTCGACCAGATTACCCGCGATATGCAAAGAGAAGTCACTAACTCGCTCGCAAATAAGCCGCCTTAGGTAAGGTCCGTATCGGCCGGTTGTCGTAGGACTTCTACGACGACATCGTCGACGACGACGATAACGACGGCGTCGTAGATATAGCAACGTCGTGATTAATCCGCGACGCTTTTTACCGGCGCGGAGATACTCGCCGCGGCGCGGCGAGTTAATTAGCCCCGTCGGGAATCCCGTGGCGCGAATCGAGAAACGGCGTGCGCATCTTTCGCTAATTAACGTCTCAATCGCCGGATCTTATTGCGATCAGTAAAACGCCGAATACAACCGCGGCCACAATCATCCCGCAACAATCGTTACGGCGACGTAACTCCGCGATGTAACGCCGCGATAACTGCAACGACCGCTCGTGCTGCGCTCGTAAAAGTCACCGGCTCGCCGGAATAATGGAGCGACGTTTTAACACGGCCGGCTCGCTCGCCACGAGCGTCGATTTTTACCACCAGATATTTGAATTCGTTGTGCTGTGAGTTATGTTTTCCAACATTGCCGGAAGTTATTCCGCGTTGCGAATGTATGACGACAATAAAATTTTCACGAGCGCAATTGTGATTTGGGAACCTCAGGAAATTGGATTTTGACCGTTCTGCACACACGGAGATTAGGATATATTATTAAATTCAATTTTATACAATAATACAAAAGTATACCAAATTTGTTTTATTCGTATATATCTCTTACTTGTATCATAATAAATTAATATTTATTATGATACGAATACAAACAAAATATTATACATATATATTACAAACAAAATATTATATATATTGAGGCGATTATAAAGCAACGGTTAAATGCTTCAACGCAACCAGTACTCTTGCATGTTCTAACGATGCGAATATTAAATACGTCGGCGATTAATCTCGCCTCTTGCATGCTCCAACCGCTAATTTTCCATCCGCTTTAACTAAAGTTCCATTAAAGGCTCTCTCGCCCTTCGTCCTTGCCTTCGCTCCTTGCGGCACGTATTCGTCAAAAGGGTTTAAGGTTAAGAGGGTCGGCCGTTAAATAAAAAAAAGCAAAAGAGGAGCAGCGGATCCTTGAGAATCATGCAGCTGCCAGTCATCATCGGTGCAAGAAACGTTGTACGCGTGTTCCACGTCTAACCATTTCGACGAAAGGTCGGGAAACAGGAACGGAGGTTGTTAGACCGTTGACAGGATACAACGCGGTCCATAATGACGCAGCTGGATGTGCAATCGCTTGTTATCCCGCTACGCATTTTTCGATGACTTTCGCTACTCGCTGTTTTACCGAATTTCGCACGTAAAAATATTCTGTGCGTGGCGCATATTACAGATTTGCATATTCATGTTTGTGTCACCAATTTGCATAGCTAACAACGAAATGCAATGTATGTACGGCGGTATCTCACCTACGTAGATTGTCTTTTTGTTTCATGAATAAAACAGAATTTTCTCTTTTGTTCGCAAGTAACGAAAAAATAATATTTTAAACGTATACATATTATCTCTATTTCTTTCGAAACGTGACTTGGTACTTGACATAAAAAAAAACTTATTTACATGGACACCTTAGTTTTTCTCTTTTCACGAATAATTTTATTTAATTCCCAAATTTTTAAAATCTGTAATTAATGGTTCTCTATTTGAATAGAAAGATATGTTGCAAGATACAAATCTCGATCAAAGAGTATGTAATTTTCCCATCGCATTAAGCGCATTTATTCACTGGCATCTGTTTTCTCACCTGAAACCCTTTTAGAACTTTCAAAACAAACTTTTCCAACATTAATTTAATTTTATAAACGATAATGATTAATATTTCCGTTGAAATTATGGTACAAATTTATGTTGCTGTGCGTTACGGTCTATTTCACAAACAGATTTTATTTGATGATATAAGCATATTTCCAACATTCAGAGTGAGCTAAATACCTATAAATATTTGTTATACGAATCGCTAAATAACAATTTACTCGTATTTCCACAACAATTCAATAGAAATATTGAATCATCGTTTGTTGCAACACATGCGTATTTTATCGGTATTTAGGAATTACAGTATTACACGAAGTATATAATTTATTTGATTATTGCATAGTTATAATTTTATAAAAGCGAACGATATGAATTCACCAATATTAGTTTTTAATCCTCTCAGATTAATAATAATAGTGTGGCATATTATTATTTCTTGAATCTAGAAAGTTAATAGAATAGAATTGCATCGTATCTATCTTACTGAATATTTCACTATGTTTGCGTATAAAGTTTATCGGTCAAAATCACTGTCGATTCTATAAAATGTCGCGAGGTAACTATCGGCGAACTTGAAACTGTCTTCGCGACCAATATTTTCCAAACTCTCGTGTTTTCCTTTCGAGAGAGTACATTACCAGTCGATGACACGCGTATCTAACATCTGCCGTGCACGCGTAAATATTACTGATTTATTTACGGTAACCGAGAAGGGGTTGCATCGTGCTCCTGGATTCGATCTTTAACAGAACGAGAGAGGAGGAATGCACTCTCGGTGCAGGCACCAGACGCGATCTGTTTAGCGCGTGCCGTCTATCGGAGGCATAATTTCCGGGTAAATTTAGATACGCTTCGAAAGTCTAAGTTCCTGTGTACAATATTAGGTACATAATATTGTTAAATCTCCATTATAATATACTTACTACATAAATTATAAAATACAATTAATATAATAAGGCTATTGTTTTATTTTTGCATCGCATTTTATTGGGATTAAAATTATTTTGCAATAATATTAATTACAAAATAACTTTTACTCCAATAATAATAATACTTTATCAATATATATTCTGGAGAGTCTGAAATCTTTTCCCTTTACAAAACACATGAATCAAATTTTATTCACAGAATATAAAGTTCGGTAACATAGGTACGCTGAAAACTCAGTAGGAATCTTAATGCACCTCATCAGTCATGATGAATTGGGGATGTGCCCCGCTGACACGCCAGATGCATCACTGGCAGCGAATGTGTTAAACAGATTTGTTAGTCGTGCGAGTAAATCTATTAAATCCCAAAGGTAAGAGGTTGTGAATCCTTCGAGGGGAATGCAAACCGGAAGCGCGAATTCAATTTTTTTCCAGACTACCTTGGAAGATATAAAACGAAGCGTCGAGAGTAGAACACTCTCGGCGACACATCGTATGCCGCATAATGCATAAAAGCGATTTATTCTAGGAGCATACTCGGCTTTCATAGTTCTCAGTAACCGTGTCAGTTTACGTGAGGGAAAGAGAGAAGGGGGAGAAGATAGAGAGAGGAAAGAGAAAGTTTCTCTTCGAGTTCCGTACCGTTTATCACAGAGTTTGCATTTTTCTATACGCTGCTGGTAGCATATTCTTTCGTCCGAACGATTTGTCATTACTCTATATAGCGTTATGGTATATAGGTACACGAAACTTCAACTACCCCAATCCTTACTCTCTCTCTCTCTCATTCCTTCGCGATTTTGTCCCTTTTGTCCAATAGCAAATCGTACCTCTTTAATGCTTATAGTAATTTTGAACCACTCTTGTAATCCAAAGAATATAGAGTAATTATAGTCTATTGAAGAAAATTCCACGAATAAAAGAATCCTTTCGCGGACTAAAGTACTTATCGTCTTTCTTCCATGAAAGAAAGCACGGAAGCTTTCATTGTTATAAAGGTGGAGATTTAACTGGAATGCAATTTTACTTAATCCAATATTTTATTACTTTTATTGTAATTATTACATTTTGTATATTGCCAGATAGCGCCTTTTAATAACAATATCTTCAAAAGATTTTTTAAAAATTATTATGTAACATAACATCCACATTTTTATTTTGTTGGAATAATTTATATGTTACAATAAGATAGCTTCTTTTACTATAAATATTAGGGGGATTCAAATAAGTTGAGGTTAACGGTTTGACAGGTTATGTATAGGTTATGTCGGGCTAAACTCACTCTTTGTCTTTTTCTAACCTACAAAGAATTAACTTTTTAACCCGACATAACCTGTTAAACCGTTAACCTCGACCTTATTTGAATCCCCCTATTAAAATATTAAAATTTTAGATATGCGTTTATCAAGAGTTCCAGTATTGTCTCCAATATTTTTTTCCTTATCATCCTCGTCCATCTATCCACGTCTCGTCTTTTACCGATTGCTCGGTACCGCCGGGGTAAAGATTCGATGCGTCGAAGGGGTGGCTGGCGCGCCGGTCTAAGTGCATCGAAATTTATGAACTGTCTTGCCTGCAGCCGCTCCGCCGAGGAACCTTCGATGCCGCTGAAGGATTAATGCTCCGCTTCTCGCCAGGATTTTATGTCGGAAGCATGAAAAATGTTCCGCCCGCTTTGCTCGCCGGTAAAATACCACCACCACCATCACCACCACCACCGTACGCGCCCCCGCATTAACGTCTTGCGCCTTCCGCGGATATCTCGCCAGTGCACTTTAAAGCGGCGACCTTCACCGCGAGAGAGCGGCTTTAATTGGTTTCGCGAGCGATGCGTGAACGCGCGCACCAACACGCGCGCGCCACGAAATTGCTTTCTCGCCTCCATTTGCATCCCAAAATTCGATGCGATTTCTCATCGGACGTGCCGGCGCGGCGTTGGATTTAAATTCGCGCGACAGACGCAGACGAGTATGCGTCCGTGAGCTACGCTCGAAAATGAATTGTTGGCTAATTAGCGATTAAAGAATCAACGACGAGATTAATAGCTCTCGGTGAACGTCGTGCCGAGGCAACCAAACGCATTTTTTGATGAGATTAATTTCAGATATATCTTGCTTCAAAAGCATTCATTAATTAAAACTTTGAACATTACCGAGGCCTATATATTTGTGGATATATTTTATTAATAATAATGCATTTTCTTATTATATAATAAATATAGGATAACGTAGACAATGTTATAATCATCTAGTAATTTTTCTTTGTCATAATATTCTGTGGTGTTATTTTACGAAGCAACAATAGACGAATGAAAGAAAGTTTAATACCAAACGTGATTTTATATAACATACAACGCGGTAAAATCTTCTCTCTCAATTGTAAAAAAAGAATTTAACAACTACTGCTGTCTGGTTTATATACATGTTGCGCAAAGCGAACGTTTGTCGAGGATAATGAAATGCGCTCGTTAAAACGTCGTATCTTTTTCGTTCACGCATCGATTACCGGTTGTGTACATGAAAACAGGAAAAAGCGAGAAACAAGAATTTATCGCGCCCAGAGTCACCCACCGGCCATGTAAAAAATGATGCCACGGACCGCCCATCGGGACGATCTATCGATCGCGAATCTCCGTCGTAATGAAAAGACGCCCTGGATGGCTCTTCGAAGTTCCTTGTTCAAAGATCGTCGATCTTCATTGCTGCCACAATGCCGCGAGAATTTTTCTTGTGCGGGACTTTATTCGTACGGATGTGTATAGCATGTTATTGCCGAATAACGCAGAAATATTTGCAAGCTTGCAATTTTTGTCAAGAATTAGCGCATATTTCCTGTCTTCTTAGAAATTTCTTGCACACTCAAAACGACATTTTTTAAATATTTCTTAATCGTAGTAGGAACTCTATCGAATCGTATCGTTATAACATTTTGAAAATTATACACTCCATAGGAAGAAATATACGTAATAAATGAAAAAATCTCTAAAATATAAATTTAAACGACGTTTAAATTGTATTTTTGGCAGTTAGTCGTGGGCTGTCAAAAATAAAAATTTGTTGATATGTGATTATTACCTACGACTGAGATTGAGTTCTATTAATATGGCGTGTGAAATGGCTCGGAACCATCGATCGTTGTTATTGTTCTGACGTCGGCGGTTCCTGTTTCCTGTACTTGTGCAGAAATCATTGCTAATTTTAGGCGATGAAACGTAAGACCTGTATTTAGCGCGGCGCGTTTTTTTTCTCCGTGTTCAACAGTATTACCACATCCTTTCTTCCTTTGATATGAAGAAATAAACAAAACTAGAAAGAATCATCGTTGGTCAGTCTAAGCTAAATATTTATTCGTTTATCGTAAATTTTACAGCACAATTTCATATAATTATTATTAAGTCAACATAAGAAAATCTTTTAAAAAGATTCCTTTAGAAAGCTTTAACATCGTCTTCGTAACATCGCACTTCTGCATTATATTACGAGTCCTTATTAAAGTATTTTGCAACATAATCGATCGGAGTAATTAAACTTCTCTGTTCGGCATCATTAATCTCGCGTTATCATGAATCAAATAATAATTGACGATGGCAGCGTACAGTCTGCGACGAAAGTGAGCCTGATGTATTTTCGTAAATTAAAGAAGAAGACCATTGATCAATTGCGCCCAATCAGAATACGATCGCAGCTCAAGGACGACGATGACACGACGAGATATCGAGAGAACACGCGGATCGAGACAAATGATCCATCCCGCGAACCGGTTTAGGCGGTAAAAGTGACGGAGCGTCTCGGATCGAAACTATATCGATAATCGATCGAGATACTGCGGGGAATAATAATTTAAAGCCGCCGCCTATAATCGTAAAATAAATCCGTTACGCGTCGCAGCTTGGCCGGAATAAGATTGATCGGTCCTCCGATGCGCCATTGTTGAATGTAATGAAATTTAATTTAATCCACACTATACTATGAATAGCTTGTAACGAAACAGAGAGCTGATGCCGCGAATCTTAACGAGAATGTGCCGAGATTGGCTAAGATAACAAATTAATTAGGTTTTTATTTCCATTCCATCATAAATTTTGCCTTAAACTCTTTACTCATCAAAAATGAAAAGAAAACGAATGCACGCTATTACCATAATTATTTTCTCTAATTTTTTAATTATATAATCTCTAATATTATATAATCTCTAATATTACACAATCCCTAATATTATATAATCTCTAATTTTAAAATCTGTCTGTGGCCAATGTAATGCTGATTTTAAAATACTCATTCTCTTAAAAACTCATGACATTCCTTTTAACTGCATGTTCTAAGGAAATTAAAATTAGACATTTCACGTGAATATCGTAAAACGTAAAATATAGCAGGAGCATTTTCTGATTTCAATCTTTTACAAACATGAAACTTTAAAACGTAATTCAGATTTCGAGAAAATTATTATTAATGGCAAACTCGATTGTTGAGAAATTTACTATTTTCACGCGCTCCGAAATGACATAAAATAGCACTTGAATTCGTTCTCTAGCGAGTTTTTTTAAATATATTTAATCCCGATGCCAGAGAGATATCCCTAAAATTTCGCATGGTTTTGTGATGCAAATAATTGATATGCAGCGCATTGTTGAAAAACACGAGCTGTCAAAGCATTGACGGTGATAACTGAAAAAGCCGGGAACTGTCAGATGAGGAGGATGTTGGTGGAACACGCGGAGGAAGGCAACGGCGAGGGACAGAGCGCGCGCGAACCAGCCCGGGGCATCACGCATGCGTGTTTCTTATGTCTAAGCGCTATCGCTATCCATGCGTGCTCCGAAACGCGCGGAGCTCTCCATTCGTACTCTGTCGGCTTTTGCCATCGAACGTGCCGCGTCTTTCCGGGCCGTCTCGCGACCGGCTGCTGGACAAAATCTCAAATTCCTCTCTTGCGGACTGTTTCTAGTCCTTAATTGTATTCATGGAGAATTAAGATAATAATAATTAATTTTAGTGACAATTGCATGCGAATCGTTTCGCCTTGATCAATCAACGAGTTGATCAAGTCTGCGATGCGAATGAAAGGGTAAAATAAGGGAAAATTGGCGGTGACGCGACGTCGCGAAGTGACATCCGATCGACGGTCGCGGGATGCCGGCACGGCGCGCGCGAGGAACTTCCGAGGTATCTGGTGAACTGTCGATGGGTCGCCGGTGAAAAAGTGCGCGGTGGATCGGTCAGATGTGACGTTAAGCAACAACAGGGTCGTTGCGCTTATTGTTAGTGTGGAGGATAGTCGGAGGCCGATATAGTTGTCTTTTTTTCGGAGGGGCTGACAGCCAGCCGACAACATGCTGTCGACGGTCCAGTGTCATGGCAATGTACATCGGAATTATCACGTCGCTTACACGGTGAGTCTTCAAAGTCAATGATCGAGATCGCTGCTTGCTCTTCGTCGTCAAACGATTTATCTTAAACCCCGATAATTTTTAGATGATAGTGAGATTTGATTTCGTAATAATATGCAATGCGAAATAATCGAGAGTTAATTTAAAAACAGCGCAATTATGTTGTAATAAAAAAATTCATGTAAGTTTGTGAAAAAATAGCGTACTGTATAATTTAAAATTAATATTAAAAATAATACAACGATACGATAAAAGTTATATTTCTATTTGAGAGAAATCTTATCTGATTAAATCAATATATTGTTTTTTTGTAATAAAATAATAATTATTGCTTAGAATATCGAACGAGATTATTTGTAAAATTTTTTGTAATATACTTAATGTATAGATATAGATACAACAAGTTAATAGCTCAGTTGTTTAAGGCAGTAAATATGCTTTTTATATTCAGATAGTTTTCAAGAAATAAAAAATTGTAGTTGTGACAGTATTATGCCATAAAAATGGATGAGCGAATGAAGGATGTCGTAGCAGATATAATCCGTAATCGAGTAGAATATTCGAGGAAGTAATGTAACGACGATGATGTAAGGTAATGGCGACGGTGTGCTACGTTATTCCGAGAAGTTCCTACATCGTATAACACATTTGAAATAAGAATCGTTTTGATGAAAATTCATGACACACTGCTGACTACGGGAAGAATCGCGAAATATTAAGAATGCTATAAAATCGCGGCACCAAATCTTTTTGCGAACACATCGCTATGGTCGATAAAAACTTTTTGCTCTTTTCGTAGAGTTAACTTTTTTTTCTTTTCGCAAAAATTCAGGATGTAATTTACGAGCAAAAATATGTAAATTTTCCTTTAATAATTTCTGACAGTTGTCGATACTATATTTTGATGCAATATTTGAATTATTACTTGCATATAGATTATAGAAAATCGCAACAATATAGGAAATAGATAACGCGCTATGCAATGCGTCCCACTCTCTTTCCGTATCGGATTTTTATGACAGGCCTTTATCGAAATTGAAGTCGATTTTCCCTTGACGGAAATTAGATGGAAAGTCTGATAATGATATGAAATATGAAGTCCAACATTAAACATTAAAAATATCTATTTTGCGAATGTAATTTGAAATGACACATATATCGATGAAAAAGAAATACTTTTTAATTCAACTTGGATTAATTTCGAGTAAACTTTATTTTTACAAATTTGATTCAAATGATTCAAAGATAGATTCAAGAAAGAAAACAATGAAAATCTTTCGATTGTCAAATTGCAATCTTTTATTCGTTTCATTACGAGAAACTCCTTTATATCTGTTGAAAGAACTGTATTACGGTGTAGTTGAGTTGAGGGCATCTTGTGTAAGAAACAATTTAATTTTGAAGTACGTGAGAACATGAAATTTCTTCTCTATCGCTGTAAGCCATAAAATAGCTTTGCTGATATCACAAAAGAGTGGTCATAATGCAATGTTCACCGGTAATCTTTAACAGGCTGGATCAATTCTCGTCAATTCCTTCTGAAATCCCGTTTATATTGGTTCGGCCACGGATAAGTATCGAATACATATCGCGACCTCACGGCGCCTTGCGTCACTCATCTATTCTCGTTCGACTTTATCGCCGGCGCAAAGAACGCGTTTACCCTGGCGTCATGCGGAATTTTAAGATGGCAATTCCAATTCCATAGACTCGCGGAAAATACGTGGAATCTACCATTACTCGAATATCGGATAAGAGACTCAATATCCAGTCCGAATATAAACATATCTATCTCCTTTTGCTATAATTCTAAAGGACAATTGCTTCATTTTTGTTACTGCGTGGATTAAGAAAGATATAAAAGCATCAGACGTTAATTTTATTATTATATATTTGATAAAAATTTATATTTTTTTAACTACAATTTATTCCATATATCACGAATACACATATCACGAATAAATATGTTACAAATATAGGTTACAGATTTATTATAAATGGAGATTGATCGATCGAAGTTTACTAAAGAATTGCAGTTATTCATGCATTAAGGCAAAAAATAAAACGGAAAGAAAGCGAGCACGAACCCGATAGCATTCGCGATTTAAATAATCTCTTCTCTTTTTAAATCATCTGGCAAATTGCAAACTAAAATATTGCGATCCATCAGCCAGTATTCACCGATAGTGCAAACAATCTCGACATTGATTTATGAAACTCGTATCACTGTATTCCTACCAACAACAGATTCTACCATCGCGTCGGTCGATTCCTTCTTTGTTTTCCTTTGTATCGTCATGTCATTGTCACGCGGGAATATACAAGGGACGAAATCAGGGTTAGATTAAATGAATTTGCAGCTATTTGGCATATTGCCGAATCATCCCATATCAGAAAGATTATGAAAACGATAAAAATATATAAAGAAGCATATACATATAAGAATAATAAGAAAGAAATCAAAGAAAAGAGAGAGAGAGAGATAAATTATTATCGAAGCAAGACGGTAGGATAATAAATACAAGACTAATAAAAAATACATATATGGACCTATAGATACGTTTACTTTATTACCTTTGATTTTATATCTTATGTTTATATACTTTATGTTGGCTCTTTAATTTGTCGCCCTTAACGCCCCGATACGGACAAATGCTTCTTAATCGCGGCTTAACGAATTCCTGTTGATCTAGAGCAGCTTGACGGAAACGGTCAGGCTCGCAAGGTGCGTCAAATGATTTAAGTTTCCGCCTAACACGTGAAACAACATAGGCGAACGCTTGGAAAGTGTCGGGAAAAGTTCATAGGACCGAGGGCGGATTCGCGGCGGGCGGGGTATGCAATGTCGTTAAAGTGTGTTGCTCGGAATTCTTCGGGATACTCTTTGACCTATTTGATCCGTCATGGGAATCGTACGTGTAGTTTGTAACGTAATACGTAGCTATTAACAATTCTATTTCGGACCCGTTATGGGAAGCATACGCGTGACCTGTAATGTAATATGTAGCAATTCCAGCTGTTAACAATTCCACTTTAGTCCTTAATTAACAATTAATCCGCTTCTTCGCGTAACCGGAATTTTATTTCAATGTATTTTAATGTACATGAATGTGTTTCGTCTGGGAAACATCTTCAGATTTTCGGCAATCTGTCAGCTTTCAATTTTTTCAATATGAATTACTTCCGTGTATTTTCAGAGTAGGATTTAATATGCCATTAGGTACATAATTAATTATATCATACCATGTGGAATGCCTGTATGAGAACTCACATTCTCTTCCATGAGCAGAGCTGTCAATGATATTGCATCGATCGATCGAGATGCAATTGCAAAAGAACGAGAAGTGCCGGCGACGGACGAAGACAGGGACATGTCAAGTATACTAAACTGGTTTCACGACGATGCACTTTGATTCGTCTGTTATGCACAGTAATTGGCTGTGACATTAGGCCCTTTACACGCCTCGCCGAACAAATGGAGGCAAATCGCGGGCGACGTTCTTGTACGGAGTTTCCTCTCGTGTCGGGGCATCAATTAGTGACTCGACGACAAGTTTCTCCTTCACAAATAAACGTCTTCTCGGATGCGAAAACCCTTTTCCGTATGATTCTCAATGAAATAATCAGATATTCGTAGTGTTCTGTGATTATTGTATTAGATTATTGTATTAGATCGTATAACGCGATAAAAAATAAAAGAATTCAGGTATTTTTTTCAATATTTTAAATACCAGAACCAGACTGAACCAGGGATAAGCTTCCACCGTAGATCCATTAATATCGTGTTGCTTCTATCAAGTTACTCCTATTCATTTTAATTTAATAGTAACAAAAAAAAAAAAAAGATTCCACAACGTTGACAAATATAAAAATTACAGTAACTTGATAATTCTAAAAATAATATAAGATTTAATGAAGATTGAAGATAATATTAGTAGAATTTTTTATTACTGAGAATAATATTTGCAGTCATAAAAGTCCAACGTCGCAAAGTCGTTTGTAAGTCTTCGTTATCGAACGTGAAAACCTCTGCTGGTGGTGCCAACGACCCGCTTTCTGGGCGGTCAGTAAATTCCGTGAAAGAGCATGTGTCGTTAACACGGATCTTCTGGCCACACGCGAACGAAATACGCGAATGCATCTCGTAAACGGCACGCGTGATTCAATTCTGCTATCGTTGCACTCATCTGCGGAGCGTTCCTTGTACGCTACAAGGGTTTTGATATTGCGAGCGTCCAGATCTTCACAGGAAGATCTGGAAACTTTTGTGACTTATTGCTTTATCTCATCAAAATTGAGCTTTTATTTATTACAGAAACATTTGCGAATTAAAGTTAAAACATTTTGGTCTAAAATCTTATTTATTTATGAAATTAACTTTAAAACTTAAAAATGTAGCGCATATTATTTCTCATTTTCTTTAAGTTGAATTTCTATTATATGATGATAAACTTGATATAAAAATTTTTAAAAAGTTTTTACAAGTTTTTTTATAAAAGAATTCCGTTTCTAACGATTCGATTCGTCTGCTTTTAATTTTAATCAGAACTTGGGAAACACTCGATAACGCGCGTGGTTATACATTGCGAGAAGACGTAAGTAGTTGGAACCGTTTCGTGTTCGTCCTTTTTCCTGCGGCCACACGCGACGGGGGCGATTTACCGCTTCGAAAGTAGGGGATTTTCAATAGGGCTGGCGTGAATCCAAAACCCGAATCGAGACTACGATCTAGAACGAGCGAACGATAGCGTGCAATCGAGGCTACGAAATTTCCGGTGATCGCATTTCTGCCGCGTTCTACGGCAGGGATGAACTCGTGGGAGAAAAGAGAGAAAAAAAAAAACTGTAACTACGACGGTCACATTAGGTTTCATTTATTCACGCTCACGGAAAAGAGATAAATTGTCTTTTGTAAAACGACTAAAAGGAGATAATTACTTTTCTATTTAATTATTCCTGTCAACGTAATGTACTGAATTAAGCAGATCGTTGAGACTTTGTATTAAGAATAATTTAACGTGCACTCGAATTAGGTATCTATGACGTGGCTTACAGAATCAGATCAAGATAAGTATATTCCCAAGATGTATATATTCATTTTTTAATTAAAATAAGGTCTGTCTCGCTGGGAAACGTTTATCTTCACCGATGGGCGAGGAATTATCTCTATATTATCGCTACCAACGATGTTATTATGCTTAGAAAACAAATGGAGACGAAGCAGCTTGAAATTGAGACACGCTATTAACAACCAGAAACATGAAAGGCCTGAACCGGCGTGCTCGCATGGCCGGGTCGAAGGTCAACGATAAAACGGAACTAGAGATAAGCTACGGCTCCTTTCGACGGCGCTCTTTACGATCACTATCGTCCTCTTCTTTATGTCGTATTTATGGCGAAGCTGTATCATTGAAAAACCATCGAAGTCGCGAAGAAATTACGACGGATAACGATAAGGAAGAAGGAAAAGAACTTGTAAGAAGAAGAGAGGAGAACAGATAATAAAATGATAGCCGCCGTCGGCGTTCCGTGCCGGCGCGGCGCGGCCGCGGCGTGTCGCGTGCGTACGTATTTATATCGATGATCGTAAAGGGCGTCACTTCCTGTGAGATCACTCACGGATCTTACGGCGGAAAGATGGAATGGAAGAAGAATGTATATTTCCCAGAGAGAACACCGCGACACGCGAGTAAAAACCTGACTTTACGTAATCGTCAGCCATTAAAAGCGAGCACCATGCAACATGCACGCGCATATACGTATGCATGCGTGCGTATGTATGCACGTGTCCACGTCTCGTCACGTCACGTTTTGCCACAAGGCTTTCATACTGGAGTTGACACTAACGTTGCAAAAGTTGTCTTCTCCCGGTATGCTCTGATATTGATGAGCTAAAAACAGATCTTACGAAACGCTCCGTAAGCTAATCTAAGAAATTTTGTAAAAATATTATCGAAGAAATTGGGGATCTAAAGTCATTTTACGTGATAGCTTCATACCTCGAATGATGACTTCAACTTTCCGATCGCTCTGATTTTTAAGCACTTTGGCAAAAGTATTATATAAGTATCGTTTTCACAACGGATTAGGCGCGGGGTGTTTCATTTATATTAAAATGCAGCGTTGTATCCCATGTTCAAAATAGTGTTTTCGAAGATGGCTTATCTGCAATAAAAATCTAACATGACTTTAGCTATTTTCTCGTAACTTCTGGATTACCAGGAATAGCTGATTGTGAGTAACTAAGCCTCGAATTTAAGTCTCCTTAAAGTACAACAAAAAGTAAAGAATATATAACATTTATTTGGAATCATTAAAAAGATAAAACGATAGATTATGTTCTATTTAGTAAATTTTTTGATCGTAGAGTTTTTTTTTAACATTATTACATATTATTAGTGACAGTGCTTACTACTTACTATACTAGTTATTATAGTTGTGAGTAAGCACATAGATACATACACACACATCAAGGATTATTTGCATGGAAACACGGGTGTGATAATTACTGATCGGAATTTACATTCCACACTTCCAATCGGCATCTTGCTACACATCCGCTATAACGTAATACGGCGTGACTACGAGCACCATTGTCATTCCCGCTCTTTCCTCATTCCAGCGTCACGATCTATTCGCTGTGCAAGAGCTACCCGGAATCTGGGCCCTCCGCAGCTGCGCTCCAATTGATCCCCAATGCGATTCTCGATCGTGACGCTCGATAAAGCATAAGTCAATTAAGTATGGATTAGCCAATCGGATACCATGTCGATACCCCTCGTGCAACTCGCTTTTCAACGAGCGTTACACTAATCTTCATATTCCGAGCTAAACGCAGCGTACTCGGTTAAGTCATATTTATTATCGACGCCGTTAAGAATAATTATCTCTTTTTCCGTTGGGATTGACCTGCTGCCGATTTCCGTGACGATATTCCGCATAGCATTGCTGCATTGGTGCAAAGGTCCCGCTTTATCATGCGCCGTCCAGTATTATTAGCTTCTTCCTGTCGTTTTATTTTAGTCTTTGATCAAACTGCCGTTATAGGTCTTAATTACCAACCGAGATTACCAATGTATCAGATTTAGTGCATGCTTGAGTGCAGCAAATATTTAGACTGGTGCTTTACGGACTATATACAAGAGGAAAGTTTCTTGTGAAACATCGTAAATGTTAATTAATTCTGAAATTTTATTACATGAAATCAGTATTAGGTAAAAGTGATTTTATTGCAAGTCAAATATATCTTTAAAATACAATTAAATCATATAAATAAAATATGACACGACAAAGTATTAATATTGCTGATAAAGAGAGGGGGGAGGGAGAGGGAGAGAAAGAGAGAATCTATATGCACTTCTCTTTACTCAATTTATTAAGTTTGATATATGAATTTTTTACAACAAATCACATATACTCCAATAAATTTGACGATAAATTCCTTTGGATTATATCATGAAAAATGATAAAAGATTAATTCCATCGTAATTCTATTTAATATAATTGGACCCATCGCGCGTGGTTGAACGTCGATTTTTCTGTTTGACAGTAAAACGCATCCCGATTACGCATTTCCGATCAAATGCATTGAGCGCATTAATTAGCGATTTAGTTGGTAGAAACATATTTTACGCGATTAAACCAATTAAAGTTTGATGGTCCGCGCTTATTACCTACCATTCTATAATAATGACCTACGTAACATTATTTGTATGATATGTTTGATTGCGATGTTAAATCGTTTTAATCTGTAAACTGCAATATTTCAGAAGCGCGGTCTACCAGACGCCGCAATTTTGTGTGTGGCATTCCGTTTTCAGCAAAATCTAAAAATACTACGATTTATATCACATCTCCATAATTCACTATTCACGAATGTAAATTTAAACGAAGGCCCCTTTCTCCGCCTTTTTTATAGCCGGAGCCACGCTATTCGCATTTTTACGCGGCGGATTTAGTAATCGCAGTTTTCGCAATCCAGACAGAATTTGATCTCGCAGACAGAGGCGACCGGCGATATATTCCACCTGCGATATCCCGCCAAGGACATCCTTGTGTTTATCCAGTTACCTAGTCCTGGTAAAACGTGTTTCACCTATAAAGGCCTATAGATCCTCTTTATGCGATTTATCTTGTCATAAAATGTCGTCGGTATTTCTTTTGCTTTGAAATTAACGTGTTACATAAACACAGACGAATTGCTACAAAAGCCTTTAAATGTTCTTCTCATAAAGCCGTGACGAAATACAGGTATGGCTGTATTAAAACAACATTGACTTACTGCTTTTCCATGCAAATTATCGTGGAGCAAAAATTCACATTCAACATCTTAATCTAGTATGACGTAAAACCGCCTGATTATTAAATTCCCTTTTTTGTATAATAAAAATTTTAAAGATGGTTCGTTATATTTAAACAACTCTCACAATATATGTTAAAATTTAGATGATGAAAAGAAAAATTAATAATAAATCGTACTCAAAAAATCAATATTCTTATGTTTCTCTTAAGATAGCGTGAGAGATTTTCCTTAAAAACACGTCTACATACGTTATCATAATTTCAACGTAAAAGCTTGACCTAATTACATCGAAAGGGTGCGGTATGTCAAGTACGCGAAGTCATTTCGCACGTGTCACGACACGCTCTCGCAGAGCTATTTCATCATCCGAAATGAAAATCTTGTTAGAAACACATTAAAAATATCCAGCGTCGCGACGCGAATCTCATTCTCTACTATCTCCCGGTCGGGCTACAAATTAGCAAGTTCAAGCGCGCGTCCGTTACGCGCGAAATGTAGATGTATGTACAAAGTAAATGGCATTGGATAAAATGGCGTGTATATCACCAGGTGGCCTAATTGTATTCCATGGGAGTGGCACATTCGACCCACTCGGCTGTGCTTTTCCTTATCGGCGACGCGACCGCGCGGAGACGCACGCGGCAACCTAAAGTAATCGGCAACTTAACGTATCGATAACATCATATAGAAGCAAGCAAAACCTCGCAAATAGATTGAAATATACATTTAGTTCCATTCTCGCTCGTTCCATTAAACGAGGAACAAAGTTTCTCTGGGAAGAGCCATTAAGGAAAGATCGATTTCTGATTGGACGATAAAAATTCTCAAAGTTTGCAAACACCATTTGATACTCACTATGTAAAGAAATTTGCACCGAGGCATTAATTTAATTGAGATAAACATACTGTCGATTATTTGTAGAACAAATTGCATAAACGAGGTATTAATGAAATGACATAAAATATAGGTAGGTATCTCGAAAGCACGCGGACTATGTTACATAGCGACGGATTACGTCAACATTGCGGCGAGGGATAATTTAGACGTTAAGATAAATTTCATAAGCCCGCATCATCAAAGTCCCATTCACTGCGGAGACCGATCTATGCGGCTGCTCGCCCGGTTTAGTGAATAGGTCTACCCTATTTCGAGGGGACCGAGTAAATTCCGCGCGGAGCAACGTGGCCTAATTATATTTCAAGGGAGTGGCGGCTCAGCCACTCGGAGGTGTCATCCCTATATACATATACCGGCTTGCGCCGGAAGTTCGCACGCTCGAGGAGAGGATCCGCGCGCCGCGCAGGATCGGGCCTGCGTGTAACGTCGCAACGCCGGCTACGGTCGCCATGGTTACATGTCAAGTTTTCTCACCCCTCCCCCCTCCCGTGCCACCCCGCCATGGACCCATCCCGGCCTGCCGGGAGAGATGCAGGCTTTCAATCCTCTGTATACCCGCAGCGCCGGGGCGGCTCCCGTGCGGCGCAGACGTTCTTCCCGGTTGTCCCAGGCCGTGTGATAAGTCCAGAAACTATCGTTTCAAGCGTGTTATCATATCGTAGTTTCTTCGTGTCGCGACACGTAGAAGGGAACGCGAGAAGAGCCGTGAATGACGGTATCGAGCTGTGAGAGGTGGCTCGGTGAGAGAGACGCTCGATGAGTCGAGCGTGACCACGAGAGGGTGCGTACCTTGAAACGCGAATGACCTTGAACGCACACCTGCAAGCCGGAGCCGCGGCAGGTGAATTGATTGGCGCTCGGTAGGGTGGGATCGCGCGCGAGTTGATCATGCGGCGTGGTTGCGTACGACGCTTTGAAGGCTATCCGCTACACGTCACGACAAGTGTGCTCATTTGCGTGTCGAGCTGATAAGAGATTAAACTGTGAATTATTAAAAGATTGAGTCGTTAAAACGTGCGACACATTTACAAATGACAGTGCTGTCAGAAAGTGCAAGTTACAGCAATAGAGGTGAACAGAATTTATGTTCTACGTTGTTATAGATAAAAGGATATATAATATCAGATCTATATAATATTTATAATATTTATCCGTTATATCTATTATTGTTATGTGACACAAATCTATAATAATCAAAAATCTAGGAAAGCTCAGTAAAATAGAATTAATTATTACATAAGCACGACCTATAGTAAAAAGCCCACACTATACATACGACTATACGTATAGGTATATTCAGTACAAAATACATGAAGTGCTCAAATAGTAGTAGTTAGTAGTGATAAAATATCTTCGATTTGATGCAATAAGGATCAAATATTTTGATTTACGTGATCAGAAAGAGGCAAATCGCGTTACGTTTATACGACACTTGACCCGGAAGCGTTCGATGATCCGCGCCGTATCAGAGAAAATCGTTTGGCAAGCGTCACGGTTTTTCGCGGAAGAGGGAAAAAGGAGGAAGAAGAAGAGGCGGTGCCCCAGTACAGCGAATTGAGTATGGCGCGCTCCACGTTGATACACGTGGCTCGGGACATCTGGAATCCTATATTACTGAGGCAATTAAGATTAGAAATCACACGAGTGCGGAAGGCCTTCTGGGATAATAAACCAAACCGATTGGGTCTTTTTAATATTTTTAAATAAATATTGGCAATGTTTGTGGGAGAACGATTTATAATTTTTCCGATTGAAGACATTATTGATATCGAGCAGCACCTGCTTGAGAAAATCGTCAGGAAATCACGTACACGATCACGAAAACAGAGGAAGTTACGAAGAACGCGATGAAGCTATTCGTGGAACTCTTCATGATCGATGCAAAATATCATTTGCGTTATTATTACGGTCAAAACGTTTGACTTGACTGATCGAACGCCGACACCATTTGCTTAATGGATATATGGAAATTGCGTATTGCATAAAGGCAAACGGAGCACGATCTTGTGCACCGATGACGAGTTCGAACAGCAGTACGTTATCGCGCGCTTTGCTGCGAGCGAATTGCTGCCGTTGCGGAGACACTCGGCAGGATACGGCGAACAACAATTTTAGCGAAACCGAAACGCCACTGCGGGAGGAAACGGAGACGCTTCTGCATCGCATCGCCTTTACCGTCTGGCATACTGCTCTTCATATAGAGAGCGAGGTGCGTGCGAATCGTACGTGCATGCCCGCACGACACGTGCATCAATTAGCATGACATAATCATTTACGGATTCTTCGTAAAAATTTGACGGAACGTTAATCTGAATATTTCGCTATCCGAAAATATTAATAAAAAATCTTGTAGTATTATAAATATTAATTCTATAAATATCAAAAGGTTTTTTTAGCGGCGCTGCCAATAGATATATTCAGGCGTAGCCTTTTATTTCTCGAGTAAGCTTTCAATTTTCTTTAGTTTTCTTATGATAGGAAATTATATATTTGAAAACGCTTTTTTCAAGCTCTACTTATTTCTCCTCTTATATAACTGCAGTATCGCATGTGCATCGTAGCTCAACCATTCGATATATGATATTCAATAGGTTTTGGCAGGTTCCAATCGATGCCGACTATGCAACCGTTTTTTTAGGAATATCGAACACAATACGCTACTGCGGCACCTGTCGTTGCATAATTTTTCTTGCAATAATGGAACCGACAATGGGAACAACTTACCGTATATCATTAATTTCGAAACAATGGACAATAATGTCACCTACTTCTCTTGGGACAACGCCCATGAAGAGAGTAATAGTATTTTCTACGCACCGAATAGAAAGTTAATTAGACGAAGCTATATATATTATCTGTTTCTTTGACCACAGAATACACTAAAATAATACTAGCGCGGCATTTTGATGTAAAATAAATTTTTTTTATTAATGTTTTGAGAATAATAATGGTGTTTTTGTTATTTTAAATCTCAATTATACGAAGATATAGCGCGATTCTCATACATTATTCAAATAAATGTGTTAATTAACCACTTTCCATTTTTGATTACAGCACAATGGCGGCTACGAATCACAACCGAAAAACGTTAACAACATCGCGAGAAGTAAGCAGCACCAAGTAAGTACTTGTACCTATTCGCTTCTGACAATTATTTACTTATTGCATTTATAAAACAATTCATTACAATTGTTATAATGTATCCCACCTATCACAAATTACTAATATCAGAAAAATTAATTAATTGTAACAATACCGGAAATTACACTTATCGAAAATATATTACATATAATTATATTATTTCAATAAGGATAGATGTAGTGAAAACAGAAAATGGACTGTTGACAGAGAGTCTCCTAGCAAGTTAGACCAAAGGCTCTCTATCTTATCCGCGAGGTTTACCGTCATCAATGAAAGCTCGCGATTCATCGCTCTAACTCGCCTCTTTAAATATTTAATAACGATACAAACGGCGATACACGCGACCGGTTCTCTACATGTCAAACCTAAGTGCCTTTATTTATTCCGTAAGAGGGTACAGCGGCAAAGTTGCATTTGCATTCGAAATGTACGACTTTTGCCTTCTCGTTGGGACTGCTTGTCCTGTCAGATAATATTTCGCTATACAAATTACATGAAATCATTCCCGACGAGACTTGTCGTCGTTCGTCTAGCTCGTCGAGCACTTGGCTTTCAAAATGCAGAAGCTATGGAGGACACGTGTATGACCTTTCCAAAACGCTGAACTCGGAAGAATGCTTTCGCCGCATTCAAATGGAAATGAATCTCTTTAACCTATCCTTTTTTTTTTACGCACCGAAAGCTATAGAGCTGACATAGTCGGCAACTCGTTACTCGTGTCGCGACATTAAAATAGAATTATTGCTGTGTGCCACAGCGATGGAAGGTTCTCTATCGACCGCACTTTCGGCTCTCACATGCGCGAAATGTGGAATTTTGTAAAAAAAACAAGCGATGCGAAATTTAATTGCTGGCAATTTAATCTGGGAAATCGCATTAAATCGCGGCTCGGCTGAAATCCATGATAGCCATAATTGCACGGATCAAAATGAGACACACGTTACACAAACCGCCACTTATAACGTCAGCGGAATAACTTTCTATTAGTGTGCAGCGGAGAGGGAATACTAATATCCGATTAGTAATCAGTACGCTAATTGCTCTCCTTCGCTCTTGCCGATATTTTCCATGCAAGTTTATTTACTACCCGCAAATCGATTCTGTAAATCAATTCATGTGACATTTATCTGCCAACCGAGGTTTCTTCGGATATCAGTAAAGTAATGGCGACATTAATTTCTCATTTAATTTCCAACCCGTGCCTTTCGATTAGAATTCGGGATATAAAAGGAATAACAAGATTGTTTTAGATATTCTTCGTTTTGCTGTTGGTCGGCATTTCCTGCGCATAAATGACGGTGTCACTGAAAATTATGCGCTAAAATGGCAATAAGGTGACGCATTATACGGCTGGTCGGTATCGGCTACGATGTACCGTCGCGATAACCCGTGCGTGTTGACGTCGGATGGATAATATATTCGCGAAACCCCACACTTATTCGTGTACGGACCACCGCTATTACTGCGAAAATATATGCAGAAACAGCGACGACAGCGATTGGGTCGTTGCTATTTTCGCGCGTAATATGTAGAAAGTTACAGACTTAAACTCTTGTGTATGATTACATGTTGTAAAATATATATTAAGATAAAATATTATTTTGTTTCTATGATAGAGTATTAACACAAGATATATATTTTTATTAATACAATGTATATGTGCTGTGGATCTATATAATTATATATTTTTAAAAATATTGTTAATATTATTATTAGTTATATTTTTAATATACAATAAGGATTTAACATTTAACGTTTATATTTAATGACGTCTTTTGAAAAATAATCATCAAGGTTAAGATCACATGCACCTTAACCATGTTAATTAATCGCACGGATTCATTCCGGAAACTATCATTCGCGATTACATCGTAGTTATGGGCCGCGCAAAGAATAGTGAAGGTGAGACGCGTTGGAAGCAGTGAGAATTATGCGGAATAGCAATTAACGTACAGTAAAAACTGTTGCGCAGCTGTTATCGCGTTCGTTCTTATTTCTCGCAACATTGAGGGTTTTCATCGGTCATTTTTGTTCGTATATTGCGTCATATTTTTACCTGCTCTGCGATAAGCTCGCGCCTGAAAATAAAAAAGCGCATATTAGTAACATTCTTCAAAAGTAAAAAGTGCTGTTTAAAATTCAACAATATACGATTTAAATTACCAGATTTTTATAAAATTTTTATAAAATTGTTTTGCTTTAAATTAATTTTCTTTTCGATTATCAATCAATTGCGACGACAATTCGTTCGCAGTGCTGCGATGTAGGAAAGGGCTTCTGTCAAATGAATTCGATAATAAAACAAAATTATAAGAACAGAAAGGATAATCCAATCGTATCACCATTATCAGTCTTTACATATAATCGATGAAGATTAAGCCCACTCATTTGAACGTTATACTTTCAATTAGAAATTAACCGCGAGTAATTAGGTAGATTAACGGTAATTGACATTAGTGGCGAGGCTCGTTGCGTGCATCGAGCTTCTTGCTTCCATAACCGTATAGAATTAATGTCGGTATAAGCGATATAGCTCCAATAGAATCTATATCTCCATGAAACTTTATATCCCCATAGAATCTTTTCTTGAGTATTTGCACTCTTCAGTTTTTGATTTTCTCTAATTTTAAAGATCCTTAAGTTTGATCTTGTAACAAAATAAAATATTTAGAGGTTCTTTATGAGAACGCTGAAGCAAAAAGTCGAAAATCAAAGATATTTGAGAATAAATATTTTTATTTTGTATTTTTATTATATAAATGATTATTTATGATATATTTAATAAGATTTTCGTTATTTTTAAAAGCAACCTTTCCCCATTCTCATGATAATAGTGATCCATTGTACTTTACTCTACCGCCACCGTTGAATACCAAAACATTACTGAGTTTCTCAATTTTAATAATTCATCCATTATGAAACTTTAATTTCAAGCCAGCGACATTACCACTTGTTTTCGCCGACGCCTGACAGGCGGCAGGTATAATATCCTCGTTTCGCGGAGTTAGCCGCGGGAAAAACAGCTTCGCCCGATCCGACGAAACCCCGTAGACTTAGGGGTACACGCACGGGCGGTATCCGCGTAGCGACAGCTGCGGTAGGACCGCGACGTAATAGCAATTTCACACGTGAGCCTAACGGTCAAAGGGATTTATGAGCGGGTGGGTAGGCCCGACTGCACGCCCCGCGAGAAACGAACTCGCGGCGTTATGATCCCATAAAATCAAGTATTTTTAGAGGCGGCCGCCCCTGACTCTTGTTCTCCCGCCCAGTTCGTTCTGCTTTCTTTTCCGCGACGCCGGTTCATTGTTAGCGCGGGCCCTTATATTTCTGAAACTCCAGACGCGAGCCCAGTAAACTCGTTTCTCACCTTATTCCTTTCACCTTTCAACTGTTTGTTCCGGATATAAATTGCTTGCACACACCTTATCCAAAAACGTGATGCGCATACAGAAACTTAATGTCTTTCTGTTGTATCTCTTATTTTAGCATTATATGGAATTATTTGTAGACTCAGATTATATATAGGATTAGGTGGGATTACATAATTACGCATGCAAGTGCACAGAATGACATATGCATATGTAACGCCACAGGCATTTCGGCTCTACCGTCGTAATTAGTTATAATACTATAGTCCGATATACAAAGGATTTACCCGCTTAAGAGGACCGGCCCAGAGGATTGTTGAATACAGTTGGAAATTATGCGAGCATTAATACGGAAAGGCCAACTTGTCAAACATATACAGAATATATTACGTTGAGCTCTGTTGAGCAGAGAATTATTATTCTGATAAAATTTCTCTCGACGAGACGCGAGAAATGAGTGTTTAAAGGCAGATAAACACAAACAACTGACTATATAATACGACTATATAGTATGACTACATATACAGTATAACTATATATAATCCGGTATTATAAATCACGCGAATAATTTTAACAAGCGCCATCAATAACGGAGTACCTCAACGGCGATGGTACCCGACTGTTGAGGCCCTATAACTGACCCTCGGCTAACCGACGGAGTGCTCGCCGCGGATGCCGTCCAGCGAGTAGGAAGAAACCGCAGCAACCGTGCAAAAACGCAGCTTACATCCGGCTCGTTTGCGCGCCAACTTCTCCGTGTAATTTTCGCACGTTCCCCGCGACAAATCATCCGCGCAGCCTTCCGCGACGCGCGTTTTGACCATCGCGTTCGTGCATCGTATTAAGACCGATCTAGCACCGACCACAGTTCGACTGGTAGTGCGAATAGCGTGACTATTTGGTGGGAATCGAAGTCACGCTACCTGCACGAATTCGTTACATCACGCGTCCACGCGCGAGCGAGTTCTCCCATCCACGTTCAGGGCCGCTTTAACGCATTCGGAGCAAGAAGTGTTTGCGTTAAAATAAAATTGAAAAGTTTCGTAACAAAACCTAGCTAAGTATCTGGCTCTTCTTTGTTTTGAATAATTTACAGGAAATTAAGAAACTGTGTGAAGAAACAGAGGAGGAGTTTAGTTAGAAAAAGAGACGTGTCATCAAAAGTTACCTGAATTAGGAATCTTATACAATTAATTAGAGATGCCATTTTCGGTCGGGCAAGATCTTGGTAGCCTAATAATAGGAGTAAACAGTACAGTTGTTGGTCCCTCTACAATGATGTCAATGATTGGCTACATCTTAAAAAATTAAAGATTATAAAGAAATACTATTAAAATGTTTTTAATTATAAATGCAAGAATATTTATTACACATTTTTGTATTTATAATTCAAAACATTTTAATAGTATTTCTTTATAATCTTCAATTTTCTAAGATGTGGCCAATCATTGTAGAGTGGCCAACAACTGTACTGTTTACCTCTAATATTTTTGTGTGAATTTTACCTTTTTCAACTCGCGCGCCGATTATTTGTCAGTCTTGTAACAACACAGCTTTTTGTTGGAACAGTAAATCCATGTATACTTAAATCGGTAATTGATTTAACTTTTAATGCTAATAAGCATTCTTTTTAAATCACTGTAAAGAAATTATTTCGCGAAAAATATATATTATCCTAGTCAGGGTGATTCAAACCTGGACTTCTCTACAATCCGTGGCGGGTATCTTTACCTATTCGACCATACTGAAGCGTGTTACTGAGTATACAAAATTCACACAAAAATATTATTAGGCTACCAAGATCCAATCCGACCAAAAATAGCAGCTTTTTTAATTAATTGTAAGATTCGTATCGGTTCTCTTTCACTTATTATTGCGAATTAGGAACATTTTTATAAACCAACGTAATATAGAACTAACAAAATGATATTTATAATTTATCGCAAGAAGTGTGCGATAGCTTTGAAATGGCGTATCATAAGGAACAAAATATTCTTAAATATCAAGGTTGCTTCTCTCTAAATTTTCAAAGTTGAAGTTGATATCGCAACGCAATTAATTCTCGTAAACCTGAAGCTCATTTTCAATTGTTAATTGTATAGCTTATACAAGTAGTTGCTTAATCACAGCGATATCGAAAATCTATTTAATGACGCACGCCTTCGATCACGATACGCAAATAAACGTCGCGGAATGATGATGACTACGGTTAGCCGGCCCTGGTACACGCAAGCTAGTAATGCTAGTATACGTCAGCATACATGACAGAAGGCGGCGCGATTATCTGACAAAACCGCCGACTGGCCACTGGATATTCTTGCGTATCTTCAGTAGAACCAGGCGAAACACAATACCCGGCAGTGTATCGTTCCGCGGCGTGGAACACAGCGCATCATCCTGATCTCCGCGTCCTCGTCTCTCGCGCCGCGCCGGGATAAACGCAGCGTTCCCGTTAAGGCGCTGGGATTACATGTCGATCTACCCCTTGATAGCGTGTTCTCCGTAAGGACATCGCCATGCCGGAGAATATTGTCGTCAGGATCGTCTACGCGCCGAAGTACTCCAAGGTGGATAGAACTCTGTGTTGCGAATCGATGGATTTACCGTAAACCCCTGTTAAGCTATCATTATTCGTGCATGTGATGTATGCGTTCGATAATTGCGACGTAGCTTATTTAAGAATTGTTTAAATTATAACCCTGAAGAGAGAATATTCAGTGTTTAAAAATTAGCATTGGAATTAGAGATTTGAATAAATTGTTTATTGAGTGCGATAGTAAATTTTTTAATATAACACATTTTATAATTTTTTAAGAAAATGTATATATGTACACTTTATAGATTCTACATTTAAACTGTTAGAAATATACACATACAGGGTGATTCAGAACAACCATATTGTCCCGCAAATGTCACATTCCTGACGCGATTCTGAGACAATTTTTTTTCTACTAATCCCGAAGCTTATAAGTTTTCAAGTTATTAAGGATGTATGGGTGACATCGCAAAGCATTACCAAAAATCTAAAAATTTTATAGATTGTTCTATTATTACGTCTATCTGTGTAAAATTTGAGCATAATTCTCTTATTGGTTTAAAAGGCATTGTAATTAAGGATGTATTGGAGGTATTTCAAATATATTCAGAAATGACTGTGAGATGTTTCTAAATTAAATTACAAATACTCGGTAAAATTTTAAAGTAATTTAAGAGTTATTTAAGTTTAAAGTTGATAAAATTAACATTATCACTTATGGAGAATCGACATTTTTGCTGTAAATATAAATAAAATATAAATAAAACATTAAGATATTTCTTAAACTTTTTTTATGTGTAAAACATACATCGTCGATATTGTATTTTGTTTCAAAATTTTTTGCTAAAAAATTTTTTTTCAATTGTTTAAACAATATCTACTAATTATTTAAATGACAAAAAATTATACTCAAACTGTTAACGGTAATCCCTTCTAACATATAAAACATTTTGAGTTGTTTGACATACATGCAGTCTTCTTTTATTGAAAGTTTAACTTTTAGCAGGGATTGTATGTCCGATTGTATATCCTTAAAGGAAATAACTATCTTATCACGGGCCGGGTACAGGAGATAGGCAAGGCAGGGACTCACCGTCGCGGGCGTTTAGGTGAGGCCAGATAAGGCATCTGCTGCGATCAGCTGATCGTTGCACACGAGAATACACAACATGCGGACACATTTCCCATCTTTTTCTCTCTCACTCACTCAATTCGTCACTTACTCACTCACGTTCACTGACTCGAAGAATGTGTGTGTATTCTCGTGTGCAACGATCAACTGATCGCAGCAGGTGCTTCACCTGGCCTCACTTAAGCGCCCGCGACGGTGAGTCGCGCCGCCCCTGGTTTGCCTATCTCCTGTACCCGTGATAAGGTAGTTATTTCCTTTAATAACTCGAAAACTAACATAAGCTTCGGGAAAATTTTTGGTAGAGGAAAAATCGTCTCAGAATCGCGTCAAGAATGTGACATCATTTGCGGGACAATATGGTTGTTCTGAATCATTCTGTATACAGCATTATTTAAAAAAGTTTATTATTATTATGTAGGTATTTGCATTTATCCAAATTATATGTCTATCGAAACTATTGAGGAAGAAGTGTAATGAAAGACAAAATAAATTTGTAGGCGAAAACTAAAGAAATAAAATCTATCTCTACAGAGAAAATTTGATTGTGTGATGTCGACATTGTTTTGCGGCAATCAGAGACAAATTTTACAGTTCCCGGATAGGATTCAGTGAGATAGAGTCGCCCACAAAAGAATCCTCTTTGAATCAAATTTAGAAAATTTTGTTCGCTATGAGTGACGAATTTTGTCACAGAAGAAAATCTCATTTTATATGAGATCAGCTAAATAGCTGATGGCAAAAGAACTTTGAAAACGTAATTACTTTGAGAGATGACTTTTCATGTTTTAAACGATAATGTTTGATGCTGTAATTTTTTTATCACTTATAAACACGACAAAATAACTTTTTTAAACAAATTATTTTCGTATTTATAATTACTATAGATTTAAATTATCTTTTGAATATTTTTGATGTCAGTGTTGTATATAATATTTACAAAGTTTTATAAATCATCTTTTTGCCATATTTAAATAAAAATCATCGAATTACAGGTGCAGACATCAGCAGTGGTGTCAACACCTGCGAGGACACCGGGTGTCGGTGCGGATTCAACGATGACGGGACCGGGAAAGGGCGGAGGTCGCGTGACGGAGGTGATGGAGCTCTGTTACGTCACCGAGAGGATCATCGCCCTTTGGTATAGAGAGGATGCGCAGGGTGTCCTCGAACATGCCACGACCCTTCTGCGCGGGAAACATGCCGATAATTACATGGTGAGAAATTGAATAACTCTTATAACTCCTCGCTATCCTTTCTCTCGAGATAAAAGAGAGAAAGTGTTATGCATTTTGCAACATTAGCCAGTGTTGATAATTTTATGATTACAAATATTACAATTTATATAAGATCTTTCTTATGCATATATTATAACAATATTTTATAATTTGAAAAAATAAAATCATAAAAAATTATATCTTATAATATTTTTATATTTCTTCTCTATGTTTACCTTTGCAATTTTCTTAAGATTTTGGATATCTTGGGCTTTCAGATCTTTAATTTGTCATCGCCCGGCCGACCCGGCGAGCCGAATACGAGGGAAGCTGGATGGCCGCAGGGATTAGCGCCAAGTTTGGAGAGACTGTGTGCTCTCTGCAAGGAGCTGGACTCCTGGCTAAACGGCGCTTCTAATCGCGTCGTTGTTCTGCATGCCAGGTGAGTTTTGCGATTACCAAATATTTATCTTTCGATTCCTTGTAATAGATTTTAACAGAAAAGATAATAGTCAAGTTTATAAACTATAAATTGTGAGCGACTTTAATACCGCTTAACATACGGGTATCTATTATGAAGAAAAATAATACTGAACGAATCCCTCAAGGTGAAAAGAAATCGTCTGTAAAAGATACAAGTTATGAGCGCAAAACTCTCTATGTACGCACTTGTACGCATTCGTGACCTGGTTTTTGTAGAACGGCCAATGTTCAAGTGATCGGCCGCAAAAGCCATAATTTTGCCGCGGTGTACGTTCACCGCCCCCTCGAAACTCCGCGTCCATAACTTCCCGTTAGTCATTTCCATTCATCGTGAATAATAACGTCATTAAACCGCGATCAGCCTACGGCGAAAATCTTTTCGTATCCTATCTCTTACGGAGAAGGTACGGAACCGACATTGCGCGTTCGCGGTACCAAGTTAACGTTATCGTTCTCTTCAGGGGCAGCAAGGAGCGGCTGGGTGTGGCAGTGTCCGCTTATATGAACTACAGCAGCATCTGCGGGGGACGCGATCAAGCGTTGGACAGGTTCGCCATGAGAAGGTTCCTCGACGACAAGATCGGATCGCTGCATGTTCCATCGCATCGAAGGTAACGAGAGAGAAAGAGGGAGAGAAAGTCGCATGTTAACTGCGTGTTAACTACCTGTTGACGTGCGACGTTAAAACTCATTCTTGTATTTGCACTCGCAAATAATTCAGACAGCGTCATAAAATCATTTACGAGCGCGTGCATATATCACAAGAAGTTTATTATTTCTTAATTCCTGGCTTAATTGCTGCGTGTTCAATATAATCTTTTTTTTGCAATTTATTTTAATTCTCATTCGTTGACACTTTTAATGACAAGCAATTGATCGTGCCGGAAAATCTTACTTCATAAATCCATTTTACGTATTTTATATTTGATTGACTGATTGTATCTGGCATTTTACTAAGCCAAAGTAATCTTTCTTGTCTTATTTTACTGCTACTCTCTAATTTTAGAACGTGAAAGTGCTTTTTTAATAATATTTTGCGCGACTTGAAATTTATAAATTGAGACAATAATATATATAATAATGCAATAATTCACTAATATAAATTTTTCGGCTTTCTCGCACCTATTTTTTTCTCTTTGAGAGCCGAAAGCTACTTATTAATTCTGAATTCAATAAAACGGATGTGAGAGATCGAAGTGTGCTTAACTAAATTTACATGCGGATGCAGTCGTTTGTACGCATCAACGACGTATTTGACGTTTATCGCGGAAGCCATACAATTTCTTCAAATTTATATCGTACAGGAAGAAGGAGCGTATAACTGGTCCGCGTTTATTACTACGGCGATCCTATTAAGAAGGACACCTTACGTCCTTGAGTAGCCATCCTCGCTATCCTATTTGTTATCCGTTCTACGCACCATCGACCTGAAATGTCGAGTCCTCATTATCTAGTCGCTAGTCGTCATCATCTTCAATCATCCTTGCTCGTTTTCTGCCATCCTTCGTGTTCCTCTGCCGCCATTAATCATGTTGATACCTATCCGATCATTCCTCCATAATGTATTCCGGAAATTCGTTCGGGATTCCTCAGAACTTCGGAATAGCATCGACGACTTTTAAAATTGCAATTCCGTAATCGCTTCGTTCACACCATGATTACAACATTTACTGGCGAGTGAAGATCGCGAGGCAAGATGGCAATAGCAAAATAAAATGATCGGCCATGTTGCGCACTTAACGTTCTTGTTGTTGAAAAGATGTTTCTGTCAGCCGGTTCTATCGTGCGTACCACGAACCATTGATCTAAAGATAGCGAGCTCTCATCATAATCATCATCGGCAGTCTTATCGTTTACTTCATCGCCGTGTCGTCGTATGCATTCATAATGACCGTAACGAAACGCGGTCGGGCTTGCACGCAGCTGTCTCTTTCAATCTCGTTCGCACTTGTAGCTATCGTACCTAATATTTTCCAACTTAAATGCAACCTGATTTAGGAAAAAAATTTTTTCGCTTACATAAGAAGAATTTAAAATGTATCGATAAACTAAAGATAATCTTATTTACCGTGCGTATGATTCAAAAATATGTATGGTTACTTGAATAATAATGTACCTATATGTAATGATGGTAAATTATCATTTACAGCGATCAATAATTGTTTCTAAAATCAATTACCTTAATAAAAAACGGTTACATGTATAAATAATGACGTCGAATTATTGAAAATAGGTATTTTGTGTAATGAGTTATTTGTTTTTTTAGCTAATTATTGGATTAAAAATATTTATAACATTTATTTATTTTAATAATGCTGCTTATATAAATAATAACACTGAAGTATCTGAACTATTGGATTTTTATTACGAATAAATATTTTCCAAATGGACCACACAAATAAAAATTATTATTCGGATAATATGCAACAAAATAATTACATATTAAACTTTTCTTCATTTCTTTATTCGCAACGATCTACTTATTGCTTTTTCATTCTTATTTTTTCATGCATGTTTCCGTTCCTTTCGTGATTTATGCTCGCGATTCGATCAACCGGTTCCTTTTAAACAAACGCAACCCATCCGGCAGTTTATCGCGCGTATTACGCGCCATCGACCCCGCCGCAATCACGACCGCCGTATCATTACCGTCATCGTCGTCCTTATCATCGTCCTTGTCATCCGCGTCACTGTACGCATTCATAATGATCGTAATGAGCCGCGACCGAGGTGCGCCCGCGTGCGTGGCGACTTCCTTGCCGCTTCTTCTTCTTCTTCTTCTTACTTGTCATATCGCCTCCTCTTCGTGGTCCTCACGCTCCTCCGGTTCTGCCTACCGGAGTTCCTCCATTAATTCCGCGAGCCGCGAGCATTAGCATGTCGTTAGCGTGGCTGCGCTTTCGCGAGCGTATGAAACCATTACTAGCCTCTGAGAGATCTCTTACGACGAATGATGTCGAACGTTAGTGGCACGTATTCCTATCTGCATGCTCGTCCGACATGCACACCTCTTCGTGTCACGAGTCAAGGCTTCCATTGGTTGAACCATCAATCCCATTCATCATGTTTCTCATGCATGCGCGCATTTGCGGCTTGAGAGAAATTTGCCTCTTCGTTTTCTTTCGCCTTGCAATGTTGGTCGTACCAGGAAGATCGTCTCTCACACCTTTGATAGACCTCGTCGATTTATCGTTCATTATTTATGATATTCATCTTTAATCCTTTAAACCATCCGATCGAGGATCAGGAATTAGATTTTTAAGATTCAAAATGCAATAGCATACTTATTTTTAGATGTCAAATGTAATAATGGTCTCCTGGATTTTCCAGGTACATCGAGTACTTCAGCGGACTGCTGTCAGGCTCTCTGAGGATCAGCCAGTCGCCATTGTACCTGACCCACCTGACAGTCCTCGGTGTACCGCTCTTCGAGCCGACGGGCTGTCGAGCCTTTCTTAAAGTATACGAAGGACTTACACCGGTTTACACCTCGGATCTATATTCGGTGACGAACGCGCGCGAATTTACAGTTAATCTCGGCGGACTTCGACTGAGGGGCGACATCTTGGTCAAGTGCTATCATAGGGTATACTCGAAGCAGACGAGAGAAGTCATGTTTTCCCTCCAGGTAAGATAGCAATGTACAAAATAGATCAATATTTCAAACATATAACAATATATTTATATAATAAAAATATATTGTTATATGTTATTAAAAATTGACATTACAAAATCTTTATTACTTATAGTCTTATATAAATCATAAAATTATACATTGTAATGTGTATCGAATAATATCGATCTAACAAATACATCATGCATGATGCACATTTATGATGAATGTGTTATAACATGCAAGTGACACGACGTGAAATCAGAGGCATAAATGATAGTTTGTGCACTTTATGCAAAGCTATTCGTAAATAGTTACAAGGACAGCGAAGTAGATCTACGTGTTCGGGGAAAAAAGACAATCAATATTTGCGCGTTAGTTTTATGTCCGTTGGGCAAATAACATCCTTTAAAAAAAAGAAACGATCAGTTAATAACTAGGTACGCTTTTTCCTGGATACGGAAAAAAAACCAATATGTATGAGAACTCTGTATAAAAATACATCAATCGTAATATGTTACATCAAGTTTTATTTTGTTAGAGTGACGAGACTTATGCAGAAAAGAATCGCACTTGTTTAAATTGATTGACGTTATAATGTATATGTTTTACCCAAACCGACAGTAGCATTTGAATTTGCATACCTACTTGCATTTGCATACTCTTATCTTGATCTCTATCGTATTTTATATCAATAATTTATATATTATACGTATCATAAATTACGCCGTCTTTTCGAAAAATTTCGTTTTTAAAGTTCAAATCTCCAACAAGAATAAATCAGTTGCAAAATCTTAGAAAGACTCTACAAACACGAGAATACTTAGTAGTAGCATACTGCATGACTTTAAGCAAGATTAATCGTCTGTGCCAATCTCTCAGTGATTACGTCGCGCATATTCTCACATCGACCATTGTTCTCTCAGTTCCACACGTGCGTAATTACGGAGAACGTCGTCTCCTTCCCGCGATCGGAACTCGACGTCGCCTGCGATGATCCTCGATGCCCGCCCGACAGCGTGGTGACACTCTACTTCGCCACCGACGCGAAACGTCAGGACGGCCCAGTCCCAGCGCCGACACCCGCCGTGCCGCATGCATCGGCGCATCACGATCCCATCCTGCATTGGGATAGCTACACGAATCTCGAGATCAGCGACGACGGTGAGTGCGAATTTCTTCATACTCTTAGCGTGGTTATTCGAAGATGACAGTGACATGGAAAAGTTATAACTCATTTTAGAGCACACAGTATAATTTGTTAAACTTTTTTTTTTAAAGATTTATTATAGTTAAGTATTGATTAGCTTGTCTTGATTATTGATATTTGAACAACTGTCATATAAGCTGGTTAAAGTGACTTATCTTATAATGAATTATTGATTTCCATGTCAAAATTGCACATGGATATAGAATTTCATATCAAATATGCTTTCTGGAGTTTACTATTGTGAGAACAAAGTTTGCAAATATTTGGCAATGAACGATACGTTATGATAAACGAGACTCGCGAATATAAAATAATCGCTAACGTTTATATTAACGTCAATTATCGTGTTTTGTTTCTAAATCGCTCACATAAAATACATAACACGATATTTGAGTGTACGACACACGACGTTGTAATAGAAACAAATTCTTATCAAATATTTCTTGTTCACAACATGATTCTCGAAAGTGGAAACGCTAGTCTGTCTCTCGCGTCGTAAATTTGACTGTACGAGAGCTTGTCGATTAATTTATCGATATCGTGAAAGCCACGAGCCGCGGTCCACATCAGGGAAACTCATCGTCGTCGAGTAGTACCCACTAATTTTCGTCGTAATGGCACCCAATTAACCTCGATCTGACAGCGAGAGAGCTAGTCAGAAATACAACTTGGCTAGTGTTCACCGCGAGGGAGGGAGAGGAAGCGTGCTAGACGAAAGAGCAGCAGTCAGTATAGTGCATTTAGAACGGCTGACTAACATCGCCGGAAATATGTTCTGCCAAGTGGAAGGAAAATGGCGGTTTATCGCGACGGGGGGGCGATTTCCACGGCTGGAAATAGATCAAAGGTCGACCCGATGGATGGGCAAGGTCCATCGTGTTAGCTGCTTCCGAGTATAGCGTTTCTACCCCGTCGCTGCCTATTTACATGTTCACTTTTCTCTGTTGCCCCAGTCTGACTTTTTGATGAGATAAGTAAAGTGGCTGTCATGATGAATACTCGCGATATAAAATGTATTTTCTAAATTCAGTTGAGAATTATCGCATGGAAAAGCATAAATGACGATTAAGTTTTATATAAAGATGGAAAATATTTGTTAAAACCTTACATGAAGAAATGGAAAATTTTCTAAATTAATTTTCTCAATTTAATTAAGATTACGAGATAATTGTGACAAACATATTTTTTTTCAATCTCTCTTTAAATTCTTTTATTTAATTTTAATAGTTAAATTAATAATGCCACTGAATGCAGTATTCAAATTAATGAAATCTCATTATCAGAAAAAAAGATTCGCATTCGTTACACGACTTTATCTATGCTTAGCAAGGAATAATAGGATCTAATATAGCGATTTGTTCTGCTTGGTATACTGCTTCAATCGAGACGATTGCGTCATCGCCATGATTCCTCCAAAAGCACGCGCCGGCAACACGGGACGACCAATGCTCCCGGAGTCAATTCGTTTCGTTAGCGATCGGGCCGGTGGGTTCCAATAAAGCTGTGACCCAAATTGCGCGCAATGCTAAATCGGCGGCGTTTGTTACGGGACGAAGAGTGACGGCGGACGAGACCGGAAAGAAAAATGGAGGGTACCCGTGAGCGGCGTGACCCTGCGGCCGAAGGGATCGAGACGAATAGATCAATGGATAGGTGGTCGAGCCGATTGAATGCCGGTAGTTTGACCGCAATACCGTCGGCGGCCCATCTGCCGGATATCCACCCCCTCCCTCCCCCTATTTGCCGACTGAAGGGTGTGACCAAACTGAAATCAATTCCACCTCTCGGTAGCCAGGCATCCCCGCGAACGAAAGAGATCGTGTATCCTGTCGTTGTCAGAACGCGATTGATTATCGAGATCCTTTCGCATAACTCGGCGCCTGGATTACCGCACCAGTTTCTCCCCCTCGAAGTTCCGATTGTTAGGAGATTGTGTTGTTGTTGTGTGTGTGATAAATATATTTTGATATTTATTAAAAATTAAAACTGATTTAAATATACAGGCAGAATGTACATACTGATCGTGCTATCAAACTTTTTTAATTATTTTATTTCTGCTCCGATAAACACTCGTGTAAGCTGCACAGAAAAAAATATTCTTGATTTGAAAATATCTTTAGTTTTGACGTGGAAATCTTGAAATAAGATTATATTGCGTTAAAGAAAGAAATATTACGTTAAACGAAGAAAACTTGCTTGAATGAAATCATTTACTATATAGTTTAATCAAGAAAAAAGTGTTGAAATAAAAAGTTGAAATTCTTATAAAAAGATTGTAATCGAACTTGCGTACCGGCAAAAAGTTTCGGGACGACCCTGTATAGTAATATTTTTCTTAGTTGATTGGGTTAATTGCAACCATATCTAAACTGCGACGTTATATCAAGTTAGAAGACCCCCTTCCCTCCTTTTCCAAGTTCTTTCATGCGTAATGATAACGGTATTCACTGATTCATACTCGTATTGGATTGAAGGCACAAGTGCCTTTTCACGTTGTCCCGAAACTTTCCGCCTGGGTACTGTATGTACATACGAAACAATTATAATCTTCTTATAAGAATTTCAACTTTTTATTTCAACTATTTTTTCTTGGTTGAACTATACATATAAGTATAAAATGACTTTTTCAAACGAAGAAAACTTGCTTTATTCAAGCAAGTTTTCTTCGTTTAACGCAATATAATCTTATTTCAAGATTTCCACGTTGAGACTAAAGATATTTTCAAATCAAGTTAGAATATTTTTTTCTGTGTATGAAAACAGCTCGATAGCACTCGTGACTTCTGAACTATCTCGACAGGCAACGCGCGGTTTCCCAAGCCGTTCCTCTTAATTGTCCCCGTATTGAGTTCAGACATTCTAAATCACACTTAAATCGTTCCAGTCCCACTCGTGGCCGTCAAGTATCGAAGCGATTTGTCGCCGGCGGGCGCGCCCGCATCAATTGGCATTCGAGCCTTCGATTTGCGCCGCTACTTTGTCTAATGATTTAATGCGAGTCCGCGCGTTTGCGATTTTCCTCGCTGCCGGGTGAAAGCAAAGAGTTAAGAGGCGAAGTATTTTCACGTCGCAAGACAACGTTTACTGGCACGAAGAGAGTCTCTTCCCGTGTCGGCGAATCGACGAGTGTAACGAACTCTGATCGAGGAGTTCGTTCGGGCTTCCGCATGACGGAAGCGTCGCGATGCCCACACGTTGCACCCACGCGACAGAGTATAAGTTTCCTATGGCACTATCCTCGCATGAACGATCTGCTTTAACGACCCGCTGAGTTATATGAATCAGCGCGAAAAAGTTTTTCAACTACTCCTTTGATCGGATGACGCGCGAAGCGAGGCGGAAATGTAATGAATCTTCCATGTTTCCGGGTAATTTCGTACGAATCTAAGTCTTTGTATGTTCGATCCCTTGAGTTGACCTGTTTAAGAAACTGCGAAGTATAGTGGAAAAATAAAATTAGAGATAAACCTATTTAAATTGAAAAAAGAAGATCGATACGTCCGAGAAAAAGTTTATATTCACGCTGGAAGCGAAAACAATTTTTTTTTAATTTAAAAAATGGATATTTGATATAAATATTGATGTAATACAATATACATAAATATGAATACAGGATAAATATGGATACAAAAAGAATAATCGAAAACTAAACAAAGAGGGTGACAGTAAATTGAATAAATGTATTTTATTAGATCAGGTCCCATTGCATCAAATCTGTCGCGTTAGATCAGGTTGTAACAAAAGTCGTGGAAGCTGCATCGCGTGGAAAGGGATGGAAAGCGGCACAATATAGAAGATTTTCATGGTGGTGGGGAGTCTGTGCGGGTTTATTCTTGGCGTCGAGACGCCATGGATGGGGATAGAGTTTTAACAGTTTTCGCGCGCTTCTATACGTAACCGTACCGGAGAGTCTCAGTTCGATTCTTGATTCTCCCGTGATCAATAGTGCTCTCCACTTGCACAATTTGGTATTCCTATCGTTTACATTTACATCGATAAACACGAGATTTCATTGGTGATTGGTGATTACGCATAATTATGCTATTGCGACAACGGCAGAATCGTGAGCAGACTGGCGAAAGTGGCGAGCGTTTCGAGTAAGCTAATTTTATTTTCTTTCTACTATAACATAGCGATTTAAATGGTTGAACCTTTTATTTATTGCAATCTTGAAATTATTTAAACAATTACTGAAAAGCAATCTTAAGTTTCTTTGAAAGTTTCAAAGCAATCTTTGAGTGTTTTTAAATTTTAAATAGCATTTTCTCAATCTGTTATTATGAAGAATTTGAAGCTAAATTATATATATTATTAATGTCGTAATCGTGTAATTTGCTGCATGATATGCAAGTACACCTCTCGAGATTTATTTCTCTATTTCTTCTTGCTGCTTTCTATTGCGATTTTGTAACGTTTCGCGTCAAGCATTCGTTCAACGTTTCGTGATACTCGCGATTGGAGATTGACCTTAATTTTACGGTCTACCGTTAAGGCGACACTTCACGCAGGATAGAGTCTTTTGATCCAAAATTGGCGAACCGGCTTGACCGGGCTACTCTCGCTCCGAGAATCGCCTTCGAACCATGCTACGAGAAAGTTGGTTCTTGGAAAGTGTAGATTGAGCTTGATCTGAGAAAACACCCCATAGTTGGGCAGCTGCCGTAGACATACGTGTGATTTCCGTTCATACAGAATATAACTTCTTTATCAAAAAGAAGAAAAATATTAACACCAATATCCCATTACTGTTTCTTTACTTTCCTCTCGTAACTCTTCTGTCAAAGTATTGAATATTTATTGATATATGGAAGCAACTTTTATTGTATTAAACGTAGTCAATGTTTTATTTTATATTATTTTTTATATTATTATGCAGGAAAACTTGTGAAAAAAACATTGAAGTAACAAAAATATTTCTGGCAAAATTTTAAAGATAACTGCTGAAATGAGCTGTTGAAATATGAGAGAAATGTTAAGTAGTAACGGACACTAGCAAACAGACGTCTGGTTTTCGCACGCGTTAACCACTTGACACGCGACGAGCTTTTAGCGCCTGATGGCCGTATTAGATTGTAACATTTTTTTTGCGTTCGTATATCCCTCAAGAAGTAAAACGAGCGTTTTGTCGATCCTCAAAAATCCCGTTCATGGGTCAACCTCCGATCTTTTGTTTGGCCGCTGTCGAAGAAATTGTGCGGTAAAACAAGAAGAGAAAATCTCCGCTTAATAGGAACAAGAGAAAGAGATAGAGGTGGAGCAGTGAGGACAGAAAACAGAGACAAGAGCCCATTGTCTTGTCGTTCGGTTGTACGTCTTCCCGCTGTTACGTCACCATTGTTTACTCCAATCCTGTGCAGCTTCCTCCGTGCAGGGCCGCCTCCGGCAATTTTATTTTACCACTTCGATGTCCATTGTATGAAGAGAAATCGTTTTTTGCTTCGGCTAAATGTCAATACCGAAATTTCCGGTATTGCTTGTGCTGCATTGAAACAGTTGTTGAACAGAACAACCGTTATTCCAAATTTTTTAAGGATATATATACGTGCCTACGTCATGATCTTTAGAGGAAAGGGTTAACATTTTTACGATCTTAAAACCTGAGTCTTACATTTTACAAAATGTATATAATAAAATGATTAGAATTAATTAAATTGTATGGAAAGATAGTGATTGATATGTCACAAGAAGATTAATATCACAGAGTGATGTAAATTGAGTGTAATATTACACGTTCAGAAACCACGTGCTTTAAATTTATATGACTTTCCTGCTGGCAGCGCTGCACTATCGATTTAATTGATCATTCCTGGCATCTTTTGATCGTTGATAAAGAGATACACAAGTAAATGGCGTCGTTTCATATTCGCGTGTTACCGAGACGGACGCATAATGCGTCATGTCATCTTACGCACAAATCGTGGACGCGTCCTTGTCCCAGATTGGCCGCCTAGGAATACATCGTCGCTTGCCGACGGTGGCCGACCAACTTTTCGCTCTATCTTCGTTACTCGACAGTAGAAATAGCCACGTTACGCTCGGACGAGCGCGAGGCAGTAAATCGGTGGTTGCAATCTGCTAGTGGGGTTCACCCGCCATATATCCATAGATCTCTTATAGATGCCTAATCATAAATTACTTGCCTGAGAATGAGTAAATAAAAGCTAACGCGTAATATGCAGAGTAAATCCCAGACTTGTCAATCTTAAAGTTATTTTTTTTTCTTCAGAAAATTACGAAGTAATTTTACGAAAGAGTATACATATATTAATATCATTTCAGACGCTTAGAATATCGAGCGTTAATATACGAGGCGAAATGTCAACAAGCTTCGATTATTTCGACCTTCTATGGTTGTCTCGCAATCTTCGTATCAATCTCAATCTCGCATACCACTTTCAAAATCAATAAATTTCTTGTTACCAATGCAAACGCTGACACGCCGATATTTTAGAAACAAACATGGTTTAAACATGGTTTATATGTATATCAAGTGATCTAAACGATTGCGGTTAATTACCGGTTGTCGAAGCTTCACGTATCGCAGGTGACGCCGCGATAACATAACAGTATCCATATATGGTATGACCTGTAATGGCTAAATAAGCAAGTGACGCGTAATAATGGTACTGCCAGGTGAACCAATTATTCCTAAATGCATCCCACGCGCGTTTATGCAGATCGGAGGCGATTGCGTACCACGTTATGCGTTATGATCCCCGGCGCCTAATATTATTAGGCTACCGGGTAGCGAGGCCAACCTATTCTTGTTTAACGCGGCATATCCGCGCGATGCAAATGTGCCTGCGCGTGCTCCCGTTCATCGTGATGGGCAATCAGTAGCAGAATCACGTATCACGCGCCCGAGATGCGCGCTTCATGCCAACTTGAAACGTATGCGTGCGATTGGGAACTCATGCCACGCGAATCTTACGTGATGAATACGCTTCCGCGTCCGATATGAATCTCTTATACTGACGTATTGGTGCTTGGGATGTTGTAAATACCTCTGCTAATTGTAAGTAGCTTCTTCTATCTAAACTTCCTGACAGTTTTGTGTCTTTCAATTTAGTGACGGATGAAGAAACGTTGCTGGAACCATAAATATGGAACTTTCAGGGAATAAAGCTAATCGAATATTTCGATGAATTTAATTATTAAAAATATTTGAGGGATATCATAATGATTCAAAATTTAAATCATTATGATATCCCTCAAATATTTCTAATGATTATTTCATCGAGATATTTGATTAGCTGTATTCTAAAGAAACTCCATATTTATGGTACCAGCAGAACGCTTCATTTGTCACTAACAAAACTATCAGGAAGTTTAAAATTTAAACTTTCTAATAGTTTTGTGTCTCCCAATTTACCCAGGTAGCATTAATGTCAAATTGGTATCTATAAGTTATCGCCTTTTAGCCAACTAAAAAGTCATCCCCAATCTTTTTTTTTGTTATCTTTTTAATATCTTTTAGATAACATTTTGCTACCTGGGTAGTGACGGATGAAGCGTTCTGCTGGTACCATAAATATGGAGTTTCCTAAGAATACTGCAGCTAATCAAATATCTCGATGAGATAATTATTTTTAAAAAATATTTGAGGGGAATTCAAACTCGATAACACATTTCTTGTAAAAGTCTTATAATCAAGCTCTACTATTACATCAACGATAAAGGCAGCACATCATAAGCGAGATGTAAGTTCATGCTCGGCACATTCTGGCGTGAATATCCGGGAACTACGTGCGGTGATCATAATATATAAGCGATCAATCTCTTCGATTTAATGCGCAATCCGCGCGATCGTAATCGCCCCTTAACGATAATTGCACCCTCCGTCATAATTTCACCTCATTGTCGGCGCGCGCGTCGTTGTCCCGCGCTAAGCGTTAGTGCATTAGCTTAGCATTCGTCACGAGCACCTGGTACACATGCGACGATCGTGAATGTGCGGCGTCGCGGCATACGTGCGTTCGTCTGAAAGAAGAAGCGCATTACGACTCGCGTGCCGCGCACGGTAGCAAGAGAGTGGTACTTGCGACTCGTTCTTACTTGCGCACACGTGCGTACGTTTCGGCGTGCAATGCTGAACGATGAATTATTAATTACCGGCTATTCATTCGCGACTACCGGCATCGTAACATATAACGGCGAGGCGTCCAAATAAAAGCCGTGAGAAAGAACCATGAGAAGAGGAGATAAATGCGAAGAGCGGTATAAGAAAAAGGAAAAAACGCTCTCGACTGTTTCGGCCAATACAGGTATTATCATACTAATGTGAAATGCTGGAAGATAGGGTTTAGGCTAATCTCTCCGAGGAACGTGCTTTGGAATTTTGTCGAAACAGACAATTCACCAAATACACCTGACGTATGTATGTTGTACGTCTTAATGATCTTCCAAGCGAGAGCCATTTGAGCGGCCACGGTTCGCATCGCGGCCCGCCTTTCCCGAGCGCGGCCTTTAATTTCGGTTTCTTAGCGGCACGGTACGAATCGCAGGCACTCGTCAATTTGGTCTCGATCCGAGTGCGGGAACCGTTTTCTCGTGCGCGCCAAATAACGGCGGTGTGCGTGCGTGCGTGCGTGCGCTGGATCGACGTGTGCGATCAGCCACGCCGAGAAAGACGACGAGGACGACGTAGCCGGCCAGCTTGCGCGGTGGGCCGAGAGTTGCCGTAGAAGGATCGGCAACTGGAGGCCGTTCGAATGAGTAGAGGGGTTCTCTCCGCGAGAAACGCGTCGCTATACCCATACCATGGAACGAGACGCTCACACGTGCACATGTGCGATCTCCACGTAATACGAGGAAACACGTGCACCATAGTACGTTACCAATGCGTAACGAAGCGGCGCGGCGGTGCGCATATGAGTGGAAATGCATGAATCAAACGAGCCTCACGTTTTTGTCGATTGTTTTCCGTCTGACAATGAGTAGGTCTATTATGCGTGTAAAATAAAAGCCATCAATGAGACCATCGTTTGACAGTCACGCGCTCATTATTTATACGCGCGCAACAATCCGATTTCATATTCAGCGATCTTTTGATTTATTATTATTAATTATAAAGATATGACGTCCTTAAAGATTCGAGCCGTAATTCGAACAAGTACGAGAAAGTACTTGTGGCCCACTTACACAAAGGTGCTTCAGAAAGTACGTACTCGAATCGAATGTATAGGTACGATCTTATACGTCAGCATACGTCCTAAATACACACGCGTTTCTCGTACCTGAATTTCAAAGGAACAGCTCGTGTGTGCATCTCGAAGGAAACGAAGCTGCGTGATTCGGTCTGCATATCTGCACGCACGTGATCGCCGTGCGTGCATGCGTTTATATGGAGCTGCGACGAGGAGAGGCAGCTCCGAAACTCCATATCGCCGACTTCTTGCGTAGGATGCAGGCTTGGCCGCCGATGATGATGACGAGGACAGGACCGTGGTGGTGGTGGTTAACGCGAATGACGGCGGTGGTGGTGGTGGTCGTGATCACTATCGTATGGCATTTGCAACGCACAGTGCCGTTTCTGTGCTCCCGGTGAACGGAACACGCGTTGTTTTCTCGTTAACCGTTGAGCATCTCTTTACAAATAAGTTGCTGAAGAAGTATCGATAGCTTCACCGGGGACTAGTTGGTGCGTGTCCTCTTTAGGACGTTTCGTGTTTAGTGCAACCATCCGTTTGGTCTCTATGGCTGACATTATTGCAGTTTGATACACAGTTTTGGGTACGATAATAATAAAAACCTAATTGCAACGAGTGGATTAGTAATTAAAATTAAGCTGTAAAATTAAACGAGCCAAAAAATGAGATACGACAAACGCAGAACAGTTATTTGGATCTTTTTAAAAATATTATTAATTATTTTTACTGTATAAATTAAACGTAATTACTAAACTCGCTTTTGATCGATTTTTATGCTCATAGATTAGTTTTTTGAGAGTAAGACGCATTACGAATCAATAATCTTAATCATATAGCTAATAGAAATTCGCGCAAGTCCCTATCTTCCCTTTGTGGGATTCCCTACGGCTACCACGCATCCGTCTCTCGCATTTTTGTCATCGGTTACGGAACGTGTACCCCTGACCGGATCTCAGTGCCCACTTCCCATCGGTTTATGCATCTCTATAAGGCTGTCAAACGAGTAATTCGTCCCTATGTCTTTTTCTTTCTCTCTCTCTCTCCCTTCCTCTTTCGCATCCAGTACTACTTGCTCACCTTCTCCCACCGTCTCGCCCTTCGTCGTTCATCTGAAGATAATGACGGCCTACTATGCCAATGAATAGCATCCAAAGGAAGGATGCTAAATTTTAGTACCTTGTACATGAGCGACCTGTCCTTTCGTCGAGATGGAGGACTAGTGAAGGACGAGAGAGAGTGAAATGGTTATGCGATGCGAAATGAAAAGGTTTTTTTGATATACGAATACACAGTGCTATTGTATGCATTGAAAAAATCTACGTGGGCGGCTGCTTTGTTATGCAGATCAGTCGCTCGGTTAATTATGATAGTCGTTTCGTTCGCTACGAAGTTGCAATTATATAGAGATTTGAAACGTTTGAATGAATATCAATGCATTTTTAAGAAGTTACTTATCTGCGAGTATTTTTAAAGACAGAATTTCTGTTTATTTTTATGTAAATGGTAACATAACTTCAACTCAATGACTGCATTATTAGAACCACAGTCGATCTACCACTACTAACAATAAGACTTAGCATCGTGCTAATAAAATCGTGTTCCACTTCCTCTTAGAATTTCTCACATTTTCATTACAAGCCCAAGGGCGTAAGTCGCCAAGAAAGTTTCAATTTACATCCGCACTTGAATATGCAGAGGAAACCCACCGGGCGTCGTAAACCTGTCGAGCACGCTGGATCGCATCCTTAAATTTCCCGTACTCGCTACCATATCCGCGTTTAGCGCGTGTCGCGCTTGTCTCACCCCTGAATTCCGCGGTTAAATCATAGCGGCGTGGCGTGTAAAATAAGTTAACAGCCGCGATTAACTATAAATTCGCTCTCGGAACAGCGGGGAAAAAGAGAGAGAGAGAAAGCAAGCGTGCTAGCCGGCTAAAGCGATGACGTTCTCGCGCGAGAATCTAATTACCATATCCAGCCTGGTATCGGTACTCGAATGCGCTCTGTGCTCGCACGTGCGCGATTCGTTCACGGCGTTAAGCAGTGAGAAATTGAAATAGTTGGCGGTTGCCATCGTCGTCGAGTTGTCCTGACGACTACCGATGGTCACGCGAACCACGTGTCATCGCGTTCCACTCCGCCAGAATGCATCAACTATAAAATAAGCAGCGTGTATAATCGTCACCGCGGAGTCTCTTTTAATAATCTGGCTGGACAATAATAATGAAGAATTGATTAAATAAAACTTATTGTTGAAACGAATTTTATATAAAAATATATTGTGTAAAACAGTTTACTCTTTTTATTATATTACACTGTATAATTATATTAAATATTTGAATCTGCACTGATAAAGTGACATCATTTACTTATGGCTCACCGATTTGCCAAAGATAATCGATATTATTTCCACTTTCCGCGAAGATGGTCTCTTGTCATAGAGATAAAGTTTATCAGTTTGTACACTCACAATCAGACGATTTTACGACACGCGTTGCGACGTCGATATCGCGTCCATATCGTCTTTAGGTAGATCTACAATCGCGAGACTATTATATGCATGGTCAATAGTATTAATTAATTGGCGTCGCGTCCCACGCTTCGCATTTGCGCAGCTCGTAATCGGTCGCTTTGACGTTTATATTAGGGCACCGGGAAATTTATGTCGCGCTCGCGGAAGATTGTTTGTTCCAGGCAAAACTCGTTAAACTTGTAAATCGGGGCAACGTTAAATGACGGCAATATTTTATATTGCTTTGAATAAGCGCTATCGGGTTCGATTTAAATTTCCTTTCTATACTACTCCCCATGACAAACTTCCTTCTAAAATGCAAAATATTCTAAACTACCTTTCTATTGGATATTTGTCCGGATATTTGCATCTAAAAGAATGTATTATTAAAAATTATATTATTCAATTTGTTATATAAATGTAGATTTTTACGTCTATCTTTTACCATTTCTGTTATTGTGCATATCAAATGCATCGCAATATTCAACAAACTTTCCTTCCAGTGATGGAATTTAAATCTACATATTACAGATGAATTTTCCGCGTATATCGGAGACAGTGCTCCGAGATCGCCCGTTATGCGATCGCTCGCGGATGATGAATGACGGCGATAAATCGCGCGCGAGCCGATTTCGTCCTTTGCGCGGCGCGAAGCGCAAAAAGCACGACGCATGTCGAAGAAATTGCAATAAGGGTCGGACGGAAAGCTAGTCGACGGTATCATTTGGCGCGATAAATCCCCGACCGATTCGCGTTGGAGCGTGCGGCCGACGGCGACGCCGCTATCCGCCGCGTGATCAGCGACCGCGGCCGCGGCGTACAGTTGCAGCTTGCAGCTGCGGCCCAAGTGCGCGCGTTAAGCGCGCTTTCTGGATCGCGCTGCAACGCTCGCAAATTTATATCCGCATCGCTCTCGGGTGTGATAAACGAGAAAACCGCTCGCATTTTCGAGATAGGTCGGCTTGCGGTTTTGTGCTAACTCGTCTCTGCGCAAGGAGGAAGCCCCAGGGTTAATTAATATATCTTTAAGCATATAGTTAATCGTCCCCTTTGCGTTACGGTATACGTAATTGCACTGTTACGGTTGTCTTGCACTTAATGCGGACAGAATATAGCGCTATTAGCATTCCTGTCGTATGTTGCTATTTTTGGTACGCTCGCGCGTCGCTTCAACCGCAATTTAATCATACTTATGTAGACCATTGCATGTCTGGATTATGAGATGCCTGCGATAATTTAATAGAATCGACCGTTAATGGTTACCCATCACACTTTTATCCAAAACGATGCGTCAATCTCGTGCCCGCAGACGAGCGTCCGGTAAATGCTCCGGAGCACGCAATTCGGCGACGCAACGTCGCGCCTTTCCTTCGGGCCATTACTTTCACGTGGCGTCGATGAGAACTTGCTTCATTAAGTCAGCCAAAAATCATCGGCCGCGCCTTCCGACCGAATCTCCGTTCCTCGAACAAGTCTGAGGTGGTCTCGAAGTAGGTGGTATTACAACGCGTTGACGTATAATGCGATCTCGAATTTAAGACCATTTAAGAAAAATTACGGGCGTCGTTGCAAATACCGTAAGACTTTTTATTCACAATAATTGCAAAACATCACGAATCCCTTTAGCGTTATTAACATAAAAACACACAACAAGTTATCGATTGTATGCTGGTACATTTCACGCTTTCATCGCGTCTTCATCAGCACCATTAAATCCTCGTATACAACATCGCCGACGGTCGTGTATCCCATATTCGAGTTTCATGAAAGAGGCTGCATTGCGACGGCATGGGCAATAATCTTCGATCGGCAGGCAACGACAGAATTCTCGTTCTTAAATGTGTATATACATGCCAAAATGGGTTCTGCTCGCTTATGCAGCGTCGTATTAATTATAAGATTAATCTTGGATGGCCTTCAAATTATACAACCGTCTTTTATAATTACCAAAATTCGATTAGAATTGCATACCGTAATATTTTTTATCATATAATATTATTTATCGATTTATTTATTATTATTAAATATAATTCCTCTTCAATGTTCTTCAATTTTCTTCTTTAATTTCTTTCTTCAATTTTTTTTCGATTTTGAATTAATATGTTCTACCTATCATGATTACCCTAAACATTTTATTGCATTAACACTGTTTTACGAATAAACAGATACATATAGATCCTTTTTAACAAATTTATTTGAGGCTCCAATACTTTTAAATGCGGTCCTGTTTGCGCATGTATATTACAAGCAATTAAATGCATTTCAACTGCCTAAGGTGGTAGATTAGTCGTCATTGACAGAACGCGCGGGCCGATTCAAGTGTAATAAGCGAGAGTCTCTCAAATAAAAATGATTTATACCAGGCGCGATGTGTCAACGAGATAGCGACGACGCGGATTGAATTCAGATGAGGCTTCCCGCACGACTCTAAGAAATTATACCCGGTGTCCTTCGTGGAATCTCGCTCGTGATGATCCTAAATTAGCCCGATCGCCGATCTCGATCACGTCATTATCGTAGTAAACTTGTTCGTAAAGTCGCGATAGTAGCGTTTTATAATTCGTTACGATCGTTTATATTTTTTCAGATTTTATCGTGAATATGTAGTAGAGTTTTTTGCCTTCTTTACGACATTAGTAAAGATCGAAATACACAGCTTTATGAAGGGAGCAGTGAAGAGTTATATTGCAAAATATAGCGAACTTTGAATTATCAAAACCGCGTGACTTTAGTCGATTAAATCTCTAACTACCTTAAGTTTACACGAATGATAATTTGGTAAAACACTCCGCGACGTTGATATATTTATCTCCTCACTAATCCTCGAGTGAAAAAATACAAATGTAAATTCACACGCAGAGGTATCAGTTTGTGTCTTATAAAATATAGGATACAGCGTACAAAAATAACATGACATGTTTTGCAAATGCCAGAGCGGTCGTTCCAGCCGGCGCGGGCGAGGTGAACGAACATTCCGGCAGTCAAATTATGTTAAAACCCAGTCCAAACGTGCTTACACATATCGCCCCGTATAGACAAATAATTATACCCGAGAAATTCCAATTAAGCCGATAATCTAGCGGCTGTAATTGGTGTGATTGCGTTAGCGTAGAACGCTGTCATCGAAGAGAGACGTAGAGCGTGACAGGGGCCTAAGGCGCCAAGTGCATTGGCCACACTTGCGTCCCGCGGCGCATGGAATGCCGGATCAAAGCGGACGATTCGAGAGAGGAAGATAAAGAGAAAAAAAACCCGGGGACCCAGACACACGGGGCGAAAAATAAACCGCCGCGAAATTCTGCGTACACGCACGCGGCGCTACCGGATACGCATGATCTCGATGGAGAGACCCATTAAGTACTCCTCCTCATCACGCTAAGGACCATCCCTCGCCCCTGTTTCGTGGCCGTGTTTCACCGCGCGTTTCTCGCGAATTCTTTCTCGCGTTGCGCTCTTCGACGTGACGTCAGCGATTGCCGGTGCATGATATAAGGTAGCGAAGATCTTGGCTGTGCAAACCTGACGCGAATAAGCGCGTCGAGTGGCGCCGTAGGAAATATCAGCTGGGATCTTGGTTGATCCGCATGGAATAAACGGATCTCTTGGGAATACGCTGTTCTTGTCGGCACTGCACTCTTGTCGTGATGTTAATCCTTCACTTGTCCGAAGCGAATCTTGTTCTTCTTGAAAACGATTTTCGCGTTTTTAATCACGTCTTATAGGAACAAGATATAAAATATAGAAATAATAATTATTGTATGAGACAGAGAAAGAGAGAGATGCGCTTTTTAGCTTGTCGTCTTGCTATTATCTGTGGAAAAAAATATGAATTAATATCTTTTAATAATATATAGGATGTTTAACACTTGGAAAACTTCATAATGTTGCGTATCTAAACTTTCATTTTCCCATCGCACTTCCATTCTCTATACCAGTAGATTCAGATAAAGTTTTATCGTTCGCGCAGAAAGTTCGACCCTGGTTCCTCCAGTATGTTCTCGATTTTGTTACTTGTATCCACAGCTGGGTTCGCTCCTTTTTATTCTCAACATTGTTACCAAAGTTCGCTAGAGAGCTAAATAAACTTTTTACCATCATTCTCTTGCTTTCTTCTTGAATTTCTTTTTAGCCAGTGTAAATTCTATTCTCAGAAGCTTTCACGCTATTAATAGCTAGCTGATGAGATTTTCAACACGTAAGAGAATTTTTTTACGAGAATATTTAGAATCTGAAGATTATTTCTCTAGATTTTGGCTGTTACACTTTCATTATTTATTTTTACGTTTCTATAATAATTAAATTAACTATAATATTATCTTATGATAAATAGTTCCTGATTTTGTCTAATAAAATTGTTATTATCAAGATATCCAATTCATTTTCCTCTCCACTCAATTTCTCACAACGCTATGAAATCGTAAAATTTTTTAAAGTATAACTGGCAAGTTATCTTAAGCGATCATCATGACATTCAGCGATTATGACGCGAAATGTCACCCCATCCATTCTCTTTTGCTCGGATATTGCGTCAATTTACCACTGATCCATATTATGTCACGCTTGAGTAATTCGCGGGCTTTAGATGACGTAATCCTTGCGGTAGGTTAGCCCTGTGTCACGAGGTCACTGGGAAAAAAAGACTCCGTCGAGGTTGCGCCCCAAGAAAGCGGCCGCGAACGCCAACGGGGATCAAGTAATCATGGCTGGTCGTAGACTTCCAGAAACCCTTGTTGCGAACTTGGTAACTACAATGAATGGGTTTCCAAGAATTATGCTTTTAACAAACGTTGCGTCGGCTATTGTCATTTAGATTGCGACATCGATTTTGTAGAAAACTCATTGCGAAAATATTTGCGCTAATTAGATTGTAATCGGTTTTTATCAAATATTTCAACGATATATTACAAAAACATTTACATTAATACTAGGATCGTATTAACATATGATCGAATGTTAATATATTTCCTGTTATGCGAATTTTATATTAGAGAATTAGATTTCCAACACTTTCAGAGAAAATTAATGAAGAATTTGTATTAAATTACTATTTTATTTCCCTGCTATGTAAATGATCGTTATTTTATTTTACTTTATTATAAACACTCATAATATCTTAGAAACTGATCGAGCAATTAGCTCTAAATTGCGCGATGCATTGGTAGAGAAAGGAATGTATGTAATGGATGATTCTTAACTCCCTCGTTGCAATTCGTACTCAAGAGCAGCGTCAGTCAACAATTTATGGCTGGCGGTTGTTCCTCTAACAAGCTCCTCGATTTCCCGCTCGCGGAATTATAGTTCACGCGGGTGCCCGCAGATATTCCAACATAAGAAGAATCCGAGAAGAGAATTTATTTGCGGCTTTACTTGTTAGCTTTACGCGAATGCTCTCATTGCCATTCAAAAATCTACAACGTTTCACTTAAGCAATTACCTATATTTAATACTGAATCGGATAATTTAAAAAAATACACTTCAAATAAATTATTACAATTCTGCTCTACTTAATAATATAATTAAAATAATAGAAACAATTGAAGAAAAAAATAGGATTGGTAGTGGAATTAAAATAGTGGAATATATAAAGTTATATTTCAGTAAAATTTAAAATGTTAAAATGTTTTCTTTTTAATTGCCATTATTGTTTCGCTATATTTGGGCGCATGTTTTCTTCTAGAAGGCCGTGAGACCCCACTGTCACCACCACCTCATTCGAGTTCTTCGGTTCAGACTTCACCTCGTGGCTTGGGTTATACCTGTGGCCCTATAGATGGGTCCTTGTACGCCGTCGTACATCAGAGCGCTGCAGGAGGTGCTCGCGGCTCGCCATTGACGGTTTCTATGGACAGTGGCATAAGTAGTGCACCGCCACAGAGACCCAGCCCACCAGAACCCGAGCCGGAAACTCAAGCTCACGGAGACCTCGATAAACTTCTTCATGATATGATGCTTACTGTCGAGGTAATAGAGTTTGCTAATTATGCATATGCATAGATAATTGCGTGATTTTGAGATTTCAGATTAGTATGCAGAACAACTAAAAGAATTAATAAAGAATGCCCGCTATTTACATTATATTATGAAATTTCTGTACAGTCTATGCCAGATCCTCCGACAGATGACTACAATCGCGATCGAAGTGAGAAGATGTACATACAAGAATCACGCAGCTACAGCAGTCACGGCAGCAGTCATCCAACGTCTACCTATTCCACTTTAAAGGATTCCTATAGGAGTTACGGGGCCGGTAAAGAATCGAGTCCGCCCTACAATTCAAGCAGCAGCTATAGCACCCTGAAAAACGAGTACAGAGATTCGTCGAAGAGCATCGAGAATCGTGATTTCGAGTATCGCATGTCTCCGGATCGGAAGATATCCGAATCCTCCAACGACTCCTACAGAAAACACGCGGACTCCTTCTCACCGCCTGGAAACATCGACTTCATCGACGAGGACATCCCGTATCACGCCAGGCAGACCAGCCAGCCATTCTCGTACGGTGCTACTACCGACATGATAAAGCATCAGAAATTGTCGTCGCCCTCGTTAGTGAGGAAGGCGTCCGTACGAGGTGTGGCGCCCGTCGTAGACTTCGAGGACATTCTTGGCGAGAATTCTAGAAGACCCATCAGCCCCCTCAGTCCTCTCAGTCCCAATACTCCGGATCCGCCGCCGGAATTCGCAAACGGGCCCGTAAAGAGTGGATCTGATCACATCGATGGGTAAGTGACTTTCTTTACTTCATAAAACTTAACTTACAAAGATTGCTCTTTTCATAGTTAAAAATTGTAAAATATATTAGGTTGATTCATAAATTCCGGGCTATACAAATTACTGAATCACTTCTTCTGAGAAGCCAGTATTACTCACGGTATTTAATTATTTCATCTGTTGCAAGTAGTTAAGAATGTATCATTTGCAATTCTCAGTACTTATATTGTTATAAATTTTTAAATATAGAAATTCAGTTTATTATACAAAACGGAACTTATTTATGACTCAACCTAATATTAAAAATAGCGAAAATGTATATAGTGAGAGCGTTGAGATATTTTTGTTTTGCTAATTATATCTGAAATTATGTCACACTTACGAAGCTTTATTCTATCTGCAAGATATTATTAACTACTCGCTTTTATACTACTCTCTTTCTCTCAACATTTCCAAGAGAAATTACCCTTTCCACATATCGCGACACACGATACTTACTGATTTCGTGCGAAAACGGTTTCCTCGCGGCGGGATAAACAGCGTTGCGAAAGTAGAGATTATACTAGGGTTTCCGCGGACGTCGGCAAGGAAATCGCGGCGAATAGGCCGTACCTCTGGCAGAGTTTCCAGACGACCGTCGCGGTTGGCAGTATGATGTCGCAATGCATCGTCCGAATCGGGCGCCGCAAAAGAACCTCGCTCGCGGAGAGAACGCTTAAGAAAATGAGCGAGCGAGAGAAAGAGAGAGGGAGAAAGGGAGAGCAGAAAGATCCACGAGTTGGCCATGGACAATTAATAAATTATCGACCCATACGCGGCTACGATGTCGTACTTTTGCCGCGAATGGTAAATGCGGTCGTCATGAGTCATGTTCCTAATGCGAATAGAAAGATTTAGCGCCGCAAGTACATCCCCGTTGACGGTCGACAGCGTGAATGATGTGGGATCTCAAGATGCGAATTGCGAAATGTAGTCAGTGAAGTATAAAGGGTTAATTTGTTTTAGGATCCAACAGTGAATAAACACACACACACACACACAAGATTTGATATAAATTTAATGCTGTTTCATTACTTAGGGTCTTATAGGCTATTACATTTGATTTACAATCCTTTTATAAACTAGAAAATCTCTAAATTAAATATTTATTTATTTAGATTATTATTCTCTATAATATTATATAGAGAAAATTTAATAAATAAATAAAAACAGATTTTTCTTCCAAGTCCTTGACATCTTGACAGATGTGTGGTGACTATTATAAAAACAGATTACATTATGTTAAAAAATTATTCTAACAAAAATCGATTGGCGCAAAAATCTATGTAATTACTCGATAAAAAATTATTTATTTATAATGGTTTTACAACGATTTATTTATTTCCAATTTCAAAGGTATTTACAATAGTTATTTACAAACGGTTATTAAATTTGTATTTTGTTTTTTTGTGTACATATATAATATGTATATGCGCATGTATTGGTAGTATGTATTGGAATAAGAAGAAATGAAATTAAGCAGATATCATGCATAATAAATGTTTCGAAAGAGACTCGTTTGTTACATTGCGCTGCCGTAAATGTAAAGGCATCCCATAAATGTGCAGTCACTACATAACGCCATTCACCTCGAGTCATGAATTTTTTTGTACACCCCGAGACTTTCGCGGTCCTGCTTCACACATTTCGCGAATGAGATCTTGCGCGTGAATGGAGGAGAAAGTATGCACAATCGCGCGGTAAATGAATCTGTTAACCCTGTCCGGTTCGGCACGATTATAAAGTAACACTGGTTTTATACATATACATTTATTGCGATATTATTAAAATGCGAAATTTAAATTAAGAAGCCGATGTCACTGTTGCATGATTTTTTCTCTTAATTCGGACACGAATAATTTTGCAATTTTCTACAGTTCCGGAAAATGCTTTTACATTTTAAATTATATTTTATTTAACATATATACATATATAGTATATGAATTCATGTACATGAAAATGTTTTATTTGATTGCAAATTACTTCAAAAATATTTGTATTATAAATCTTTATTTTTTATTTTATTTTCAACAAAGCGATATAATGTAGATTTTAACTTCACACTGTTGTGTTTTCTAAAAGAGCTCACATTTTAAAATCTTCAATTCTCACAGTCTCTAGTTTCTCTTTTTAATTATTCATCTAAGGAGGAAAAGCTTAATAAAAAGTGAAGAGCCACGGAGAGTTGACGAACGAGAGTTGATAGCTCGTCGAGTTCGTCGAACCACAAATATTTATACCGTAAAATTCGAGTCATATTGCGCACGGTGCGCACCACGAAACGCCGTGAAAATAAACGCGCGACTTCCCTCCGCGAACGGAACGATTTTGCGTTACGCGCGAGCAACCGCGAGATTTCGTGCGGTTATTTACGAAGAGACGTTTTGACCTGGAGAGAGGAAACAGACGACGTTTACGATCGAGAGGATCAACGAACGTTTGGCAGGTCCGCTTTCTCGCGAGTGAAAGAAACGTGACATTCCGAGCGTGATGACATCGCGGAGATGATTCTTGCTTTATCCGCTATGACTCTTGCTAAAATAAAACGGGATGTTGTAATGTCTTGCGTTACTTAATGAACACATTTTAGAGTCCTTAGAATTGCGACATCGCGACCGTATCGTCGGGGGAAAAATATGATGGGACTTAAGACACGAAGGACCGGTATTTCGGGATACCGCGCAAACGTTCTCTGTGACATAATTATAAATATAGAACAGACGAGAGATACGTGCTAAATCAGTCCTATAAAACCATGAAAACATCTCATTCTGCCTCCACCTCATTTGTCTTCATTTATTTTACCCACATTTGATATATCGGGATGATGCTGGCTAGTGAGATATCACAAATGTTTCCTGCTTGGAATTAAATAAGACCAGGATAAAATATTATTACGTTATTTTTCCGTTTCTACTATAATTTCTCAAATAAATTAATTAAATAACGTTAATATTGAGGAGATGATTTATTTAAATTTATTTTTATATTTATAGCATTTTATTGTGATTACTGTTTTTGTTATTGTTTTCGTCCTGCAATGCTGCTACCTTTCCTTCTCTACGTTATCGAGTACATTACACCGAAATGTCCCTTTTTATCTATTCTTCCCGACATAACTCCGGAAACAACAGAGAAACGATATTCGGAAGCGGAAGTCATTGGAAGAGGCGAGGAATGAGCACAAAAGCTGCGCGTATAATTTTCTTCGCAAACTCGAGCGCGCATCGTCCTTTTTGACGGACGCGACTTTCATATCTCGTGGTTCAAACTTTTCTATTGCACACGGAAATCATTTTCGTCCACGTTAAAATGTCTAACGGATGTAACGCATTAACAATATTCTTTGCCAGACTTTTACACGTTCATGCACTTTCAATGCAACTTCGCATATTATTATATTAGACAACGCTGCAAATGGCAAGCAGTAGGTGATAACTGATAAGACAATGTAGAAAAGACTTATTTGTTATACCAGTTTTACATTCATTTATTTGTTATTATTGCATTTGTAAAAAGATATATCTCTCTTATAAATTTAATAATTAGTAAACACCAAAAATAAATAACGGTGTGAAATGATAAACTATTCAAGCGTGATAAACACAGAATTATGTAATATACTTTTATCACGTAATTTTGTCTAATAACGAAACCAACGAGACCCGCACGTCTCGTAAATTAACAAACTCCATTTTTTTTTTCTGATAACGAAGAGCTCGTTTAATTTAAAATTTACCCACGGGGCGAATTTACACGCGTTGTGTCGTTACGCAGATGAGATCTCGACGAGCATGCACACGCAATTGCGTTTTATGGCACGCTTGATTTGCGTGCAAGCCGGTCATCTGTTACAATTACTATTGATAAGCGGCGGCACGTACGCTATAACGAATTCGTTATCAACAATTTAGGATTAACAATTTGGGTTACACGCTTGGAATACGAAATAATAACCAGATAAGATTCGATCAATACTTAGTTTCTCACATTCTAAAATTTAAAGCAACGAATTATATCTAACAGACAAAAATGTTAAATAAATTTTGAGCGAGACGCCGTAAACGTGGAGCGATCGAAGCTGCATAAACAAACCAACGGAGATATAGAACGCTGTTTGATATTCGTCATGAATAATAGAAAAGACGCAGTATTCCGTTTCGCTCCGCTTAAATAATACAACGTATCGAGTTTGGTTTCCAAGAAACACAAACCAATATTTCAATCAATGATACATTCAAAATAAACACGGATATTTGCGAGAGATTCAACGAATCGGTCAAGGTTGATGCAAGCTCACGATTCCGAATTCTTTCATATTTTATGCTACTAAAGTAGCTCTCTATATTTGTTATCCAAGACACAAAGTTGTATATTGCTCGTCTTTATACATGCAATTTTATGCATCCACGGGATAAATTATTTTTCTTTCAGCAAAGCACACAAAGGAAAAACGTCTTATGATTTTTCGGAGCTTGAAAATACTGAAATTTCCTTTGTATAAAGCACCGAAATCATCTTCTAAACTAAATACAAGTACTCGTATATAAATTGTTGCGAGTTTTTATATACACGTTGCAATAATTTTTTAAGAATAGAATTTTACGTCATATCGTTTGCCAATGGTGAATTCAAAGATCTAAAACGTAGCGCAGTTAAATTAATGCTCTTTTCATGCGACAAGTTTACTCGCGACTCTCGCGAGGCGCAGTTTACAACTCTCCTGGGGGTTGTGCGCGTTCGGGCAAGCATAAATTTCGTTATTGGAAAAAAGAAATCCTCCGTGACTTACGCTGATTGGCTACCGAGGGCCGTCGTTTATTATCTCGAAGAACGGCTGGATGTAACGCGCTCTCCGGAGCCACGACTGCCACGAGTCGATGGCCCAGGGCGACCTCATCGATCAGGGTGTAATTATCGACGTCTATCGCGGTAGGAGGTCCAGAAATCCGGCCTAGCAGAATTCCGCGGGTCTATTCGCAAAGGAGCGTGTTTTGCCGAGCCTTTGTTACCGGAGTTGCGGTCTCGTATTCCCTAACGAAAGCGTAACTTCTCATATTTTCATTTATGCGCCGTGTAACGCGATAAGTCCCCTGTTGCGAGATATAAAAGCGAGAAACATCGCAATTATCCGGCGTTATTTACAACGTGCTATTAAATGTTTAATCTCACGTTGCATAAATCAGTATAATAAATATCGGACCGGAAAGCTCGATCAATGATCGGCCGCTCTGGATGATCGATAATTTGTAATAAGGGCAATTTATTAAAGGGCTTTCTATCTTTTATTTATACTTATAATAAAATAATTCTAGTTTCTTATCTTTGGGCGATATGCCTTGACAGGAAGACGTCAAAAAATTCGCGATAAGATAGTTCCATTTCTTTTCTTATCGTTTAGCTTGTCGTGGCTGAGACAGCAGCAATTGAAACTCGCCGCTAGGAGAGATGAAAGGAGCCCCGGCAAGCTTTGGCGACAAGAGACCGGAAACCGTGTGATCGGCGAGCTCAGGAGCTTGCAGAGAGGAAGATTGAGACACGACGGTTACGCGAGCGATTCGGCAGTTCTCGACGATGATGACGAGGTTTGGGGAACGAGTTCTGTTTCTGGACAGGTAAGAAATCATCACAGAGATTGTTGACTAGATATCGGTTTAAACGAACTCAATGTAGTAATAAAAATTAATTAAATGTTTTTACATGAATTTTTTACGTAAAGTAAAAAAAGGCAGCAAAATATTGTTCTCAATACTTACTCAAAATCAGTATAATACGTAGAGACTTTTTTTTTTGGTAAAATTGTTAATCCTAGAATGCAAGTATGACATAGCAGATATTGGAGAACCCATATTTAACAAAAGATTAATGTTCCTCGTTTGGGCCATTTACTGTTAAGCTTCTGTATTTATGTAGCATCCGAAACTTTGCCTGCACAAATATGATTTATAACTTTCTCGCAACTTACTAATATAACAAGCCGCCTATGATTCAGCGGACAATATTTACTAACGCGAAAGACAAAGCGCGCGCATTCTGGGATTAACTTTGTTGACGTTTACCATTTATCGATTAGCCGTCGTCGAGAGCTGTTCCGTACACCTCCGCACCAGCTAGTCCTCTACTTCCGCAGAGATCGAGCAGCCGGAAGTACAACGGCAATGCCGCAAACGGTGTTCTCGGCAGACCACGAGCGGAGAGTATGAACGAACGGCCGTTCGTTTCTGTAAAGCGTGCTTACGAATATCGCAAGTACAATGATAGTCAGGTGAGTACACGTGTGCATTTAGGCGTGTTCCACGCACTCTTTGCTCATTAGATTGCTGGAATCATGCGCGCCGTCGTTTCGAATATTTAAATTGTATATTACGCTACATACAGAGTGATTTAGAAATACACCAACAAACTTGGGGGATGAGTTCTTCACATAAAAGCAAGAAAAAAATGTCATATAAACATATGTCCGGAAACGCACCCCTTCTGAGCTACACACTCTTAAAGTTTTCCGAAAAAACTCGAATTTTTTGTATATTGTCTAAACTTGGGCTTCGAATTAAGGATATGTACGAATTTTCGTAAAATTCGAAGCCCAAGTTTAGACAATACACAGAAAATTCGAGTTTTTTCGGAAAACTTCGGGAAGGTGTAGCTCAGAGAGGGTGTGTTTCCGGACATATGTTTATATGATATTTTTTTCTTGTTTTTATTTGAAGAACTCATCCCCCAAGTTTGTTGGTGTATTTCCGAATCACCCTGTATATGTATATATACATAATAATTACACAGGTTTCTATGATTCTATTATATTTCTTATAAGGCGCAAGTAATTGCGCTTAAGTAAATTGATACTACGACCAGAAATTGAAATAAAAAATACCGTATAAAAATACCAGATTTTATTTTAGTAGTATTTTGCGGTCAGTTTGCAATAAATTTATTATTCCTTTGATATTAGAAAATTCACGGTTATTACAAAACTAATTGATGAGTTGAATTGGCCGACGAGTAAGGATAATATTGGACGAAATAAATAGTTATTCATGTGGAGTTCGGAACGGTGGTACGGTCGACCTCGCTTTACGCCAATAAGACGACGGCAGCACGAACGCTACAATTTAGGCTCCATAGATAACAAGCTAGGGAAACTCCTCCAACAACGCTATATACCTTATAGAAATACCGTATAGTTAGACCCTAAATGGCTAGAAACGGCCCCTCTAAAACGTAGACCGTAAGGCGATTACCTATCCGAGATAGAAATCCCCTTAATCCTTTTTCGTGCTATACTTTCGATGCATTTACGAGAAAAGGGACCGGAATAAAGCATTCGACATATTACCAGTTTAACTAATTAAGTACTGTATAATTTCTTTTTAAGTTTTAGTACATTTTAATAGCAAACACGTTATATTTGATATAACGTAATATTCATTATATTAGATATATCAATAAATATTATTGATTAAAAGGTTCTGCTTCTCAATTATTAATACATCATTATCATAAAAATAATCTATCATTATGTACATCATATGCATTTACAAGAAAGAGGTCGGAATAATAATATATTTGTCACGAATCATGAATTTAATTATTTATCTATTATACATAATTTCGTTTTCTTGTCATGTATACTTTCGATTTTAATTAGAAGCAGCCTAAGTATTTAAGCAAAATACGGAACTACATAGCATTATCGAAAGAATCATTCTCTTTATCGTTATCGCTCAACGTGAACAATTCCCAGCTGACGCGGCAGCTGCATTACGACTAATGCCCGCGTTAACGCGCGCCATTAATTAGCCCGCGCAATTAATTAACAACGATTTGGGCATAAAGCCTCGCTAAGCGTGGGTAATCGCGAGGGCATAGCACCGTAAAGGATTAAACGCTCTTAGTTCGCCGGCATGTAGCATAGCGCTTGGCTTGCATTCCAGAGCCCTCCGACATCCCCTCGCTCAGCCTTAGCGGCCGCGCCACCCGTAGGGTTCGCGGCGATCCATCAGCAATTGAGTTCCAGCAACGCCGAAAGGCCGCAACAACAACATCAGCAACAACCGCCGCCGCGACCAGAGTCGCGCAGCGACAGTTTCGCACGCGCGGACGCATTGCTGCGCGAGCATCGCCATCATCATCAATTGCAATCGGGTGTCATCAATAATAGCGTCAGCAACGACCACTCCGAGCGGAAGCAGACGATCACGATTCAAGAATACGCGACACCTAGTCGAAACGCGCGGCCCGAGTCGAGGAATCGCGTTGCTCATCAGAGCGTCGGAAGTTACAGCTCGGCCAGCAGCAACGACCAAACGGACGGCGGATTATTAGCGCTGGTCGATCAACCTGACCCTCTCGTGAGCCTCATTCAGTCTCTAGCCGAGATCTCGCCGATTCGCGCATCCCCGAGCATGACAAAAATCGAGAACGAGCATCCTACCGGCAGCAACGCGATAGCAGCCGCTACAATATCTGCCAGTGTGCCTAGCAACAATGTCACTAATTGCTCCCCTAATCAGTCACCAAAAGCATGGCAGAATTGCACCCAGGTTTGTCTCCCCTTCACGCAAATCCCGCGCGTCCACGCGTAGTAATCATTTCATAACATGCACTTGCCCCTAGTTTTTTTTATGCAGTGTTTTGCTGATGCGTTAGTCGCTAATTAAAATTCCAACATTAGTCTCGGTATTCTAAGCTTGTCCAGCACGCCTCGCTTGACTGTTAGCGCGTAGACTGATGTTGAATGTAGAAAACGGCGGCAATGTGCGCCACTAATCGGTCTCTCGTCACTTCGTTACGCCCCGTCGAGTGTCTCTATGGGTGTGTAATTATAATAATCGTTTCGATTTTTACATAGCCGCACAATGACTCGGCGTCATCGTGGACCGAGAGAAGCGTCAGTCCCGGAAGCGCGGTTGTCAGCAGTGCCTCGCGACCGCAGACGCCAGCGTTTCCGGTACACCCACGGACGCCGTATGTCAATAATGCATCACCAACGGTGACGTTCGCCAGCGATCGCACCTACGTCACGTCCAACAACAGCTACAATGTCAGTAACAACAACAACAATGAGGCTGGCGGAAACAACAACAATAACATCGGAAACTACGGCGCCGAACGAACGATATATATTGAAGAACGAAGGGAAGCCTCGAAGGAGACGGGGCTTCCACCCAAGAGTCCGACAACACAGCGGTAAGTTTTACTCTCCGTTCAATACATATTTTCACTTTGAACACATAATTATGTAAAATTGGACATTAAAGGTTCTTCAGGATTTCAATGCGGCACTGAAACATTTTATTCTAATAGTCTACATGTATAAGATCAATCCCAAACAGCACGGATGTCTAAAAGACATCATAAAGCTGTCTGTAAGATGCCTTATAGACACGTACAGTTATATGCAAAATAATAGCACCGGCTGAAAAAAATGAAGAAAATTCTAAACTTTAACAAAATTCCATTTGTTTATTGTTAACTTTTTGTAATAATGAGATGTTATGTTTTATGTTTTTATTAATTGATGTATATTTAATAAATAAAATAAAGTAACTTCTAGTTGATTAATTTTAAATTTTCATTATTTTTTCAGCCGGTGCTATTATTTTGCACATAACTGTATGTCTAAAAGATGTCTTAAAAATGTCTTTATGACATCTTTTAGACATGCGTGCTGTCTGGGATAGATTTATTATATATTACTTGCGATAATTTTAATCGAAATATTAGGTGACGAAACAGAAACTTTCTGCTTTGTGACGTTAGATATTAAAATTTTTTATCTCGAATTTTGACGGGAATGTCACAGAACTGTAATACTGCTCATTCGCGGTATACTGGACATTTTATAAATTTTATAAAAATTATTTCATACCAAGCCACGCGTAGTATGACGTAAAAGATTTTCCTTGAACACGATGAAAGATCGCAAAACGACGGTAATGATGACGAAGAATGATATTCGTGATTCTAGACGCTTGAGTTTCCCGGCAAGCGGGCCGCTTAAACAAACGCATAACAAACGATGGCCGCTCACTAACCAATCGGCGTCGTTCGACTATAGGTAATATATATGAAGAATTGCGCGAGCGAGTGATCGTAATTGAATATGCAATTAACGGCTTTAGAATTAATCACAGCGATGGAGAGCGTCGCGTCCATATGTGCACCATGAATGTTTTGTGTCATGTTACTAATCGCGCGCGTCGATACACCCGGAATGCATCCTACATCATATAATAGATAATAAATCACTTTTCATACGATATTACATAAATTGAAAACACTTCCACATTGGTTTTTTTTTTCTTTCATGTATTTTAATCTGAATAACATTGGTTTTATGTAATTTTATGATCTCTTTACTTGCATCTTTGGTGTTTATCGTTGTTGTAAGTTATAAACGTTTATCACAGTTATTTGAAAACAGTTGTAATAAGAAAACGCAGTTGTAATAAGAAAGTTTAGCATACATGATGGTATCATAAATCGCGGCCATGTATGCCGGCCGTATGTGTGTTGCACCTTCGAACTAACAAGAAACTCGCGCTTATTTGCATCGTGTGTCATAGAAACTTCTCACAGAGCAAGTATATATGTTATATCGACGAAATAAACTTTGTTATTGAAAGAACCAAAGTAACATTTCCATCATCCTCACTGAGAATTTCTCGGGGAAAAAATTCACTTCTATCCATCCTTATCTTTCCGCTTCTCGCTAGAGACGTTAATTTTCCCCGTTTAACTTATTGTTAGAGGCACTTCTTTCGCCTCCAAAATTCTCTTCCACAATGTGTATCACCCTTTTCCGGTATTTTCCTCACGATATGTATAGCACTGTGCACGAGTCAACCGACACACATCTGCCTGCACGGAAATGTCGGTACATTTTCGCGGAATATCTTCTAACATTGCGTTTGGTTGCCCCTTTTACAGTAAGGACCGACCTGTTTCTCCTGTAAGCGAATCGACGATGTCGCAGCCGCAGGCTGTTTCGCGCAGTCCTGGTACACCGACTCACGTAGAATTCGCCCAAAGCCCCAAGGTAAGCATCACAATATTACGTTACGTTATAATTCATATTATCATCGTTATTTCAATCCCATCACGATAACAGAATAACGGAAATATACTTAATATAAGCTAGTTAATTATATTAAAATTTTATTTAAACTTTTAATTTAAAACAATATATTTTTAAAGATTGGATTTTTTTGTTGAGAAAATGATTTGGAAATGGATATAATGACTAAATAAAATAAAATATTAAAAATTATATATATGTTGATAGCTTCATGTTAGTATCTTGGTATACGGATATGAGGGAATATATTCTTGTAACAATAATTCTTGTTTTGAATTTTACAGAGTGCTACATCGTACACGTCGATCAACAGTGGTGGTCAATCTTCGCCGCAAGTTCAATATTATAGTTCGAGACGCTCTAGCGTTCACTCCAACACCGAGCCCCAGGAGGTAGCTGACGTTAATGTAAAATTTGTACGCGATACCAGCAGAATCTGGTACAAACCCAATATATCACGGGAGCAAGGTAATTGTTGAATCTGAAACCACTTTTATCACTCTTTTGTCGAATAATTTTTCTTGTATTTATTATCGTGATAGATGGAAGAAAAAATATTATTTTAAATGTATAATATTATAAATACAATCGAATGTAACAGTTCTTTAATTATTCAACTTTATTTATAGATTTTTTATTTAATCTCTTATACAATGGCTTTTTTAAAATTACGATCTAGTAGGGCGAGAAATGAGCGTTATGAAACTTTTTCTAGCAATCTCGATGCTGAAGGATGCGACACCCGGTACATTCGTCGTGCGAGATAGCAACTCGTTTCCGGGTGCCTTCGGTCTGGCATTGAAAGTAGCTACGCCACCTCCTGGTGCGCCCAGTAGCCCACGAGATCCCTCGAGCGAACTTGTTAGGCACTTCTTGATAGAACCAACGTCGCGCGGCGTCAGACTAAAGGGATGCGCGAACGAACCTGTCTTCAGCTCACTTTCGGCATTGGTTTATCAGCACAGTTTGATGGCCATGGCATTACCTTGTCAACTGCTGCTACCCGAGCCGGAAGCAGCCGCCAGAGCTCTAGATTCACCTGGTACCAATAGCACTCAGCAGCTTCTCGCTCAAGGAGCAGGTAATTAATTTATTACATTTTCGCATTGACACAAAAGACATGATAAAAAGAGAATTTTATACAGTTAAATTAAGTTCTTGAATATTTTATTTGATCTCCTATTTAAAGTAGATTAGATTAACTTTGCAACAGGGAGAACCCTGAATTTGATTATTATAATACTATACATTTTAGATATTTTAAATTTTTAGTAATTTTATTTATGAGCTTCTTTCACGACTTATATTAAAAAGAGAAAAAACTGTTTTCTAAATATTTTAAATTTGTTTTTTTTACAGCTTGTAACGTTTTGTATCTCTTTACAATTGACACGGAGTCCTTGACTGGGCCACAGGCCATCAAGAAAGCTATCACCAATCTATTCGAGCAAAAACCTTTGCCGGTCGCTACAATTGTTCACTTCAAAGTCTCCACGCAGGGCATTACTTTGACTGACAATGCAAGAAAGCTATTTTTCCGTCGACATTATCCTACAAATAACATAAGTTATTGCGGATTGGACACTGAAGAACGCACGTGGGAGTTCACCAGCGAAGATACTGGAAGACCACTTAGCGCTCAGTATGTTTTTAAATTTATATAAAATTTGTCTGGATTAAGAAATAAAATTATACTAAAATAAAAAATTATACTAATAAAATTATTAAGTTTCTTGTGATTTAAATTGAGAAATTTTATATGAATTATACTTACACTGTTAAATATTAAAGGATGAAATTTAATACAATATCTTGAGTTAAATAACATTTTGTTATTTTTAACTACCATGTGTGTTGAAATTTATTATTTGAACATGAAACAGTATTATTTTAACTCTATTGATTTAGTTAAAATAACATTGTTTAGTTAAATTAACGACATATTGAGTAAGAGCAGTGACGATAAGAATAAGTAAAAATGATTCAAATTGAGTATAATTTGACACTACGAATTTAACAGTGTATTTTTTATAATTTTATTTTATGTACAATAGAAGAGAAAATTATAATTCTAAATCTTTCAAAAATTGCGATTAATTATTTTATGCATTAAAGAAATTCGATGATTTTATTATTTACCTTAAATTAAATTAGTTTGTGGTATCACTTCTCTTTCCAGTCGCTGCTTCGGCTTCGTGGCAAGAAAACCCGCTCACAAATCGGACAATCAATGCCACGTGTTCGCCGAACTGGAACCAGAGCAACCTGCCACGGCAATCGTCAATTTCGTGAATAAAGTCATGATGGGAAGCTCCATCGCCAAGGCCAACATTGTTTAAGAATTGCTACTCGCTCGCCACAATCGCCAAGATTAACGGGCACAAACATCATTGCGAATTCGTTAACGGTTTCGCCGTTTACGGTTGATACCGACACATATCTAGCGCAAAAAAATGCAAAGTCCAATTCAGGACAAAGTGACTGAGAAGTTTGGGATAACGGGACGAATGATCGATATAATCGATTAATGAAATTGTTATTCCGCTGACACGCGGAGGATCTTTCTAAAGGATCCGCTGGAAATGGCTGCACGAATTAATCATTATCATTAACCGACTACTCGTAATAAGTCTTCGTGCATTTCGTAGCGTTGAATCAGTAGAACATTCATGTTACAAACAGTAGGGACGATATAATTATCGATAACGCCGGGAAGAAGTCGAGGATCGCTCTCTTTGGAAGAGAACGAGGAGAACGAGAGGCGATACGTGAATCGATTCCATCCTCGCGTCAATATGCAGTCAAGATAAGAAAGTTGTTATGATTATCGTTACTGTTGTGATTTAACGTAGCGAATAGTAAAGATATAATGGATGGTCAAGAAGGGTAAGGTGGTCAAATGACTGCATTGGAAAAATTTGGTACATATAATAAAGTTATTTTATTTTATCTAAAAAATTATAAAATTACGCCTATTCTGCGTTTTTATTAATACCAAGTATAATTACAATTCAGCATGTACTGTTTAAAATTTAGCAATTATTGAAGTATTTCAAATTTAACACAAATGTGTTTCGACGAAATATATTTAAATAATGTTCTCGCTCTCGTCTCTCTCTTCGTGTAATTTAATACTTTTTGCAAGTTTCTTTTGCGGAATTTTGAAGTTCACGATATTTCGCCACCTTCCCCCACTTATGATACGATCGATCAGCCGCACGCAAACTTACCGATAGCTCGTAGTCATAGTTGAACAGAATCAACCGTGCTCTTCGCGCGATCTACGAAGGGCATCGAGCATTCGAAACGAGCGTATCTCGCGCGACACTGAGTGCGCTTTTGATTTCGGAAAGCATAGAATATACATTGCGCACGTATAAATATGCATACATTTACATATGCATAACATTGTTACACATACCACGTACACGTAACTATCACACGAATGATAAAACCTGTGCTTGCGCTTTAATTACATGATTTAGTCTTCAAAAAACACTTTTTAATTCCGTTTTATTTTAAAGAATGTTTTATTACAGAATTAATAGCAAGATAAAAAAATTTATAGAAATTATATAATTACAAGATAATCGGAATCTATCATTATGTTTTAATTTTTTATTTAACAATTTTAGTTTTTGAAGAAACATTCATAATAATATTTAAATAACGAATAGGTTTAAATCGTTGAATAATGCGCGAGCATATATAAATTCATATATTATCATGTTATACTTGAGACTCTCGAGTAATGTTTGACAGAGAATGTTACGTCGTTTGCAGAGTATATATTATACATATACACGTACACGCACATGTAAAATCCCCGTGTCATGCTCCCTCGATATATGAAAGAATGATGTTATAAATAACTGTAAATACGCCACGAGACAATGTCGCCTTAAAAGAAGGAGACATTTTGAGAGAAACCGTCGCGAGATGAATGACAGTCCGCGACTTGTGGAAGAAGCAATGCTTTAGGATCAGCTCGAAAGTCACGCAGGTTGGGATGGATAATGCTACTTGAGGAGTATACACGTGACGAGGCAGTATCGCGCGTATTCTTTCGGTGAACCCATAGATTCTTGCCATTTCGGGCTCGTGTACCGTCGAGAGCTCACTCTCGAAGAGTACGTCTCGACGGGCACGACGATGAGCAGTCAATTATTACGATCAAATCGATTATATTGTAATTACGACAATATGACGACGCGAGGGGACCGCCGCGGTGTCTGCACTCTGCAGCAGCTGGCCTTCCTCTCGACGTCGTCGACTTCTTCGTCTACTTTCGCGGTCCCTTCTACTTTTTTGTCTTCCGAACGAAGGTCGGTCGAAGCTCCGGCGTTTCCTCCTTGTTCTCTGCGAATTCCTCCACGATCGAGAGAGGGAGGACCCGTAGTTACGCAATGTGCTAGTCAAAATTCGTACTGTATATTCGATGGTCAAGAAATAGGTTTACGGTGACCTTGGGAGCCCTTTTCTCGGGTACATGCTTGGCCCTTCAATGGCGGCAAGCGTGAGTATATCACTTTGCGCTAAGACTAGATGTAAAGTGAGTGTAATGTGTTTTTGTCTTGTGGATGATGGGCTCGAAACGACACCTCGAAAACACGTAGGGACGATTGGGTGCCGCTGAAAGGATTAAGGGCCCGCTTGAGAGAACCGACCGTGTCTTCTTTTGCGTTCTTTCTTCTCTTCATCGTCCGTCTGCCCTTTATTCTCCGTCTAGATTTTCTTTCGTACGCGCCCGAACCCGACTAACAGCGTAACATTAATTTAACATTCAGTCATTATATAATAATAATTATTAATATTATTATTCTTGTTTACGTTCTATTATATTCTGTGTACGTTTGCCCAATAATTGTACTATTGCGTGCCGCATGGGTACGCGCGTATAGTTGTAACAACAATAAATCATAATCACAGCGAGTTTTGATTTCAATATCTATACCCCTGCTATTTTGCCGCTTCTATAGATGCACAGAAAAAAAGAAGTGTCAAATTAAACTTTGAGTAATTAACGCGTCATTGTTTATATACGCAACAATCTATAATCTTATAAGAATTTCAACATTTTTTTCTTGGTTGAACTATATAAGGTCCGAATATTAATAGACGTTTCTCAGTTGTCAAGAGCAGTCTGTCTTTGTCTCGCGTATACCGTTTTATCATAGACAAAGACAGACTGATCTTGATAACTGAGAAACGTCTATTAATTCGGACTTAAGTGACTTCATTCAATCAAGTTTTTTCGTTTAACCCAATATAATCTTATTTGAAGATTTCCACGTGGAAACTAGATATTTTCAAATCAAGAATATTGTTTTTTTTGTCTGATATGTATTATACGATTTACGTCAACTTTATAATAAGAAGTTATCGTTGTACTCCTATAGTAAAAATTTAATCTCGATTCTTATCATACAATTAAAAGTTACGAGTTTTATTAATCTTATCATTTTTTGTATAAATTCTATTATTTTCTTTTAACGACTTTATATCTATAAATCATTATGAAGTAATTCACAATAGATTATTTGTATATTATTTATTGTATATTTCTTATCAATTATCAGCGTGTAAAGAACGGAAGAACTCTATACATAGAGAGAAATTAAGTTTTTAATAATAATCAATAACATATGTGCTTAATACTTTCCACATACGTGTTTAGATTTTTAAACAAGTTGTTTTAACTGTACTAATTGCATAAAGGCATTATGTAGAAAAGTTGATTTAATACATATAGTTACGGTTGTTTGAACACTGATATCGTGAAAACGTGTTTGCTAACGGCAAACTTACTGACCTACTACGCATCCCGTCATACAAAACAAATTCATCGGAATATGCTTAGCTTGAAAGTTTTGCTTTATATTACTCTATTATTTTGTTAAAAAAAAGGTTTTTTTATCTTTCTTCTTTTCTGCGTTAAGTGTAAAAAAATCGAAATTAAATAATAAGATCTATACAAACTTTGAAAATAAAATAATCAAAAATTTATTAGTTTATTTTTTATTACTTAATTTTTTTACATTAATTTTGAATAGACCAATCTAAATTTGTAACTTACATTATATATATATACAAATCACTGTTATTTTATCAAATATAAAGTTTGAATTACTTTTATATTTTATCAAATATAAAATTTGAATTCTTTCCCTTTCGGAAGACCAATAACTAACATCAAAATAATGATAAATGTTGAATATCAATTAAGTGTCAGTTAGGTACTACTTTTTAGATTTCACTGCTACCGCACAAACCACAACGTTATCAGAATCTGCGTTAAATTGAATGATCGATCAAGCCGAATCAATTCAAATCACCGTAAGCCGACGTCCATAAGTGTAATCGACCTCTCAAACGTTTCGAATATCCCATCCATTAACCCCGAAGCCGCGAAGCCTCTGATCTGCTGCATGATTGAAGAATGAATGTCATCCAGTGCAGAAATGAAATCCCGTAATCCAAGCCCGGGAGGCAGAACAGTGAAACCGTCGTGTTTCACATGCCCGTATGAACCAGCGACTGGTTCCGGCTGCGGGTTTGCCAGTCAACGAGGGACCTTCGAGACGATCGAGTATCCTGGCGCGATCGAAGCACACCATGTGTGCCGGCGTCGAGTCGGTCTTGTGCGTGATCCTCGGAGTTTCGGGAATCCTCATGTCGCATCCGGCAAGCAGCAGTCCGTATCGTGGTAATTACACGGTGACACATCCACAATATGACCATTCGAAGGAGAAGATATTCAAGGAGGAAGAAACTCCGGATGAGGAAAGTGGGTTGGTGTCGTTAATGAATAATAAAAAATTTGTTAGATGGTTTAATAAAGTTGTCAATTGAGTTAGTTTTTAATATCTTAAGAAAAGATTCTCTACGAATAATAGGATTCTTCGTCTAGACAGGGATTATTAGAAAAGTCAAACAACAAGTCAAAAAGTTAAATAAATTGATACTATTTTGTTCTTAAATAAGTAATAAGTATATTTTAATATATGATTTTTGAGAGATAATGATTACAGGAATTTTGAATATTAAAAAAGTTTAAGTTGATATATATTATATATATTTATTTAAAATTTCTCTCTCTTTCTCTCTCTCTTTCTCTCTAAAACGCTGAAACCTTTTGCAGAGAGAAATAAAAGGAGAATTAAAATTTATATTAATGTTTATTGAATTCTTCAAAAGAGTGCAATAAATATTACAAATTGAAATTGAGTTCTTACTTAAGAAAATGTGATTATTGTCATTTTTTATATTTATTTCGATCATCGCAACTTTTTCTATTCATATTATATATTGCTTTTGCTAAGCAACATTTAAAATTATGTTAATTAAGATGCACTTTTCTATTAGCTACATATGTTTCACCCGCGTTCTAATTTTTTTCTAAAGAATATTTTTTCTAAGAGAGTTTTTCTAAGACAATTTTTCTAAGAGAAAGTAGGTAGATCATAAATATGTTAATTATGAAAGAATATTGTATTGTTTTGCTGAAGTAATTAGTAGTGAAAATACAATGCGTTTTTTACGCGACTATACGAGAATGGCGCTCTTGGCATTCAAAAAACAGGTGACACGAACGTCAAACGTCAAGACGCTTTTAAGCATTTTTATAAGTCCCCATAAATTTAGAATATGTTTATAATATTTGGAATTTATTATGAAATTTAACAAGCAAAATAATTATTTTTAAATTATAAAAGTTATAAAACTTTTTAAACCTTACATTTACAAAGATTTCCAAAGTGATATGTGTCTTTTCGTAATCTGAAGAATGCCGCGAAATATTTTAACATAATTAATACAAAAAATATTAATTTTACATCATAAAAGTTAGAAATAATAATCGACGTATAGTTTGCAGAATGCCCATAACGATCAAGAAATGCACCTGTGTTTAAATTCCAAAGACAGAGAAGAAGAAAGACTCGTATCCGCTGAAGCAAATAATCAGCTTCAAAACACGCCCAGAGAGTTATCTTGGGATGATGATGATTACAGAGGTTTTTCTCTATTTGGCCTCGTTGAATCCATGCTGTCCGTCGTAGCGAGCGGGCTCAGCACAGTCGTGAGCAGTATCGTTGGTACCGAGAAGAAGGATTCACGGTCACGTACCAGCAGAATAAATTATAGAAATTATCATTTAATTAGGGCGTTTCCTAACACGGAAAGTCAAGCTGCGGATCTGCGCGACTTAAGAGACGCCGAACCTGAAGATATTAAATTTTGGTCCTTTCCAAATCCTAACAGGTTTGTATTTGCATTTTTATTGTAATAATTAATTACTTAATATATTTCCATGCTACATTTCTTCTTATAGAACGTCCGACATGATTGTGGCACCAGATCTCGTAAACGACGTTAAGGAGTATTTGAGAGATAAGAAGATTGACTTCAAAGTATTAATATCGGACATCCAGGTAAAAATAATATATTTTATATTCTTGACATACATTAATATTGAATCGTTCAAGTTACTGAACTTTTGTAAAAAGTGTATGAAATCTAAAAAAATTAATTTTTGAGTTAATAAGACTACTATTATATACATATAAATAACATCAATATTATTAATAATTGAAAACATTCACTTAACATCTTAATATGTTGAATAATTTGTACATAATTTGGTATCTCATTATCTGCAATAATATTGGAGAAAAATTCCAGTGGCAGCTGATGTCCATATCTAACGCTGACACGCTTTACTTATGGTCTTTTCAATATTTCTTATGGCAAAGAGATGCGAAAGTAACATGAGAGTAGCGAATAAATTATCATTTACTATATATTAAAACGCTGGATCAAAGGTTTTCGTTACTGCATATACCAATCGTTATTTATGCGTTCTATTGATTGATGGTCGCTATATTAGAAATGGAAAGAGAAATCTTGCTGATCGTCTGCATGATTAATTGATACGATTAAAATGTAACTTTGAATTGAGTGTATTGGTAAAAGTCAGAGGTCCGAATTAATAGACGTTGTCAAGATCAGTCTGTCTTTGTCTCGCGTATGGTAAAACGGTATACGCGAGACAAAGACAGACTGATCTTGACAACTGAGAAACGTCCTATTAATTCGGACCAGATAAACTTTCTTTCTTTGATTACCAGAAAACGATCTCTTATCAAAATCCGAAGATGTCCAAAGAACAGCGCGAAGACTTGGTCACTACTCAAGGCCATACAATGACATGGAAACGTTATCATCGATACGCAGGTAAAATCGTATTGCAAGATATTCTTTACGTTGTGTTGAATTGATTTTATCTGTAATGTTTAATACTAATTTAAAATATAATTTAATATATTTAATATTATATTTTACTAATTTAATAACATTTAATATTATATTAATTTAATATATGAATTTAGTATATGAATAATTTTGTTGTATAAATACCAACTATTTTTTACATATGTACATAAATAAAAAATTCAATAAGTAAATTTAATCAAGTATAATAGATTGACTTTTTCTTTGGCAGATATCATACGCTATTTAGAATACTTAGCCTTCAGGTATCCTAGAATGGTAGAGTTAATAACTATTGGACATAGCTACGAGGGCCAACCGATAAAGATGGCGAAGGTTTCGACAGGATTAAACAAAGAAGGCGAAAGAAAATCTGCTATTTGGATTGATGCAGGTGAGTTCTTTCGGTAAAATAGTCATTCCTTTAAAACAAATATGAAAAAGTTTAAGTCGAAAATTGATTAGAAAATAATTGTGAATAAATAATAAATTTTATGTATTAATGTTATGAAAATGGTTAAAAAAAATTTTTTTCTTGACAATTATTTTTATTATCGTCGTAAAAACTTTTATTATGGATTTATTATATTGTCAAAATTATGGCCAGCCGATTTTCATCGGTGATGTCAAACCCGTATTCCCACGTTTTACACACATCTCGTCCCGTTAGATCATCTTTTCGGTAAACTGTCATCGTTTTCGCAGGCATGCATGGACGAGAATGGATTGGTACCGCAGTGGCGACCTACATATTGAATCAACTGGTTGAAAAAAACTCGAGCTACACGAAATTATTGGATAATTCGGACTGGATGATTCTGCCGGTTGTGAATCCCGACGGTTATGAGTATAGCCATGTCGGCGACCGCTTTTGGCGGAAAACCAGAAGCAATCACGTGGAGAGTCAAAACGATAGTAGGTGAGGAGAGAAGATAAGTCTGCCACTTCAACGCCACTTCAATTGTCTGCAGAGTCTTAATTAATCGATTAATGCCAGTAATATATTTACTTGTTATGATCTTATTACGTTATTTGTCGAGAGCGATATATGTTAAGAGAAGTTTTAGAGATTAGATTGCAAATTAAACATGATGATATTTTTTTATTCTAAGATAAAGGAATCAAACTTGTGTCTGGATTGAAAAACATTTCTATAATGCTTATTATATAATCAATATTCATACAACAAAATAATTTTTGAGAGAGCCTCGCGTGTTGCTAAACTGAAACAGTGCGTGATCTTCTTTTCTAGATACACGCCTTCCAATTTATTACAGTTCGTAACACACTATGCCAGATGGTTCTGGACTACATGCGAAGGAGTCGATCCGAATCGAAATTTTGCATACCACTGGGGCGAAGAAAAAGAAGGAGGTACCAGTTCAGATCCTTGCCAAGAAACATATTCCGGTCCTTTCGCCTTTTCCGAACCCGAAACGAAGGCCATGGCAGATTACATTATGGCGAACAAACAACATATTCGGTACGCAATATTTGTCAAATTAATAATTAATTAATTAAATTTTAATTAATATTCAAACATATTTTATTTTAACTTTTTAATCTTAATTAAATTTTAAATTAAGCATTTTATAATACTAAATACTAAAAATCACTTTTATAATAGGTATACTAAACATTAAATTTACCTTTTCAGAATGTACTTGACTTTGCATTCTTATTCTCAAATGTGGCTGGTACCATGGGGTTACACACGTTCGAAACCGTCAGATTACTCCGATTTGATGAGCGTAGCGAAAAAGGCGATCAATGCTATTACGAAAGTTCACGGCACTAATTATCAACTTGGACCATCAGCAGAACTAATGTATCCGACTTCTGGTACGAACTTAATATGATACACTTTAAATTGATTTATATGAAAGATTTAATGTGCTGATTTAGCGGCTATCAAGAAAATCCGATATCAAGATAAGACTATAGCAATATTCGACTTCGCAATATGTCACGTCAAGGAGAAAGAACTTTTCTGTTTGCAGGAGCGTCTGACGACTGGGCTAAGGGCGTTGCTTCGATAAAGTATGCATACACGGTGGAACTACGTGATCGCGGGACATATGGATTTCTATTACCGGCTACTCAGATAGTTCCGACTGCGCGCGAGATTTGGGCAGGGATCCGGGTGATCGCTCGCTTAGTTACCTGCAACACGTGAAATCCACGTTCCGCGCTTCTGATGCGCACTTAGCGTTCGAACGTTCTTTCTTTAATCCAGATAATGGAAACTGGATCAATGCCTTTTGTGAATCACATAAGTGTGGGATTTTGCCATCATTTTTACGCAATAGACATCGATGGACAGAGTACATAGGGCATTTGTACTGAGAAATCAACACTCGTATTGTTATCGAAATAAGTTAAATGAGCTACAAGAGATGGTGATGAGAGATAAATTTACATTTAATTTGAAACTGAAAAATTATATTATAGCATTGCTATGTGTTATGATTTCATTGATTGTTGAGTTACAACCAAATACATGAGATATTGTAACACTAATATTAAGTTTTCCATGCAAAGTTACATCTTTAAATTAATTTTTAGAAAAATTGCTATATAATTAAATTGAATAATAAATTATATCTTAAGAACTGTCTTGACTAAATAGTTTTGACTAATTGTAAATTGTGTGTAAGATTTGTGGCTATCTTAGATATATTTATTTTTGTACATTTTTCTTTGTAGATTATGTGAAGTATGTTTTCGTGTATACAGAATTATATTTAGTGAAAAGAAAATGTGTAATATATAACATAATAAATGTATTTATTATTTATTTTATTAATACCGAATTCTTTTGTACAAATAATAATACATTATATCTTATTTTAATTTAAATGTATTATAAAATGCATAAAATAAATAAAAGTGTTTCTACTATGATATAAAGATGGAAATAAATTTTTACATACAATAAATAAAAGCGTATCTATTATAAGTAATATAAAAATGTAGATAAACTATGAAGTGACTACGTAATAAAATCGACTAACGTTAATTTGCTTTATTAATATGGGATTTAAAAAGATTAATTAAGAAAATGCCTTTTCTTTAAGGGACAAATTAATGATAAAGAAAATGTGTGGTCAGTGCATGCTTATCTATGCGTTCAAGAAGAAATTGCGTTATCAAGGTTAATCCAAAATACACGCAAGCCTTATCGCCAGATATTGTCCGTTATTTCACACAGTATATAAGCCGTAAGATCTTGTTCAGTTTTAGTTCAGCTTAGGTTCTATTGAGCTAACATATCGACAATGTTGATTCGGTGCCTTTTAGCTACTGTTTTGGTATTCCAGGGTAAGCACACACACACATTTATTTCTTGCATTTTATATAAAAATTATATTAATATACAATATATAATACATATATACTTATAAGATTTTTTCTTATAATTCTTTTTATAGAAATAAAATTTGCATTTTTTATGTTTTTGAATATAATGACCAATATGTAGAATTCAAAAATTTTTCTTCTAAAATTTTTAAATATTAGCCATTTCTGAAAAATATTTAATAAATAATGACATTTAATGACAAATTTCCTAATAATTATACAAATATATAGAATAATGCGCTTTTAACCAAAAGATTTATTTCTAAAATAATGTTATATTCTAAAAAATTAAAATAATGCTAAACATAGGTATTATAAACACTGAAGTAAAATGTTTAGATTTTACAAAAGTATCATTGTAATCCTAAAAAAACTATATACCTATTAAAAGCTTTCTCAATCATTTTTATAGCGTGTCTGGCCGTCCCATTCGGCCTGAAACCCAGAATTACCGATGGAGAGGATGCCACACCGGGTGAATTCCCTTATCAGGTCTCTATTCGATGGGGTATTCCACCCTTGATTCCTTTTAATCATGCATGTGGTGGTTCCATTTTAAACGAGAAATTCATCTTGACTGCTGGACACTGTGTCCTGAAAATTGGTAAGCTTAAAGTTCTCGCTGGCAAGCATCATCTTACGGAAAACGAATCTACTCAGCAAGAAGTTGACGTAGCTAAGGCCCACGTCCATCAAAACTACCCAGGGTATGTTTATTATTTTTATTTGCAGCTGAAAATAAATATTTTAGAAACTGAAACTATAATTAATTATAGTTTTCTTTTAACACGTTTATTGCTTCTATTGCTAATTTTTTTAGTTTTACTATGGTACTAAAACAAGATTTTTAAACGTATAAATAATTGGTCAGTATTACAGACATTTATATGTCTATAATTATAGAGATACTTATATGTCTTGTTCTATATTTCTTAAATCAAGCAATTTTTTGTAGGCGCGGAATCGCGTCATGTACATTGAACGTTTTAATATATTTCCATGTAAATTATTTTGTTAAATGTTAAATAAATTTGCTGTTAAATAAGAAAATAAAATTAGTATTTTTGGCATTTATTTTGAAAAAGCGGGATAGTTTAAGAAATGATATATGACACATATTTTTTAAAACAAAATTTTAATTAATGTTATCTCATAATAATTGCACGTAACTCCGAAATTTATAAAAATATGTTAATAATTTATAATGGAGTTACAAAATTGTTTAACGTTATTAAAAAACATATATACTTATTCATAAAAATATTATAATACGAAGACACATTTTCTACACACATTATTTAAAATGTTATTAATTTATTTATGCTATAAAATCAGGAATACAGATTATATCTAAAATATTAAAAGTTATTCGGAAACAATTTTTAAATGTGATAGATGTAAATAAATTTAGTTTTTTCCAAGAGTTTATAAATACTTATGTACTTATCACATACAATCATTTCACAGTGTACAATCTATGTCTTGTTACAATATTATCACTCTTTTTGATAAATCTCACAATCGACATTCACATTTTTCCAACTGATAACGTACATACCTAACGCGTCTGAAACGTGATTGCGATATTTTTGGATTGAATCGTACGGTTTTTTTGTTTTCAGAGGTGTTGCTCCATATGACATTGCTGTTCTGGAACTAAAAACTCCTCTCGTTTTTAACAAAAGAGTATCCGCTGTTAATTTACCAGAAGAAAACGAGGTACGAACTGGAGATGCTGTGCTTTCTGGATGGGGCTCCATCTCCAAGAATATTCTTCCAGTACTCCCCAAGGTTCTCCAAAAAGTTACCGTTCCTTTATTGGATAGTGAATCTTGTCAAAATAAATTCCCGAAAGGTCCTGACACACCAAAAGTCCACGATACACAAATCTGCACTGACGCTATTGGGGAAATATCAGCTTGTTCCGTAAGTCAATCTTTGTATATCTTTTTCTTGCAATCAGTACCAATTGCCACAATTATAATTGCGTAATTATTCAGAGAATATTATGTCTTGATTTTACACTATTAATGTCAATATTATGTATTCAACCAGAGTTTTGCTTCGTTAATCTATTCCACAAAATAGTATTGTCTTTTAGTTTTAATTTTTATCTACAATAGAAATATTGTAAATTTATATAATTTTAATGTGTAATATATATATTGTATATCTGAATATTATATTTTTAAATTTGTTATTAGTGTTGCAGCAACAAAGAAAATTAGATTATTAAATGCAAAACGTGTTTTCTTTGCACAATTTCTTTACTAACTAATTAATTATATCTTTCTTATAGGGTGACTCTGGCGGTCCATTGGTCCAATTTGACAATAACACTGCCACCCAAGTCGGTATTGTCTCATGGGGAGTCTATCCGTGCGGTGTCAATCGCATGCCTTCGGTCTATACCCGCGTAGCTTCCTACATCTCTTGGATTAAATTAATTATTTGGGCTAATTCATAAACGTCGCTTAATTAATATTAATAATATTATTATTAATACATAATTATATCAAATAGCTTCCACCATCTTTTACTCATTAATGTACTAATTAATATACTGTATTTTGAGACACAATTCTATTGGTTTTATTGAAATATTTAAATTTTTAATTTATGAAATAAAAAAATATCGCGCGGGCGTAACTAAAATTAGCCAATAAATACTGAGAACAATATTGTTACATATTTTACATAGTGCTAAAAAACTGTTAAAAATATACAAATTACATGATACTTCAATTTGTATATTCTTTATCCGAATCCTATATATATAATGTAAAAAGAGGAAATAAAAATTAAGATGGATAATAACTTTTTAACCTTTTTAACCTATAAATGTCAGACATTAAAGCTTTGATCAATAAATTCTTGCTAAGAATTAAGAAACTAATTGCGTTATTTTATTATATCTTAGTTTGTTCTCTTACATAAGTATATTAAATATCTAATTTAAATAATTTAATTTTATAACATTAATTTTAGCTTTTAATTCTGACAATAAGTTTGTTAACTAGATTGAAAAAAATCAATTTATATTTATATACGTATAAATTATATTTTACAATAAATTTAGCGATTAATTACAATAAATTTGCGCTTATTCGTAAAACAGATATTACCAAACAAAATTATTTGACCCTCTATTACCAATAATCTATAATTACTTGATCCACTTATCATTATAATTATTTTTAATACTTGTGTTAAAAACTGTTGTTATAAAGTACTATTATTTGTTATAAATAAAGTATTGATGTCTGAAAGACACCTTTTGATTTTATCAAAAAAGATATCATAAAACTATTATTAGCATATAAAGGCTTCCTCATAGAGGAAGTTTAATGAGCAAAAGAAATGGTGAGAAAGCAATATGCAGGTTTCTAATTTGCACACTTTTTATTGTATATTCGTGTAGCTTACCACGAGAGCTTTTCGAAACACAATAATAAAGTTATATTTTGTTAAGTACTTTGTACATGTTTAAATACTTATTGCATGCGAGTTTTTGCTGGATCGATTTTTAGGTGATAAATTTTTATAAACCGACAGTAAATAAATTATTGGCAATTTTTCTAATTCTATTATATTTTTCAGTCTTTTCCACCCCTATTTCATATATAATTCTTTAAGATTTGATTTATTAGACCCAACTTTATACGCGATCAAAGGTCTCCGTACATACATACACACATACATTTTTTAAAAATACGATCTTGCGACGTAAAAACATTTTAAATCGGCAACTAAAAAAATTTTTTTTTACATAAGCAGCTTGCTCTATGAGAAAGCAATAGCTTTTTGTCATCTTTTGTATGATATCTTTCTGTAAAGACAAAAAACGTGTTAAAAATATCTTCCCGGCCAATAAAAAATTAGTTATTATTTTATATTTATATTAAACGTTAAAACTTAATATATCGATCAAAAAAGTGAAAACCGTTTTATTCAGTTTTATTATGCTTGCGAGATAATTTCGCTCATAGTTCGTTTATAGTACTTAGTCATTTCCAATTTCCTTCAAAATTTTCACATATATAATGTTTCTAAAATATTAATATTTAAGTTTTGTTATAGCAATTTCAAATTATTAGATAATTTTAATTATTTGATTTTTAGAAAATTTTTGGGAGTATATTTAAACATTTATAATATTTTATATTCTATTTTAATTTATCTACATATAATTTAATTTCTAATAAAACATGAACTTTGTATAAATATATACAAAGGAAATAGCCATACGGTCCAAGCTTGGATCTTAGGCAGCTCAATATAATTATTTTTAATATGTATTTAATACGCGTATTTTCCAACATGTTAAACTGCGCGCCGATTATTTGTCGGACTTAAAACACAGCTAGTGCATGTTTTTTATTTATTCTGTAATGTTTATGCATTAGTTTCTAAACACTGTTGTCAAAAAAGTTGTAATTTTCGATGGAAACTATATTACCCTTACTTTTTCCAAACGTCATAAAATGACATGCTTCAGAAATATATAATTTAATTGTTTTATATAATTTAATTGTTTTTTCTTTGGTTCCACGTTTTAGCAGACACACACACAAACTGAATAGTTTACCTCCATTTAAGCAAAAGTTTAGCAGTGAAAGTAACAGTTCAGATTTTATAAAGAAAAAACAAACTGGGGGGGCCACGATACCACCCCTTCCTCTATGTGTGTGTATGTGTGTATGTATGTACGGATGACCTTTGATCGCGTATAAAGTTGGGTTTAATCAACCAAATCTAAAAAAATTATATATGAAATAGGGATGGAAAAGATTGAAGAATATAATAGAATTAGAAAAATTGGTCTTGTCGTAAGCTACACAAATATGCAATAAAAAGTGTGCAAATTAGAAACTTGCACATTGCTTCTTCACCATTTTTTTCGCTCATTAAGCTTGCTCTATGAAGAAGCCATTATATGCTAATAATTAATTGTTTTATGATATCTTTTTTGATCAAACCAAAGGGGTCTGTCAGACATATTTTTGTTTTGCCAAAAGGATAACTTAAAAAAGACATCTTTTTTTCACAATTAACAAAAATACAGGGTGAGTTATTTTAATCAATACAGGCAAATATCTCAAAAAATATGGAAGATACGGAAAAATGTTTCAGACAAAAGTTGTATGGTCTAAAGAGGGACATAAGATGGTGGCAATGATTTGACTTTGGATGGTCGTTTGAAGCTCACGTGAACGTCACCTTCAATTTCTTAAACAAAACCTCCTATATTGTAGTATATCGTTTGAAAGGACATAAAATAAGAAAAATTTTGGCGCAAACCAGTGGTCGATACGTTGACCCGTTCGGGAGTTGTTTAGGGTCAAAAATTGACTTTTTCCAACTTTGACTTTAAATAACTCCCGAACGGATCAACGTATCGACCTCTGGTTTGCGCCAAAATTTTTCTTATTTTATGCCCTTTTAAATGATATACTACAATATTGGGGGGGTTTCATTTCAAATTTTTGAGTTGGAGTCCCCTGGGACACTAAAAAATTTTAAGTAAAACCCCCATATTGTAGTATTTCGTTTGAAAGGGCATAAAATAAGAAAAATTTTGGCGCAAACCAGAGGTCGATACGTTGATCCGTTCGGTAGTTATTTAAAGTCAAAATTTGAAAAAGTCAATTTTTGACCCTAAATAACTGCCGAACGGGTTAACGTATCGACCTCTGGTTTGCGCCAAAATTTTTCTTATTTTATGCCCTTTCAAACAATATACTACAATATAGGAGGTTCCGTTTAAGAAATTGAAGGTGACGTTCACATGAGCTTCAAACGACCATCCAAAGTCAAATCATTGCCACAATCTTATGTCCCCCTTTAGACCATACAACTTTTGTCTGAAACATTTTTCCGTATCTTCCATATTTTTCGAGATATTTGCCTGTATTGATTAAAATGACTCACCCTGTATATTAGATCACAATTAATCTTCGGTGTCGGAACTTTCAATTTGCGTCGTACCAATTCGCCTGCACGGATTGCGGGAAGTCCCAGGTTCAAACCCTGGCTGGGGTAATATTTTTCGCAATAAATTTTTTGACATTAAAAGTTGAATCAAATCGATTTAACTAAAGGGTGGGAGGGGATTTTCACTATTCCATCAGGAGTTGTGTTTTTAAGTCTGACAAATCTAGTCGGAGCACAGTTTTCTAAAGTTGGAAATAAATAATATGTGTATTTACACAAGAAATAATATTAGGCTATTAGATCCAAGCTTGGACCGTTATGGCGATTATTCTAATTTAATTTAGTTAAATATATTTAACTTTTTTTTATATAATTAATTTAGTTAATTGTATAATTGCTTATATTATCTGTAATGTACTGAGTTAGAAGTTGTACTCACAGAGCGCAGAGTGGTTTGTTGAAAGCAAGCGAAAGAGGAAAATAAACAAATATTTCGCAGAAAGAGGTAATTCGGGCTTTTATGCTTTTATCCCCTCCATAATTATTTTCTTTCTAATCTAAACTCTTTATTTCATTGAACCTGAGACCGGGAAGTACATTTTTATCACAGACAATCTTGATAAATAAATAAATCAAAAAATAAATCCACTCGCTCTATCATAAACCGGATTACTGTTTTTCCGCATGCTTGTTATATTTTTATTAAAAGATAATGATTGATCGTAATCAGATAACGATAATATAAAAAGTTTATCTGCTGGATAATCCATCATAATTGAATTGTAGCTTAATTGATGGAAGCTGAAAAAATGTTTTATTGTTATTATTTGAATAACTTTTATATTTGATTAGCATGTTCAAACTGTGATTTAAACAATATCGAAATAAATTAATATAAGAAGAAAGATTAATTCTTAATTAATATTATCTTTTATTATTGTTATATTCGATGTTTTTTATTAAATTAATTTATTTTAAAGTTATACGACTATTATTAAAACAATTAAAATATGCTTTATTAATTTTTCTATGTATAATTTCTCAATACTATTGTTTTAGCGGATATCTTTGTTTGACTTATTGATAAGCGCTTAAAAAAAAAATTGATTAAAGTAAGTAAATAAATAAATTAAAAATCAAAGGAACGCCGTAATCGGTTAGGACTGGATCTTGGTTCCCTAGTAAAATTAATCGTGAATTTTTGTACAATTCATCGCCCTAGTAAATCACGCGCCGTTAACTTACGGTCTTGAAACGTAACTACAACTAAAGCTATAGAAAGAGTACCTACTATCACATATAATTGTAAGTCAAATAAATTAAACTTTAAATTTAAAATGTGGATAAATAATACATTTTCTCTATTTATGAAACTGTAAACTTATACATTTGTACATTTTACATCAGTGTATCTAATTTTGTAGAAGTCATTTCTTATCGCAAAATCTGTGCAGATTTTGTTATATTGACAAATACAATATATGACTAGTAGCATTGTTCGTTAAAATTAGCTGCGACGTACTATTTGATTCAATATTGATATCAATACAATTACGTCGTAAAGAAGAGATCTGCATCTACAGTAAATCTTTCTTATCGTAAACGTATTACGAATTCTCGTAGATTACAATGGATTATCAGTGCAGCGTCATCACTGATTGTTCGGATATCGTACGGATGCACTCCATGAAACGAGTATAAAATGCAGTCAATTCGTTGGTTTGACATCAATCAGCGAAATGTTTCTCAAAGCAATCGTATCCCTCGCTCTCCTAGCTGTGGCGGTCGCCGGTAAGTCAATTTTCTCGATTTGTACAAAACATATAATTTGTAAAAAATTTATTAACAATAAGTTACATTAAAAAAATAAATACTAAAGCAATACATAAGAAACTACACTTATTAAAAAGTCTCAAATTTATTACACAAATAATAATGAAATTATCGTATCGTTTCATGGATCATTAAACAAGAGAAAGAGCGCAAGACTTAGTTTTTATTATATATTATTACAATCCTTCTAATCATATTTCATAGAACTATCTTTTTGGTGTGTTACGATCAACTTCTTCTGGCGCAAATATATATTTTAAATGTTATTAATTTAAATTTTAGGGAGGCCCCGAGTCGGTCTCCAGATGCCGATCAAGATGCCGCCTTTTTCACCTCAGGTGGTCGGAGGTGAGGAGGCACCGGTAGGTGGTTACCCGTTCATAGTTTCCCTTCAATTAATGTCCCAACACTTCTGCGCCGGATCCATCTTGAACGAACGCTGGATCATAACTGCAGCGCACTGCGTTCAGGCAGTTGAGTCTTCTCTAAATCTTCTTCGCGTCAAGGCTGGAAAGCATAATATTCGTCTTAATGAGGCAGACGAACAGACGGTCCAAGTGTCGAAAGCTTATGTACATGAAAGCTATGGAGGGTAAGTAAAACGTTAAAAAGCAATAAGTTCGAACCATTTAATTAGTTTCCATTCGGATTATATTTGTTTAATATTTAATTAATGTTGTATTTATAATATTGACTCATAATTGTGTATACTAGCAATCTAGAACGTAATGGTTTTTGCATCAATAATCAGCAGCTCTATTTATAGAATAAATTCAATAATTGAAATTACTAATAGTGACGCAGCATATTGGTATTACGATTATCACTTCCATATATACGATTAGAAAAACTTTATATCAGATAAGCGATGCAGCAACGAAAAACTATATCTCAGATATTTAGGCGATAATGCACGAAATAAATCTTGAGATTTGTTATGTTTTATACATATATATACAAAATGTTTCCATTAACACTGTAGATTATTATTATTTTTTCACTAATACTACAATTTTTTTCATGTACATTAGTTTAAACACAATTACTTTTAAAGGTTTGTAATTAATAAATACATAATTTTATATTTACATATATTGAAGTATATATCTTCTAATTTTCAGTGGTGTTGGCCCATATGACATTGGTCTGCTTAAGCTTGCGTCTCCGTTGAAGTTGACGAAGCAAGTACAAGCCATCGAATTGGCACCATCAGGAAGTGATCATGTCTCGGGAGAGGCATGGCTTTGTGGATGGGGCTCCATCTCGAATAGCCATTTCCCGGAAATGCCGGATAAACTTCAGCATGTTCAGATGGAGTATGTCGATCGCGCTACTTGTCACGAATCCGTAAAGCGCTTGACAGGATCTTCTCCCGTTCATGAAACCAATGTCTGCACTGGACCATTGTACGATACGATCTCCGCATGCAGTGTAAGTTTCAGACGTTTATTTAGTTTAGTAAATCACCGTAGCATCGCCTATTAACGTGGTGATTTAATCAAAATCTTTAATACATTTTTAGGGTGACTCTGGTGGTCCTCTAATCTCGCGTAATGGACAGAAGCCGGTGCTCACTGGAATTGTATCTTGGGGTATTATTCCATGCGGTAGTGCAGGCGCACCATCCGTATACACCAGGGTATCCAAATTCAATGATTGGGTTGAGCAGATAATCAATAAATACTAAGGATGACAATACTGACGACGTATCAATGTATACTGATGACGAATTATTATTATATGTTATTCAACGTAAATAAATATGCAGCATAAATAAACAGTGATGTTTTTCATTCCGAACCTACATGAAATAAAAACTATATATAAGTAGATAGTAATTTTGATTGGATAAAGAAACATTTATGGCAAAAAGTATTGCTATTCGTATTTTTATTTTATTTAACAGATAGCAGTCGTAAACGTTATTACCTTAAATATAATATACTTGTCTCTGTGACACTCGCTAATATACAATACATATTCTAATACATATATATTATATATTCTAAATAATTAATTGTTAATATATAAAATAAAAACCGTTTTGGAATCCAATAATTAACAATGATATAAAACAAATAATTGTTAAGAAACCATATTTAATATTATGAAAATTAAACAAAAATTTAAACTTATGCGAAGATACATTATATCTTCACGGAATATTCAAAATTCAATAACACACAAATCGAATTAGCCAGATAAATTTAAATGCAACAGATGCAAAACTATTGTACTATGTAAAGAGTTGTCTTCAGATTTTAGTTAAAATTTTTATATAGAGATACATTTATAAAGTATCGCGAAAAAGAGCAATTAATTCAGCATAATATACCTACAAACAATTCGAATAGCTAAACAGAGTCTTTTCTTTATATAGCATATTCGACATAGTCAAATCACATGTTGGCCGCTAAAAATATGAAGATAACGTATGCTTAATAACGGCGAATATTAAAAGTAAGGATTCCTTCAGATTTTTGTACAACATATAAAATACAGTAGCAAATCAACTGGCTGGAAGACTTACTACCCTAGTCAAAATTCTTCAATCAATTTTACACGCACAGTCGGCAATCTAATTACGACTTCTTGATAGCTTCTGTAATTACTTGTATTGCGGCAAGCGCTTCCTTGGCCGTCGGAATGATGTAGCGAGCTGGAAGTATGAAGCCGTATCTGCCAGTGTCTCGCAGTTCGATCGTGTATGTGTATTTGATCTTGAGCAAAGCCTTGGCCCAGTCATCAGAACCGCCAGCGGCAGGATACAGTGTTATAGCACTGTTCCCGACAGTGTACACGGTATTATCACCTGCTGCCTTCTTCATGGCTTCAGCTGCTTGACGTCCTAATGTGTCAAGATCGAGGTAATCAGGCGGTAGACGCTGGTCATATCCCCAGGGATACAAAATGTATTGTCCGTACGAATGGAAAGACAAATACGCCTGCAATAGAAAAATAATGGATTGCTATAGTGGGGAATATTTCAAAATTTAATAATAAAGTTAATATGTAAAATTGGATTGCCCATGAATTAATTGATATAAAATACTGCAATGTATATATATATTTTTTTGTAAAGTATTTTGAATTAGGAGAATTTTATACTAGCTATTAGTAACTATTATGTTTAAGACGTTAATTTAAAAATAGTCTTCGGTAGCATTGTTATAACTTGATGTACAACTTGATGTATAACTTGATGTATTTTTCAAAAGCAACGCGAATAGAATAATGCAAATAAAATAAATAAAAACTCGCGGTCGAGTTATTATATTATATTATACAAAATTTATTTACTAACTTTGAAATCTGCTAAACTGTTCTCGAAGAAATTTCGAATGGCGTTAGTTTCTGGCTCAGAAAATGGTTTATTGCCTGGGTACGTGTCGTGACACATATTTCTGCTGGTTCCCTTTCCACCCCAGCGATAACCAAAGTTTCTGTTTAAATCTATGCCTGCACAATTGACGCCTTTCCTTCTGTTCTTTCTCCATAAACGATCGGAGATAAATGTATACTCGTATCCATCTGGATTAACGACTGGCAGGATGTAATAGTCCGTTTCCAAATTATCGCTGTTTTCAACCAGAAAGTCAATGATATAAGTCACAGCCGCCGGTGAAATCCATTCCCTGGCGTGGATACCGCCATCAATCCATATCGCAGGTGCGTTCGTCTTACCGTTACTGATTCTTAGAACCTTTTAACATTTAAAAATATTTTGAACACTCAAACTTTTCATCAGTATTGAAATATAGATGTCAAAATTAGATGTGGATGACCATGATACCTTGAGAGGCCGACCTTCGATCGATTGACCGATGGTCTGAATAGAGCATACGTCGGGATAAGTATCGGCAAGATAATTCAAATAGCCGAGAATGTCATCTAGGCGATGATAGCTAGTCCATTCCATTCGGTGACCTGACGGATATACCTTCAAGATTATTCAGAGATTGCACGTTCCGTGCCCTCGTGCGCTGGTATAAAAACCGCTTCGCAGATTCAGCTCGATGCAATGCAAAGCAAGCATTTCGTCTTTTCAATTAGCATCTTATAAAATATAATATTTTAATATGCCTTATAAATTATGTATACATTTCATATATCTCTCTGAATCGACGAAGCGGATTATGCGCGTTTGAAAAAGCTCACCCCTAAAACGCCAAGGACCACCTACACCATGTACACTAGCGGGATAACGAAGAGGACGAGGACGTGGATACCTACTTCTGACTCCCTGCCACCACCAAGCGTAACGAGCTAAAAAATTACTGAAAACCTCACTTCGGTGATGGAAGCGATGCACCTAATATAATAATTCCCAAATGCTTATACTTGTTCCAACAGCCTAACTTGCGTTCCAACGACTTTCCGACTTTTCAAAACAATACTGTTTGCAAACCTATTAATTCTCGCACGAATCGAAAACCAAGCCTCGTCGAGTCCGCCCTGAATAACGGCATCGAGATCAGATCCGACCGACTATGCAAACGACCGTAAAAAAAAAAAAAACGTCGAAACGTCGCGGAACGCCTGTACGTGCGAAGACTACGCGTGTGTTTTATACACGCCTTACAAGTAAAGTATAACTGTTAATGTTAATCAGCATTGAAGCGGAACCGGGTTACCAAGTGGGATTCACTCGAGGCCGATAACCTCGATTCGTTTCCATCTGTTTCCCTTTGAATATAAATAGAATTAAATAATAATTTAAAATAATTAATTAAGGCATTAATGTTCCTTTTTCATATGTGTTCCAGTCTATGATTTTTACGATACCTCTCACCCGCATACACACATACACACACACGCATTATATCAAACGGCACAATTTTCAAATAAATGATAATAAAATGTAATATAATCTTTACAATAAATACCTACTAGACTAAACTAGAACTCTCCGAATTGTGTCAACATCGTATAACAGACAAGAATTTCATCGAGTATGTTTACATGAGTGTTAAAATATAGTTTTTATATATCACACACACAAAGTTTGACCTACGTAGGTTTACTAAGCGCTATACATGATGTCTCAATTATTACAGACACTATAATACTTCAGTTTTATTATGAAAATTAAAATATTTGAAAATATTTAATGGAATATATTGTTACTAGCATTAATTTTTAAAAGACTTATTTTAATTATTTAGTTCGCAAATTTAAATAAATAAGAAATCAAATAAAGATTATTTAAATTGGCTAATCCAAAATTAATAACAAGCTGTAACTTGTAACGAATCACTTTCGAATGTATTTCCGAATAAGGATTATCGATTCGTTTTCATTAGCTTCCTTTGCTATGTGACCGACTAAAGTAACAATCAAACAATAGCTTCTTCCGTGACTTTCATGAGTGTCAGTGAAAGAAATCTAATTATAAGGTGGCTTCTTCTTTTATATTATTAATAATAGTGCCAAAAAGTGAAGAAAAATGATAAAGAGCGATGTCAAAGCATAAACAATAAGCAGTGATTAATGTCGTGTAAGCTCTTAATAAAAATCAATAAAAACATTCAGCGATGCTCGAATATACCAATAAATATCACTTTACATTAATATTAATATTATTATTATTTAACTTTAAAAAAATTCTATTTTTCTCTTATTTCTATTTTTTTCTGAAATTATCGCTGAATGATTTCAAAGTATATCAGTTAAGAAATTATAAAGTTTAATTAATATAATTGTAATGAAAGCCTCAAACCTTTGCGTCCTTCAAGTTCAGCTTGCATTTCCATTGAAAGAGGAGTATTCTCTTCTTCAATTGCCTCTTGCACATCATCAATCAAAACTTGATAATTTATCCCGCAATTTTTAAGAATCGATTCGACGTTATCGAGCATATAGCTTTTCACGAAAATATCAACGGTCGACGGTTCGTTCGACCATATCGAATATGCTATGTAAAAAAAAGACTTTATTTAGCTGTTGTCCTTCTAATCCTTAAATTATTATTGTATTAACATCTATTTCGAATTAGATGTAAAATTATGTTTTGATATTTTATTTATTACGTACAACCACGTTCATCGTAATGCTGCACCAATTCGTTTACGGAATCGTTATGCTTGTAGATCCTCCATACTTGATCCCCATCGTAAATGATTCGTTTTTGCAGATCATTTCTATATACTTTTTGATCGCTCTCACTATTGTAAGCCACAGATTCTTCTAAATCAGAAGTCACTAAATCGGTAGCATCAACGATGAAGGCGACAATCGCCATCGTCGTCAATGTCACCCATTTCGCGTGCTTTGTTTGCTGCTGTCTGCCGTTGCCCATTTTCGTCGAAACTGTTCTCAAGAGCAGAATACACACAGCCTTTATAATACGCGGCACGATCGGTGATCGGGAGTAACGGAACCACTCGATCGAGGGCCCGAGGATTGCCGAATCCGTTAGAATCGTAGCGAATTTAGTTCAAAATAAATATGTACTGTTCAAGATTCTAGAAGGACAATAGCTAAACAGAGTCTTTTCTTTATATAACATATTCGATATGGTCAAATACGTTGGCTGTTGATAATTTTATATAAAACTATATATACTTAGTAACGTCGAATTGATATTCAAAAGTTAAAATATCAAGGGGTCTAATCGATGATATAAAAAAAAAAAAGAAACGGTCGAAGCAGAAAATATTCCTCTTTCGTTAGAAATAATGTTTTATAATTACTGACATTTAAATTAGAGATCTTAGTATATACAGTAGAGATTAGTTAAATTTTTTTGTCGGACTAAATTAATTCGTTAAACAATTCTGAAAATGAAATTAATATCTAAAAATAAAATTTTGAACAAAGGGAATAAACGGACTGATACACGAAATTAGTTGTTAATATTAAATATGTATTGTCATTTAAATAAATATAAATGATAAAATGTTAAACGTTTTTTTCGCCCCGTAATAAGGTCATTTTTAGTACGCTTATGAACAATAGTAATTCGAATGATGAGTCGTTAATAAATACAAACGCAAGTTAAAATTTAATGCAATGCTTACAGATTTTGTACGTGTGGTAATTTTTGTTGGACGAGCTGTTAGATGAGTAAGATGAGTTACGAGATGTGGAATTAGGAACTGCACCGCCAATCCTCAAGACTAGTCATGTCAAATTTTTTTGTACCTAATTGAAAACTGAAAGACCAGAAAGAGGGCCAATTCCAACAAAAGGAAGAAATTGCGTCTGTATATCTTGTGGATATTACTAAATAAATGATCAGATATCAATAAGTATATAAATTTTTCTTTATTTTTCATAGAGTCACAAAACTACTTTAATTAAATAAAGAAAAAATTATGCAATATAAAATTTATTTTTTTGTGGCATTATGGCTCTTATAATTTATACACAGATTTCTACGTATAAAAAAATTTTCCGAAATTATTTCGAAATATGTACGAAGAGAACAGTAAATGTCAGAATCTTTTGTTTTATTTAATTTATATTTCATTTTATTTATTTTTAAGTTATAATTATCTATAAACTTTAAATGTTATTGTTCGCTGCAAGAATTCGTTATTGTAACTGGCCCCATTGATGCACGGCTACTTTATTCAATTTAGAGCGCCGACGCAGCTCTCGCCGACGTCGCAAATCGTGGGCAGACACGCGGCTTCTGCACATCCTTCTTGCATCGTTCTTGCACAGTTACGCCGCAAACGTCTGGTCTTCTTAATAACCGATTAAAAAAGAAGCCGCAACATCCGTATTATCTCAGGACAGCATTTGGGACAAAATCGTAAAAGTATGAAGTGCCTATTGACGATCGTCGTTCTCGTGGCTATTGCCTCGATCATTGAGGTACCGTTTGCTTGTACTTAAGACGATTTTATTATATCTTCCCTAACCGTGTAACTGCATTTTTTGATACCGTTATTAATTGTTTATTGCATTATAGAAGGCCTTCTATTCTTTTTACCTGTATACTTTGTGTCAAATTGCGACTAAACATTTTCATGACATTTCGATATTAACTCTTTGCATTGCATGCATTCTTATAAAATTTAAAAAATCTAATTTATTGCAAAATACTATATTGGGCTATATTGAATCTTTATTGTGGATATCTTTTCGGGAAATTTGATGAAAAAAAGCATTATTTTGTGAATCCGATAATAAAAATTCTATATCCACCGTATTAGTATCAACATGATAGAATTTAGACTTTATTTTACGATAACATATCTAATTTGAAACTTGAAAAATTGCTTTACTCATGGTAGAAATAAATAGATAAAATAGTAATAGGTCAGATAAACGTATTACCTTTATACGTCATAAGGTTTCTTTGGTCGCTTCGATAGACGCATATATGTTCATGTGTGCATGAGGCTTTGCACGCGAATAATTCTTCTGCAAATGTATGTCACTTTAAATGCAACCCACTATAGATCTTGCGAATACGCATTAAATTAATAGCTCTATTCTGTACCACTTTTGTTAGCTTCAAGCAATTGCAATATTTAAAGTACATTTTCAAATAGTATTGATAGGATTTGGAACACATTAAAACTTTATAAATACTAGGGAACATAAGCGAACATATAGCGGAGTATAGGGAACATAAGGCGTTTAAAAATGTAATCGAAACTTTTTGTGTTATAATCAAACTCAATTATAAAACTCGTATATAAAATAAAATATAGATAATAGTAATGTAAAAAGTAAAACTTAATATCAGGTAATGTTAAGTAAAATTTTTCCAATATATTTTAAAGTAGAAATAAGAAAAAATATTATATAAACATAAGTTCGGCCTATAACAAAGATATTACTCAGATTTGCTTTTAACCTTCTCTTATTTACAAAAAAATTATTTAAATTTTTAAATAAATATTAACAGTAAATAAACTTTGTAAATAAATATTTATAAATATTATTTACATAAAACAACTCCTAAATTTTTAATTATAAAAATTAATTACATATATGTTTTTGTTATACAATTATTTTTTATAGTATTTATATTTAATAGAAAAATTACTTTTTATTCCTGATTAGTGACATGTTATAATTAATTTGTTTACTCCTGTTTAAAAAAGAAAATTATATTGTTTATGTTTAAGAAAAAATGTTATATCATATTTTTATACGAGGGCGATCGAGCTGAAATATAATGCTTCCATGTGTGTAAAATCAATATTGTTGGACAAACACTGGGAAACCTAGCATGAATAGATATCTTAAAATGTTCTCTACAGATAAGTACCTTTATTTCTCCACTGTCGTCGCCGTCCAAATTCACACACTTACGCCAATGACCAGTTTTAAGTGTTCTAACATGCCGTCAAGATAAAATCCTGGTTTCGACACCACTTCCTTACCGTTGATTCAATTTCTGTATCTGACCTGATGTCCTTTGAGATATTCCTTCAGCTTCGGAAACAGGAAAAAGTCACATGGAGGCAGGTCAGAACTGTACACAGAATGAGGCAAAAAACTGGGGAAACACCTGACCTGGCTCCATGTGACTTTTTCCTGCTCCCAGAGCTCAAAGAATATCTCAAAGGCCATTATTACAGTTCAGATGCAAAGGTTGAATCAGCGGTAAGGAGATGCTGGAACTATTAATTCTGCTTGCATTTTATCGACGGTATGTTAGAATTGGTGCATCATTGGTGTATTAAGTGTATGGACTTGGACGGCGACTATGTGGAGAAATAAAGGTACTTTTATTCATATTTATAATAAATAATTGTTATGTAACTGTATGGAGAACAAGTAAATACTTAAAAAAGGATTTTCGTTTTAGGCGGACACATTCAGAGTCACTGATCAAGTATACTTCGATATTATGATTGATAATCATCCAGCCGGCAGGATTGTTATTGGCTTGTTCGGTGATATTGCTCCAAAAACGGTGAAAAACTTTATCACTTTTGCTACCACTGGTGTAGCTGGAAAAAAATATGCAGGGACCAAATTTCATCGCGTGGTAAAGAAGTTCATGATTCAAGGTTACGCTCTTGCCCTTCTGATTTGAAATTATTTATTTATTAAATTATATTGCGCACAATTAAATTATCAATTAAATAATTACGCTTATATTACAGGTGGTGACGTCGAGAATGGCGATGGTACTGGTTCCATTAGTATTTATGGCAAATATTTCGACGATGAGACTTTTGAGGTGAAACACAGCGGACCATTGTTCGTCAGCATGGCAAACGCTGGAAAGAACACCAACGGTTGCCAATTTTTCATTACTACTATAGCAACACCTTGGCTAGACGATCATCATACAGCATTTGGAAAAGTAAAATAAAAGATATATAGAATTATATAGCACTCAATTTACTATCTATTTGTATCTCACATATTTGGGAAGTAAATATGTTAGACGACATTTTTTTACTTATAATTTATTATTATGTTATTATTATTTAAAACATTTTGATATACTCAAGACACTTTTTTTTTACTAATTTTAAACCATTTTTTTTCGTAGGTGATTAGCGGTGAAGCTGTGGTCTTTAAAATCGAACAGACCAAAACAGATAGCGATGACATACCACTCGTGCCTGTAATAATCTACGATAGCGGAACTCTTCCAACGGAACCATTTACTATATCAGATAATTCTTACGAGTAATTTAACATTATTGATGTTACTTTAATGTTACTAATTTGTTCCCTTTCCCGACTTCCGTAGCCTAATAGTACCGTAGCGCTCACCTTTATTAATTACAAACTATGTTGATAATTATCTTTGCGTAATTTGAGAGGCGTAGTTATCACAATAATGATTAATTACTCGAGTAATGTTAGGTGATGTATATGAAGTTGGCTATAAGTATTTTTATAAACTTGGATAGCTTTATAGGCTTTACTGCGCACAGTTACAATTTGTGTTATATTTTAGGCACAATTTATATTCTTGGTATTGTTTTATGCTACGATTGCGCAAACAAAAAGACTGCTGAATAGACGCATAAATGTATAAAAGTAAACGTTAAAATTGCAATTAATACGCTCGCAAGGTAGATTAAAAATATATTCTTTGATGTATTTTATCCATCTTTTTTACGTATGTCTTTATCTGGACAAATAATCTCTTAGTAACACAGGTGAGTTTATAATTCATTAATGCAATATTAAAATGTGCATATTTGCAGTGTATGGGCGTGGATTAAGGCGACTTGCATACCACTGGGATTTAGCTTCTCGATACTAGCGGTTTTCCATTACATGATGAAACAGTTGGATGTCTAAGCGACAATCTTGATATGAAAGACTGATTCGAATAACGAATTTATGCTTTTACCTGATCTATAGATTTCGTATATAATTTATTTTTGTATATAAAATTATGTATAATTGTACATTACTTATGTATCAATCTTATAAAAGAATATTTATCTTGTACACGCGTATAGAGCTGATATAACGTAGCATATGTGGTTTGCATCGATAACACGAGAGGAAAGGAGCATTAAGCGCCATCTCTTTGAAGACCGTGATATTATTGTTCAAAAATTAATTTATTTACTTTGTAATAAATTAATAAAATACAAAAACATTATGTATGTATATAACATTATATTTTTTGTAAACTCATATTCGCCCGCCATTATGACAGTACATTTTTAAAACATACACCGTTATAAAATACATACGACGATTTCTTCATCGTCATCACACGATAATATGTATACTAAATACGTAAAAAAAGAAAGGAAAGCTAAGAAAAAGTTTCTTTTAAATTAAATTACGATTAATTGTATTGAACGGCGAGACAGGAAGAATCGCATTAGTAAAAGATAATGTCGATGACGCACAAAGTTATCGCGCATGCACACTGCTTTGCCGAGTAGATGCGGATATCGGAGTCAGCCTTGGCTGGCTTGGCTAGGTTTCTGAACGACCAGAACGACCAAACCAGTCGGTGGCAAACCGGCGTTAATCACCAGACGTCAGTGGTCGGTTGAAGTCGGCTGTAGTCGTATATAAAAGAGAATTGAGGCATTGAAGGTCGATGCTCCGTTGATTTGATAATAGGTGACACGTGGACGTCATTCATAAAATCACAAGGAATACAGAGTAATTGAGTGTATCGTGAACGCGGTGCGTTTGTGATCACTAATGGTGATGGTGCATTGCTCTCGTGATTGCTGAAAAGCGTGGGAAGCGCATGTTGCTCCCTTCGAAGTTCGATCGATCTAAGGACAGCTGGGAGAACGTTCTTGAAGGGGGATGCTCCGAAACAGTGTATGAGTGTATAAAGTAAGCTCCATTTTCTACTACAATGATTTTACATCCGAGGCCAATGCAGAAATAACAGCGAAATGTTTGGAAATTTTTGCTCCAGTATTTATTGATCTTATGTGTCATGAAGCAGATCTTTGCTAAAGGAAGATTGCTTGGAAGGCTTGGGAGCGTGTTTGATTGAACTGCGAAGAGATTGTTTTCTTCAATTAATGGATATATAACATCTAGAAATATCACGAAAAACGCATGACTTGACAGATTGTATATGTGTTGTCATTTTAAATAAAATAGTTTGCTTTAGAATTGGAATTTCTTTTTGTAGTTATAAATCTGTTGACAAAATTTCTTTGATATTTATTTTATACTTGCAAATCGAGTTTAAAATTACAAATAGAATTACGTTAATAAATTTATAATCGCGGCTTTAATTTTGCTCCGTATTTAATGAATAAAATTCAATGAATGAGTTTGATAACAAGTTCGTAAAATTTGTTAATATATAGAAAAAGTGTAAAAGTCATATAAAGAATGTTAATGGCGAAGTTAGTAAAATACTCATTGTAGGTGTAAGATTGCGTTATCATAAATCAGCATTGTCGACAACAATTACAGTAAACGGAAGCATGAGCCACTGCGAATATGTGCCGTGGCCAAGGACGGTAGTCCGCGATGCTGTGTTGACTCAGATCTGTCCATAAAATAAAAATAGCTGCATGAACAAAAATTCTACGAAATTTTTCTTACAATTTAAATAGTAGGATTTTTTAAATTTTATATAATGCGATCAGATTTTTCACATTTAAACTTTATTTTTAAAAATAAGCCAAAAATCTCTGAATAAACTAGATAAAAGACAAAAGTCAAAGTTTATAAATTTATGCAATTATATGTTATAACAGTATGATGGTGCAAATAAATATTGACGAAAAGAGTTTAGAACAAGATATTGTACTTCACTTTTATTTTACATTATCCTCAAGACTTCTCATGCACACATGTGTACTTACTGTCTGTGTGTCTGCGGCAGACAACAAGAAATAAAAAAGATTCAAAACAATTATTAGCACGGTTCTACTAATCACTGTAAATATACTAAACCTTATACTTTATTTTTCTCGGATTATTTATTAATAAGTATTAAAGTAATTTTACTTTTTATATTTTCTTGCTATTTATAATTTACTGCTTAGTCTCATCTTATTTATAGTTGAACAGTGATACAATTCGAATTATATTACAATAATTAATATCCATTGGGATTTGCGTGCAGCTATGCACGTCAAAGAAGTTAAACAGTTGAAAATTAATTAATGAATATCTATCTGTAATTTCCCGGAAAATCTTTAATATATTTTTTCAATTTGCTAAAAAAATAATGAAAAGAACCAATCTGCAAGAAAGAATCGTAATTTTTATACATATTTTACAAACTGGATAACAGTTTTAGACGTTGAGATAATTCATCGCAATTATCATAAGCATAAAAATTCAGTGTAATGTTTTACAGCACAATTTATTCTTTGAAAGTGTAATCTCTTGATTAATCCCTCGTTATGGTGTGCGATATGTATCTGTACATAGAACATGTCAACTCGGCACGCAACTTGCACATTTCATATATTACTACGTACTACGAATTTCAATCAAAACATTGTTTTCTATATCAAGAGATAACAAGAAATAAATGTCAACGAATATTAATAATAAATTTAGATACGTGCAACAATGAATAGTACACATTTTTTGTATACTATTACATTCAAGCGAACATTTACTTAGCATTGATAAAAAATTATTTCGCTTATTAGATCACAGCTTGACCAGACAGAGACGATTAAGCTGGATGCACAATGTAAAACACAGGCAACAGGAACAGGCAATAGGAACAGAATTTCCGACGCGTTGAATTTTTATTCTCTATTGTCTGTATCTGATCAATCACAGCGCTAAAATCAAATCACTGTGGTTGGTCAGGTACATATAAAGGAAAGGTCCAACGCGTCAAAAATTCTGTTCCTATTGCCTGTTCCTGTTGCCTTTGCCTGTGTTTTTTATTGTGAATCTAGCTTTATTCGTGATGCTCAATAAATGACGATGAAAATAGATGTCGACGATTTCTTCAGTAGCATGGCAATTTATTATTTTATTATTCGACCGGTTAGAATATTTGTTTTACATATAATAGTTTATGCTATTGTGTTCGCAAAAATTTAGTTCAAACAATCTATTACTGTGCAAATAATATTATATTATATTAAATAATGTAACAAATGTTATTAAATAAAATTCTTAGTACATATATTATTATATCATATATGTAACATATATGGTTAAATGACTGTCAAATTCTTTAGACGTTTTAAGTAAATAAGAAAACAGCTTGCCATTTAAAATTTTAATAATTCTATACATTTGCATAATTGATTAGCATACTTGAAGTATTTACGATTCAAGCAAAGAGTCAAGCCAGATGACTAATTAAAATACCATACACGTAATACTTGTGAGAAATACGTGTAGACATTCGATGAGTATTATATTTACAAGAAAGAGATCTCAAAGTACTTATATAAGATGAAGTATATACTTTCAAAATTTGCGCATCGAGAAATGTATAAAGAGGTTATCAATAGCGACTTCAATATCCTGATAAGAAAACTGTTACATTTGTACATGAATCATGCACAGTATATGTATATGCCGTTGTCAATCAGTATTTATCACAGGGGGAACGTTGCTCCACCCAATTCGTCTCCCAAGCGCAGTCCAATAAGTAAAGCCATTAGACGCACCTTACGTGTTATCTCTGGCAGTATGCGATAACTTTTTCTTTCATAAAAAAATTATAAAAAATGTTAAATTTATTCTGTGTGCGATAAATTAATAACATCTTGTGCTATCGTCATTAATTTATCTTCTTTATTTTATAAAAAAGACATATTGTGAAAATTAGATAAAAAATTAATCTATTCAGAAAAAATGATGCAGACATAACTTTCAGCAAAACTTAAGAGAAAAGGACAACGGCCAATAATGAGCATAACAAAATGTTAGTTAAAAAAAAAAACACAAATTTATTTATAAAAATAAGATAAAAGACATTATACGTTTTGACTTTACTTAGTCTTCTTTAGCAATTAAAATATAACGTAAAAATAGAATAGAAGACACATAATTAGATAATGAAATAAAGAAAAGAATAATAAGATAACAATTACAATGTATTCCGATGATTAAAATCATATATACATATAGTAGAATAATAGAACAGAACAAGCGCAAACAAGGGTACATTAAATAAAATAAAAGTCTATGGCAGAAGTCGAACACATTGTTAAAGAATATAAGATTGAAAAGTTAATCCAACAATAATTACAAAATTAACAACAAAATTTATCAATTTAAACTGGTATTACAACATTATTTAACGTTTGAAAGCGCGAATATAAAATAAGTCCAAAAATACTCCTTATTGGCCTTTTCTCTTAAGTTTTCTTTATAAATTGTTATTCAAGGATACGATTTTGCTACATTGCACATCGCAAGGCTGAAGAATCTTTTAATTTTCAAAAGATATAAAAAATGAATTAATGTTTGTACTATTCACTAATTTTTTACTTTAAAAATATATTTCCAAACTACAAAAAAGAATCAAATTATATATTGCAATTAATAAAAGCAATTAACGCTGCTTTTAAATATTATTACTTACCTATTTTATCGCGTTTTACTTTTTCTATCTTCTTTTCTTTTTCATGCACGTGTTACGTATGCTATAAAGATTGTTGTTGAAGTGCATAGAATTATAAAACGAAATTGATTGATATCGCCCATGGTAAAATAATATCGTCACGCAACGTCATGGTTTTCCCTCTTTCTGCCGCATACACCATTCGCGTTCACATCTTCATGTGATAAAAGCGTAACCGGCGCACCTCTCAACGATGTCGTCCCTATGTAATTGGCTCCTAATTAAGGTGGGCGCGCCTCTTTTTGCTGAATCCTCTCACGACCAAAAACATACTCGCTCTCGTTCCCGGAATTGTTTAATGGCAAGTAATTTCGGCAACTTTCAGCTGCCATTCCGTCCCGACTACTTAGTCGCGTCCCGTTACACCACGCACTCGCCAATAACAAATAAAATTGTTTTATTAACAACAGGACGACTGTGAACTATAATTATGATCAGTGTCAATTATTATTATAACTAACAACTGCTGTCGCATAAAATTGAGAAGATTTCATGTTGTGTAAATAACTTCGAGTAACTCAAAATGCGGTTCATACTACGGCTACGAAGCCGTATGGCTTGAGGAACATCTCATGGAATCACGGCAATAAAAACCGGTTTATGAAAAAAAATTTCAGGTCTGAAAGGGTCAACGCATTCGTAAAGCGAAGGGATCGGAGTAGCAGAAGTCAACATTGTGTTTCTTGATAAAACGGAAGATGTTTAACTACGATAGCATTTTCTTGTTGACGGCAAAGAGTTTGCAATAATAGAGAAATTTAAAAAATTCTTTCTTTTAAGCGCACAGCTGATCATTATGTCTCTATTTCCTTTGTTTCAGGGTGAAAGGCCATCCCGGCAGCTCAAGGCATGACGAAATACTGGTTGAACGTAGCTCTTCTCAGGGTTGTTCTACCAGTCATCTTAGCCGGATGTAAGCCCTATTTGTAGGACTCTTTCTCTATTCTGTGTTTCCTTTTTGCTTATATCTTATAATCAATAAATAGTTTACGACTTTAGTATTTATGACTTTACAATGACAGAGAAGTGAATAGAGATAAGCGTAAAATATTTCACACATGAGATTTGCATTATCTTATGTAAATATTGCATTTTTTATGTATAATTTATATTAACTATAGATTACTAGTTTGACTACTGATTTATTATAATTTTTTCTTCCACAAATATTAATTATTCTTTGTTATATTTTAAATTTGCTTATTATCTTTAAAATAAAAATATTTCTAAAAAAATTTTAGAAATATTTTTATTTTATAATTACAATTTCTTTACTGTTACAATATTATATGCATACCTATTATTTGTATTAAAGTTGTATCTGTAAAACATGAAATATACAATTAAAAATAAATGTGAGTATCCACGTAAAAGATTGCAGTTGTTTGTAATACGAATATATCTCGTAGAATCTTTGGCATAATAAATGCATCGGTGATATCATATCTGCAATCGACATCATTCTTGATCGAATAATAACCTTAGCTTGTTGATGGCCAGTTGTAAAGCAATAAAGACTCGAAATGTCGATTTATCACCATTCGTAACAGAATGACTAGAAATAAATGAGAGTTGCGTATCGAGGAATCTTGGATTGACTGCCTACACTTTGCATAACCATATTCAATATTATGCTAATTTTGATAGCAGAAGAAATAAAAATGTTCCACGATATGTGACTTTGTCTGATGATTGCGTGTTTTACTATTTATATTTTGCATTCCATTTTATTTTTCTGCTTTTTATATTTTAAATATCTATCAATTGTTAATAAACATTTAGACATTAGTTAAAATATCTGCCTTTATTTTAAAACTTATTTTAAAAAATTTTGATTATTTTCTTATTTTATTTCCTTGATAAATAAGAAAATACTTATCAAAGATGCACTCAATAAACTTACAATAAGCTTAATCTTGACACATGAAATATTTAAACATTTATATTGCCCTACAAACATAATTAAATAATATATGTACCTACGTATAAATCAAAAGATAATACATTAATAAATTTAATCAAGTAGATTATTTTATTTATATATAGGTATTAGGTATATTGATCCGTTTGTTATCGGCGAGGAGTAATGCCATCATTGTTTATCAGTGCGTTATCAACTCATCGCATATTTTAGATCATGCGCAATACATTGCCATTGTTATTTCCCTTTATACTTCGTATTGTTTAAACATTATGCAAAAGAGATTTGATTAAATATGAATTAAAAAAGACGTGTATTTTACTTATTCCAAAAATAAATAAAAAGCAATAGACCAAAATAGGTTATTCGAAAAATCTATTCAAAATCTAAGTTAATAAATGCATAAAGTAAATTAATTTAAATATATATATTTTCCTAAATATTTAAAATAATTCAATTAATGCCAATTTATATAGGTACTTGTATTTCAGTAATCGTTGCAATAATTAAATAATCTAAATAAATATGCAATATAAAAAGATCAAATAAATAGAACAGAAATATATTTCCGTAAAATCCACGTGGACATGGATACGTGTCTAAGCGGCTCGAAGAGTATTCTAAAATTAGGAAACAGGCGCTTGAACTGGTATATCCGTATCATATGAGGGTAAGACTTGCTAGCTTTGTCTAAACAAACATTCAACTTCAACATATCAAATCACACAAGCGTACAAAATGAGTTCTAAGAGTTCTATTATCAAAAGGATATTTATACTTTGACTGAGCTTGTTATAATAAATTTTTTATTGATTGTAAACATAATACGTCAAAATTTATTGCAATATTTTGTAAATTTTTGATTATTTTTTGGATAAGAATGCAAGCAATAAATAATTATGACAAAACCTAAAATACTATGATAATTTATGCTGAGATATTATACAAAAATAATAAGTATATTACAATTTTTATATATTTATATATATTTTTATATATTTTTATTGTTCCACAAATTTTCCTACATTTTACTTTTTACATTGATAATAATTTAACAATATTATTGAAATAATAAAAATTGATACATTTATTTGTTTATTTAGATACATTGTGCAATATATTCAATATTATACGAATTAAATAACATGTAATGTAAAAAAGTTACACACAATATGGGAAGTATATTTTACTCTGCATAACTTCATATTTCATAAAAGTATTTAAAGAACTGTAATAAACATTTCGTGCGTGTGATCTCTCTATTTTCGGAGCCAGTTTCGTGATATGGAACCTTCCGTGGTAGGCTTGAAACTTTGACCTTATTCAGAAAAAAGAAGATTTATGATAGCAGAGATATAATGTAACGGTTTTCCTACAATTAATTATTATTGCGCATATGAACCGTTGAGACTTTACGCAAGTAATTATAATATTAATGCTTTTTATATTTCGACCATTTACTTCGAGAATAAAAATCCGTTAATATCGTTGCAATAAGTAATAACATAGAAGAATCAATCAATAATTAGCTCATATAATTCCTTAGTGATTAGTTATAATTAGATATGATTGGTTACTGGTTTCAAAAATAGACAATGGTATATTAATATTTAAATCGAGAGAGAGAGAGAGAGAGAGAGAGAGAGAGAGAGAGAATTACAGTAATTTTCCAGAAATACAGTAATATTAAAGACGTAAGAATAATAAATTAAAGTAAGAGTTATAAACTAAACATTTTTATAGAAAAGAAAAATTAGAGTGTGTACATTAAAAATATTTATTTATAATATTATAAGACACAGTTGTTGAAATAATTAGCGGAATCGTGCACGTTTGTGATGAGCTTCACTTGGCAGCGACACAATGTCGTTATTTATGTGTGTCGTGCAAATATAACACGTGCCACGAATAGGATGACTAAGTAAGCTGCTAGAGGTGACGACTGAAAATAATACTGTATTACTGTATTCCTGCGAACATTTAAAAAGTTCAAATAACGTATAAATTCTGTTACGATATAGGTACATGTTACAATATAGGTACTGTATTTGAATCAGCGAGTAGAGTTACTATGTGGAACATTTGTAACGTTCCATGACGCGAAAGTAATTATCGTTGACAGACTAAGTCCTATGATTCGCATTAATTATTAGCACACATGTGTATGCTCTGGCTATATGTATACCGGGTGTTTATTTAATAGCATAATATCTTTGTTAAATACATATTTAAAAAACTTTCCTGATATTTTTTATTGTACACCAATATACCAAGTTAAATATACATATTTACGGGGAAGCAAAATATTAGAATATTTAATCTTTAAAATTAAAAAATTTTTAGAATATTACAATTTAGAATAAATATGGATCAATAATAAAAAGCAAAGGTCTTGACGGAACATTTGGAGGGGTTGAAATGTCATTTCCTAGGGGCATCCTATCATAAGTGACCTTTTCACAAACGTAGAAATAACTATTACCGCAGCTTCATGTGGTTTATGTGCTGTTATACATTTTATCAGGGAAGGTCTTCTGTGAAGCCTTTAAAATGAAAGTGGAGTAAACTATTTTAAAGAAATTAATAAATAATTAGAATAGCATAAATAACAAACACTTTTTATAAATACCTCTAATAATCTCTTAAATATCCTAATTCAAATAAAAATGTATTATAACAATTTTCACAATTTTCTTATAACAAAAACATAGTTGGTATTCTGAATCTATCGGATTTCTATACTTCTCATATTTATATCTAATTGTAAATTTTTTTCTGAAAAAGTCGCTATCTCTTCCAAAATTTCTAAAATTCTTTGTGGAAGAGCAAAAACTTTATTAACTATATTGAGATACTAAGGACAAGCTACATTATATATGGGTTTTAATGTTATAGGTACGATATGGCGACCAACGGGATTGTCGATTGTCTACCTAGGACTTATGCTTTATTCTCCCATGGTTCCAATACCGACGCACAAAACCATGACAGGCCACACGGGAATATACCTGAAGATTTGCATTTGCCTAGCATTTCTTGTAGTCATAGCTCAGATCACCTTTCACATTGTTCTTTTGTCACTACCGCCCTACGGATACTTTCTACAAAACTGTAAGCCACACACTCTGACCTAAATATTATGTTAGCTTTAAAACTCTACAAAACTTGCAATTATTATTCTCATAAATACTATATATTTATATTTACATGCATAATATTTTTGGATGTCATATAATAACACATTTGAATAAGCATTATACAGAATGTAAAATAAAATTTAAAAAAGTACTAAAAACCATAGAATTCTTAATCAGAAATAACTTTAATCCTAAATACAAGTAAATAATATATTTTCAGGCGAGTTTATGGAGAAGCTCTTCAGACACATAGGCTTTGTCAGATTAGATAGCGCATCTGTATGGGAAGTATTTTATTGGCTGACGCCAGAATTCATAGTCTTACCCACCGTACTTGCTATATATTTTATATCTCGTTTCCTTACGCAAAGACGTGTTAGCGACGAAGAGGAGGAAGCTGCTCTTCACCAGGAAAATAATCCTCAGAAACAGAAAACTGATGACAATACTACGAAGGTAATTATAGTCTCGTATTGCACAAAACAATATCAAGTACAAAACAAAAAAATGTATGCAATAATTAATGTGAATATGCATGCAAAAAATTACATTTTTATTGTCCAAATCATTCAATTTAAATTGATCTAAATCGACTTTAGTTTAAACTACACATTTGTACTGTATTTTGCACAAGAAATCGATATCTGACCAAAGATAACTCACGCCTACGCACATTCACGATTCAGATAATCAATTTCCTGGGAAGTATCGGCACCTACGTTGTCTTGGCGTCATTATGCTGTGTCGCGGCCTTGAAGCCATCAATAGAGGCGGCTTTTTACTACCTGGTGTTCCTCGGCGCCGCTACGTGCTGGGCATGCAACAAAGAACTGCGCAAAGGATTTGCCGTGATCTGCAGGATCATCATGGTCATCGTGATCGTTCACATCGTTGTGTTGCTCGCCTACCAGAACGAATGGCCGCAGGAGATCATTCCAGTATCTGGTACTTGGTCGCGTTACCTGGCCTTAACTGCAGTTTATTATACCAATTGCACCGACCCGAGAAATGTGGAGTACACAGATGATGCCGATTGGTTGATTTACGGATATGCTTTGAGATTGTTCTGGCTCTACTACATCCTCGCATTGCAGGCGCAATTTCTCAGTAGGAAACCGGTGAGTTTATATATTTTTATTCAATGTAAATAATGATATTTAAAAAATTTTAAAATTATAAATTGATACAATTAATTATTAAGGAAATTAGAATAGTATATGTAAGGATATGGCTAGAAAATATTTTAGAAATTAATGTATTCTTATAATATATATTTCATTACCTAGAATTTTAGTGCTAAATTCCTAGTTATGTTAATGTTATTTTAATTATTATATTATTAACGTAATTGTATTATTTTCGTATTAAAAAAAAAAATAATTGGATATAAATAATTTCTGTAGAACAGGACATTTTTTTTCGTATATTATCTAAATTGAAAATTTGAAGTTATGATTAATAAGATTTAAGTATATTATAGAATAGCAATAGGGTTCAATATCTCTTTATGTGGTCTACACACAGTATCTATACTAAATTATTAGAAATAGTAGGTATATCGAACAACACTTTTCCCTATCGGAGCTTCTTTTAAAACATGGAGGCCTTTATTATCCCAAGCTATATATGCTATCTGCCTGTCGCAAAGAGCGCAATTAACCCACTTGTGGCTAAGGAGTAGTTAACATTAACACTGCAAATAACAGCTGATCGCCTAACAAGATCTTTGAACTAACTTAAATGTTTAATCTGAGAAGTCGTAAATACATAATTAAACTCATTAATGAACTATAAAAATAGAATCGCCAACTATTGAACCAGTCATATTTTGTAAAATCACAAAGATTATATATTTATAATAAAATATTAATTTACCAATGGCAATTTAATATACTGTATAGACATATTTCTGTATTCTAAAATTACTTTTTAGTAAATTAAAATAAGAAATAGTAAAAACGTTGTTTAGTTTTTACTACTTAAGAAAACTCTTTGATATTTAGAAAATCTCATGAATACTTTAATTTTAAATTTTACATAAATTTTGGCGATTCTGTCGATTATAATTTGTGGGAAGTTTTGTTGAAAATATCATGCTTGTACTAACGAGGCGTTACAGGCCAAGGAAGCAAAACGATTAAGCGGCAGACTGGAGAACCTGGACACTCCATTGTCCAGGCACGTGTCCATCAGACGCAGGACACCTTCCCAAAGATGGCAATCAGCGCGACGTAAGGCTCGCGTAAGGACTCGTTCCATATGAGAGCCTATTCGATATATGAGATTGATATTTCTACATATTTGTAATTACGCAGCTTCGCCTTTGTTCTCAGTTATATTTTATTTCAGATTTATTGTTTTGCTGACATGTACCGTATTGGATGCCAAAAATTTATAAAAATTTTTTTATTTCTAGCTCATTTTCTAATTGTTATGCACATTCAATTGTTATGCATTTTAGTAAAAACTTCACTAATTTCTCAAAACTTTTTGAAGTGTTGAATATTTTAATGTGCTGTTTATGCATTTTTGAAATTTACTGTATTTAATTGCATTTATTTTGTAGGTACAATATAATTATATTTCCGTTATATTAATTTTCAGTAAAAATTAAAAATTATTATTAAAGCCTTTAATATTTTTATTAAATGTTCCAGTTTCTTAATTTTCCAACAACAAATGTATAATCTTTTATTCTCTCTCTTTTTTAATATTTTTGTATATTTTTATAATTATTTATTGTAATATTTTTCGTAATTTTCTTTCCTCAATTTATTCTTGTTCATTAAATCTGTAAATTTTATTTATGTATTTTCCTTAAATTCTATAAAATATGTGACCAACAATGTTATTGAGATTGATTGTAGAAGCTATTAACATTAGTAATGCAGCTTAATTTATCAGCAATCTGTATCTAACAAGTTCTATCCGAGAATTAATCTTTTGTAAAAAAACTGTTTCGCCTATTTTTAAACTTTCCATGTTCTTATTTGCTGTCGCCTTCCAGATGTGCAGTTGTTGTTTAACGCTGAACAAAACCGTTTTCCGTTTGGATGCTGCTATGTTTAGTTTGCCATTGTTTTAGAAGGCGGTCGTAGATTCGTCGTTAGCAACGATCGACGAACGAACACCTGTACGTATACCAATTGAATATGCATGATTAATTAATTATTTACTAACAATATACTCCACACTTCTGCATGTGATACAAGTAAACTTTGCTAAGCGACTCGAGATTCTTTTCGAGCAAATGATCGTGATCTGGCGTGCAGTTGCAATTAACTTCGCACATAATTTTCACACACCCAATCATCATTATTAACAAATTTTTAGCTAACATTAATACACTGGTGAAGGTAAATGCATGTTTCATAGATTTTTGCATGAAGTTTATGCATGCAGTCATAGGAAAGTAGGAAAATATTAATTTAGCATAATGTGTGTGAGAAACGTAGTAAAATAAAAAGTTTATAGAATAAAATAGTGTTATAAAATTGCTATTGAAAGTATTTGAAAAGTAAAATGTTTCATTTACTGTGTAGCTAATGCGATTTGGATCTGGAAGAGCGGGACTTCTTCAGGATTCCACCACTGGAAGTATTATCGTCAATCAGGATGGTCAGCAGGACGATAACATACAAATGCAGAGTCTCAGTGAAGGTAATGGCGTGAATGTTAAAACCTACGATAAACTGTCTTATGCAAAAGCGGTTAATTAATAATTTTTATAATTTAGAAACGCCTGATGAAACGCCGGGCGTCGTTGAGCAAATAATTATGGCAGTGTATTCCATCTTCCAATTGATAGTAAATTCATCATATCTTGCTACAAACATAATAATGATGGTAAGTATTATAAAATGAAGATTACGAGTAATAATCAAACCGATTATTTTGTAAAATTATTTTTTAGACGTGGAGCATAATGTATCACAGCTGGACAACATTCGTTTTGCTTTTATGGGCACTAATTCTATGGATGGTTCCCAATAAACGTGCTTCCATGATGAAGTGCTCTCCATTCATTGTGTTCTATGCGACCCTCTTACTTCTCGGACAATATGTATACAGTATGGATCTGAACGATGAAGAATTGCCGAAAGTAGTAAGCGGCATAAAGATTTCTGAAATTGGTTTCAGCAAAGCCGACGAACTCGGCCGCTGGCACCTTATAGTTAAGGTACATATTAGTATCTCCTACACTACGTAAATAGAAGAATCTAAATTTGTTCAAAAGTAAATTAAAACATTAAAAAAACTGTATTACATACCTTAAAATAATATTTAACGAGTAATTAATTTACAGTGCTTATTTATATCAATGTTCTGGATCACTATGAGGCAATATATGGCAGAACGAAAACAACAGCGACGATCTTCTGCTCTGAGGGACATGGTAGCGCCCTTACACGTATCTGTCTCGACGGCTACAACCGCCATGAGTCACGAGGCACCAGAAATCAAGAGCAAATTTATGAAAGATGTCGGAAAACTATTGCAAGACCTATTGACAAGATTCTGGATTGCCGTGGTAGCAATCATGCTGTTCATCTGCGGCATTACGGGCGAACGCATGACTATGTTCAGAATCGTTTACATGTCGCTATTCCTCATCTTCGTCATTACATTCCAGGTATCATATTTGAGTTCTGGGCATGTCTTTTCGAAAATTATTAATAGGACTTATTAATAGAAGACTTATTAATGCATTACAAATATTGAATCGCAAAATTCTAGATATCGTGGATAGCATGGAGAAGAATGATGTACATATTTTGGGTAACTGTAATTGGATATTCGATCGTCATGCTGATCCTCGTTTACACCTACCAATTTCAGAATTTCCCAAAATATTGGGATTATCTCGGTGTAGATCAAGATTTGTAAGTATAATGATTATTTAATTATTATTTCCTTTATTAGTTTAGATATTCCAATAAACGCGTTTATTTTCTTTTCCTCTCATTTCAGGCAAATGGACATTGGATTGGAGATTTACGAGATCAAAGATCTGTTTGTGAGATTATTGACGCCAACATTTTTCGTTATCATCTCAGTACTTCAGATTCATTATTTCCATAAGGATTTCCTCGAAGTCACCAATATTGATAGATTAGGGTCCGTGAAAAAGACAATATTATAATTATACTGCGTATCCCATAAAGATCGTAACAACGCTTAAGGGTAAATTTTTGAGATTATTTCTTTTAAAGACATAAATCTTTATAACAAAATATTAAGGCTACAATAGTTTTTTAATTATAGAAGCATTTAGAGTCAGCGAAATAGGTCGCCTAAAATTCGCGCGTCATACCACACCTGAGCGCACGAATTTAGGCAACCTAATTCGTTTTAAATGCTCCTAATTCAAAAACTATTGAACATCAATATTTTGATATTAAAATTTTTGTCTTAAAATGATCTCAGGAATTTACTTATAAGCGTTATTATAGTCTTTACAAAATACTCTGTGTAATAACTACATTTAAAAATGCCTCTCTATTAATTTTAGGCCCGAGAGTTCATTTAGACTCTCCAGCCTAGGATATTCTCCCAGCTTAAATATTCCAGTATCTTCACCAACTGACATTACACTCACTGATGACGAGAAACATACCATGTACACATTAAAACAATTGAAACGTATGCTCTTTATTAATTTTATTTTGCTATTTTAGCAAACTGTTATAATATTATTTTAACAAATTAATATTAATAATAAATGTTTTCGAAATTAATTACAGAAATGTCAAAATTAGAAAGAATTGTGCTGTTACGAAAAGTGACAGAGCATCTTGTTAATTTTTACAATTACACCTGGCTCTTCCTTGAAATACACATGCAAAAAATTGTCTTTATTTCATTCGTTCTTTTGTGCATCAACGACGTAAGTAAAGTTATTACAATCCGTCTCACGCACACTTTCAAAATTGAGGAATAAAATTAATTATACAATTAAATATGTATTTGTTTTAGGTATGCGCAATAAATTTTCTTTTCATCGTCGCCGTAGTCATAATGATTAATTTTAAAAGAAACATACAGATAAATTCGATTAACGTGATGGCCGCGATAGTATCGCTTCTAATGGTCACCAAGATGTTGTATCAAATTAAATACATTAATCATAATAACTGGAACGTCAACTGCACTGTAAATTAAAAATTATTTGTCTTATTACGATAAAAAGCGTTTTCTTTTAGTTCAATTAAATATATTATTCTAACAATTTTAGATCGATGAAAGTCATCAGCAGTATACAAGTAACAATACTGTCGAATACAACATAGCCGTATGGTTTGGAATGAGAAAAGCAGATCCGGGTGGACTTCCAGATCTGTTGAAAGGCTACATTGGCATCGTTACTGTGACGACTTTCAGAAAAATCATCAGAATCCGTCAATGGTTTCATCGCCACAATAAAGGAGAATCATTGGATACTCCTCAAGTAATGTTTCCAACCATCACTAGAATGGATGCTGACAAGGGAATACCGGAGTGCTTAAAGTTCCTCTTCAACTATGGTTTCTATAAATTCGGCCTCGAAATGTGTCTCATTGGAATTGTTACTCTGATCGGCACGCGATTAGACTTTTACTCCGTTTTGTATAGCATGTGGTTGCTATTATTTTTTTCATTAAAAAGAAAAACTGTGGCGCGAATTTGGCCCTGTTTTAGAACTTTTGCCATAATTCTTCTACCTATCCAATATGCCATTGTTGTGGCCCCACCTTCGTGGCTTTGTATAGGTAATGTGATATATTAGGCGAATAATTTTTTGATTAAATGAAGAGCAAACGGTAAATGATATTTTTCGGATATTTTTTAGATTATCCTTGGAACAAATCTGAAGTATTGAGAAGATTACAAGAATGGATGTATCTTCCCGATCCACATTTTCAGCCAAATTCTAGAAAACTGATTTGTAAGTTTGACGAAACTTAAAATTAACAGAATGATTTTGCAACATTTTTATATAATATTTTTTTTATTTTGTATTTAGGTGACTTTATCTTACTAATGATGATTGTGCGACAAAGTCTCGTCTTTTACATTGAACAACAACATTTGAAACCTGGCAAAGAGTTTGTGGCAGGCCACAATTATTCCGTTTTTCAAGATATGGAGAAACCGAATTTTGTAAATCCTGTAAAAGATTACGTATCGCACATTCACTCATGGTTGGACATAGTTAAACGTGGTGGCATGATGAGTCTCATGTGGGTGACCTTATCGATTATGTTCTTGGCTGGAACGAAAAGAACGAATCTTTTTTCGCTCGGCTACCTCATAGGAGCATTTATATTCCTTTGGCAAGGAAGTGATTTTTACTTAAGACCTATGAGGACTATTTTGAAATGGTGGAACATGTTGATTGGATATAACGTCATTGTTATTTTCTCAAAAGCTATTCTTCAGGGTGTGGGTTGTGTCCTCATAAAAGATGTAAGCTTTTCTCAATAATTGCATGAAAATATAATTTAGAAAATAAAAAATAAATTAACACGAAACACATTATAACTATAAAAAAGTAAAAAAAATGTAAAAATTATTAATTTGTTTTAATACTAGCTGGAACATTCAGCCTGTTGGCTGGTGCAACTACTGGGTATCGCATGCCTGAAGAAGTTCAAGAGTTCCACTAGTGAACTAATGTTGGATCCCGCAAAGTGCAGTGTCACTAGTGAAGACATCGGAATGGTCTGGGACGGATTATGTTTTGCCTTCCTCTTGATACAGAAACGACTCTTCAAGAGTTACTATTTCTTCCACATAGTGGACGAAACGAAAGCCATGAGCATTCTAGCGTCTCGCGGCGCGGAACTGCTTGAAGAACTGCATCAGAAACGCATAGAAATCCAGGAGAATATCGAGAAAAACGTTTTAGAAAAATTAAAGTTCAAGATGGACAAGATCAAGGCCAATCAGCAGAAAATACAGGGACCATCTTATAGAGAAGCCCAGACTCACAAAGTCGGTAAGACTTTTTTTATATACACTGTAAATTTTATATAACATTTAAATAGTATATTGTGCACCTAGGGAAGAAAGCGACGTTTTTCTGAAAAAGCTTTCTTCCCGTGGTGCACACGATATTTTTTACAACACCTCCCTAGGGAGGGAATGGTACCTTTCCTCTTCGTTTAGCGGGAGGAAAAGTATTTATTCCCTCCCGGCGAGAGGGCATAATACTTTCCCTCCCGCTGGCGTGAAATTGGCCACTTTCGTCCCGCGCTACAGGCATGGAATCCTTGAATATTTCGTCATTTAATAAGCGATCGTAAGGTTTTACCTAATAAGTTTTACCTAAGATAAAGTATCTTTAGTTAATCACCGACTGAATATTACTTTCCTTTAAAAAAATGTCTGAGTTGCGTTTAATAATCACTGAATATTTTTACGACAACTATTCTTGATAATTTCTCTTTTCATCGTCTTTGCCATTCCGTTGTTCTACTATCATTATTTATTACGTGCAATATAACGCCCAATATATCTTTAATGCATCGAAAAAGAGAGACAAGCACCGCTGGCAAGAACCTCCAGCGTAAGCTCTTGCGTATCCTCGGGTCACACGCCCCCGCAAGGATATCACACGCCTCTGGACGAGGACGACGACGAACCACCCCCGCTGACGCCGCGGGCAGCGTCCTTATTGCAGGCGCCCACACCGAATTCTGCCGTCATGACGGTCAGCCTCGAGGGCTACCTCGAGCCGGCACGTATCTCGTTCGGTTCACCACCCAGTAGCGAGCTGAATCCTCGAGGACCGTCGCCGGACGAGACGTTTCCGGTATTCTCGCCTCCACCTTATGATCGAGGCCCGGCCGATCGATCGCTAACGTCTTCCATGCGGCATCGGCGTCAATCCAGCTTGCCAATCGGGCAGACGTGGATGAACAGTGATCCGCGCCAGTCGATCATCTCGACGACCTCCCGTTCCCCGCACTCGCATCACACGTGTAAATCACCCATCGTCAACGATATTCACTTCGCCAGTGTGCTACTCTGTTATCTGTACATATGCTTTTTTAAGCCTGCACATCTAGATTTTCCGCGAAACACTTTACAGTGTCTGATGTTCGTCTCGTCCTATTAGAAGTAATTTCTAAATTTTAAGCCTTTTTTAATAATAGAATATATTGTTTGACAAAATATATTGAGCTAAGAATTAGCTCAAGACATATCCTTGTATATAAATGCTTACATTTACAGGTTTGCTTATTCATGCATATTTCTATTAAGAGCGATACAAACGATTTTCATACCTTTCTCTATTTCTTTAATTTATTTTATTATATTATTTCTCTTACCTTTCCGTATTAATTTCATTACTACTCTTATTTATTTCACTGTGATTGATCATCATATTTGTTATCATATTATAATTCTTAAATTTTTAATTTTATTATATGCATAAAAATTCAGAAATTTTTTCTCACAAATAACGAAGAACTATCTTATATTTACTAATAAATTATAATTTATTAGCAATCAACAACGGAATCGAATGATACAATTCTGAATAATTAATGTAATATATGTATATGTGATATACTGTGATATATTATGTGCTCTGTATCAATATATCTATTTTTTCATTTTTTTATATCTTTATTTTATGTTTGTGTCTTTCTATTAGATGAACTCTATCCAGGAACACGGCCATTGTACAAAATTCGTTCACCGAAGACCAACAGAGAGGGTAAATGTACATTTTTTACAGCTGAGCATTGTTCTAACAGCCAATGTTCTCATACCAGAGCCACAATTTTATTTGTATATAAAATGTACAGTCTAATGTACAGTTCAAAGTAGCTGATGTGTTAATGAATTATATAGTTGATCTATTGGCATTTTCATGTATATTTGTGCGTTCTTGTTTAGTACTTAGAAGTATATCATTTTGATTTAATCATGTGAAAAATTATAATGTAATATAATTCACAAATTACGTTCAAACGTTTTTGCACACTTTTATAATTATATCGTTGTCACTTGCATGGCTTTTGCTTACGTAAGGAAAGAAATAATTTATTAATAATCGATAATTATTTTTACAATTAGCGATTAGATCTGGCGATTACTACATGTTTGATGATCTGGATGAGGACGATGTCACTGACCTTATTCCTGACAGCGATATGGAAAGGAAGGAAAAGAAACGCCGCCGTGAGCAAGAACGACGAGGGAGGAGAATGACTGTTTCGGAGGTAAATAAAGATGAAAGAAACGTATGTATCATGGCAAAACCACTTTGTTTCTTCAAGGATTCCGGCATGAACTTGAATGACTATGCTGTGAAATTTCAATCTGAGCAAGGATGTCTTGTATTATAGATTCACTAATCCCTCAATTGAGATATTATAATCCGTCGAAGTGTTGTTTGGAAATATTTCGAATATTATTTATATTTCCGTTAAAATATTTGTTACTTATTGTATTTGAAAAAAAAAAATTATATTTATATGTATACACCGCGATTTTATATTGATAAAATAATGAGTCTACTAAAAGATATTTTGAAACTTTTCCGAAGAAGTACTTCGAATGGACCACTATAAAACCGAATGGGGCATCTCTTCGTGTGATGATCGCAACCAAAATCTCTTCGTCATATGTCATCTATACTCATATCTTTCTTTCGCTCTAAGTCTACGCATTGTCAGCCCTCTTCTTTCTCTTTCTCTCTCCTCCTCGAGGAGGGACCACGGAATACGTCCGGGCCGACAACGATGGTACGAAATCATTCGATAGAACTGACGCGTAAGTCTCCTTACAGTTGATGAACACGCTGATTAAGACAGACATTGAGGTAGCGACGCATGTCGCCATGTACGGAGGAACAGAAAAGGACGCCCTGAGACTCCGACGTAGAAGTGTACCTTTGACACGGAAGAAATCGTCCATGTCCTATCTGAGCGCTCGCTCCGAGACTGACACTGCTATGGCCACCGATGTGAGACCGATTCCCTTTAAAAGGCTGCATGACCGCTGCAGGCATTCGTCTGCCTATAATTGTCACTTTTTACACTTGTATATAAAATTGTCTTTGAAGCCGAATTGCTGAACAGAAGGCAGATCTCACCGTTGGTGAAATATCCGACTCTCTATTATGGGAAATCTATAGTTCCACATAAAAAAATCACATGTAACATAACAATGAAATCACTTTAGCTTTAAAACAATTTTATTTGATTTTGTTTTTACTTCGATAAACACTGAAATATTTGTTTTTTCTTTTGTTGAATCCCTGTTTGGGAAAAATCAACTGCAGATTGCCTCCTAAATAAGATTCGGTCATTGGCTATATTGCTTTCTATGGGTCGTTTTGCACCACTTCTGTGCTAGTATATTCTTCTTGTACCACTTGTATTATTGCTTTTTCGTTTGTCCGCGATAAAGCAATCTGTTATATTTTCTCTGTGCATCTCAATTTTATTCAACAATTAGTTTTATCTTTTGCAAATTATATTAACTTGTTGTAATTTAATTATTTGGTTTTGACAATAACTATAACTCTTTCTATTATATTATTTTATTCTTAACATCTCTTTCCAGATATTTTTAATATAATTTATAAAATATTCTTAATTTAATGTAATTTGTATTTTAACAAAAACTTTCTGCTATATTTTTAATTATTCACTGTTTCTTTTTATTATATATAAGTTAACACAGTAACACATAATACAAAACAGTCACAGCAGCGAATTCTATAACAATGGCAAGTGGATTGTTCTTTTACATTTGTACAAAGCTTTTAGTGCTGGATGATATATCTTCTTCTCTTATAAACACTCGGCTTCGTAGAAGCAGTATTGGAAACAAAATCTTGCTGTCGTCTTTATCTTCTTCACATCGTTTAACATTATACTTATTTTTAATTAATTTATATGTGTTGTAATCACAGAACAATGGCAATGGTATTTCACTGATATATATATGTATATTTTATATTTCACATTTTTTATATGTAGTCGTTGTAATCACATGCTTATTGTACGCTTATTGTACAGTAAGAATAATAAGTATACAACAAATATAAAGTAATCAAAGTTGAAAAATATGAATCTTATATATAGATAATAAAAACTTATTATAAATATTTATTTAGATTTAAAATTATAGGAAGAGTGCTTCATTTTATTCAAGATTTTTATAGAGACACGACTTAATTAATCTTTGCACTGTACGATACACTTTATATGCACTTACGCATTTTCCTCAGCAAACTTGATTAATTTTGAGAACATGGTAACGGTTTAAATACAAAGCTATATTTTTCAATACATATAAAACTTATTGTAAAATTAATCAGGGTCCCGATCGAACGAGTCTCACTTCAGTAGAAATGGAAACGGAAGAGAAAGATGATACAGACTTGGCTAAAACACCATCAGACACAGAAGAAGAGAAACTAGAAGATAAGAAGACCGACGAGAAGGAAGAAGAACAGAAGAAAGTCTCGTTCTCCACATATTTCAAGTTTCTTTTGGTGATGATTAACAGCACTCTAACTTCGATGACGAAATACCTAAATCAATTCTCCCACGACTACAGATATATCCGCAAGGTTTTAGCGAGAGAAAAGAAGAACCTAAAGGTACGTATATCATTATTTTAAAAAACTAAAATTAATTTGCGTAAATGAAGTGCAATACAATAATATTTTTTGGTAATCTAACAATTATTATATTTAGGCGAAACCTGACTTTAAAATGGGAACGCGATTAGGAATCAATCAAATGTGGCAGCCGATACCTCTGATGCAAGAACGGTAAGTTTGCTCTCGTATAAACTCTTACACAGTCATAACACTAAAATTTATTATGTTTATTTAACAAAACTGAGGGACTGTATAGTTATTACTATTAATTCCACAAAGAATTGGGTTTTTTGCTCTTTCTTTTTAGGAAAATTTATATTGCTTATTGTTTAGTTATAAATATTCTGCTTTTTTAGGAATATTAATTAGTTTTTCGTGCTTTCCAAGTATTAATTTGTACATACGTAGTTGCATAAATTATTTATGTTTTGTACTACTGCTATTTATGTGTAAACAAACATATACAATTACTATACTTTTACAAAATGCCAATTTCTTGTAAATATATTATGTAACGTTTTTTTATTTGAATTCTATTCTTTCTATATTTTTTAATACTTTACCGCATAAATATAACATATTCATAAGCTATATAACACAATTTTTTTATTTATTTTTATTTTTATGGGTGCGTAACAGTAAGTCGTTCATTATTTTTAAAAATTGCGGTAAAGAATTAATTTTTTGTTATTTAATGTTGCAAAGCATATTTAAAAATTAGTCAGCGTCAGAAGCACTTGTAACTTTTGCTTCTTTGATGTCCCATTAGATAATAAATCTTTAAGAAATCACATCTTTTAAACAAGGTGTGTAAGTATTAAAAATGGTTTTAGCGATTTCCAAACTAAAATAAAATACGTAGATGCTAGTAGTAAATGTGCTCGCTGTAACAGATCAGCTATAAACGGCAATACAGAGGAGCAGTATGATCCTGGAGAAGGTCCGAGCCAATCCCATCAACAACCTGAAAGGTAAGGGCTTCTATTTTGTGTGAAATGCTTTAATAAATGTATTATGTATCTATAGTTTATTGTGTGTGTGCGCGTCTATAGCTAAAGTGATCCTTGTACATTTATTTTATAACAACCGAATACTAATATCGAGTTATGTTTCTTTATAATAATTATTTACATTATAACTAATTTTGTGGAAAGGAGTTATAACTTTTTATCAATTTTACTTGTTTGCGTTTGTTATAGCGACAATAAATTATTGGCAATGAAATCATTATCCTTGCTTTTTGAAATCTGGGACATTTTTTGTAAATTATAATAATTTAAACAAAATCCTTTATTCCGACCGAACTGGCAGTCTTTATTTAATCAGCACAACGCGTTTTAACCGAGATTCCGGTCCTTATCAAGCGCGTACATTACGTTTAAACGCTTGCAAAACACTTCATTGTACAACAATGTGACAGCAATGAGTCTAAGAAATGTTTTGTGTGTCGATTGGTAATAAACAGTTGAAAAGTCATAACGATAGAAAATTAAATGATGTGATATTCAGTGGTGCGTTCACATCAGATGATGTCGTCCGTTGTCATCTGATGTGAACGCACCACTGAATATCACATCATTTAATTTTCTATCGTTATGACTTTTCAACTGTTTATTACCAATCGACACACAAAACATTTCTTAGACTTATTACTGTCACATTGTTGTACAATGAAGTGTTTTGCAAGCGTTTAAATGTAATGTACGCACTTGATAAGGAATCTCGGTTGAAACGCGTTGTGCTGATTAAATGAAAACTGCCAGTTCGGTCGGAATAAAGGATTTTGTTCATTTTATTGCTCACTGGCGAAGGAAAGGATCTCATCTATTATAATAATTTGTTAAATAATATAAGGAATATCTAATAATTTATTTCACAATCAGTTTAATTCGAAGGAAAGGAATATCTAAATAGTATGGCATAACTTGTTAAAACAAAATTTAGTTTTATATTTTAACTTTTTATTTTGTATTTAGAACTTTTTGCTTTTAATAAAAATAATTTTAAATTTGTTCAAAAAATCAAATTTAGATAAAATCTGAAGAACACAAAACATATTATATTTTACATGATCAAATATGAACTCAAGTATTAATCTATGATGAAAAGATAAAAGCTCTATTTTGAGAAAAATTACATAACTAAAAAATCATGAGTACTTCGGAATGTGGCATCTATCGTAATATAAAATGCATTTCATGGATAATATATCAGATCTATTGCCGTAAGTCTCATCATGCTTGTGATATAACAACAAATTTTCAAATTTAAAATTACGGCCAACTCCTTGATGTACCTAATATTCTGAATATATCTCTTTATATAATATTTGTTTTTTTAAATTTATTTTAATATATCTTTTTCTTCCTCAAATTTTTCATTATTATCTTCTTCTTATTCGTGATTGGCAGAATTGATAATATTGTGTTAGGATTTTGATTAGAATTTTTTACCCTCGTAACATACTTGTACGAAGTAAACGTAGAAAGAGCGTTGTGTTGTTTGTGTCAGGAAGGAGAGCTCGCTGGCAGTGCCACACATCCGAATTCTGGCCCCGAGTTTGGAGCGAGGATTGGACATGTCCTCCTCCAGGTATCGAAAATGTGCCGTGAAAACCAGGCATCTCAATGTGTTCGGCCTTTTGTAAATGCACTACTCGCACGCCCATCCTCGCATGCGGCACATCAGTTGAGATCCTTTTATATTTAATTGCCTGCCACCTATATTTTTCGTATTATGTTTTGTGGCAAAAAGGATCACTTCCTGACACGACGAGAGCAATGACCAAGAAAACTGGCTTGCGAGCAATCTCTGTATGTCTCTTTGATTATTGTGTACAACTTTAATTATTGTAAACGACGGAAACAAACAACGTCCACTGGCGAACACATTAATGTTGTCGAATGTTTTCAGCATTTTCGCATTTTCAGGTGCTCAGAATCAATGGTTCCTGAACTGGGCTTTAAATGTGCTTTTGATATCAATTTTAGTTAGAAGAAAGATGCATCTCTATTTTTTATACGTAAAATTATTCTTCTAAAATAATTTTTATAAACTTTTTATTTAAGTGGCACAATTTATATATTTATATCTATTTTTATTTTAAATACGTTAGAAATTTCTATATTTCAAATAATTTTTATTTGTTATGTGTACGTAACAGATCATCTTTCTTCTATGTAAATTTGTGTTGGATAATTTATTTAGACTACAAAACATAATTAACTCAAAGATTTTATGTATGCAGCACACTTTTCTCGCAAGCTTTGGCAGTCCAACAAGAGGAAGAAACTGGGGAACTCTCAGAAGTGGATCAACCGCCCATCATACAGCTGGCAGCGTCTATCTGGTTTGGAATTTTGGCGCATTCCAGTTTGCTTTGTTACTTTATGGTATTTCTTCATCAAATTAAGAATGCGTCTGTGCTATCGACACCATTGCCGCTTATGGTCTTTTTATGGGGTTCTTTGACGATCCCGCGACCATCTAAAAATTTCTGGGTGACAATGATTGCATATATCGAGGTGAGAAGCATATTCCATAATTTGTGTCTAAATGTATATACAGAACTACGATGTAACGATCGCAATTTTTAGGCGATTGTCATAATAAAAACCATTTTCCAACTGGAATTGATTCCCTGGAATCAAAAAGCTCCAATAAACCATCCATTTTATGAGCCAAGGATTATTGGTGTTTTAAAAAGCTCCAATTACGCTCTATGGGATTTATTATTGCTCCTTATGTTATTCTTCCACAGGTACGAATAAAATACGATATAATATAATGAAAACACATACAAGAATATTTTATGAAGAATAATGTCATATAATTGATCTACAGATTTATGCTAAAATCCTTGGGTCAATGGACATCTGCATCTTTGAAACCACGGAAAATTATTCTTACTCAGTTAACTGCAGTGCCATCGAAGCCGTCATCTTCAGACAAAGAACAAGAAGAGTCAGGCATACAGGAAGAAAGCGAGTACGTTAGAATTTCTATTTAAAAGAAATGTTTAAAAACGTTTAGGACATGTAAAATTTTTATCTCAATAAATGTGTCATACCTATCTTTTAATATGCTGCAGTTCTCATGTCGAGGTAAAAGAATCAGGTGACACAGATAACAGTGCTCCACCCATAACAGATGAGAACAAGAAGCTCGTGGCTATACAAGGACAAGAGCATCCTCGTAGTAAAGCGTTTTCTAAAACGATGAATACGGCGTAAGTAGCTATTTAATTTAAATGTGACTTCTCTATTTAAGAATTACGTATTAACTTTAAAGTAAAATTTTCATACAATTTACTTCTAATATTTAACTTTAACATATAATAAATCAAAGAAAAATAAAATATTTTTAAAAAGAAGTTTTAATATATTTTTAGATTGCTCTTTATTTTAATCCAATTATAAATTACTTAATTAAGTTAAATCCAATTATATTTTTAAACTTTACAGAGTTATTAAACACGCTGAACCAATAAAAAACTTTTTTAAGAGAATTATTGATCCAGCTGGCAAAGAGAAAACAAATGTTTACGCCTACATGTTTCTTTGTGACTTCTTTAATTTCCTTCTGCTTATTTTCGGATTTTCCGCATTTGGTGTAAGTATAATATATAGGGAGTGGAGGTACTTTGAAAAATTATTAGTATTTATATAAATAATAATATTTATTATTATTTACATAAATAATAATATAAATATTATAATTATATACATTCTCTAATTTTAGACTCAACAAGGCGACGGCGGAGTAACAGCTTATCTTCAGGAAAATCGAGTTCCTATGCCTTTCCTATTGATGTTATTGTTACAATTTGCTCTAATCGTTATCGATAGAGCCCTTTTCCTTCGAAAATCTATTCTGGGGAAGTTAATTTTCCAATACTGCTTAGTATTCGGTGTTCATCTATGGATGTTCTTCATTTTACCGAGCGTAACAGACAGGTAAGAGATATTGCATTACTTTTCTTTTTTAACGTTTATATTATGTACACCATATTTTTACAATTACAGACAATTCAACGATAATATTTTTCCACAAATTTGGTACATGGTGAAATGCTTCTATCTTTTGCTAGCGGCTTATCAATTGCGACAAGGATATCCGACTCGAATATTGGGTAATTTCTTATGCAAAAAGTACAGCATTGTGAATTACGTTCTATTTAAAGGGTTAGTAAAATGTAATAATAAATAGAATTATTTATATAAATACTAATAATTAAATATTTCTGTTGTTTTATTATATTGATCAAACAAGTTATTTTGCAGATTTATGTTAGTTCCATTCCTATTTGAACTTCGGGCAGTAATGGATTGGATTTGGACTGATACGTCCATGAGTGTAATGGACTGGTTTAAGATGGAAGATATCTTTGCTAGTATTTATCAAATCAAAGTAAGTTTTATAGGAAACAAAGATGTAAAGAGTAACTGTGCAAAAGTTGCTCCAGATCGGTCAAATAGTGTGAGAGTGTATAAAGAACAAACAGACAGACATACATACAGAAATTCTATTTTATATATATATAGATCTAATATACCTACATATAAAACGCTATCAGAACAAACGCTATTGTTTCAATTGTCTTAATGCAAAAATTTTTATTTCAATTTTCTATATAATACTTATAGAAGATATATAATAAACTTCTCTCAACATAAAAATATTAAATTACGTAATATGCTCTAAATATATAATGCAAAAAGATTATAATGTGTTATTCTATAACATTTTAGTGTATGCGAGGAGTCGAAACAGACTTCCCTCAACCTCGAGGAGAAAAGAAAAAACAAATGAGCAAGTACTTGGTAGGCGGAACTTGTCTTTTGCTCATAATTGGCTTAATCTGGTTCCCTCTGCTTCTATTTGCTCTTGGTAGCACTGTTGGCATGTCAAACTTGCCTTACGATGTATCCATGAAAATACGAATTGGTCCATACGAACCCATCTATTCCATGTCGGCTCAAGGCAGTTCTCTCATCGAATATACGGACAAACAATATAAAAATCTTACTGGAAATTACGCAACGGAGAAGTCAGCTGTTACTTTTTTCGAAAATTACGTCCATTCTGATGTGGCTGCAGTAAGATTCGGTACTTTCTCGGGAAAACTTTGGGGTATTTCTCCACCTGACAAAGACAGGTTTGTTTTTTATTTAAAAAAAGGATTATTGCTTCTAATAATAATTAAATCTTCTTATAAATAATAAAAAAAATTTTAAACATATACGATTGATAAACCCTAATTATTTAATAAAAAATTAATAAAGAAGCATCGTACAGATACTACTCTTTGAAAAAGAATTAATAATGTCAGATGATATATTGATAGTTTTATGTTACATCAGTGTTACCATTTGAAAAAAACAATTTATCCATCATCTTTTTCAGATTGAAAACAGAATTGGCTTCTAATATTACGACAGTAACTGTACACGTTGAATGGACAGTCTCTAGGAGAACAGACGCCAAGGATGCAAGTGGAGTCACTACGACGGTTCGTGACATAAAATTGCAACCGTTCAATCCTGTAAGACAAACATTAGTGGACATGTTAAGCGAGGATCCCGGTGCAACAAATGCGACAATAGTATTGAAAAGCGCCTTTCCGAAATTTCTCAAAGTCACTGCTAGAACTACCAGTGTTGTACCACAATTAATGCGACCGCTAAGCTTGCGTAAGTATAATTGAACGCTATTAAAGCAAACATTGAAAAAATCACATTAATAATAAAATAACATTAATAATAAAAAAATAACAAAATATAAAAAATGACATTAATTAATATAAAAAAATAACTAATTAATTATATGTCTCTAGCAAAAAGTCCGTCTGACGAAGAAGACAGCTATCTCTACAGAAACATGAGTGTTCAATTATCAACGAACAAGAGTTGTTGTGCTCATCAACAATGGTGGATGGTTAGCGAGGTATGCACGGACTCTGCGTACACCGATTTTTTGAGCAGGATACCACTAAACAACTGCACGTATATCATGATGTTTCTATTCAACGATAAAGCTTTCCCCGAAGGCTTAAGCTTCATCAGCGGATTTGGGTAAATTTAATATAGTAAAATAGTTTATGTTTTTATAGACGTTCTTATAAAAAATTTTTACGAAAAATTACAACAATTTTATAAAATTTTTATTACAATCCACTATCTAAAAATTGCATAATTACAAACAGGATCCTAGGATTATATACCACGGCAGTAATAGTCATAAGTCAAATGATGCGGAAAATCGTCAGCGATATGGCGCCCAAAATTATGTTCGACGATTTACCGTACGTCGACAGAATTCTTCGCCTCTGCTTAGATGTTTATTTGGTCCGCGAGAGCGGCGATTTATGTCTCGAAGAAGACTTATTTGCCAAATTAATCTTCCTCTACCGATCACCGGAAACACTAATCAGGTTAGATTTTTCATTATTTTTAAATTATATAGATATATTAAAATCTTGCAATTTTGATTATATGTATATAAAAGTATGATTGAGCTAATTAAGATGCATGGCAAAGATTTTGATACAAAAAAACTATTTTACAGGGACAGTATAGAGAAGCAATTAACGAATAACGATCAATGACTAACAATCAATTAAGATATGATTTTATTTTCAGTTATAGCCGTATGCAAGTGTTGTTTATTTGACTGTATTATTCTCATAGTTATACTAAATGAGACACATGCACATAAGTACACATACATGCATGCAACAATAAACAAGACATAAATTAACAGACGTAAACTAACAAATTAATTAATGGAAATTAACAAATAAAATAATAATAAAAATTAAAATAGACATGAAGAAAAAACTCATTTTTGAACAAATATGATTGCAAAGAATTTTTTTATTAGATGGACGAGACCGCCCGAAGAGGGAGAGCGAACTGATAACGAAGATCAAGATGAAGAGGGAGAGGAAATAGCAGATGAAGAAAGAAGACAAGCAGAACCCTCATCTCGTCGTGACTGAATCATGAGAAATAACAGAAGTTTTTAAATAATTAATATTTTGTATGCGCATTGTGAGCACCAGATGCTACTTGGGGAATGCATTCCTTCAAGATGATTTTTCTTTCAGGATGGATAAGACAATATTTATAGTGTGGAAATTGTTTTCACTTTTAAAGTTATTAGAATATACACGGGTAAACGTCCAGTTTAATGATTAAACAACCAAAGAAATAGACGAAAAAATTGAGCGATATTTCAAGCTTGAAGGATAAGTACTTTTGGATTTTGCACAATATCGATGATAAACTTATGTTATTTACACATGTATAATGTTATATGTATTTATTTTTCATGAATATTGATTCATAGATATTCTTCCTTTGGGAAGAATCGTTAAACTTGTCGGGAAATATTTAAAGAAAGCTCAATTAATAGATTTTGCTGAAAAATCAACTGCCCTATCCACAGTTTCGTGATGCAATTTTTTTATCAAATTGTCACGAACATCCTAAAAATATATAGAAAAATATTTCTCGTCGTAATATAATTTAGTATAATTTGTCTCGATAATGAGAAAATAATGTGATAAAAGAAGTTTGCAAATACTAATATTATTTCCAAATTGAAAAAAAGTTTTTGTCTTACAGAAAACTTAGAAATTTTGCACGAGACTATTTATCATAAACTATTTATCAATTTATCAGATTAATAATGAAATTCCCTGATAGCAAAACTTAAGTATGCAAAATCATGGAAACATATTGCTGAATTAAACAATTTATGTATTGCCACAATAAACATTGAGTGTAAATATGAATTGTAGCTCTATCAACGAATTCATATTTGTGGTATTTTTATAGCAAAGATATATAAATTGTTTACATCAATAATACATAAACTGTTTACAACTATAAATTACGTTCGGCTTGGAGCCTCCTCGCGTAAACTGTTGCTGAGCATTTTTTTGTGGACGCAGCTTTACATATATACATAATTATGTGCGCAAACACTATATAATTATTATGTAATTAAGTAGAATATATACGTATACCATAAAATAGCAGATTTTGTTCAATTTCTGCAGTCAATCATGTTTTACTAATATTATAGATTCTATTATAGGTATTTATGTTGGCGTTTTGCCGACAAAATTAGAAAATATTTTGCAAAATCTATACTAAATTGTGTTTAAATAAATTAATTGATGCGCATCTAATTATGCATTAAAATTTTTTGCAAGAAGTATTTTTGCAACACATCAACGGTGGCATCATAAATTTTTAAAAATAAATTTATATACATATCAATGAACAGTGCAATTTTCTTAAAATGCTTTTATTGTCGAAGTTTGTGTGCTTATATATAATATATATAATGAAATATGTGTATGTTTCTAGATTGTGCATTTAATTAAAATGTCACGATTATTCGTAAGACATGGATCGTGAATTAATCGACATGACGATTTCTTAGTCGTTTTTATACGTATTTTTAGTTGCGAATGAGTACAGCCTTGCAATTTGGCTAATTTGCCAAAGATGTCCAGTGTCCACACTTTAAGTATTTAATGAGAAATGAATCGCAAGAAAAGAATGTTTATATTGTATATAAATGTGTGTGAAAATATATCAGCTCATTGATGCGATTTCTTAAGACATTATTTCCGAACGTATGTACATACATATACTTATGTCTTTTTCCAAAAATATACCTTTCAAAATCCTAGAACTGTTATTATTAGTATTTGATATATATATATATATATCAGATATTTTTTTATAAATCGTTAAAGTTAGAATTGAACTTATCGTGTTAAATATTCCAACAGTGTAAGAATAAAATTGTATTCAACATCGATATGAGGGAATTTGAGACATCATAAAAACAAATTTTAAGTAAATATACATATACTCATTTATTAAATATTACAAAATTTTATTACAGATTAAACTCTTAAAATAGTGCACGTATATCTAAGAACTAGTATCTAACATTTTTGTAAAAAAATAAATTATTTTAACGATATATAATGTCATCGATATTAAATTTTAATAAGTCAGGACACTTACTTTACTATATGTATTAATGCTTAAATCATCTTTATATTATTTCTAAATCATTATGGCATTAAATCAAAATAAATGCAAATATTAATAGTTTAGTAAGCGTAACCTCTATTGGCAGATTTCGCGTAAGGAATATAAAGTTTTTCAATCTTGCAATGTATAATGCGTCTTTAAAAATGTCAAGCAACTAAAATTGTGAACGTCCAAATTAGCACTTTGTGCAAAAAAAAAAAGTTAAAAATATTTTGTGGTCCAATATTTAACGCAATTGTTTGATATCATGTCTGAGTTAGCTCGTTGAATTTCAATTTCAAGGTCGCATTTTCTTGCTTCAAAAATTCAAGCTCTTCTAATTTATTCTGTAGATTTTCGTTTCGAATTCGTAAAGCCATCAATTCCTGCTGCAATTGCTCATTCTCCTCAATCAGTGCTCTCATTCTAGCAGAATCTTTGCTGGGATGCATTTCTTTGACCAGATCATCCGTTTGGTTCAAGAGATTTTTTATCAAGGTAGCTTGAGAGTTTATATGTAGTTCCTGCATAGCGCGTAGAATCTTCGTGCTCTCTTGCTTGGTATATGTGCTTATCAATTCTTTAATAGCAGTAAGTAAAACAACTGGATCTTGATCTTGTATTTTAAATCCTGATTTTCTCGATTTATCAGTTAATTTTTCCTTCTCTTTCGTCGGATTGTGAGGACCAGCCTCTTTGGAAGCATCTGAGGGACGACTATTTTCCTTACTGGAAGTATCTGAGGAATTGTTATTAGAAGTATCAAGGGAACGTTTAATCTCCTTACTTGTAGAATGAGTGATTTCTTTTTGCGATCCTGAACGTCGTTTACGATCTTTATTTTCAGGTGTGTTAGAATACCTTGTCTCATGAAGTTTTATTTTGTTTTCTCCGCTAACACTCTGTTGATTATTATTGTTCGTTTTTATTTTCATATGTACAGGCTTTCCTTTACTGTCTGCTATCTTCTCAGTTTTCTCTGATGCTTTCACATTCACAGAATGTTTCTTCACATTTTGATCAGATTTTTTCTTGGAATTTTTCGAAAGAGACTCTTTACCGTCTATGACTTTTATATCAGATGCTACACTTGGATCTGTTATCATAAAAAGTTCCTTCTGTCGCATAACGTTATCTCTCTCATCTTGTTCTGAGAAATGAAGTAATGGAGATGAAGTAGCATGCCTAGTAGTTATGTGGCGATCCAGTTGCTGAGGTGTCCTCTGAGATGTATTCCTTGATTCTTTTGGTATTAATTCCAATTCTTCCAAGAAGGAATCATTCATCTTGAATATCTGTATGTAGACGTACGTCAATATCTGGCTTGATGTCTACAACATCAATCTGGCTATAATACACATTACAGCAACTGTAAGAAAAAAATACAAAATAATAAATATTAATAACTTTTTTGATATTTTTAATCTTGTTGCACAATTTAACGTATCAACAACATAAAATTTTTGCACTACTATTGTAACTATATTATGATAAATCATGACAATGAATTATTAGACACAATAAGATTATATACAGATCTATTACGGATAAACAGATATCTATAAATTTACGATGCACGTAGCAGTCACCTAGGACCGGAATTAAGTATAAACGCCATAAACGGCGGGCTAACCTTGTCGTGATCGCCAAAGTGACTCAGATGGGAAGGAAACGTATTGGGAAGATCAATTTAACAGTTTTCCTGTATCGGTTGCGGTTAGGTTGATCAGCTGATCGTATATAGCCAGAGAGAAGCCTGAGAGCGCCTCTATGTCCAAAAAATGTAGCCAATATTTATGAATCCTGTAGGTAATCCTGTAGGTCCACGATTTTGTGGTTCTCTTCCATATTATATTCAGGATTTTTTTAGTTCTCGTCCGTGTTATGTTCACGATTTTTTGGTTTTCTTAAGAAAAGAACCATCTTTTTCATTAATTTAAAAAAAGACATCTCTTTCATCAATTTAATCATTTATATTTACATTATATATGTTATATACCAAAACTTGTTTAATAATATACATTCAGTCAAATCGGTTCTTCTTCCGTGACAGACAGCAAATGTCAGCGCAAATTATGCTCACGAAAAATCCAATGAGTACGATCAGTACCTATGATCAGTTTTTTTTTTCGCTGTCTTATCTGTACTGCTCGCGATAGGCGGCGATTAGTACTCGCGATCGTTAATGAACGATACGAAGGTGGGTGCGCAAATCGCTTGATAAAGATTTCCTTATCCGTTGTCACGGCCGACAGTATTTTCAGTATCGGTTTCCCTTCGGTGACAGATATATATTGAATATACACTAATTACGTACGGATTTCTTGAGCAGATCGATTATTTCACGAGCTCATAATACCTGTATTGATGGCATTGACCAGCATTGACTGTCCGAATGCGGCGAATTTCACATATAATGTAAGCAATAAAACTTTAAAAATAAATAAATAAAAATTGCTATTTCTAATAAAATTTTTTTAAAAGTTACACTTTCGATCTTAACTAAAAATTCCGTCCGATAAAAATAGGCCAATCTGTAGAGGCCCTCCACCACCCCCGCCGATTCAGATTCAGCGGCCCTCGCTTTTCTTTAAAAATGCTTTATTTTTTGCTTTTTTATTATTTATCATTTTTTATACAATTTGTTTTACATAAAAATGTATTACCATGTAAAATAAAAATTTAATTTAATTGCTCAGATAACAATTGCATACACAATTACAATTTTACACAAATAAATTTCAATTTCTTTCCAGGCAGCATATATCTAAAAGACATCGTAAAGATTTCTTTAAGATGCCTTTTAGACATGTATGTCTAAAAGATATCTTAAAGATATATCTATGACGTCTTTCAGACATGCGTGCTGTCTGTTAAAATTATAAAAAAAATTAATTTTTTTATTGTTGAATATCACATTCTCCCGCTTTATCCCTACCCACCCGTATATACTTATTCATTTCTACCTACAATTATATAATATAGTATAATATTAATATAGTTTCCTTTTCTATTGTCGAAAATCACATCCCTATACCTATCCTTACTATTGCTTATTCGCTTTCCTACCTACCCGATGTTTATCTAATTTTTATTCGTATTCCTACCTATATATAACCCGATTTTTTTATAATTTTTACCCGTATTCCTATTTACCCGTATCTCTATCTAATATACCTCTATAAGTTACGACACTGCGATTACCCGAAATTAGAGTGTGCGCGAATTTAATTTTAAATTGGGACCGTCTAATAGAATCGGAGTTTTATTGAAAGTTTACGTGGGATAGAGATCTCTAATTCGAGATGGCATATTTCCGTCTCTGATATAAGAGACAATCTTACAGGTTTTATCTGCATTTTGTAGACTTCGATTGGTGTTGTACACCAACCTACCTTGATCCTTTTCGTCTTCTTTCTTCTGGCCAGATTGGACTCACCTTTTATAACACCTGGCCGTATAATATTCTGGCTTCATATACACGTATATAGCCAGAGATCGGTAGCAAGGAGAAATACAACTTCTGCTGCCGGCTAATCATCGCCGGCAATAAATGTAAGATTTTACGCTTTCGTATAATTACGCGAAACACGAACGCGTCGCAAAGAGGCCATTACATTAATCAGATTAATTAAGTCCGAAATTAACAATTAACAATAATAATAATAATTTTATTTGCATACGAATTAATTTCGCATTTATTCTTTACATGTATTAATTAACTAATTGTAAGACATATATCCGATTGGAAACAAATCTAAATTTGAAAAAATCTATGTTTGACAGCGTTTTGATTCGAAGAGATTCAATTACAACTAAGAACTTTATATTAAATTTTTAATTATAAACTTTATAATATAAACGCAACTTTAATTTGAAAATAAATGATTAAAAATTGCTAGACGCGCCATTCAACAGAATCTAAGACCCACATATGCGTATTCTTTATCGATTCGAACGATTTGTTGCTTAATCTCATCTCAAAAGCATGCAGAGATGAGAAATTCAGAAGAATGACGTAAGATCCGAAAGGAATAATAAATTTCCCTCACAATTAGAATAAATAAAAATATCTCTTTGTGTGTGTGTACTTTGTACTTATTAAAACTATATATTTTTTGTATAATATATATTATTTCAAAATCAAGAATTTTTAAGTAACGCAGAACTGATCAATTCTAAAAACAATTACTAAAAAAATCATCGAAAAAAATTCTTCTACTTCACGAAGTATAATAGGATCTCACGTCATATTACTATTTTAATAACTGGTATAAAATCCAGTCATCAGTCACTATACGTAGGTATAAATAAGTTACAATTACAGTTCAGGTTAAAGTCAATGCATTAAAATAAGTAATAATAATTAGTAATAGTAAGCATGTCTTTTATAAAAATAACGAGATCAATAATATTGCTTATTTGCACTAACTTAAATAAAGTTTAATCCTGAATAAATATTTGGGAAAGAGATAGATAAGAATAATGCAATATTTATTGCACTGTAACAATCATTATTTAATGTTATGTTAGCAATATAATATACTCTAATTATTTTTTGCTCATTTTTTTAATTCAATAATATCTACATTTTTATTTTATTTACCTGCATAAATAACTGATTAAATAAAAATATACAAATATTTTATTCTTTCTCTTTGCTAATTACGAGATATGAATACCATGAGTAAATTTAAGTAAGTTAGTAGTAAATAGAAAAATTTTTAATTAAAATTTTTTATTTGTTTCTTTATCTTTTGATTCCTTTAATTTTTATTTGTAAAAAAATATGTACATATATAGATATAATAAAACTTAAATAAAATTTAATATATTTGATACTAATATTGGCCAAATAATTAATATTATTAATAATTAATATTTTATTAATTACTATAATCATTAATAAATAATATTCTATTATGTCCTCATGGTATTCCCAATTTTCCGAAAAATCTATCTGTATATAGTGTGTGCATACAAGTACATTCTTGCGTGCGCGTATGCACACTAAACTTATCAATAAATGCAATATAAATATAATAATAAATAGGCATCCAGGATTAAACTTATCCTAATCTGTTTTTAACTTATCTATTTTGAGGTAACGAATATATGTGGAATGCTTTATACTTATTTGCAACATCTTCATATTATTATAAAATTGCATACCTACATGCATCCAGATATATATGTATAGTCTTATATATATATTTATTAGAAAAATTGCTCCCACACACATCCGTCACCTCAATAAATAAGTGAATTCGTCGTTCACTCACCGACCTTGATGCGCAGTAGCTAGTAGCAGCAGAGTAGTATCTGCCACGTAGCTACGTAAATTCTGTAAAATAAAAATATAAAATTCATATTAAAACAGCATTCAGGAAAACCAATGTTTCAAAACATAATTCTTACGCGCATCGAAATTTCTATTTATTATTCAATTTTAGATATTTATATGAATAACTAAACATTCTTCGAAAAAAACCTTTACAAGAATAAACTTTTATACAATTTTAAATTACTTCTATATCTGTAATTATTATTTCTAAATCATAGTAAAATAAAATATTTCAAGAATAAACAGGAAAATAGATTACTTTTTATACACTAAATAAAAAATAATATTTACCGCAAAGTTGTTCCGCTGGCGCCCGACACCTCTCCTCCTCTCAGGCAGTCATATCGGGTTGTCAGCTTGGATTCCCTCGTCGATGCGACGCGACGATGCCAGTTTCCGCGTCGTTGTCTTCTAAAGCATTCGAATAAACGATTCAATTAAATAACTTTTACGTGCATCAAACATCTTATTTGTTATTCCTAAATCATTATTATCTCTAAATTATTGTGAAAAAAATGATAAAATGCTGCATAAAATAGAAAAAGCTATGAAATAACGAAGCCTTAACGGAGAAGATAACGTATGTGCAGGGCGTGTAAATTAAAATTTATTATGCAAGAAAAACCGCTATCGGTGACACTTATTGAGACGTGTAAAAATTAAAGTAATTGACAGCGGCATAAATATTATTAAATGCAAATAAGAGCGGTGATTAATAATTCTCAGGAAGAATTAAGTCGTTGCCTTAATGAAATTAAAATATAATTTTTCCTTTTTTTTTTAGTTATCATAAATAACAAAATTACAGCTTAAATTTTTGCATTACTTTGTCTTAATTTTGTAAATTTTGTAAAACGATGAAAAAGGAGGCTTTATCGTCGTTTTTCTTCAGGGTCGGAAATGTATTAGTGTTAAATATTAATTATGCCACTATGTAAATAGAATATTTTATCATAGATAGAACTAGATAATAAATAATAGAATTTATTCCACCTATAATGACTTCGCGAACGGCATTATATCTCTCTCACCGAATATTAAATAATGTAATTCGGTAATTGAACTTTCGAAAGACGGAGGTAATTTGTAAACGTTTATTTTGTGACGTAAATTATCAATAAATATATCAAAGGATAAATTGATTTACTCACCAGCCGTGATTATCTGCACCTCCATGGACAGCATCATGTCGGAGCTGCGCGGCTCCGACTCACAATGGATCGAGCTTTGCACTTACGTCCGCAGATAACTGTAAAAAAACAATCCTAATTACGATCGCGCGACCACTTGGCACGGTACTCATCCCGGTGACGACGCTCTTTCGTCACTTTCGCGGTCAAGAAGGAACGCGACTTGTTTCGCGTCGGCCGTCGACATAGACTTATATAGATAGACCGGCCCCTGCCGTAAGAGCACGCGTCGGGAGACCTACGGTGCAGACATAGCCGTGGGGATTCTCCTCTCTCTGTCTTCTGATCGCTTGGTGAGGATAGACGATAGACGTCTAGCCCAGTCTAGCCCATCTATTCCCTACTAGTCCTCATTCTAGACTGCTATCCCCACCAAGCGATTAGAAGACAGAGAGAGGAGAATCCCCACGGCTATGTCTGCACCGTAGGTCTTCCGACGCGTGCTCTCACGGCAGGGGCCGGTCTATCTATATAAGTCTATGATGCTCGGCCATCTTGGAAAGCAGGCGAATCGTCCGATCGCGGATATTATACATATAACATGAAACGGAGAAATAATTACTTACGGTGACTTACGGTTTCAAAGTCTCCACATCACCGCTTGCTGTCCCACGAAGCGCCTCGGACACTCGTTTGTACGCGACACTCTGCACTTTTGCCAAATAACAAAGTGCGAAAATTCCGGAACGACTTGTGTTCCGCCGTGTAAACCTCGAACGCTCGGTTATGTCCGTCCGCGCTCGGCGGAGCTCGGCCGGCTCGGCGATCACGGCGAACGACGTACGACGTGATCACTTCGCCGCTCGGGTAACCGAAGCGTGCCGAGCGCGGACGGACATAACCGAGCGTTCGAGGCTTACACGGCGGAACGCAGGGAGCACAAGTCGCTCCGGAACGGAATTCTCGCACTTTGTCGAATCTTTATTATCGGGCAAAAGTGAGTGTCGCGTACAAACTAGTGTCCGGCGAGGCGCTTCGTGGGACAGCAAGCGGTGCAGATGTGGAGACTTCGAAACCGTACGTTATTCCTTCGTTTCATGTTATATCCGCGATCGGCGACAATTCGCCTTTCGAAGATGGCCGAGCATGCGCGGCCGCGCACGGACGACGGACCACAGACTGATACGGACTGCGCGCCTTTTAATTATGTCGGTCGATGAGTTATATTAATACGCTTCGTTTACCGATTACGGCTTGCGCGATGACAATGGACACGTTGTGACGTCCCAATTATATTTGCCGTCGCCACGCAATTCATGATTGTGGTCGTTTGACGAACGGCGAGACTTCGCGACCGCCGTGTTTATATGTATATGCTCGCGGGAATGCGTCGCGCGTTGAGTGTCAGGAATCGAGGTTTAGCTGCGCCGTACGAACGTGCGTACGTCTTCTCGCGATGTTCGGCGTGCGAGAAAAAGTCAGCGAGTTGCTCATTCGCGTCTGTTCGTTCCCAAGCTCGATCCGAGTTCGGTTAATTATTTATGTAAGTGCGTTGAAAAGTGAACGTCGCGGTATGTCGCGTTGACGCGAAACTAAGTGCAAACCGCGTTCCTTCTCGACCGCGAAACCGAAGAGCGTCGTCACCGGGATGAGTGCCGTACCAAATGGTCGCCCGATTGTCGTGTGGCGTTAATTGCGCGGGATCGTAATTAGGGTTGTTTTTTCGTGCAGTTATCCGCTGACGTGAGTGCGGAGCTCGATCCATTGTGAGTCGGAGCCACGCAACCCCGACGTGATGCTGACGTCCATGGAGGTGCAGATAATCACGGCTGGTGAGTAAATCAATTTATCCTTTGATATATTTATTGATAATTTACGTCACAAAATAAACGTTTACAAATTACCTCCGTCTTTCGAAAGTTCAATTACCGAATTACATTATTTAATATTCGGTGAGAGAGATATAATGCCGTTCGCGAAGTCATTATAGGTGGAATAAATTCTATTATTTATTATCTAGTTCTATCTATGATAAAATATTCTATTTACATAGTGGCATAATTAATATTTAACACTAATACATTTCCGACCCTGAAGAAAAACGACGATAAAGCCTCTTTTTTCATCGCTTTACAAAATTTACAAAATTAAGACAAAGTAATGCAAAAATTTAAGCTGTAATTTTGTTATTTATGATAACTAAAAAAAAAAAAGGAAAAATCATATTTTAATTTCATTAAGGCAACGACTTAATTCTTCCTGAGAATTATTAATCACCGCTCTTATTTGCATTTAATAATATTTATGCCGCTGTCAATTACTTTAATTTTTACACGTCTCAATAAGTGTCACCGATAGTGGTTTTTCTTGCATCATAAATTTTAATTTACACGCCCTGCACATACGTTATCTTCTCCGTTAAGGCTTCGTTCCTTCATAGCTTTTTCTATTTTATGCAGCATTTTATCATTTTTTCACAATAATTTAGAGATAATAATGATTTAGGAATAACAATTAAATAAGATGTTTGATGCACGTAAAAGTTATTTAATTGAATCGTTTATTCGAATGCTTTAGAAGACAACGACGCGGAAACTGGCATCGTCGCGTCGCATCGACGAGGGAATCCAAGCTGACAACCCGATATGACTGCCTGAGAGGAGGAGAGGTGTCGGGCGCCAGCGGAACAACTTTGCGGTAAATATTATTTTTTATTTAGTGTATAAAAAGTAATCTATTTTCCTGTTTATTCTTGAATTATTTTATTTCACTATGATTTAGAAATAATAATTACAGATATAGAAGTAATTTAAAATTGTATAAAAGTTTATTCTTGTAAAGGTTTTTTTCGAAGAATGTTTAGTTATTCATATAAATATCTAAAATTGAATAATAAATAGAAATTTCGATGCGCGTAAGAATTATGTTTTGAAACATTGGTTTTCCTGAATGCTGTTTTAATATGAATTTTATATTTTTATTTTACAGAATTTACGTAGCTACGTGGCAGATACTACTCTGCTGCTACTAGCTGCTGCGCATCAAGGTCGGTGAGTGAACGACGAATTCACTTATTTATTGAGGTGACGGATGTGTGTGGGAGCAATTTTTCTAATAAATATATATATAAGACTATACATATATATCTGGATGCATGTAGGTATGCAATTTTATAATAATATGAAGATGTTGCAAATAAGTATAAAGCATTCCACATATATTCGTTACCTCAAAATAGATAAGTTAAAAACAGATTAGGATAAGTTTAATCCTGGATGCCTATTTATTATTATATTTATATTGCATTTATTGATAAGTTTAGTGTGCATACGCGCACGCAAGAATGTACTTGTATGCACACACTATATACAGATAGATTTTTTGGAAAATTGGGAATACCATGAGGACATAATAGAATATTATTTATTAATGATTATAGTAATTAATAAAATATTAATTATTAATAATATTAATTATTTGGCCAATATTAGTATCAAATATATTAAATTTTATTTAAGTTTTATTATATCTATATATGTACATATTTTTTTACAAATAAAAATTAAAGGAATCAAAAGATAAAGAAACAAATAAAAAATTTTAATTAAAATTTTTTCTATTTACTACTAACTTACTTAAATTTACTTATGGTATTCATATCTCGTAATTAGCAAAGAGAAAGAATAAAATATTTGTATATTTTTATTTATGCAGTTATTTATGCAGGTAAATAAAATAAAAATGTAGATATTATTGAATTAAAAAAATGAGCAAAAAATAATTAGAGTATATTATATTGCTAACATAACATTAAAAAATGATTGTTACAGTGTAATAAATATTGCATTATTCTTATCTATCTCTTTCCCAAATATTTATTCAGGATTAAACTTTATTTAAGTTAGTGCAAATAAGCAATATTATTGATCTCGTTATTTTTATAAAAGACATGCTTACTATTACTAATTATTATTACTTATTTTAATGCATTGACTTTATCCTAAACTGTTATAACTTATATATTTATACGTAGTGACTGATGACTGGATTTGATACTAGAAGTAGTAATATGACGTGAGATCCTATTGTATACTTCGTGAAATAGAATAAGAATTTTTTTCGACGATTTTTTCTAATTTTAGTAAATAGTAATTGTTTTAGGTCCGAATTAATAGACGTTTCTCAGTTGTCAAGATTAGTCTGTCTTTGTCTTGCGTATGGTAAAACGGTATACGCGAAACAAAGAGAGGCTGATCTTGACAATTGAGAAACGTCTATTAATTCGGACCTTAGAATTGATCAGTTTCGCGTTACTTAAAAATTCTTGATCTTAAAATAATATATATTATACGAAAAATAGTTTCAATAAGTACAAAGTACACACACACACACAAAGAGATATTTTTATTTATTCTAATTGTGAGGGAAATTTGTTATCCCTTTCGGATCTTACGTCATTCTTCTGAATTTCTCATCTTTGCATGCTTTTGAGATAAGATTAAGCAACGAATCGTTCAAATCGATAAAGATACGCATATGTTGGCCTTAATTAGATTCTGTTGAATGGCGCGTTTAGCAATTTTTAATTATTTACTTTCAAATTAAAGTCGCACATATATTATAAAGTTTGTAATTAAAAGTTTAATATAAAGTTCTTATTGATAGTTGTATATAATTGAATCTTTTCGAATCAAAACGCTGTCAAACATAGATTTTTTCAAATTTAGATTTGTTTCCAATCGGATATATGTCTTACAATTAGTTAATTAATACATGTAAAGAATAAATGCGAAATTAATTTGTATGCAAATAAAATTATTATTATTATTGTTAATTGTTAATTTCGTACTTAATTAATCTGATTAATATGATGGCCTCTTCGCGACGCGTTCGTGTTTCGCGTAATTATACAAAAGCGTAAAATCTTACGCTTATTGCCGGCGATGATTATTATAGCCGACAGCAGAAGGAGTATTTCTCCTTGCTGCTGATCTCTGGCTATATGAAGCCAGAATATAAAAGGTTGTTATAAAAGGTGAGTCCAATCTGGCCAAAAGACTAAGAGGATCAAGGTAGGTTGGTGTACAATACCAATCGAAGTACCTATAAAAAATGCAGGTAAAGCCTGTAAGGTTGTCTTATACCAGAGACGGAAATAGACCGTCTCGAATTAAAGATCTCTATCCCGCGTCAATTAAACTTTCAATAAAACTCCAATCCTAGACGGTCCCAATTTAAAATTAAATTCGCACACACTCTTCTAATTTCGGGTAATCGCAGTCGTAAACTGTGGAGATATATTAGATAGAGATACGGGTATAGATATAGGAATACGGGTAAAAATTAGAAAAAATCGGGTAGGTAGGAATACATGTAAAAATTAGATAGAAATCGGGTAGGTAGGAATAAGGGTAAAAGTTAGATAAAAATCGGGTAAGTAGGAATACGGATAAAAATTAGATAAACATTGGGTAGGTAGGAAAGCGAATACGCAAGAATACAGATAGGTATGGGATATAGGGGGTGTGATTTTCGACAATAGAAGGAGAAACTTTAATTAATATACATAATTGTAAGAAACTTAGGTAGAAATAAATAAGCATATGAGTAGGCAGGGATAAACGGGAGGGTGTGATTTAACAATTAAAAAAAATTAATTTTTTTTATAATTTTAACCCAGGCAGCAGGACGTCTAAAAGACGTCGTAGGGACATCTTTAAGATATCTTTTAGACACACACGTGTCTAGAAGGCATCAGACATCTTTACGATGTCTTTTAGACATACGTGCTGTCTGGGAAGAAATTGAAATTTATTTGTGTAAAATTGTAATTGTGTATGGAATTGTTATCTAAGCAATTAAATTAAATATTTATTTTACATGTTAATACATTTTAATGTCAAACAAATTGTATAAAAGATAATAAATAATAAAGAAGCAAAGAATAAAGCATTTTAAAAGAAAAGAGGACCGCTGAATCGGAATCGGCGGGGGTGGTGGAGGGCCTCTACAGGTTGGCTCATTTTTATCGGACGGAATTTTAGTTAAAATTGAAAGTGTAACTTTTAAAAAATTTTTATTAAAAATAGCAATTTTTATTTATTTATTTTTAAAGTTTTATTGTTTATATTAGTGAAATTTGCCGCATTCGGACAGTCAATGCCTTAATCAATACGGATATTATGGGCTTGTAAAAAGATCGATTTGCTTTTTAATCCGTAAGTGCAGTATATTTAATAGTTTATTGTCTATTTATTATAAGTTATTCTTGAATATTGAACATTCGCTGTACAATAATAAAGTTAGTCCGGTAAAAGCGGGTTCTCTATTGTCAGTGTATAAAGTTTAATAAAATACACTATAATAGTGTATTTATTAATAATTATAACTATAATGTATTAATTATAATTAATATAATTATATTAACAAGTTGGTAACATACATATACATATAATGTAAATATAAGTGATTAAATTGATGAAAAAGACGACTTTTTTTAAATTAATGAGAGATGGTTCTTTTTGGAAAAAAACCAAAAAATCGTGAACGTTATATCACAAAATATAGTGGACATAGCATGGAAGAGAACCATAAAATCGTGGACATTACCTACGGGATTCATGGACATTGGCTACGTAGTTCGAGGTCCACATTTTATGGTACATACTCTGCAGTCTGCACTCTGCAGTTACTATGTTAAAAACGGCGTGGCGTAGCAGTATCCAGTTCCAGGTTCCAGTATCGGTTGTGACTTGCAACTAGCAATATGAATAATATTTTCGTGTTAATTTTGAGCGCGTTGTTGCTCGTATTACCGCACGAAAGTACGAGTGGATATTTGAATGTATATCCACAATTGAAACAGTATCAAATCGCCGATAAGGAGGATGTTGGGGCGCCGCTCTTCTTGACGCCTTTGATAGAAAATGGAAAAATTGACGAGGCGCGAACAAAGGCTGTCGTCCAGCACAAAGAGATGGGCGATATTAGCAGTTACTCGGGCTATCTCACAGTTAATAAACAGTACAATTCTAATCTTTTCTTCTGGTTCTTTCCAGCCATGGTAAGTAATGATTCGCAATCCTGGCACATAAGAAAACAGGGAGTAAGTGTATAAGAAACCTAAACATCAGTCAAGTCTGCCGAAAATGATTTTACAAAGTGTCTGCTACAAATTTTGTCGAAAGTTAATAGATTTCATATAGTATCTGGCATATATAATATTATTGGCAATATATATGTATATACTCATGATTCTTGAGATATTAAAAATTATGTGGATTATTTTGATAAATACATTATACATATATTTATAGCTTGTATATTACTCCATTATAAATTAAGTTTGTTTGCAATTAAGATTAAAATTATTAAACAATCATTATTTGTGTGCCATAGCATAATCCAAAGACTGCACCAGTAGTTTTATGGCTGCAAGGTGGTCCAGGAGCAACTTCCATGTTTGGTCTTTTTATGGAAAATGGTCCATTTATAGTGACTGCAAATAAAACTCTAGCAATGCGAAAATACTCGTGGAATATAGCACACAACTTGATATACATTGATAACCCAGTTGGCACTGGCTATAGTTTTACTGATGATGATAAGGGATATGTCAAAAATGAAACACAAGTAGGAAGAGACATTCATACTGCCCTAGTACAATTCTTTCTGTTATTCCCAGAATTACAAAATAATGATTTCTTCGTCACTGGTGAATCATATGCTGGGAAATATGTGCCGGCAGTATCTCATGCCATTAAAGATTATAATATCAAAGCAGAGACAAAAATTAATTTAAAAGGTCTAGCCATTGGGAATGGATTGTGTGATCCTGAGAACCAACTGTTATATAGCGATTATTTGTACCAACTCGGACTGATAGATGAAAATGGAAAAACTCAATTCCAAATGTACGAGAAAAAAGGTCGCGAATTTATTAAACAGAAGAAATATCTCGAGGCATTTGAAATGTTTGATACACTTCTTAACGGCGATTTAAACGGCACGCCATCCCTATTTCGCAATCTGACTGGTTTCGACTACTATTTCAATTATTTGTTTGTGAAAGATGGCAATGATTCCGATTGGATGTCCGAATGGATTCAGAGAGCTGACGTTAGACGAGCTATACATGTGGGCAATAGTACTTTTCACGTTGAAACCCGTACCGTCGAGGAACATTTGAAAGAAGACGTCATGCAGTCCATAGTATTTTTCTTGACGGATCTTCTACAACACTATAGAGTGCTCATCTACAATGGACAATTGGATATTATCGTGGCATATCCACTCACGGAAAATTACTTAAAAAATTTGCAGTGGTCCGGAGCAAACAAATATGCGAAAGCGCCGAGAAAAATATGGATGGTTGGAGACAAACTAGCGGGTTACACAAAAACCGTTGACAATTTAACAGAAGTTCTTGTACGAAATGCAGGTCACATGGTTCCTTCGGATCAACCAAAATGGGCACTAGATCTCATCACGCGTTTTACGCATAATAAAAAGTTCTAAATAATTATGCGGATCATAACATTGAATGTATATGTGATAAAAGCTTTGGATTTTTTAACTTAAGATGCTATTATGTAATATAAACATTTAACAATACAAGGCAGTGTGCCAACAATACTCTGTGCTTAAAATACTCTGCGAAACATAGTCATGACAAAAAATGAATACAATAATAGTAATAAAATAATTTTGTAATAGAAAAATTAAATTTATTAATACGTAAAAATTACCTATAAATTTTCCTATTAATTTACATTGTATATAAGCCATTTGAAATATGTGTATACTGTATAATATATGTATATTTCTTGAAACATTCTAGATATTTCATAATAAATGCGATCCTTAACACAAAAAAAGATTCACACCAATTCACACCTCGTAACGTATCACTTAAATTATATATGATATGTATAAAATTTTACAGTTATATACGTTATATATATGTATGCACGCAGATACGTCACGCAGATGTCTTCATAAATTTACAATCTCCTTTAACATAAAATGCGAGGCCAAAATGTAAAAAAAGTAAATTTATAATTGGTTAGATTGTTGTAAATTTATACATAAAAGTAATTCGTCCACATGAGTAAAGCTTCGTCCACGTATAAAATTAGTCGTGCAATATCACATAGAAAAAAATTTTACTACTCAAATAATATATTCTCTAGATTTTCTATTATAATGGCAATTCTATTATATTTGGCAAGTTTCGATTTTATTTTATTTATATTTCATTAAGTTTAATCTAAGTATGGTAACAAAAATTGATCTACTATAGAGATGTTTTTATGCCATTCGGTATGAGGAATTCCGGGCACTGTGATGATCTTTAGCTTGCCCTGTTTATCTAATGTTTTCAAACCAATCACATCATCTTTATAAATAGATCTATCACGCACGTCTATCACAGTGTTGTTATTGTCGTAATATCCAAAGTGACTGCTTTGCCATGGAGTGATAACGCCATCGTTTGGTCCTCCAATGAGTATCATACGTTTCAGCTTGGTCAAACCTGTTTTATAGTCAGAATTGTCGATTTCATTGTTCACATATGGTAGAAACTTGCTGTATTTATAATATAATTCCTGAAAAAAAAAGAAATTTAATGTATATTAGAATGTAGAATAATATGTAAAATTGGTTAAAGTTAGGATAGTAACTTGATGATGAGGATCATTCCAGTAATTTCCAATACTAGTGTGTTGCCCGAGTCGTGAGTAAAAAAGTTCATAAGCAGTTTCACAAACTAAACCTGGGAAAATTAAATGCAGAAAACGTGCTGCAAAACAGGATTTTATGATTAGAGTGAAATCGTTACTTTCTTCTCTATTCAGATATCATAGTTTTACATACTTCCATATTGCCCCGCTTGCGGTGAGCTCAGGGAAATAAAATTTCTGACATTATGCATAGGAAATCTTTGCAATATGGCTCTAGCTAATAAACCACCCTGGCTATAACCAATTAAATTAATTCCTTCAGGAAATGCAGCACCTATGGAAAGTACATCCATGCCTATTTCCTCTACCTGTTCCCACATTGGCTCCAGGCTACTCCAGCCTGCATACCTAACAGTGTTGTAGACTGGAGTTCCAGGATGCATCTGTAAAGTTACATACATATATTAATAGAAAAACTAAATCTTTATTAATTCGCATACATACACATATATCATGAGTGACACAAATTTTTTTTATAGAAACCATTATCCTTTAATATAAAAATAATTGTGCTTTTGCTTTGACAATATGATGCACAAAATTGTACAAAACATATTTGGAAAATGAAAATGGTCGCACTATAATAAAATCTCTTTATTTACAATTGATAATATAATAGAACATATTACATTATCAATAGAGGGAAGGGGGGGGAGGGTAAAATATATAATTAATGCAAGAAAATGTAAAAATATGGTAACGAAATCAATCCACTGTTTTTGTGCAATGAAACAATGATGTGATGTTGTAATGTCAATCAATGCCATCCTGCATTCTTGCCTACCTCCTGAATTCTGTTGCTAATGAGTTCCATGCTATCACTTCCAGTGAGTACCCCATGAATAACAACGACAGCATGATATGATTTTGCTTCAATGTATAATAATAAATAAAACAATAATAGATAGATACGTATCACAGAATTTATCATGTTTTTCGATGCTGCACAAAGCTGACCTCTGATGACTCTGACTGATTTATTTTTGATGCATTTCTTGCAGCGGCCAGCGCTACGGTGAAATGAAGAAATAGTATGTTCTCAAACGAAGTGGATAAGAAAGTAGTTAAAGTTACCGATAAATGATACTGCTATTCTTGTTTGCTGAATGCTTATTTCTTTTTTAAAAAGATATTGCCTTAGATAAATCTATACATTTCCTATTTCCTTCAAGTATCCATAAACTATGAACATGTTATTTTATACAAATTTTATTATTTTATTAATTATTGTAATTTTATTATTAATTATTACATATTATTGTGTTAAATGTACATATACATATACCCTTTTAATTAAATTAAAATTGGGTTCCAGATTTTAATTATTAAATTATCAATGATTGTTTATGTATTAGCATTTGTTTGGATTATTAATCATAAATATTGCATAATGCATCGAGAATAATGCATTCCAAATTAGTTATATATTCTTTTGCAAGATAAGTATTCAATAGAAATAGAAAAATTCCATAAATGAGAGAAATGATCCCGTGGTTAAAGTCGGTGACGATTTAAGGGTGAGTGAAAGAGAGGGTGATGATGGCCGAAGGAATCCAATTGCATCATGAAACGGTGCGTTGGAGAATATAGTAGGTCGCCACCCTAATCCTTACGGGCTGCTGTGTACTAGGTGGCGGGGCACGTGGTATTTCCCGAGCTCGCTTCAGCCATACATCACCGACTCTGACACGTCGCCCCCTTTTCTCCCAATCCGTAGACGAAACTCACGCCCTGTACCGGAGCGACGGGATTCCGAGCGCATTGTTTCGTCCAGCGTCATTCATGATTATCACGGCTTTAACCCCTAAAGAAGCAACCCTTTAGCCGTGTGCACCCCCATTATCCGTGCATTGATATATTCCTGGAATCCGGGTATTGTCACCACTTGTGTTTCCGGTTGTACATAGAGTGGCATTTAATAGCTAAAGTTTGTCTTATAAGTAGTCTTTAATTTTATTATATATACAGCTGATATAGGTACATGTTTTAAATTAGATATATTTAGTACGTTGTATACGTCTAAATACGTATCGATTAAATCTCAAAATAATTAAATTTTATCTGTTTTATAATTTTTGATGATTTTTATCTATATACAAGTTCTATCATCTAGAAGATATAATTATTTCCTAATTTCTCTCGTAACACACATATGCAGTATACACATTACACATATCTTCAAATATTGGTGATTATTATATGTAGTCACCGCGATCATAGAAGTCTATACTTTCTTATAGAAAGAATGTCAATGACCCCCATTGCGAGTGACCCCCTCGAAATTCAGAGGGTGTTTTCGACGATCAACGCGTCATCGAGATGAAGTAATTTACAGGAGTGACAGCGGAGATGCTCGATGCTTAAGGACGAAATTAGAGCTGTCGTCTCCTGCTACATCACGTCTAGACTATCATGACGGCAGTGAAAGGGGTGTCGCGTCTCTAATCGATTTTATTAGATTCTATGAATCAAATGACTCCTTGGCCTCACAGCACGAGATCTTTATCTAGTTGATCAGGATTAATCCGATTCCGATTCATTATATCGAGACATAATACTCATCATATTGATGATCCATATCTGTCCATATCCCATTTGATAAGTGCTAGTTATAAGATGTAGAAGCGTAGAAGTAAACATCATTCTATTACGACGTTTCATAAATTATTTTCATTATTGCGTAATATTATTACCTATTAATTAATATTATAATTAAATAATATTTTAGTAATAAAAATGTATAATCTTGAGATCTTTCATAATGATGTAATATCATATATCTTTTTTATAATTTTATTCTACCATTTGTTCTCTCTCGAAACTGTCCATATGTCTATATATACACCGAATAATAGTTTAGTTAACTATCGTAAGAAACTGAAGAAAACATGACACAGTAAGGCACTGTAAGCAAAAACAACGGTATGGATACGCTGTAATTTACAATGAGGACCGTTACGAATGATTGCACGGCAGGAGCGTCCGTGGGAGGTCAAAGGACGAAGATTCCTTCATCCACTTTCTGCGGTATGATACTCGGTGGTGGTTGCGCGCCTCGGTTAACACTCGGCGAACTGCAAATAGCGAGCCAGCCGACCGCGAATATCCTTGATTAAACGCAAAAAAGCCTGGAGACCTACCTCGCTCGCCTTGCGCCCCGGCCGTGGCTGCGTTTTTTCGCCACCCTCCGCCATCACGACGGTCGGGCTTGAGCGCGGAATTGGATTGGCCGCCTTTTCTCTTGCTCGTATCCCACCCCCGGCTGCGTCTCTTTCTCGCTCTCGCATTGCTCGATGGAAGAAACACCGGCGGTTTCAGGACATTGGGGGGGACTCGATTAGAGAAGCTTGCGACGGCCAGAAGTACCTGGGCACGTCCGTTCTCCAACCCTCGTTCCCTCCTAAATTGTTGTACACTGTCCAGAGTAATCTTTCGTGATAAGAGGTGCACTAGCTCGTTGGAGGATCTTGAATGTGTGTATCTTTAATCAAGTACTTCCGCGTTTCAACCGAGTTTTGCTCGTCGTGCGTGATGCACGGCTTTGAGAAAATGCTCTGTATTTGCAGAGTATATAATAAATTTTATGATATAAGCATTTATCGACAAACTTTTCTTTCGATGTTTAAAATATTTACTTATTTATATAATTATAAAATTGTTGATTACATACCTATATAATATAAGAAATGGTATTTATATTTGTATAATAATTTTCTATGCTCTTCCGGCTTCTTGAATTTTTCTTCTCTAACTATATCGTAAATGATACAATATATTTTGAAAAATAAAAAACATTAATAAACTTTTCTTCTCTTTTCATCGTCATAATTTATAACTTAAAGTTTACGCGTATGTTAAAGAATTTCACCTGAAGTTCTATGAGTTCCGCGAAAGAAATTTATGCGCATTCACATTATGCAGTTTATAGTAATGCGGTATACAGTTTTGTAAATTTAAATGCGTACCACCCATGACGAATGAACGGCGGGGTAGTAATGTTCACAAAAATATTCAAGAACTGCGACGAGATGCCGCGCCCATGCGGCATTCTTTTTTTCGCTTTACTGGAAGGCGGAATGCGCAAACAATGGAGTAGTTTTCCTGACTTTTCCAGAGGTTTTATACAGTGCCATATCTACATGTGTAGTAGGGTAAGAAGGGGCTATTTGAGTCAGTTAAAGAAAATGTCCGATAAAAAATTTTCAAACCGAAAAGCCAAAGAATCCCTCTGTCTTGAAATTTATCCAATTTTTTCTTTAACTGATTCAAATATCCCCTTCTTACTCTGTATGTATTTTCTATAGCGATTTGTCAGTAACCGGTCGCAATAGTTCATCATTATCCCATTCCAAAACATCATTGAATTTTCAATGAGACGCAGCGCACGATAAAACGTAAATAAACACTGAAAAAAATTTATTATTTGCAAGAAAAATTGATTTCTATAGTTTCCTTAATTCAAAGAAGTATTAGATAGATTTGAGAAAACTTTCTTCTGAATTTAAAATATTTTCTCAAATCTACTTAATATTTCTTTTAATTAAGGAAATTAAATTTATAGAAATCAATTTTCTTGCAAATAATAAATTTTTTTTTCAGTGAAAAAAGAAACAATTGCACCGAAGCTTATATTTTAGCAGGAAAACATCGAGACACTCCCGTCTGAGAATCGACTGGTGAGCTCCCGCTTAAAGCCACCCTCTGCCCCGTAAGTACAGAGAGACAGGAGAGAAGACGAAGTGGGTGGTACGGTGTCGCAGAAACGGCCTGGAGATTAGCGTTAATTACAGAGTTGAGCCGTGCCGGGGTTGGGACACGGGGCTCTAGGTATTTGTCACTCGGCACTGCTCTCGACTCCCGCTTCTCGTTCTGAATATTAATAACTCCACCGTCCTTCTCCACCCCCGCGTCCCTTACTCCCGCGACATCCGATGAATTGCGCGGCAGACAACGCTACTCATTATGCTGACTGCTTGATTTCATCATCCTCGACGGCACGAAAAATTAATCGCCCCGCTATCGAGATCAGGAATAAAGAATTCCGTCGGGTATTAACGGCGCCGTTCGCTTGATGGTCGATGCGATCCCTAAAAGAATACACTTTGTTAATATGTTAACGAACCCAACGCTTTCTGAAGCTTTTATCCACAAAATCTTCAGAGATTAGATTGTATCGATGATATACAAATTGTTTTATATATAACCAGGATGATTAAAACATCTTTGAATTAATATAACATAAAGATACCCGTGTCCAAAAATAGATCAAATATGTGATATTTTAATATTTCTTATTTTTATTGATTGAATAAATGTTGATACAGATTATGCGAAGTAATGTTGAAATAATACCGACCAGAAGAATCTCACGTGTTGCATAATGCATTAATGCACAACCAGCGAGCTGTTGTAGTTATCAATCTCTTCCAATTGTCGGAAAATTTAAGACATTGGCTTGAAGCAAACTGCACTCTCTTTCTCTTTTTCTTTTAAAAATAACCGTTTTCCAAAAATTGAAGGATCGCACTTTCAACTACGACGTTTCCTTCTCCCACGAGCGATGTCGATCAATCGATATCACCCATTCCCGTCCTTTCTGTGGTCGGTCCCTCGATGGCGGTCCCATTCCCGCGCAAAACGCTCAGATATTCAAAGTCGGGGAATAGTTTATTCATGGCCGGCTCCGAGAACTTAGAAAGATATTGGAAGCGCCCCAGGAGAGAGAGTAAAAGATGTAGAGAGAGAGATAGAGAGAGAAAGAGAGAGAGGGAGGGAGAGAGAGAAAGAGGGATAAAGAGGTAAGGGGGTGGAGGGGAGGGGGTTAGAAACGGGGAGCGAGAAGGCCCGAGCGACGGAGGAAGAGGAGCGATATTGGTCGGACGGAAGTGTCCCCTCGGGAAAACGGGAGGAGCGTCGTCTCGTCCCCGATCCGATAAAACGAAAAAGGAACCCCCCTGCGGCATCGCCGCCACCACTCTCCTACGTCCACGTGACAGCGAGTTTGCCAATAAAATTCAAATAAACTCCGACCGTGCATACTAAATTATCACATCTTCCATTACCCGGCCGCGTGTCCATCCCAGAACGGCTTCTTCTGGGGGTCCCCGGGACACATTCGCACGATCGCCGTGCGAAATTCCGATATTCCTGACTCCCAAACGAGAACGCGGTGGGGTGGCTAGGAGAAACCGTGGATTCTATAGTTTTCCGTTTTGCCGTACTCCTTTTTTCGTTCCTCTTGTCAGAATAGCGCAATGCGACACCTCGCTCGCAAATGTGGCTATCGGTTTAATTTCACTTCCGGTGGGACGAAGAATGCACCGAGCGGGATGATATTCAAGAGTAGTTCGGGGCGATAAAACGCCTGCAATTTCTCAGGATCGATGTCGTTGTAATCATATAAGCTATCTTGACGCCGGTGGATTTCTTACTAAAGTATGATACGTCGAATTATGAGCAGCTGAAGACTTTCTTATGGAAAATAGTACACCAGGTCAGTAGTGCGCTACTTTTTGCGCAAATAGATTTGCGTGATAGATTTTTCACTTTAGCAATAACAATAATTTTTACAAGGATTACTGATAAAGTCCTTAAAATTCCTATAAATGATGTAATTTGCTTATAGGAAGGTTATTGATTTCTTAAAAATAAAGAAACTGATATTTGTATATATTTATATTTTTATATTTTTACATTGCCTTCGTGTGTATATAAAAGATAACAAGTTTCTGTACATGTTTAATTTCCCTAAAACCTCGCATATTTAACGGTGTGTGTGTATAGCAAACTAAAATTATTGTGTGATTTTGGAATAATAACTGTATATCAACTCAATAGTTATCATAACAACGTCATTAGTGACACGTTCGATCTGCGTTATACCCAGGCGTGACTCGTCCACGAGGGTCCAGCGGCAGTGATGGAGGAACGAAGAGGTCAGGTGGTCTTTCCCAGCAACGCCCCAGATTTCAACATTACTCAAGCTGGATCAACCTGCCAGGAAGGAGGCCATTGTTCGCTCTTACGCTTCGGGCTTTTCTTCCGCATGGGTGGTGCACCATCGTACCTGGCTCGGTTATCGAGCTACATAGAACTTTTTGTTGCCGTTCTGTCTAGACGTCAAAAATCTAGAATATTTTCGCTATATACATAGAAACGTATAGAGGATTCTGCGAGAACATTACACAGATTTATCTTGACTACTTCAAAGCAGTGATCCATTTTTATTAACTATTTTTATCGAAAGTCATGTTTGGACTTTAACAACATTAAGTGATAAAAATAGTATTTGTTATAAAAATTTCCTAGTATTGCATTATAATTAAGCGTGTGTTTATGAAAATTAATATAACATTAATAATTAAATCTTTATCATTTTAGATAGTTATCTTTAAATGCATTGAATTTATTTACTGATTATTAGATCAGATATAACGAAATATTGAGGAGAATATTTAAGAAAGATTTATTAATAATGAAATGTTTGTATCAAGAATATAAGAATTAATCAGACGAAATAACTGATTAAGTATAATCCTAAATATCACCACATGCCTCAGTGGTCGAATAGGTGAGACGCCCGCCCGGAAAGCAGGGAGGTCCAGGTTCGAGTCCTGGCTGGGGTGTTATTTTTCGCAATATTTTCTTTATTACCCTATTTCCTTCTATACATATCCCGTCTTTTTTCGAATGCTAATGAGTGTTAGTGGACGATTAAATTTATTTTCAATTTAATTATGTGAGAGTACTCTTTCGAGCTTTAGTTGTAGCTACGTTTAAGTCCGTAAGTAACGGCGCGTGGTAAGTAACGGCTGTGAAAACTAAAACATAGCATTCTGCACTATTTTTTTTCAAAAAGTACATTTTCTTCCGATTAATTTCATGACAGATTTTTTTACGACCCGATATATAGAAGTGAAGTTACAGCTATTTGAAATTTTCCGGAAAAGATAAATTTCAAAATTTTGAATATCTATATCTCGAATACGATTTGAGGTAAAAATCTGTAAAAAATCAGGGATACTTATTTTTGTTACTTGATTTTGATAAGAAATTAAGAGCAAAATCAAAAGGGGTCAGGGTCGGCGACCGACCGATTTGGCATGGAATGCCCCATACGTCTTTCTTCATTAAAGTAGCAACTTCCTTTTCCATAAGCGATGCAATACTTCTGACTGGTACTGTATATATACCTATATTTACAATCTTTCTTTTAAGGATATACTTACACGTTGCAATATCTTCTACAAATACCTTGAAGCAATGACATTAGTTGCAACGTTAAAAACAGAAGTAGATAATTTGATTATTAAATTTTGTAAATTAAGAATATTAATTAAAATAATCGTATATTTTCTCACCCGCTCAACATAGTACTTTATATCTTCTTTGCGCAGAAGTTTGTATAGCTTTATAAAGTAATTCATATAATTTCGCACTGATTATTTGACCAAGCAGTGCATCAGCTATTGCGTATAATACTACTTTACTGATCTAACTTTCAATCGCAATTCATTAAATTTTCCAGGAATTTCCAGGAATATCTTGACGCAATAATGCTGGAAGCTGAAATAGTATAACATAAATATTTACGTAGAAATTTTTGACGTATCTGAATAAAATTAACCATAAGTTACCAACCTCGTGTCCGGGAGACTCGAGCAGAAGCTTTCATCGGTTGGTACACAGGTAACAACGATTTCATTGCCTTGAGGTGGGGAGGAAACATAAGTTTTGACTCTCCCGAAGTGACAGCTATAACGATGATGCCAATTCGTCCTTAGTAGCGAAAAGTAAAACATCTCAAAAGTGTTTATAGGTCTCATAAACACGACCATACTAACCGCGCCGCAATTTAGGAGAGTAAGTACATTTTAAAAGCGCAATATTTTGTTAACGTAACTTTATATTTTTGTTGTATTAAGCATGTTTCTATTTTTTAATAATAATTTATACTTGTAACATAAACTAGTATCTTTAATAATTTTTAGTCGCAGCAATGGCACGCCGCAGCGAACGCATAAGAAAATTGCACGAGCTGATGCAAACTCAGCCTGAAAATCCTAATACCGATAGTGAAAGTCCTACCACAGAGGAAGATTATAGTGCTTCGGAATTTAGTGGTATCGAAGTAGAAACATATAACTTTATACCAGAGGACAAAGAGCAACCGGTTGAAAGTGAAGAAGAAGAGGCGCATGCGTCGACACGAGGATCGTTTCTTTGCCGACGCTCTGAACCTTTGCCGACTCGTTTTGTGAAAGGCTCTAACGGCTTCAAATGGTCCGTTGAACCGCCGATGGAAGAAGAACAAACAGAAGCAGACAAAGTATCGAATAATAAACCTAAAGTACGACGCGATGCGAAGAATGAGCACACTCCAATGGAAGTATGGTCTCTCCTTTTTACTGATGAAATGCTAAATAAAATTGTCAAACATACTAACGCTGAGGTTGCACGAAAAGAAAAAGCAGGTACTAAAACGCGACGTGATCATCGTATTGAGAATCTCGAGGAATTAAAAGCCTTTATAGGAATTACATACTATTCCGGATTAAAAAATGAGAATGATAAAGACTACTCTAAATTATGGGTACCAGAATCTGTCTATCGCTCAACCATGTCAGAATTTCGTTTCAATTTTTTTTTAGAACGTTTACAGTTTGGTGAGAAAAGTACGTGTCGCGAAAGTGATCATTTAGCACCAATTCGTGACCTTTGGAATTCATTTATATCGAATTGTACAGAGTATTATTCGCCGAGTAAACATGTAACAATAGGCGAGCTGTTTGTAAATTATAGCGGTAAATGTCATTTTCTTTCTTATAAGCGTAAGGTGGGCGGGTTTAAAATTGTTATGATGAACGACTCAGAAACATCTTATATGATAAATGCTATTCCTTATCTTGGAAAAGTCGATAAAAATTCTATAGAATCTAAGCCTTCTTATTATGTTTATGAGTTATCAAAGCCGATCCGTGGCAGTGACAGAAACATTATTTGTAATAAACGGTTCATTTCAGTGCCTCTAGTGCAAAACATGAAAGATGAATTTTCACTCAGTATGGTAGGGACAATTAAACTAACAGAAGAAGAGATACCATGGAATATGAACAGATTCACTACAATTAATGAATCAAATTTTGTTTATGCTGATTATTTGACATTAGCTTCATATTGTCCGGAACAAAGTAAAATAGTTTTGGTATTGTCTTCTTTACCTAAACGCGAACTTGTAGTTAATGGAAATAAAATAGATATTATTCAATTTTATAATTCTACTAAAGGAGGCACTGACACATTTGACCAAGCATGTCGTAAATACAGTACTGCACGAAAGTCTCACCTTTGGCCGATGAGATTCTTTTATGCTATGTTAGATCAAGGCGGTTATAATAGTTTTAAGTTATATGATTTAAACAAAAAGAACACAAAAATGTCAAGGAAAAAGTTTTTACAAACATTAATTAAAAGTTTAATCACACCATATATAAGAAAACGCTTGCAGTGTCCTAATATTTCCGAGACATTAAAAGAGGAAATGAAAAGACTTATTAAGAAAAAAGCTAGCGAATGGTAATACATATATGATCCCATTGCTTACAAATTAGATAAAATAAACGTGTAAGGTGCAAATATTGTCCTGTTTATAATGATAGGAAAATTTAATTTGTTTGTTCTTAATGCAAAAGACCACGATGCGAGGAGCATCGCTCGATGTTATGCGAACTATATATGTACGTACACCAATAATTAATACTTATAATGATTTTTTTTATTATTGTATGTTTTAATGATTTGACTGCAAAATATATTAATATGGCATGAATAAATATAAGTGTATTAATATGTATTTTTGTGAGTACCGCTCCTTCATCCAAGAAATTACAACACTTTAAAAGAAACTCTAAAATTTATTTGACCCCTTGCAATTTTATATTAAAATTGTTTAGATTTTACAACAAAAAATTTTTTTTAATAACATTTTAATTTTATATTTTATGATTGTAAGTCGTTTTATGCTTTTCTAAATGTAAATATCAGTAATTATATTTTTTACAAATAGATAATTTTTCCGGTTATATAAATATTTTGCTTTGCTTTACGCCTTTATAACTTTTGTCATATTTATGGTTCCAAAATAAAGCTTATGTAGTTCGCTTCAGTTTTGGTATTTCAATTTGGAAAAAGAAGGCCGTAAAAAGATATTAATGCTTGCCTGAGATATCACAAACGTAGACAAAAAATAAAGGTAGTAACCTATGATTAATAAGAAGATATAGAATTTTTTAATGTGTCTGCACAGTTCTTCCTCGGATAAAAACGTCTGATTAAACGCAGATATGCCACTTGGCGTGCCGGATATTAAAAATACAAGCTATCACAAACTTGTATTTTTAATATCGGGCATGACAAGTGCAGTTTTTAAATCTCGATTTCATGATCTATACTTTAATTATTTATGTAATAGATATTATAATGCATTAATTTTAAATTTAATTATTTTTACAGCTACATGAGACAGATAGTTTATTATCGAAAGAAATTGTCAAATAAAAGAGAAAAATTGATTTTTCCAAATTTCGCTTTTATAAAATAAAAATTTTTAGATTACTTACCGGTGTGAATATAAGTGTGCTTCTTCATGTCGCTCTTTTGGTGGAATCGCTTGCCGCAGAATTGGCAAGGATACGGTCTCGTGTCCGAGTGGATTAGAAGGTGAGTGCTGAGCGTGCTGGATCTCTTGAAGGCTTTACCGCATTGCTTGCACTCGAACACTTTCTCTGCGGAGTGCACAGCCCTGTGCTGCGTGAGACTGATCTCATGGCCAAAAGTTTTGTTGCACAACTCACAGGCGAATGGCCGTTTACCGTTGTGTGACCGCCTCGCATGAACCTACGCAAATCAATATCTTATTTTGTTATTTTCAGATAGTCCGATATACAAAATTCAAAACTAGTTTGCAGCACATCAGAAGTGGCTCATTGATAAAAAATTAGGGCGTAAAACTTCAGATTGTATTTTTATGAGTTTACGTGCAAGATAACTTCTTTTACAAGTATAATATGCATAATGCATATATGTAAAATAATGCAAAGATATTATTTTATTACTGTAACGCGGATGTAAAAATAAAGAGACGTTATTTTAATTAAAATTATTACAACACATAAACTAATTATTGCGACGATAAAGTTGTTAGAACGAACGCGGATGAGAATGTCAGCGCCAGCAGCAAATCAGAAATGAATCAAAACAACTAAGTCTGGAAAAAAGTATGCGTTGACCGCACATATGTACCTCGAGCCCATGCGGCGTGCTGAACATCTTGTCGCACTTGACGCAGCTGTAGACATCGCCGAGCGGATGAGGATGGTGTAACCCGTGCGCCGTGTGGGTCGAATGTAGCCTCGGGTGAGCCGGATGAACGCCGCGCAACAACGGGTGCAAGTGCGGTGGCAGAAGATGATGCGGCAGCAGCTGGGGGTGCAGGTACGAGAGAGGGTGATGCGGATGAGGCGGCAGGAGGCCACCCTGTAGATGCAACGGCGGGTATAGGATCGACGAGCCGGGCGGTGGCGGATGGGCGCCCATGGAAGCGGATTCTCGATGCGGGGACGCGTTCTGCAGGTGTGCGGAAGGTGGATCCGGCCTCAGGAGTGCCGACACGCTGAAACTGTCGCCGGATTTATACAGAGTATTATTCGCCGAATATTGACGACAATCGCGGCGGACTCGAGGTACCTTCGTGATCATCCTCGTCACCGACCTCTTCGATGTCTACGTCGACCTCCTCCTCACCGACATCGACATCCACTTCGGCATCCCGGCGCTCGGGCGGTGGGGAATCCGGGCAAGGAGATTGAGACGGCGAGGGACTCCTCGTCGCCGGGGAACCCACAAGACGACCAACTCCGAAATATAGCCGTTCTACAATATATCACACATTCAGTGTGATAATTAAATTTTATATTGTATTGGATTATTCTTAATTGGTAGGTAATTGATTTATCCAATTGATATTTTTATCATAAGGAAAAAAAATGTATCAAGTTGAACCGCGCAAAAGGAATTGGTGATTATTTTGCATGGATTTTGCACCGCCAAGCAGATATAAACATTTCGTAATCGATAAACTAAAGTTTATACACCAGTCACGAGAGCAAGATGGCCAATGATTGGACGAACAGCGGCTCCGTCACGTATGATGTACGCGAATTAGAAACTTGCACATTGCTTCCTCACCATTTTTTTCGCTCATTAAGCTTCCTCTATGAGGAAGCCATTATATGCTAATAATGGTTTTATGATATCTTTTTCGATAAAATCAAAAAGTTTCTTTCAGACATCTTTTTGCTTTGCCAAAATGATAACTTATAGACATCTTTTTTGCTGCTAGGCGGTAGTGAAATACTGGGCTCGGTGCTTGTACCACTGCTAGAACATGAAAACGTTTGATTACAAGTTTAAAAGGAATTTTATTATATTAATGAAAATATAACCCGTGTATATTATACTTATTTTATATTATATGCTTATTTGATTTTTTAAATTTTCTTTCTTCCTTAATATTATCAGGAATTATCCATTATAATAATGTTTCTATATAAATTTTAAGTGCTGGCTATAGTGATTAATTTCACATAAAATATTCAGTACTTGAGCATTAATATTAAAATATAATCGCTTCGATATGTGTTTCTTTAATTGTTTACGGATTGTGGTCGCGAATACGGAGATATACGAGTAGTTAGTATCTCATAATTATCGGGCTTAACGTATTTTTCGTTAGAATATAGATGGGTTAATGTAGACGAGAATCGTCTGATCTGAACGTAGTTTCCTTGGCGGAAAACAATTAGTACCCTTAACTGTTCTCCGCACCCCCCCGTAAGCTTATCTACGCCCCGACTATTAGTATAATCGCTGGGGGCGACCCTTAGCTACCCCCTCGAGCCGTTCGCTTTAATTCTTACCAAGTTAAGACCATCTCCAACGATCTGCAGCACTTTGCACTTTGTTCAGCACCACGCCTATAATTGAGCATTGAACATCGACTGCAGTTAAGGCGTGAAAAGTATAATTACATAGAACGATGGGATCTTCCCAAAGGTGATTTGTTATTCACTATTTGTAGAGCTATTTCATATGCGGAACAATATATAGTTATGACTACACACTGTGTAAAAGCATGTTATATTATGAATTAAAAACATTATGCAATAATATATAAATAACTACGAATACTATATTAAAATATTAGTTAAATTTGTTGGAAAACTAAGAAATAAATATTGCGGTATTTTAAATCCGTAATGTTACTATGTATTGAAAATTATTAATGCTTACATGTACATTTAACATAATTGCATGTATAGGTAATATTAATTTAAAAATTCGTTACTTTTATTATATATCTATTATGTCTTTAACTCCTCTATGTAAAATTCCAGTTTTTTTTCTAATTAATTTATTTAATTAGATCATCTCCATGTAAATTAATTTTCTCTCGTGAAATTAATTCTCATAAGAGTTGGACATATCATTTTGTTTCGCGAATAAAAGCCCGTACGACAGTTGACGGGAAACCGTTAGTCGATTAATCCGTAAACACTCCAAAAAATCGACCACGAGTGGATTTCGCGTTTCATCACGCCACCCACTCATCTATGCGCGCGTTGCTGCGAAATCCGCGATGTTTCCGGAGGGGTCGGCGACAGGGCGTTCTGTTTTTCGATACATCGGCAATAAACGTAACGTTCCGCCGCGTGTCTAATTGATTTGCAGCGTGCACTAGGGGGATGCAGACGCGCGAGAGCGGGTGAACGAGGGGCGGTTACAACCGCGCGGGAGCGCGAGCACCGGGGAGCGGGCCTCGCGCCCACCCCTTTGCATTATGGATGCACCTGATTTCACACTTGTTCGTCCGCATCGCCGAGCTCGCTATAACGTCTCCATCGTATAAACGGGCCGCAATTTGCCGGCCCATTGTAAACCGCCCCCTCCGGCTCGATTCACGGGTAATAAATCGTGGCTACCGGAATACGTGCAGTATACGGGGAATTTATGTTTACGGTGGCCATGCGCGTTTTGCCACGGCCGAGGAGAAAATCTCCCTCCCGGAGTTGGCAACGTGAAATCCGTTGCAGCTGTCGATTATTCCCGATTCTAATAGTCGTTGACAATCCGTTTGTGTCCCATTTCGCGAAAATAGAATTTTATTTTTATTGAAGACCTTTCATCGAAGGAAATTTAACGCGGACGAAGTGCAAAGTAGTTTGAAAAACAATTTAATCAACGTCAATGAGATAATTAATGCTGTTTTGCAGATCTCAGATGCTTTTAAAATTTCTTTTTAGTTTATGGCAATTGCATCCGCTTTTAAGTGCACTTTTACCTAAAGCTGCTGTACGGTTTTTAATATACTTTATATTGAATAGAACACACACACACAACTTTAATTTACTTTGAACCATATTTTATCTTACACAATTGTATTTAAAAATAATATAAATGCGTTTAAATCGCCGCCTGAAGGATTTAATTCGTCAATTAGAGGCCCCTTCGAGCGTGCACATTAACCGGACGTCCGAAATTGGCCGTGTAACATGCACGTATATGTAATCCGTGCCACGTGTCGGTCGCGATATACCGCAGAATAGCGGTACGAGACGGCGCGAGACGCAACGCGACGCTCAACGTCCCTCCATTTCTCCCGAGGCGTCCTTCGCCTACAGCCTACAGCCGCAAACCCACTTGAGCCTTCCGTCCGTTCGTTACTGATCATTCAGTGCCAATTTGTCCAGTTACTGAGATTAGAAAGCGACTTGAAAGCGATGCTAATTCGAGACCCGGTCCCCTCCTCCTCGCTTCCGTCCCGCTCTGCTTTCTAATTTACGATTCACCCTCGCTGACCCCCGTACTTATTGCTTTATACTCCGCTTTATGCATTACCATAACGAACATCGAACATACCTGCCGGTCATGCCTGATTTCATTGAAACGGCAGTATTTTTTATAATATATACAAAATAACATAAACATTATTATTTTTTTAATTATATTATATAAAAAGGAAATATGTACCTACATTACCTGATAAATATTTATGCTAAAAAATATTAGTAGTATTATATTCTGTAATACGAATGTATTCAGGAAATACTGTAGGATGTTTAAAGCATTTACTAATTTCTAAGAAAATAATGGAATACGATATAAAAGTCGATATTTATTAAATAAAGACAAACTACTCTAGGATCTTATTTATAGAATAATTTGAATTCGAATTTCATGAAAGTCGATAGGTATTTATTAAATGAAAATGTTTAATTTATCGAGTATGCAAATTTGACAATACATCAAACAAAATCTCGATGTCGATATTTTCAAAGTAAATACCCTCGACCTGACCTCATCCTTTCGTTCTTTTTAGATTGTCCTTTGAGCTATAGGGATCTTTTCATGCCGCACATATTCCTCGCCGCGATCAGTTCGAAAGCGACTAACGTGCGTGCGCGAATACGCTAAAAAGGACATCGGTGGCTTGACATATGGCTGGCGAAATTGCCGGCGGGGTGGCAGTAACAATATTTACAGAAGGCCCCTCCAACCCCCGGTGTTTTGTTAAGACTACGCGCGGCGCGCCACCGCAGCCCTCGGGCCAAGGGTGTCACTTTACCCCGGTAATCCCCCGTAATACTCTTTAGCGATACGCGCCGCCAAGTAATATTAAGTCCCTTACATCCAATTTCTATGGACTTACACCTCTTGTTCTTGAGACGATTAGCATTTTGATTGTAGCCCCGCGTGCAAGAGCGACGCTCTTTGCCGGCACTTTTCGATTCGCGGTTCACCTCGTGAAGTCGCAAACCCCGAGGCGGAAGTAATCGCGCGATTCTCGCGGAATTACACTCCGGCTGATTTCCATTACATCACACCAAGTAGTAGCAAGTAATTGAAATTTTCGACGAAGGTAACTTTCACGCGTCGTACGAAGGGAGGAAAACTTGCAAGATGTCCTTTATTTGGAGAACTGTTACCTTCGTTTCTCGTTAACGCTTTGGAGGTCAATTCGAGGGTGAAATCCTGGAATCGTTTTCTTTGCCGTTTGAAGTTAAATTACTCTAGGATCTTATTTATAAGTAGAATAATTTGAATTCGAATTTCGTGAAAGTCGGAGATACGATCTTTATCGGTATCCCGTAGAAGTTTCTGTAATAAATACAGCGTCAATTAACTTTCAGATTAAAATTTGCGTAAGGGGAAATACAAAACGTAATGCAAATTGCTCAAGAACTTCAATATATTTATAATATTCGCGCATACTATCACTTTAAAAGATACTTTATTTTTTAACGAAAACTTATTTTGCTTAAATTAGGCCTTATATTAAAAGCACTCTTGTCTTTAATTTATGTGCAATTTGTTGCTCTGAGACAATCATAAAGATTAGAGAGAAAAGAGTGCTGATATTTCTCTGGAGTATCCTATAAATAAAAGAAATGACATACATTGACTTGGAATCAGGAGCAGCACGCAGATGGAATATCATAAACGAGAGTAAGCAGCGATTTTCATTGGGCGAACGTATGCCCAGCGGAATCGCGTGTAATCGCCACACACGCGACACGCACGTACGTATGCACGCACGCTCGCACGAAAATTGGGGTCGCGCGTCGCGAAGCACGGTTCCGAAGAGGGTGCGCGATACGTATTTGCCTTTGAGCTCGACAATCACGTCGGGGTGGTCCAAGCCCACCCGGCTCGGGATTAGCGAGATCATAATCAGCCAATCACTGGCGGGGTGGCAAATATGCCAGCGAGGTGTCAAATGTCATCTCCTGCGGGACCGAGGGACCTGAATTGATTTCTTCTACGGTTATACGCGGTACACTGTCCTGCACAAGACTACGATTCTAATGAGATTCGAGTTTTCGAATGCAGACCGAATTAAATTATATCCAACGGCTTGATCTTCTGGCTTCTGTTTCGGAATAATGATTTGTAGATATACTGATGATAATGAGTACATTCACGAAATACATATATAGACGCTCAAATAACGCGATAAACTCAATAAGATAAATTTGTAGCAAATGATAATAATAGAACGTTTAATATCCTAAGAATAATGTTTATTTTTAGGTATCAATGCAGATTAATTTTAATCTCAGTTTAACTTATGTTTTATCTTGTTCTATTTCTTAGAAATAGAAGAAGATAAAAAGTAAGTTAAATCGAGATTAAAGTTAATTTATATTTGTAGAAATGTGGACATAAAATATATAAATCAAAAATTGTTCTAAGATTTTAATTTTTATACGTAATGCAATGCAATAACGTTCAATTAATGGACGAGTATAACTGTTCCTATTTTTTAAAATTATAATTAGCAGTTTTGAAATGTTATGTAATCGTTAGTTGATGTAAACCATTGAATTAGCTCATATCAAAGCTTACGAGAAAGCAGGTCATGTTTTGCAAATGTAAATGGTTGCTTGAGCTTAGCGTGTCTTCTCAGTTTGTGGAAGGCTAAGTGCACGGAAACGGATGCGGAGACAAAGTGGCTTCGCGGGATGCTATTCTAGCACCACAAAGCGCCGCTGACTCGAACGAGGGCTATGTGTGCACACGAAGGATTTACAACACATATTTCAGTGCTTTAAATCTTATTTTTTTATGCTTATAGATTTTTATGTACTTATAAGATTTTAAATATAATATCGAGTATCTATATAATAATGAACGTGTTATAATAAAATTTTAAGAAAAATAATTTTATACGAATAACAAAAAAAATTAAGAAAATGTATGCTAATTAAATTAATATATATTCTATATTACTTCTATCGTATTTTAAAATATGTATGTATTTTTCGAAAAGAAAAAAAGAAGAAAGAATAACAATATACACATTCGATTTTATCTGAGATAAGATTTGTAATCTTATCCTAGAAGTACGCTTCACACCTGGAACGCTCGAGATATTTCACATATTACTGCACCGGAAGAGATATAATTTCGTTGATATACCAATCGCTCATACGAATTCAAGTTGAAGAGTCGCTTGCGCGTTCTATGTCAATCCTCTCATTCGCGCGCGTTCCGCGAAGCTGCAGGCTTTCCTGGTGAACGTCACGTGAGAAGAAAGCGACCACGGACTTTCCACGAACAGCGTTCCCGCCCTCAGAAGCGGAAAAAGCTCGAGGTAAAGCGCACATTACGCTGATATCGCGGTGCGGTGCGGCGAGCGTGTAGCGCGAAACGCCGTCGGCGGCGCGGGCGATGGAGAAAGAGAGACAAGGGAAAAAAATTAGATCAGTCATTAAGCGGAGAACGATTTAATGAAGATGACCTCATACGCTCCGCGGCGGAGTTATACAGCCGTCTAAGCGGATTCTCACGTCAATCGCTGGCCGCGAGTCAAGTGGCGAGAATTGTCGGCAATTGTTTCCGAAATCCCGCGCAGATGCGCTCGCGCTCTCGGCACCGCCGCGCGCCGCTGCTGGTGCGCGCGAATACTCCCGCTATTGCCGCGAGAACGTATGCGTGTACGTGTTTGCGCGAAAGAGAGACGCGGAGGTGGAGTAGCTGGAGCGCCGCGCCGATCCTGATGTGTGAATCACTCGGCACAATTACGGCAATTACCGGACCGGTCGCAAGTCAGCACACTATCCGCGTACGCGGCCACTTCACCGTTTCCCACGCCCTCTTCCATTCACGCTTCGCGCAAATCTTGCGAGGGCTTTCCTCGGCGCGTCCAACGCATCTGCGGGTGACCGGCATGCTGCGGAATCGCCGTTGGAAATTTGACGAGACAATTTCCTTGCGAATTAGGGATGCTGATAATATCTCGAAAAATTCGGCTCATGTCTGTCTCGATTATTAGAAGTACAAGTCTACGACCTATGGTAATGTGGGACTTCCTCTACGAAGCTAAAGCTTACTTAATTGCTATAACTATGTATATTGGTGATAGCCTGGAATTAAATATTCATTACTTTTAACAGCGAATATTTTTAAAAAATTCTTTGACACTAATGTACGATCTAAAGAGTATCAATTGTTGCTAGTACGATAATATAATTTAAAAAAAAAACAGATTTTAAGAAACTTTCAAAGAAGATTTAGAGAGACAGAATAATTTGCTGTAAAGCTTATCTTCTCTAGGGAAGAATGAATTATTTGAATTATTGCGGATCAATTATGATGTTGATGAAGAACCTAAGGACTCGAACATCACTACGAGATGCAGTATTATTTTTGATCAGGTCAAACAGAGTTGCCGATTAGGCTGAATTTCCGCATTTGGTCATTAGCACGGAAGTTGCCGTAAAAGCGTTGTCGGAGTATAGTTGCTGGTCTGAGCTCCGGGACGAGGAAGCACACTATTGCGGCGAACCGCCGTGAAATATCCGCGCGGCGCGGTGCGCCTCGCAAGAGGGTTGATAAGGCTATCGCGCACATCGCCCCGCGCGTTTAGCATACATTTGAATAATGGGCAGGCCGGTAATCCTTTAAACCGGTGTGCTCTCGTCCCGTAACTAGGTATCCTTTCATCTCTCCGCGCCCGAGCTCGCCCGAGACCATCTCGTCCCCGTCTCGCCGTCCATCCCCGCTCCGCGCTCATCCGCTCCCTCCGCGGGTTGACTGGCTCGAGGTTCATCCTTCTCTCCTCCAGGCCATTCGTCCACCCCCTTTTGCCCCCTTGTGCCGACGTTTAAAGATATTTCGTTAAAATAACAGTCTCGGCTCAAGTTGGCGGCCCTATTTCCCGTCCTACCGTTCCTATCCTGCTCGCCCTTACCGGGCCGGATGGCCGCGGCAGATAGGGGGTGGCATTTGCAATGCAGAGGTTAAATGGCTGCGGGGCTCGGTCTCTCGAATGGTCCACGAACCGGGGTTGGGATGCGGGAAACCGGGGATTCAGCGCGCCGCGCAGCACCACGCTGCATAGACTCGATTGGTTTTTTACTTGCTGCTCTCTCCGTCGGGCGCGGGTCCTTTTACCCCCGCCTAACCCGTCCTTTCACTCTCTTTGTCCTCCTACCGAAGGTGCTTTCGCTTCCTCCTTGCAGTGCAATCCCGCGTTCTCCAGATCCGATCTCTCTCTTTAGCTGCGCTCTCGTTCCATTTCCTCCTCGCAATTCTCCGTCCTTTACTGCTTCGTTCACTTCGTTGGGCGAGCTGCTCGCGGAACGAAACGGAAGAAAAAGAGGAAACTGCGGGAGGGTTTCCGACCGGGGAGGGCAAAGGGACGCCAGCGAGATTAAACATTTATTTAAATGGCAGCCGTTTCTGAGCGCGACTAGAGCACGCACACCGCCGCGCGATACGTGTACTGGCATTTAATACACGTGCGCGGGCACACGCGCGTGTGCGTGCGCGACCGCGCGGAAAAGCGCGGGGGTTAATCGTGCAGGTGGACGATTCCGTGAACGTGTGCATGTGTACGTCGAGTGCGAGAACGTGTGTGTGCGCGCGCGCGCGCTCACAGGCATGGATGGTTACGAGTATACGCGAGAGAGGTAGGAGATTAGTCTGGTGGTTTTCAATCCCATTTTCATCGCGCCCCCGCCGCAGGGGGGTGGCGATATTGTCGGTGCCCCGACTGTTCCCGCGCGCGCTCTCGTCCACCAACTTGAGCTCGCATATGATAAGAGGATAAATCAAAGGTGAAAGGTTGGCGGCTATATTGCGGGGTGCGGCACGGAATTCGCGGATGTGCTCTACTCTCGTTGCTGGAACTGCGATCGCGTTTTTTTTATGCCACCAATATTTTTATCAGCATTTCTACACGGCTAATTCTATCATCGTCCTCGAAAGGACAATGAATCTTACACTGCATACCGTTTAGTTGAAACTATTTCACCAAGCCTTGGTTATTATAACCAAAACCTTTTTTCAGTGTACATCATTATTTACAATCGTTATAAATTAACTGGATAAATATTTTGTAAATTAAAGAAATTATTATATTTATTTAATTTGTAAAATATTATCGCGTATTTGTGTTATTTACTTTGTTTTTAATGATTGTTCGAACACTATGTATTTCTTACACACACTTTACTTGTCAAATATGAATTAATCAGTGCAGTAATTTAATAACATATCGTAATTTTTATTTGAGTTGTGATGGCAATCGATAATAAACTTATCTATAATAAGTACGAATGGTGTAATGTTGCTCGTTGTTGTAGTGTTTAAAGATTTAGATACATTTTCTTCGTTTGATCGATCTCTGATAATGTTTGGCGATAGGTTTATCAGTGATAAATATAAATGTAGTACTTATACTTATATATATGTTTGAACACTTGGATAAATTTTTCTTTCACTGATCTCCAATCGATAACGAATTTATCAGTATTAAATATACATAGAAATAATCATTAGAGTGACAAATAATATCTTTATTTATAATGAGATATATACTTTTTATAATAATTATTTTTATAGAACTATTTTATTATATAAATTTTTTTTCGTAACTTAAATTATTTAAAAATATCTTATTTTCTAACAAAGAGAAGAGAGAGAGAAGGAGATTAAAAGAGAAGAACAGAGGGAATGTGTGTAATATGTATTTTAAATTATTTTCCATAAAGTGTCGCTAAAATGGTCCGACATTGCGTTTTCGTATTAGATCACGGTTTCACGGTAACGGTTGAAACCAATAATTAAATGAGCAATGGAAATTGCGGTCGCGAGTCGTTAAGTCCGCGCATAAATCTTTACTACCACTATCCTAGCGCATATGCTCATCGCCGTGATCAATGAGTCGGTGTCATCAGATCCTGTTTATCATAGAATCAGCAGTTGGCATCACTCTCGGAGCGGCATAAATGGAAATTATTTCATCGGTTAATTAATGCTGGCGAACATGCGCGAACAGATTTTACGTGATTATTCTCTTTGTCTTCTTTCAGAACTACGCAGTAATACGTAGTACCTAAACATTACTATTCCTTCAAGATGTTTGACACTGAGAAATGTATTAAACACATTTATAAGAATATTATTAAGTGACAAAAATAATAAACAAAAAATTCTTTATTTATTATGATAGAAATAGTTATGTTACGTTTAAGATTTTATCATAATAGATTTTATCTAGTTGTAAATTATGTCGCAATGAATAATTTTATATAGTGATTCATGACCTATTGTTACAAATTATACTGTTTTTGCACACAAATTTAGCTCCAACCGACCTTCGTCACCCACCGCAATTACGTGCGACAAATTACTTAACTCATTATCGCCAAGCAATCATTCCTTATCAGCGCTATGCATAGCCAGCGACGCAAATAATTAACCTGAACCTGAACCTTGACGAGCGGGCTCATTCCGCGACAGCAATTTCGTACCGCGCCTATCCATAATTACCGCGTGCTCGCGCGAGCGTAATTAATACCTCCTCACGTGGGATCATTAAATCGCGCCCGATATCCAGCGACCGCGGCCATCGCCTAATTAGCCGTCCGCGCCGTAGCGCGCTTACGTGCGATCAGATTTTAAACAATTAGCGGGGGTGTGTGTATATACGCACACATACACACCCATCCTCTCCAGGGAACGGTCGCGCCCATCTCTTCGGCTCCTGTCAGCGATCCCAGGAGACGCGCGTGACTCTCTCCACGTGTGGACTTAATACGCCCCGCATGCACCACGTGCCCCTGCGACGGTGCTTTATGCGGCGTCCCCCGTCCTCCCTTCCGCCGGTCCTTCGCTACCATTACAACCCCCGACAACGGGGTCTCCGAAGGCTATACGCTTACGTACGTATGCGGAACAAATATCCTTGGACGAACTGCCTGCGAACACGCCAGCGCGCCAAGCTGGTCCAATTCGATTCAATTCCGCCGCTTGTCTTCTCCTTCTCCACCGCCTCCGCCACTCTCTCGCTCCCGTTTTTTTCTCTCTCTCTTTCTCTCTTTTTTTCAGTCTCTTTATCTCCCGACCTGCACGATCCAGTTAGTCCCCGGAGAACGATAGATCCTCGGTTGACTTCGTTCAGGGCGGTTTCTCTCAACTCTATCTATGGCTTCTCTTTTTTCCTTTCTTCCTTCCCTATGTTTCCTTCCTCTTTTCTCTTCTCGCCAGAGGAAGGGTCGATCATTGTCGACTTAAACATGATTATTTGAGACATCCTGGTTCGCCGAGAAGCCGAGAATGAAGTTCCATTACCGCGAAGTTTTACTTACAAGTTTGACTTAGGTACTCTTATTTCCAATAATAATATTTTTTAGATATAAATCTGTCGGTTCTTAGATGTGCTCTAGTGTGAAGGATAAAAATGTAAAAATGCACACACACACACACACACACTGATTTTTCAAGAGATGCGAGAGATGTTATAATTTCCGAATACTTTCGTGCGCCTATAAATCGCAGTTGTACATTGTCACGACTTTTAACAAAAACTATACCCCAACTCGCGCGTTTGCTTTATGAGTGTACTCCAATTAATAACCTCCCATCCATTTGGAAAGCTGAAGGCAGACGCGGTAAACGGGCGCGGCAAGATTTCCCGGGAAAAACGTCGACCGATTACGAATTCACGAATTCGCGTCGGTCCGGTGTAACAAATTGCACGTAGACACGGGAGGCGCGCCGCGCGCATGCATCGCCGATAATTCAATTGCGCCAGGATGAAACGTTCCGGGCGCAATTGTCTGCGGGCCCGCGTGCAGTCCGAAGCGTGTTTCGCCGGGTATAACCGGGTGACCGGTCCCCATCAATCCTTTCGGCAACATAGCTCGCAGGAAGCTCGCGCACCCCCGCGTTTGCCCCGCGTGGTTTGTGTGTTCACCATTCAACTTGGTCCCCGGTGTCTCGTACATCCTGGTCAGTTAATAACCGTGGTCGGGATCCGCGGTCCACGGCGCCCGTTGCTGACCGACCGTTGCTGACCACCGTGTCTGGTTGGGTTTTCGGCCAAATTATGGAAACACCGCCGTTATGCGATGCGGTGGCCGATGATACCGCGAGGCCCCGAGCGTCTCGTTCCTTGTTTTAATTAAGCTCACAGTCCGAGCAAGATATCGCTAGCTCTCGTTACCGCCAAGTATTCTCGGGCTTTATATTCGGCAAAGACCGCCACCATCCTGAATTCCGAACCTGAGAAACGCCGAAGAGGAACCCGACTCGAAAAGAGATTCCCGTTTCCGAATCATTGATCTTGTGCATTTCAGAATTTTTTTTCACTCATTTCCTCGAGTTATTCTGAGATGAATTTCGTGCTGGAATTTTACTTTTCCGGTTTGGGTAGTTGTATGTAATAATAATAAATAATGTTCATAAGTTATGGCTGATTAGGAAAGCTCACTTAGATATTTAATCTTTGGAAATTAAAAGCTTACTAATGCTTATATTCACAACTCGATTTTCATTACTCATTTTTGTTTCGTTATGAAAATAATTATGTGAAGAATTAATATTCTTAGGCTTATATCGTGACTGATGTTTATCAAACGGGAGTAGTAAAAGGCTTAAAAAACGAAAAAGGGAGCGTATTAATCGAAAAGCGTATTTTAGGACTGCGACATAACGTTTCCACCGAGCGAGTAACGGCGCGGGCGTTCGTGAGTTTTGAACGAAGATTCCAAGTGGATCTGTTGTCCCGTCCATTCTTTGCTCGGTGAACGTATGTCAGTGGATGTATGTCTGCTTTCTTATACTCTCGGAGCACGCTCCAATTTGTGGCCCGAGACATGTCTATTTTACGAGCGGACACATCCACAGCCCGTAAGTCGGACCGAAGCCGCATTGTTTGTGCATATTGCTGCGCGACGCCTTCTGAGATCGCATTATAGTAATCTCATTTGCGAGCGTATCAAAATCCAATAAACATTTATGAGTTTATCTTGTCGTACGTGTTTATCGCTAAATTACGACACATACTTCACCCAGAGAAGAATATTTTACAAACAAGACTTACGGACAAAGAGTATAATATTTATCCTGAAATAATGGTCTGAAATAATGATGTCGGAATTGAGTTCGCTTTTTACGTTCTGAAAAATCTAATTATTTTATCTAACAATTTCAATCTACAATCGAAAACTCGTGACAAGTATGTCAGACGTCAATTATCGTCGCGAGGCTATTAAAAAATTTGCGCTCGTAAAACAATTGTCAGACCATTTTTAGTTTTAATCGACGGTGCAAAGTAAACAAACAAACCGGCTCATCGTCATCGTTACAACGCGACGCCACTCTTGACATTTATTTCCTGCCGTACAATCGCCTGGCAATTTTTAATTTTAATCAAGCGCGCGAGCTCGCAAGCAAAATGGATTTTCGTGCAGCAGCGCGCGGGTGGGTGCCAACGACTAATTTACGAATCTGGATGATTACTCGCGGGAACGGATGAAAGGGAGGTACGTGTGAACCGCTCGGCGTCGTCATAAAAACGGTCGCGTTCAGCTAATTTAAACGGAATTGCCGGAATAAACGGAACTGCATGCATCCCGTCCGTCTGGCCGTCCGTCCGTCCGTTTGTCGCTCCAGATGTTTCGTAAATGAATCCCGCCGCGGCGCAGTCCGCCATATCCGAGGCTTCGCTGTTAATTACTTCGAGCCCGGTACTCGAGAGTCGGCGAATGGGAATTTATAATGGACGAGCGTGGACCCTTATGAAAATGTTATGGCGGATCGCGCCACTCTTCCTCTGTGAACTTTTGCAGAATGTCGTGGAAGTCATTTCGCGGAATGCACGAGAATTAGTCGTTTCTATGCTACAAAGAACACCTACGAACAAATTTTAAAGTAAAAAAGAAATTATTTGTATTTTATTACTGCAAATGGAGAATAGTTTGCGACGAACGGAATCGGTAGATTATATCCAAAAATATTTGCGATCAAATTTTAACAATATAGCCTTATTTCACAATCAGATATTTAAAGTAATCCTTTATATCTAGACTTTACATTTCTTTGCATTTATTTCAAAGCATTGACAACATATTTTTTTTAAATGTCAAAATTGGTGACAATGTAAGAACAAAATTCTTTTCAAAACGTTGAAAATAATCCGTAGATAAATAAAAGTGCAATAAACCTGAAACATCCTGTATATGAAGTGCATAGTATCTTGCAACAGCTATTATGCATGCGCAATGGGCTAGTTGAAGCCGTTAATTCGGATGTAACTGCAGACGCATATGCTCATAAAGAGCGTAAATGCGTTTTTAATACTTGCATAAGAAAAATTTACTTGGTCTTCAACTTTATCTGAGTCGTTATTTGCTTATTCTTTGCGTACATTTACTTTATAATCCTTTGATATCACGTTCCACGAGCATTTTCGTATTCCGTTTTACTAGTTTAAAGCATTCTCATTGTCTCGCCACGAGCGAAGGCGGGATGGTTCTTTGAGTGCGGCGGTTTAGTGCGATAAATAATACCGGCGCTTTATAACTGCTACTTTTCGTTGAAAAACTGAATGCGGCGCGAATTATTATCCCGAAGGAGGGCTTCACTTTCCTCGTTCTTCTTCCTTTATATCTCCCATCGTTGAGGGGGTGGATCGCGAGGGCCAGGGGTAAAGAAGAAAAAGTGGCGCGTTAGAACCACGGGCGATAATAATAAGGCTGGTAATTCGCAGTTTGACGAGCCCTCGCGAGCCGCACGACCTCACTTTTCGAGTTTTCTTTATCGTCTCCCGGATGTCTCCCCTGCGTATCCGAGATATCCAATTAAAAAGCGAGCACCTGGACAACGAGGGTGGAAAGACATCGAGTCGGGTTAAGGGGCTGCGAGAGAAAAAAAGAATCGCGCGACGATTATCGGGGAAACCTTCCTGCAAGCACTTCGAGAACGGAAGAGATTATTTTTTAAGTAAACGACCGTTTATAGAAATAAGAATATTTATTATAAGAAGATATATTAACATTTATTTAATATTATTAATTTTTATGATAAACATGTGTTTGTTAAAAAGAATATTGTCGTCTGATCAAAGATAAACTATTTTATATTTCTGTTTTTTATACTTTTTACTATATCTAGATTTCTGATCAGAAATTTTATGTATATGTTTCTTCGTTCTTTAATAATTACGCAAACAAAATGTTATTACAAATAATTGTAATAACAAAGATCTCAATATTGGAATCCAGCTTGGAAGTACCCAAAGAAGCGATATGATTTATTGCAACGGTGATGAAAAATTCAAGAGATCCCTGGCTATTGACTGGCTGATAAGAGGGTCCTTGTTTATATGTATTGCTGTCCGTCGGATCTGGAATCCGGCTAGTTACAATCTCTGCTACTTCGTGGCAGAACGCCTCCACTAAAATAATGTTATATTATCGGGCGACGGTGCCACCTGAGCCGCTAAAAGCTTCGGTCCCGACGCGACCATAACGCAACCTGGAGATTTGAGATTTACTTCACGTGTAAAATCGCCGATTCTTGGCAATGCGGATTCATTTGGATTTCCCGATTCTGACTTTTCGATTTGAAGAACGCCAAAGATTCTTATTTTTAATTATTACAAAAATAACATATATAGGTACATAAATTATTTATGCGTAAGTAAAAATGTATTTATTCTGTTTTAACTAATTCATACTATACTATATGAGCAATATTATATATTAAGCCATACTTATTAAAATTTAACATAGCATTTGGTAGATGTAATAGTAAATTGTTGGTGCTTAAATACTATATTTACGTCATACAGTCTAAGTATAATATAAACAGTTATGCTATAATAATTTAAATAGATTATATATTGAAGGATACTTCCTCCGCGACGCTTCACATTCTATCCTAAGAAGTGTTTGTGTGGGCTTTAGCGGATTTTGGGGGTGAAATTATTTCTGAGAACTAATGAGATATTATCTCTTATACATATTAATTACCCACACTCTCTGCGCTGTTACGGTTTTCTTTCTTTAAAGATAACAATATTATAATTTTAATAATTTTGCAGAAAAGAAATATTTAACGGTAAGATTTATTTGCAAAAGTATTATTATCGTAATTCGGTATATTTGAATATTATCATTGTCATCAAGAACGTCGAGCAAACGTGACGCCATGCTAAATATGGATTATATATATTGGAGGATACATTCTAGATATTAAATATTATTCCGACAAATACCTTAGAGTGTCTTTGAAATCTTCGTTTTCGTCGCGTTTCGCGTCGCGTCAATGAATCCGATTGATCGCAGATCAATGGGTCGTTGCCGCCGCACGATCGACTAATCTCAAGGGTCAAACGATGCCGGTCAAGTCGGACTTCCTTCGCCAGTTGACCCCGACGCTATTCTCAATCTCGACTCTGACTCATCCTCGTCATCAGCGTCATCATCGTCGTCGCTGCGTTGTCTTCGTCCGTATCTCCTTCCCCATCGGCCACACTTGTTGAAGCTCGCTTAGGAAAAGATCATGTTTAGCATGGCGTCACGTTTGCTCAACGTTCTTGATGACAGTGACAATATTTAAAGCGAATACGGATTACGATAATAATATTTTTGCAAATAAATCTTGCCATTAGATATCTTTTTCTGCAAAATTATTAAAATTAAAATATTGTTGTCTTCAAAGAGAGAAAAACTGTAACAGCGCAGAGAGTGTGGATAATTAATATGTGATAATATCTCATTAGTATTTCTCAGAAATAATTTTACCCCCCCAAAATCCGCTGAAGCCCAAACACTTCTCAGGATAGAACGTGAAGCGTCGCGGAGGAAGTTGTCGCGACGAAGGGGGTGGGTCAGTGGCACGGGGACGCGACGGACGGTTGATTTGAGGCTCGCCCATGTTTGCCAAGCAATCAAGCCCAATCATTAACCCCCGGACGAGCGACGGATCGAACGTAGGCGCGCGTTATATGAATAAACGTCGCTGTGTACGCGACGGTCGGCCGTCGCGTCGACGGTGTACATGATCGCGCGCGTACGGCTCGTCGCGACGACTCGTGGACAGGAAGTCCACCTAATCAGGGGTAGTGAGTGGCAAACAGGGGTGCGGTTATGCCCAACGGGGGTACGTACTGCATTACACCAGGGATTCGAGTCGGATCGCCGAGCTGTAACGGCGGCAAAGACGAGGCGGGGGCACGTTTATCCACCAAGTCTGCCCCATCCAACGCCATGATCGCTAATTTAATTAGCTCTCGGTCTCTGATTAGTCCAGAAGAAGGTGGGGTGTCCTTCTGTCCGCTGCGGAGGAAGTGCCTATACTTCCACCGTGCTGTGGCGGCGGTTCACCTTGTTCGCGTGCTCCTTCCTCTGTCATCCGCTCGAATTCATTTAACTCCCTGTGGTACTTCTCTTGTTTTTCCATGGTTTTAATTAAATTTCTTATCCGGAGCGCGCGGAGAGGGTGGACAGAGGGGCAGCGCGGCAGGGCGATGGGGGAGCTGCACCGAGTGTTTTGCTGGACCCAGAGAATCTCTGTGCGCCGGAAATAATTGGAAAAGTTTTAAATTCATACGAGAAAGTCTCGTCGATTATGCGCTTTTCTGCGGTTATAGGTTTTTCTATCGAAATACGCGTGTATCTTGTGAGACATTATGAGAAATTGGTAATAATGTTATTACAGATTCTAGAAAGTAAGATAATAATTGGTGTTCTTAGCATTTAAAATATTTATTTTTCTTAGTACCTATTATAAGAAAATGTTTAATAACTTGTCTCCATTTTCTCGTACATCAATGATAATAGATCTTTCTATCTATTTGGCTCAAACAATCTCATGCATTCATATTTTAGAGACGCTTCGTAAAATCCTTCAGAGAAAGATGCTCTTTAAAAAGTACTTGTTATGCATTTTTCCTTCAACTTCTCCCGGCTCCTCCCACCAAAAATTCGTTTCTTTGATGGAGGTACGGTGCTCGATGTCAAAATTGGGATGCTCGCTCGGAGGCAGGTTCTCCTAGCGGGATGTCCTCGTTCCCACGAGTCCGCGTATTCTCGGAGAAGCACATTTGAATCTGCCTATCTCTTTATCTCGCTCTCTTTCTATCTTTAAACACATTACTTACACTGCGCAACCTTTGCGTAACCTTTGCGGATATGCGAGGAAGAGGGGTGGTCTGTGTGTGTCGACGGGTGAATCGCGCGGTCTTTGATATGCTGACGTCGCTATTATCAATTCAGATGAGGCAGGTCGGTTCGGTCGTTTGGCAAAACTGCGTTTGATCTGGCTCACCCCGCAGATACGTAGGTAGGTACGTAGATAGATAGGTGCACGCACATGGTCGTGTGAGTGGTAGCCTTGGGCATTTCGCGTCAACTCTCTGTGCGAGAGAGAGAGAGAGAGAGAGAGAGAGAGAGAGAGAGAGAGAGAGAGAGAGAGAGAGAGAGAAGAGAGAAAGAAAACGAATTCGACCAGCAATGAGAATGTGAAATTATCATGCTAGCTTTCACTGCCGCTCTTCCTCTCGATTCAAAAATCCAGTTTCTATTGCGAAGACACGCGTGTTGGAAGTTGAGGCAGACAAACAAAACCAGATCCAGAAGTTTTATAATAGACGAGGGCGGATTGGGTGGAACGATAATTTAAAGGGCTGGATTGGTTACGTTTGATTGACTCCATCTACTTACAATTAGTAAATAAGATTATCTCGCACATGCCCCTCAAATCTTGAATTATTATAACTTTAGCTTATTTTGCGCAAGTAATTGTTGGGTAAAAGAATGATGCGGGGATTTCCACCTAGGCCTCGCTAGCTTAATTGCTCTCATTTGCTCGCCCCTAATTATCCTCATTTATTTCCCTTAAGTTAAGAATTAGCTTTCCCGGGCGCCAAGTTTATGTGAAGCGCCCAACGGCGCCACGTTGCTCGTACATTTATAAAAATTAATCGTTTTGCCCGGTTTCCTAATTTCTGCGGCAACGGGGGGCCTGACCGTCTTAAATTAATTTGTATGGACATGCAGTGCCCCACACTAGCGGGCCCCGTTGAATCATAAACCGACCTATGCGGGCTTCGATCATGAGTTTTTGTCAACAAAAATTGTCAAGTACTCACACTGTGCATTATATTATCTTACGGAATATATTCGTTACATATAAAATTCTAAACACAATTTTTTTTAAATTAATTATGAAATTAATTATTATAAAAATTGAATTAATGCTGAAAATGTAAAATCAAAGCATAAGTATCAAATTTTCATTTTATTCGTTCACATTCGTAAACTGATTGAAAAATATCTCAAAACTCGTAAATTCCATATCAGAGCTTATCTTTACAATATCTGCAGTACTAAATAATTTTTATTTAGAAAAAATAGATAGTAGTTTGTAGTAAGAGCCACAATATTATATTTTTCTTACACTTCTTTTCAGCATGTCCTTCGCCGTCCTCCTCTCTTCATTCTGGCCGACGTGTATAACGCAATAATCATTTAATTCCGGCGGTCGTACGCGCAGCGCTTGGCGCCAAGTCAATCTAAGCCAACCGGATATGCCTCTCTCGTCTGCCTTGTTCAGCCACTGACGTAATCCCGAAGTTTAGATTAGGCGAAGGAGGGAAGATACGCGTCGCTCATTAAGATCGTGCTCGATGTAAAAATTCGCCGGTTCGTCTTGCATGTGTGAACCCATTTTCGAGCGCGATACGTCGCAGTTAATTGCACAAGCTCGCGAATAATTTGTTTTGTTTTATCGTTACGATATCGCGGATTCCAGCATCATTAAAATTTATCGGATTAACAGTCTATATCGCGCTCTATTATCGACGAGAAAGATTTAAATGTGTATAGCTTGCCGGAGCATACTTTATGTGTTGAAATAAATTACGCAATTGATTTTATTGGGCGGTTTTATTAACTGGAAATTAATTTATTAGAATAAATGGGGATTGGATTGCAGTCCAAATACGAGTTTGGTTATACAGGTTTTTAAGTAATTGCTTTCGCTAATTAACTTCTCGTATTAATAACATGTATTTTTATAATTATAATATATATTATAATTACATTTCTGGAAGTTGCCGTTAATTTACCCATTAATTAGAATTACTAATAAATTTTGTTATCTCCAGGGCACACAAGGCAATTTATTTATTACCCATTTAAATCGCCGTTAGAACTCCAGCTGTCTGAGCAATAAACCAAACTCTCATCTCGGTGTCACCCGCATTATCACGAGTCGCATCGCGTACTTAATATCTCAATCTGGACCGTTCTCTGCCTGCGTATCAAAACGCAACCATAGATCATCGGCGAGGGGAGAGACGTTATGGAATATCGAAGTACCCTTTGGAACGGTTATCATCTACATCGTCATCAGGCAGGTCGTCACCGTATCCCGTCTATATTTTCATCCTATTCCTTTCTCTTTTTCTCTTTCTCTTTTATCCTGATCCCCTTTCGGTCTCGCGCTTTTCACCCCGCGCAAAACTGCTAATGAATATCGGCCCTAAATATCAGTCCACGGGGATCCGGCGAGGGTTCGTCGATGCTCGTCGGTGCATATGTCCGTATATTACGGGGGTTTACACACCCCGGTTCCCCTCGTGGTAACTCCGGCACGGCCCATATCCCCTCTCACCCGTACGTGTACATGGTCACGCTCGTTTGTCCCGCGTTAATTCTTCGTCTTTCTCGGACTACCTTGTAACTCTCGTACAGCCTGTCTCGTTCGTCTCCCCTCCCGTATTTCTGCCCTCTCGATGAAAACTCACCGCGCGACACCATATGTCCGCTCCCATCATCCCGGAGTCAAGACGCGGGCGCACGACATCCCCTCGCATGAAAATCTAATCGCGAATCCGGCGGAAACTCCCGGCTCCTACTGCAAATCCTTCCGGGAGTTGACGTCGACGGTTCACGAAAATTACGCGCGCGACGCTGCTTGCATGGCACGAAAGGAACAACCGTGGACGTTCGTTCCGGTATGTCAGACATTTCATGCAAGAGTTTTCTATTTCTCGTATAAGATATCTGTGTAATAATTTTAATGTAAAAAAATTTCGCAATATATATTTAATCTTTGTTGTATAAATAGTTATATTTTTTGAATTTTAAATATTTGACAGATGCAATTTAAAAAAAAAATACTTTTACATATATCGTCAATTCTGCGAGCCATGATCTTCTATAATATCGAAAAATGTGGCAATCGAAAATTTCTGACTGGAATCCGGATTAATGATAACATCTCAATTGTTTATGCGATACAGTGACCTAATGAGCCGATAATCGCAACGAGAGAGGAGAAGGGAGAGTAATATTCGGATGTATGACTCGGCAAAAGCTTTGTTTCTGTCGCGAACACGCAAAAGCAGCCAGAATTGTTTTCGTACGGTGAACTCAACTTCAGTCTTGCCATGATCAATGACACGCGGAGGCTTAATCGATCCGGCACGCTATTGTTGGCCAGAATTTCTAGCGCGAAGATCCATCGATCTTCGCGGATTTAAATCGCGTACACCGATGATGATCGCGTGGACGATTAGATAAACGACGGCGATTCAGAGAAGCGCTCCGTTAATGCCAGCGTGTTAGCGCGTTGTTGTTGTTTATTGTTATTTCGAAATCCATCGCGATGCGTGTCGAAATCATCTTAAGACGACTGCGTTGTACCAAGCTTTTATATAAATGTTATAGGTATAGAAAAATTAAACATTTTATTATATATATAACATACTATATATCGTAGATACTATAAATATTGAATAATTTTAATACATTTTTATACTATATATACTATTTTTAACTGCTTTATAATATATTTATATGTTATATAATATATTCATAATCAATAGGAGCAAAAAATTATATGAAAAACATTTCGAGGTCTGAAGTAACTTTCTTGATCGAATCACCGATCTGCCGATACTCGCGCCGGGATTCTTCCTCTGGATCCGGATTAATCGGTTTAAATTGGAACAATTTCTGCCAATTACGTTGCCAGTTTCCAGATAGCGCATGCTTACGGTAGAACGATCGTTCGTCTACCCGCAGGGGTCCATCTGTGTCCCGGCGCCGTGCCGTGTAAGAGCGCGATCATGCCCACATGCGTGCACACTCGCGCACACGCACGGTAATTGTACGCGTCGCTTCATGATACGTTTTTTACACGTATCGCTCTCCGCCGGAGCGATAACCATCACCCACATATTCCCAATTGGTAAAGACAATCGCTAATATGTTTCTCTCCTTGATTGAGAGTGAGTCATGCTGTGTATGCCGCGCGGCGCGGCGCGGCGTCTCGTCCGCTCGACGTGAAAAAGACAGCAGGCAGAAGAAGAGAAAGAGAAAGAGAGAAAGAGAGGGACACCCGCGGTCTCTTCTCTCGCATTTACCACCGGCGAAACAATTGTTCGACGGGACAATCAAGTAGTAAATTTGTGGCGCCAGCCGGCTGCCCGTCGTATATCCGGCGTTGTTGAACTAGTTTGCCAAGGTAGTGCCCCAGCTCGTATACACGTGGGCTCGTATACACGTTCGTTGCAATAACACGTGGAATCGACCCATGATTAAATACAGATCGGCGAAATGATGTCATATTTAGCGTCCCAATCAGAATACTGGTGATTTCTCATACAGCGAACAAAGCTAGTTTAAATATAACGATTGAGCGAAAAAATATCGTCACAATTTTTTTCTAGAAAAATAATTTTCTGGTAGAAATGGAAGATTATCTGATACTGGAGGCGTTGTAACGATATAAACTGATAAATATAGATAATATTTGTTGTGTCCATATATTTCTTTGCTATGATAAATAGAACTACCCTGCGGCTTGTAAATTACATCCTGTACATTTAATTGTTTACTTACGCAATCAAACTTGTACGAACGACTCGGGCCGGCGCCGATAGTGTGAAGCTATAAACCGAAAGATGTCAAGAACCAACAAGATCTTCTTTTTTGAAAACGCTATTTAGAAAACCAATATACCTAAGTTACGCACGTTTCCTTATTTTGAAATTAGTCTCCGTTTAATATTAAAGAAATATGCATTTTTACATGTTTATGATGTTCTTTTTTTTTACCATTACAATTACCGAAATTCAAACACTATATTAAAAGCAAAATATATAAATTTTTCAGGTACTACAATTTGTGGGTGTGTAAATCTTCTTGATAAATAATTATGTTTAATCAACAAAAATAACAAGACTCAATGATTACCTATTACCTACTTAATTAAAATATCTATTTCTTCGATTACACATAAAACGATCCTTACGCAGTCGATTTCATCTTCATGACCTCGTAATTTCACCGTCATATATGCTCTTATTCTTGTATCCTCCTGCTTCCCTCGACCGTCATTTTTTGTTCTCACTTTTTTTCGCAGGCCGGGGATGTCGTACAGCTTTTCGCACGCTCGCGTCGCTGCGCGTATTCGTAGAGTATGAGAGTAAGCAATTTTCTTCCGAAGATGGAGCGGCCCTGGGACATCGTCGGTGCTCCAGGGAGAACGTACGACGATGCGAGCGAGCGAGTGAGTGAGTATGATTGATGCGGTTTGTCGGTCTCGCCTGACGTCCAACATCTCGTCTCGCGTCATGCTCGTGGATACTTACGCCCCCGACGAGGACAGCGACGAGGACGGCGACGACGACGATGATGATGACGACGACACTCAGGACACTCTCGGTGTTACAGCCGGCTACACTTTGCGCATTCAGTCGCGGGACTGAACTACGTTGAACCGCTGCGTCTCGATTTCCCAGCGTACGCGCGGAGAACGATCTACCAAGGGATACGGAGTATCATCTTCTTTCAAGAAACTTAGTTGAGTTTTTCTTAGTTATATGCACACCCCGGCGAGAGAGAGTTCGCGTAAAAAAGAGAAGAAAAGACACCGTATTACCCTGAGAATCTAATCTAACAAATGTATTGTCTATTATGCAGCGATATTTATCATCTCGCGGTTATTTATATAAATGGCCATTTCACATAAAAAAAATGGTTTATACTTGACAGTTCCGCGATTTAGTAATCGTATCGCATTTTTAAGTTCATTGAACAAATGGAATATCAGAAGCATAGTGAAATGTTATTAAAATTATACACAGTTTTTGCGGCAAATTATATAACAGCATTGAAGTGCGGCGAAGATGACATCGCAATTTATTTTCCTTGCAATCTAAGTATTACGGCTTAAGTGATTACATTGTTAACTCTTTTATTGGTCATTACACTCATTACACTTTCGTGGAATTGATTATAAAAGTTGTCCCCGAGATGTAGACGTTACCAAAATTGTTGAGGTATATTGTCAACATGTTATTATCATGGATCAAATACACTCCTTAGGATGCAGCTTTAATAAGATGATGTCTGTTAAATTCTCTTATGTTTGACTTTCGCATCTGATTCGTTTCGCCGCAATACCGCGTTGCCAAGGCGAGTAAGCATGTAGCATGATAATTAAATTGTGCCATGAATCATATTAATTTATGGATGTAACCATACTCCGACTACTCGGAAAAGATCTACGAACATTTATTTACCTTTTGTTCTAAAAATTCTATACCTTCAAACTTTTGCAACTTTAACATTTGTTTTTAATAACTACTAAAAATAATTAGTATTAAAAATGTATATTTAATTTTGTATAATAGATTTAATAGTTACTAAACTTATTTACACAAACATCTTGCGATAATTTCGCAACAGTTATCATGATAAATAAGCGCACGAAAAATGAACGCATAATCTCGTCTCTTATCGAGTCGAAAGAATGCAAGTGCGAAGAATGCGATGAATTAATGCATCGATTATCAATGCAGCTAAAGGATTTTTAATGCGTTTTATGTTCTTTATGTGCAGCGCGATTATTAAACGTGGACAGGTGACAGACACAATAACACTGCACATATTTCTGCTAACAAAAAGTTAAGCCTATTGCACACAGTGTATACCTTATCGAAATATGCGAAGTGTCGTTGCACCGAAAATTCTGGATTATCAGAAGTCACGCCAGATCGGAAAACACCGTCGTCGTTTCGGCACAAGCGATTAAACGGTTAAAACTGTTTGATGCTTGATAAACTTTATTGCTGCCCGATATCGTGTTGGATTTATCCCTTCAGAGCGTATCATAAAAGATTTTCAACGTTCCTATCGGGGATACGAGCGCGCTCGATTTTATGAAAGCTAAGATTAAAGTAAATTCTTGTCTGAGCTAACACAGGAAAAATCTGTCATAAGAAATTTTAGTCAAAATCTAATATTCCTTTAAATTTTAATATTTCCAAACACACAATTTTTTAAATGTTTTAAACTCATCGTTATACAGTCACTGTCACTTATTAAGTTATAAAGTCACTTATATAATTTCTTGCTTTTTTACAAATATTATTAATTCTAATCGCATCGTACATGTATTAGTTCCTATCTAAAGCCTATATAATTCTCCAGATAGTCGATACTATAAAATTTTAAGCTATTTTCCTCAAACCTATTTTCTAAAACTGATATCCTCTAAGTACACAATCCCCTAAAAGAGCGATGGACGTGATCTAGAAACTTTCCAACCAACTACGAAGATTTCATTTCTCCTTCGAAATCTCATCTTCTAGGAAAAATCGAAGATCATCCTTGCGGCCATAAAAGCCTGAGCTCTCTCTCACCTTCGGCCCCGTTGCCTAAATTTTCTAAGTTCGCTCCTTGCGCGCCCAGCAGCATCCACCATCATGATGGGTGTTGAAGGACGAGCGGCGAGCGGCGTACGTGCATGTACGTTCAAGTGTGCGGGGGCAGCGCGCAAATATCAATCAGTGGAGTCAAGAGTGGAATCAGGGTGGCCGAGTGGTTCCACATAATGCTGCAACCAGGAGGTGAGAGAGCGTAGCGCGCAACGTGTATCTCGTATTCGGTGGCCGTTGCAGTTCAGACATACGCGAACAGACGCATACACGTACTAGAAGTACACACGCATACAGGCGCGAAACCCCATCAGCAACCCCACACGCGGTACCGGAGCAACGACGCCCGGCAGCGTTCGGTAGCGTCGTCGGCCCCACTCCTTTTCATGGATCGACGATCGTCCACGTGTTGGTTTGTACGTGCACCACCACGTACACCGGGAACCACCCGGTGTGTGTGTGGGTGGAGTGGAACTGAGAAGGCGTGCCCGGGAGGCGGGACCCGGGATCAAAATCTTGGTGTGCATCGGACTTCTATGTGGGTGTTCTCCCTCTCCGTATAAACGCCGACGGTGTGTGCGTCGTACGTGTGATTCTCTCCGTCTCGCTCCTTCTTCCACGCTCCGTCGCTCTTGCGGCCGTCATCGCATGGGAGTCCCTCCACTATCAGGCCCGTTAACAGCAGTCGGCGTCGAGGCACCCGCTCTAACAGCTAACGTCTCTCACATCCCCGGGCTTGAGCCGGTGCTCCGCCGTTTCCGATCTGTCCTGTCCGGCCGATGGACCGCACGGAAATCAGTGTCGCTGACAACCGGAAGCCCTGTCTCTTGCGCGACACATATTCATTATCGCAAAATAGGCAGAAGCTGTCCTACGGGGGTCTGTCTACGTGTTGACAAACAGCTTCGAGTGTCTTGACTGTGCCGGCGAAAGAATCCTTAGTGCTTGTGCGCTATCACGAGATCGATGTTGACAACTCTCGAAAGGATGAAGTCCGCGAACAGGTAGTCCTGAGAAAGGATTTCATTGAACAGCACTTTGGGGTTGCATACATAGTTGATTAAAAAGAGATATCTATTTCTTAAAGAGTCATCCAACAAACGGTCTCGATAATTGTTGAAAAATCGTTGTTCCTGAAGACACAAGTCGCCGAAAGATTTGAAGAATCCCCAGAGACAAGTCTGCCAACAACTTTGAAAGGACATTCTGGACAGTTTCACTGGAAATCACATTAGGAAGGATTGTGTATATTTATTTATTGCTGAAGAAACTTAAAGATTGCAAGCGTGTTGGAGGAGGAGATGCGAATGTCGTGTGTAGTGTCGCAAAAGTTGTAAAACGGTGAACGGACTCGAGGTCCAGGATGATGGAAGTGCAGCAGCAACACTCGCCTATCGGGGTGGGTCCATTAGACTTTTCGAGACGAGGGGTTGCAGAGGCGTCAGCGTTTCGTGTTGTCAAGCCCAAACAACCGGCTTCGTCGCTCGTGCATCAGCAACCGCAGCCGCCGGAAACCAACAACAACGAGAATCTTCAGGAGAACCCGCAGATTCCCATCGATGAAGGTAAGGATTATTGAATAATCTGTCGAGGTTGAATTGTCAATGCAGCAGTTAATGTCATAGAATACTATTTTTTTACAATTTTACGTTTTAACCTTTATATTTTTTAAAATGTATTTTTAAAGCAAATTTTTATGACAGTTTCAATTTTGTTTCATAAAAAATAAATCAAACAATATCTCTTCTAATCGCATTAACAATATACAACATAAAAACAGCAAAATATAAAATATGTGATATTTGTACAATATACAAAAATGATTTTGAGATAAAAAATTGTATGCATACGTAATACATAATCTTCCCTAATTTTGAGTTGTAGATAAAATGTGTTGAGATTTAAAAAAATCTTTGTAAATATAATATAAATTTAATATTACTTATTACATAATAATCATTAGAGGTTTTTAATCAAAGAGAAATTGAATATGTCTATTTAATGTGAATTCTTTAGGTATATAAAGATATACAATTACAAATTTCTCAAACTTCAGTATTAAATACCTATCTATTTTCTGTCAATTGTTTTCGCGTATTTATGGAGGATATATACATTATCACGATTGAAAACTCAATATGTCATCAATTTTTTTGACTGAGACACCCACGCGAGCCGATCAACCCCAAAATACGCACTGCCGCATTCTCTCTGCGGAGGAAACTCCCATATTACAGATAATAAACATATCGCGTCCAAGCCTTTGACATTTTCAACCGTATGCCGTTCGCTGACGTAGCACCCCCGATTCTCACCCCGTGTCCATCTCTCGCCTGTCATCATCCTATCTATTACCTGCCTATTACCTCTGCAACGTGACATTTACGCGGTAGCTCTTGCAGCTCGCGTCGACACCTGAGCTTGTAGCACGCACACGCGTGAGGATCGCGCGTGGTTCCGAAGCGAGCGGGACACGGGGGATGCTCACGCACGAATACGCACACGCGCGTGCAGGTGCGTAGGGGGCCGTCATCGTGCACAACAGTCTGTTCAACAGGTGAGAGGGGATGGTTGGCATTAGACGGCTGCCTATACTAATACCCCGCTACTAATCGCGGTAACAGGCTAAACGCAATAATATCGAGCTACAGGCGTTGAGCTAAGCGGTTTAAGCGATAATTGCCAGGTGATGGGCAGCTCATCGAGGGGGTTGACTGCTGTTCTACTGCTGCTTGTACCCCGCCGAGATACTCAGAACCTTTGTTTGACAAGAGGCTTAAAAGTATGCTGACATGTCTACTTGTTACAGAATTATCGACAGTTCCTTATGATCGAAAGAAAAAGAATATATTTGTATCTCTTGTAACATTTAAGTTCTTATTTCGTCCAACAGTAAGCTTAGAAAGATACGAAAACCTAATTATTCAAAAGGAATAATTAATCTGAATCTGTGTAAACGTGTTTGGACTTCTTCTCGTTTAAGTCTCTCGATCTTTCGTTCTCTTGCATACTGATTTTTTAAGAATTCAATTATGTAACGTATATTTTTATCTACTGTATACGATATTGTATCTATCTCTTTTCTCTCCTCGTTTGGAGAAATCTTGCGACCCACCGCTTTCAGTGCGAGACAATTTTCTTGATCCTTATAACAGACCGATCTCTTCTCTGAATTTTTTGAATTCTCCGGATCGGCCGATCGGCCGCGGCTATTTTTGTCGGTGATTTCCACACGGCAAATCACGTTGGCCTTACCGTTTTATAGATTTATGACGGACCGATAGCGCGAAACGTGCGCGCGGGACTACGCAGGATAAGACTCGCGCGAGCAAACGGCCCGATATCGCTGCGATTCTCTTTGGGCTAACAAACACGCGTTACCTGCATTGTGTATACATACGTATCGATGTGTTACACCAGACCACCTTATCTCAAGCGTGCTGTATGTCTGATATATAGGAAAATATGATTTATTTCTGATAATCCTGGCGAGAATGAGACAGCCTTTGCGGTGCGGAGTGTCTAATCTCTTCGTGCTATCTCCGGTTATCCCAGTCGGTCCTCTATATATATTGCCCGGATTACAGATTTCTCTCGCTTTTTTTTGTCGATTCTCGGTATAGCCGATGTCTCGTTATCGATCAATTAATCTTTATAGCGATTACCGAAAGTTACGGAAATGATGCATCATATCGGATATAACAAATTTATTTTTCTGCGAATAATTACTATAACTAACAATAAGAAGCAGAAATATGTTAGTGCCAAATTTTTATTATTAACAACATTTCTTTTCTTCTCTTAAATTATTAATTCTAATTATTATTTACTATAGAACATGTTATTAATTATTGATATACTTTATTTCTAACATGGTTTTTAATATTTTATAAATTTAATATAATCGTAATTTAAATAAATTTAGTCTTAATTTATTTAATAAATATATGCACATTTATGATAAATGCAATTAAAGTGCATTTATTACATTCTACCTCAAAATAGAAAGTTCTGGCAAAGGTTATACTTTGTCTTATGTTAATAATCTTATACATATAAGTCTTACTACTATTAATAAAATTTTATTCTGATTCATTCCTGATTAGATTTTTTAAAATTTTTTTTTTATATAACAATGGAATCAAAAAACCGAATGACGCATATATGATTGACGTAGAAAAAGATAGATCTGATTTAGCTTGATCGAACTGAACGATTAGATAGGTTCTGGATTCATCGTAAAGCTTGGATTTGATATTTTATCATACTTGTGTAAGAAAACCAACATGGACTATAATATGATCGTTTGTCGGTCGAACTGCAAGTTGACAATCGTGATTAATTTCCCATTGCCGCGTGGTTGCAGACTTCTTTGTTTCTACGTTGTTGCGATATCGGAAATCGTTAATCTTTAGATTATTGAGCAATAAAATAAGTAAGTTTTTTTGTATGTTTTTATCTATATTTATAACTTAAGGCTTTATGACTTCATACGGATTTTACAAAATGGATGTAATACACATTGAATTATCGACTTTATCAATTATAATTGTTTTATATTTAATTTGTTACTTGTTGGTGACCTGTGAAAAGATTGCTAAACAAGTTGTCGTCTGTTTACAAATTTTTTAGTACGGCAGTGTAATCGTGCCAATATTAATTCGATATACCGTGTAGCTTTTGGTATTCCATGCACCAAGCGAAAGACAAGACTTTCACTCATTTGATTAATCATCGAAATGGCGAATTGGCGTGAAGTTTTCGAACTTTGATCCTCCACCGGAACGATCAAAGAGACCAACCAGAATGGATGGCGGATGTTCGGGGATAGGAATGCAGGTTTCAGGGAGAAAGAGAGCGAGTAATGGCCAAGGCAAGGTTGATAAATAGAGGAGGGTTTCTCCTCCTTTCTAATAAAGACGCTCTTGTCGAGGGGTTGATCTTTCCTACGAACTAGGAATACTAAATTTGTCAGGACTTGAGATGTCATTGCAGCGTTGGTGGCTGGCGGGGTAACGATGTATAAACGATTGAGAAAAATGCCCGATCGTTTCGCCGTTTGCATCACTATCTTTTTATATCAGTTATTCACATACACTGTCTTTCAACAATCGTTCAATCATAATAAATCTAAATAGCGAATACATTTTTTCGGTGATGCTTGTATAATTTTTAATACTTTTTACGTACTTCACCACAAAGCAAATTGACAATTCACCAATTTTTCAAAAATATATCTAATATAAACATCTTTACTATTATAAATCTGTAAGAATTAATGTTTTAATATATATTACTTTCTACCCGATTAAGTTTTTAATAGGTATAATAAATATAATAAATTATGTTTATTTAATGATTTTAACATCATAATATTATTTTTTTAGGAGGATGCAATGTTCGTTTAATGTTCCCGAGACTGTGGGCACCTTTTGGGAATGCCACGGAAGTTACGAGCCTGCCACCTTTACCAAAAAGTCACTCAGGTATGTGCATTTTAAAGAGCTAATAATCTGTTTTGTCGACAAGTTTGTATATTCAATCGAATTATATCACAATACAGTGAAAGAATCTTTCAATGTCGAACTTAGGTGCATCCTTGACTTTCCGCATTTGACATATCAGGGAGAAGAAAGTACTGAATTTTGATATTCCGCTATGTCATATATTTTATATCACTTTTACATCTCGTTTTAAACTAAAAAACTAATAGAAATAAAAGTGTAGAAATAATTCTGATTTTATTCTAATAATATTGCTTTTTATCGACGAAGAAATATTTTATCGAAATTGAAAATTACACTGTTATAGTTTGTCAGATTAAAACGTACCGAGTATTAAATCATATATATTATTTTGTGCGTGTTTACTTGTTACTGATTATTATTGTTTGCTATCTCACATTGTTTGCTAGAGATTTATCACGGATACTAGAGGAATATTTTTTAATATTAATTTTTGCCCACGCTAAATGTTCAAAGAAACTGCGCTTTTGGCGTTTTTATTACGCTTCAGACATACAATCGTCACTGCACAGTGCACATACTTCATTTGCCGTTGCATATGATTAGAGAGTCATTCGATATTATGTATCTCTTCCGCTATAATAAAAATGCAAAAAAAATTGGGGGTAACACTACACGGTGTTCCCAAGCGGTCACCCATCCAAGTACTAACCGTGCTCAACGTTGCTTGACTTCAGTGATCGGACGAGAACTGGTACTTTGTAAACGTGATATGAATGTTACCCGGTATTAGAGTTTTCCGTAATCGGTTTTATCTTATGATTCTGTTACTTCCAAAATTTTGTTTTTTTTTATGTAGCAATAAATTTCATAAAAATCATTAACTGATTAATCATAATGCATACGTTATACGTTCTATGGCACGAAGTTATTAAAGTTCAACAGTCGGATTAGAAATATAATTATCTCTTGGCTTATATGTAATTTTACAGTGTGGTCATCGATATGCTTGATTGAGCTATCAGTTGTCACTTTATTATTCTTGATATAACAGAAAATTCTTCTTTTATTTTAGAAAGAAGCAAGGATAAAGAACAGAAAAAGTGGCTTCAGAAAGCCATTCGATATTTTTTTCCCATTATAATAGTAAAGCAAAAAAAAGTTGAGCGTTACATGTTCCCAATTTTTGTTTTCCTTGTCTCTTTCTCCCCGCTTTCTTTATTCAAAACTGATTAGGTCGTCCTTGTAAACCTTTCCGTAATCCATTCGAATTCCGCTTCTCTATTTTGCGTCACGTTCTCTCCTTCTTCTGTCGTTCTAGTAAAGTCATATTTATGAAAAGTTTAATGGAGAAATATTGAGATGTCTGGATTTTTCTTCGCTTCACTTTTTCTCTGTTCTTTATCCTTGCTTCTTTCTAAAATTAAAGGAGAATTTTCTGTATCAAGAATGATAAAATTAGGTACAACTGGTAGCTCAATCAAGCATATCGATGACCACACTGTAAAATTACATACAAACCAAAAGAGATAATATTTCTAATCCGACTGTTGTATTTTAATCCTTTGTGCCATAAAACGATATTTTAAAATATTATTTTTCCGTGTGTATTTACATGCGAAAAGAAAGCAGAAGAGATTCTAGTGCGTTATTACTATGTCGTTTTCCGTTTAGATGATAATTATTATATCATTTAATTGATTTAAGTTGTGGCGAGAGGTTCACTCAATACACCACCGGCGATCGTCCGGATGCACCGGCATGCGATTTCGCAACAGATAATCGGCAAAGAATTGTTTAACAAAACGCTCGCATAAAATACCACGCCGTCTTACTTCTCCTCGAAAGGTATAGACGGGCGGGTGTAGTGCCGACCTTTTGCCCCGTTGTGATGACGGCTTCCTCCTCAGCCCGGATGACGGCAGGTTTTTATTTGCCGATCATTAAGAACGACCGGTTGTCGTCGCCGATTGGGATAAATGGTAGCACGCGTCATACCACGCACGGACATGGGCCTTTTTCTAGCTCCTGCCGGCCCAATTGGAGCGGATTAGAGGCGCGGGCACAGGGATTCGGTCTGTCGGCTCCTTTGTACTTGTACCTACCCTGAATTAGTAACATCTTGTCATGTTAAACGCCCGTGCATATTCTCTTCCTACTTCTCCCGCGCGCGCGCGCGCGCGCGGGCGTGCACGTGGCCATTCATCTGCCCCGTTCATTCTCAGACATGATAAGATCAACCGCGTTACTTTTATCGTCGCGTTTACGTCGCCGCCGCTCTGCCAAGATTTGCGTTGCGCAAACATGGCGCTGGTTGAGCAATATCACATTATTATTATTTATATAGGCTCATGCTATCTTTATTATAGAAGATGCGGAAGAAAATTGTAGGAGCTATTTTAAGAGGAGAAATGATATAATAAAAAAAATATTTTGTGATTTGTCATTATTAAAATATTGTGTTGACAAAGTGAAGGTTCAACAATCTCGACAATCTACAGTAAACAAATATTTTAACACTTACGTAAGCAAATAAACGTCAGTATTATTTATTTAGGATTTTAAAATGAATGATTTGAAAATGCATTTATTATATATCAATAATAAATATAATTTTACAATTTTGAAAATAATGTTACAGCATAGACATGACATTTAACTTTACCAAAAATTCTGAAAAAATTCGTAAGTGTTATTTGAGGTCTTAACTATAAGTTTAAACAGTAATAATATTATAAACAGAAAGTAATGGCTAATTATTCCGCCAATGTTGATTAACGGAGAAAATTCGTTAGCCAATTGCTGTCGAAATTAATAATATTATAAAATTAATTTTCCAATTGTTAATTTAATCGTTGAAAGAAAACAATTGAGGAAACGCACCGTAAATAGTCAAAATGCCGCGGACGCGAACGATTCATGTATACGGTTTCAGGGTTAAATATTAAGAAAACAATCTTAGAATTTACAAATACTTTACTTCCGAGTAGGTATATAGGAAGTATAAAATTTTGATTTACATCTTTGATTGATACGCAAGATATCTTTAATGAGTAAACTTGATCGGCGATTTTGATGTACCTATATGTATAAATGTTTCTTATTGCGGCGAATCGATAAGAGGACTCGTGACAAGGGGATGACGATACTGAAAATGGTTGTGGACGTGGATTAATAAAGGAAGGCCAAGCCGGGGGAACAATTAGATCGAGTTAACGGCCAACTTTAATCTTCTGTCGTCCGTCAGTCGTTTACTGCGTAGCGATCTGCCGCTATTAGAACCGTTATACACTTCAAACCCTTTCCGTGATGTCAGTTCATGGAAAGGAATACGCGTGACCTTTGCCGCGCGGTCGGCGTCAATAGAGCCGAGTGACAGGACGATGTGGGTTTTCAAAAACGGATTTTTCATCCGGCCGTCAGTGGCTATTTAAAGTTAATCCCCCAATAATTACAAGAAGCGATATCAGGGTGTACTCACGAAAATAATCGAAAAAAAAAAAAAATTTTAATTCGAATTGATTTAGATTGAAGATGATAGATTATGATTTATTTCAGTGGTAGTAGTAGTAGTAATTTATTGATATATTTATCTTAACCTATAATTCCTTATTCTACCTTATTCTATCTCTTATTTCTAACCGAAGTCCGGGTAGAGTACGCGTGTCCCCATGCATTCTCTACCCTCTTCCTTCTCTCCCTACACACACACACACACACACGCGCTATTTCAGTGGCAAATGTATGCAAATTAAAAATATTTTTAATAATACATTTTTCCTTCATTTATCTAACAATAAGATTTATTTTATTTGAAAATATATTTGAAGATATCTGCAATTGTTCTATAATTTCGTTTCCAAACATCTTATTTAACTTGCTTCGTAACGATACTAATTGTAAGTAGAATTATTTTATTTTTGGTACGATAATCTAAGTAACGTAATATTTAATAAACAAGTTGACAAGTTCTTACTTTGGCTCGTATTTTCGCTACCGGGTTTGTACGACAGCTATACTCTGGAAACTTTGTCGTGCTCGTCCCGTAAGCAACTCCGAGCACTTTACGCGAATATGGCGGATGCGCATCAGTGGCGGAACCGTCGTTCGCAAAAACGATCTCGAAGTCGATTCAAGAAGTTTCATTCACTGTATCGGGGGTCTGAAAACTACGCTACAGGCCACGTGACACGCATCTCGATGCAGTATCAGATGCACGTGTGCGTGAACACGTCTAGAGGCTCGCGGATCCCGTCAAACCCGGACCAAAGTTAAACCCATCTGCCGGACGGTCGCCGACCGTTTTTCTCTCGTTGCGGTTTGCACCGTCAGTTTTTAGCGCATTCCAGTCGACCCAGACGCATGCAGCATTTGCGTAAGCAGTTCTTCCTATCATGCCGCGGGACACATCTGTCCGAACACACGTCCTTCTTTTTGCTCATTCCCGTCTCTCGCTTTTCTTCTACCTTCCTGACAATAAAGCGCGAGCGACTAGAAATAGAATTGTTTTCGCAATTGTCATAAAATTTAAGTTCCTAGTTGACTTAATTTTTGCCCAAAGTATTTATATTTAGTGTCTACAATATTAAATTATCCACGTAAGATTAAATTTTTGTAGCGCATCTCTGCTTTAATTAAGAAACAGCAAAAATATTTTGCTACTTTAACATGTATCTGAAATTTATCAGCCTATGATTTGTTCCAGTAGTTAAATTAATTTGCAAAATTGAGAAGCTTTTAATTTGATCAGTTTAGTCATGTTAATCAAATAATACACATCAAGTAATCACGCAAATGTATAACTTCTAGAAGGATAATGTGCTGCTTCGAATATATGTTGTCATAGAAGCAAGGAAAAAATTTGGATGTAATATCAGCAATTTCATTAGCTCCTTTTTGCGTTTTCCTTTGTGCTTTTGACCGGTGCAATAAAGTACCTATCTGTCTCCTCGGACAGATCCCCGCAGGCGCGAGGCGCGTTTCTCATTACATTAGGCCACTCTGACTCGAGTCGTATTTTGATTCGATTGCAAAGCCACCAGGAGACATGATAATAATCGACCCCAACTACGGGGCTCGCGGAGAGCTTTAAATGCGATTAGCCGACACCGCGGTGCATCATACAAGCCGGCACGTGACCGCGTGTCGCGCGCACGGATTATAAATATAATATACCGGGTGTGTGCGAGAGGCGCAATATGAGTGGTCCAAAGCCGAAATTGCCGGGCAATCGAGGGGGGCTGTAAGATAGATCATAGATTCGAGGTCCGCCCTTCTTTCTCGCGTGGCGAGACGCGATGCACACGCGTGCCCGATTTCCGATTCATCCGATGCCGTAAATCACGACAGTCGAAGCGAAATCTGATTATTAGACAAGCCGCACATAGTTTCTGGATCATAGTTTCTAATTCAATCTCAAATTGTAATGGTTTTGACGTTAAAATCTCCGCATTGCCTTTCCCTGTTTGAAGAAAGGATTTTGCAAGCAAAATCCATCTCTTCTTAATTAGTTTTAGAAAATATATATATTTTAAATTATATATAATTTTGTTACTGCAATCTATATAATCGTTAGAAATTTATTAACATTAATTATAACTATTTAATTTGCAACAATATTTTTCGAGGATGTTTGGAATATATAAATAATTACCCAAACTAATGCAATAAATGAATTGCCTATCTCTGCGTTAATCATATCTTGAAATCAAATCTAGATTTCTCCGAAAGTACTCGTTAAATGATGATAACGAAATAAATTACATTCTGTACGTTTAATCAAACAAATACATCAAAATTCACGATTGAATCATATTTCGTTTGAACCAGTCAACAGATAAAATGACGCGACGTACAAATCAAAGCTGCGTCGGAAATCATCGATTTGATAATCAGAGAATACAGTAAATTCCGATTGACAAGCGATACCGAAATTGCGATCCGATGTAATTTGCAACTGTCATCATGAAAATATTAATTTAATATTTCAATAATGATAAAAGTTTAATCACCTCGTTATATATTAACCAGCTATGGGATGTTAGAGCCGTAATTACGTGATATATTATCTAGTAGATACCTAATCACATTAATCATTAACAAAAGGACATAACGCATAATAATAGATTTTTGTACTATATTACAACTATTATGTTACACAAAGGTACAGTTAGAATATTGAAATTTCCATTAGGCATAAAATATTTTCTTATCACACAAAGATGATTCCTTTTCACGCTGTCACACAAGAGTTAGGTAATCACGACTTATGCGGCACTGCGTCGGATGAAATAATCCGAAAGGGTGCGCGAGGGATTTCATTAAGGACACTGCTTCACACGAAACGTCGCGGAAATACATTTCGCTCTCGGCACTTCACTATTCGGTTCTCTCCTCGCGATACCTCGTTAGCGCAACATGAGACCCTGTCACGACCTCTCGTGCCCTGTCCGTCCCTTAAACACTCTCGCGCCAGCATGCTAGGAAAAAAGGCCCAGTACGTGACTCAAATCTCATTCCGGCCGGGTCCTCTCGCCAGAAGAAACTGTATTTATCCGTAGCCTTCCTTTTTCGGATTTCTCTGCACCTAGCGTCCTACGCGTACCTCATACGTGACGTAGCCGCTGTTCGTCCAATCATTGGCCATCTTGCTCTCGTGACTGGTGTATAAACTCCGGTTTATCGATTACGAAATGTCTATATATATATATATATATCTACTTGGCGCTGCAAAATCCATGCAAAATGATCACCGACTTCTTTCGCGCGGTTTAAATTGATATATTTTTATTACTTATGATAAAAATATCAATCGGATAAAACAATTACCTATACCAATTAAGAATAATTCAATGCAATATGAAATTTAATTATCATACTGAATAATATATTACAGAACGGCTATCTTTCGGAGTTGGTCGTCTTGTGGGTTCGCCGGCGACGAGGAGTCCTTCGCCGTCTCAATCTCCTTGCCCGGATTCCCCACCGCCCGAGCGCCGGGATGCCGAAGTGGATGTCGATGTCGGTGAGGAGGAGGTCGACGTAGACGTCGAGGAGGTCGGTGACGAGGATGATCACGAAGGTACCTCGAGTCCGCCGCGATCGTCGTCAACGCCATCGCCGTCACCAGTCAGCGTCGCGACGTCTCCTATATCGCATCCGCCGAAGAAATCCGGCGACAGTTTCAGCGTGTCGGCACTCCTGAGGCCGGATCCACCTTCCGCACACCTGCAGAACGCGTCCCCGCATCGAGAATCCGCTTCCATGGGCGCCCATCCGCCACCGCCCGGCTCGTCGATCCTATACCCGCCGTTGCATCTACAGGGTGGCCTCCTGCCGCCCCATCCGCATCACCCTCTCTCGTACCTGCACCCCCAGCTGCTGCCGCATCATCTTCTGCCACCGCACTTACACCCGTTGTTGCGCGGCGTTCATCCGGCTCACCCGGGGCTACATTCGACCCACACGGCGCACGGGTTACACCATCCTCATCCGCTCGGCGATGTCTACAGCTGCGTCAAGTGCGACAAGATGTTCAGCACGCCGCATGGGCTTGAGGTACATATGTGCGGTCAACGCATACTTTTTTCCAGACTTAGTTGTTTTGATTCATTTCTGATTTGCTGCTGGCGCTGACATTCTCATCCGCGTTCGTTCTAACAACTTTATCGTCGCAATAATTAGTTTTTGTGTTGTAATAATTTTAATTAAAATAACGTCTCTTTATTTTTACATCCGCGTTACAGTAATAAAATAATATCTTTGCATTATTTTACATATATGCATTATGCATATTATACTTGTAAAAGAAGTTATCTTGCACGTACTCATAAAAAAACAATCTCAAGTTTTACGCCCTAATTTTTTCTCAATGAGACACTTCTGATGTGCTGCAAACTAGTTTTAAATTTTGTATATCGGATTATCTGAAAATAACAAGATAAGATATTGATTTGCGTAGGTTCATGCGAGGCGGTCACACAACGGTAAACGGCCATTCGCCTGTGAGTTGTGCAACAAAACTTTTGGCCACGAGATCAGTCTCACGCAGCACAGGGCTGTGCACTCCGCAGAGAAAGTGTTCGAGTGCAAGCAATGCGGTAAAGCCTTTAAGAGATCCAGCACGCTCAGCACTCACCTTCTAATCCACTCGGACACGAGACCGTATCCTTGCCAATTCTGCGGCAAGCGATTCCACCAAAAGAGCGACATGAAGAAGCACACTTATATTCACACCGGTAAGTAATCTAAAAATTTTTATTTTATAAAAGCGAAATTTGGAAAAATTATTTTTTCTCTTTTATTTGACAATTTCTTTCGATAATAAACTACATCATTTGTCTCATGTAGCTGTAAAAATATTTAAATTTAAAATTAGTGCACTATAATATCTATTACATAAATAATTAAAGTATAGAGCATGAAATCGAAATTTAAAAACTGCACTTGGCATGCCCGATATTAAAAATACAAGTTTGTGATAGCTTGTATTTTTAATATCAGACACGCAAAGTGGCATATCTGCGTTTAATCAGACGTTTTTATGCAGACATTAAAAATTCTATATCTTCTTATTAATCATAGGTTACTACCTTTATTTTTTGTCTACGTTTGTGATATCTCAGGCAAGCATTAATATCTTTTTACGGCCTTCTTTTTCTAAATTGAAATACCAAAACTTAAGCGAACTACATAAGCTTTATTTTGGAACCATAAATAGGACAAAAGTTATAAAGGCGTAAAGCAAAGCAAAATATTTATATAACCGGAAAAATTATCTATTCGTAAAAAATATAATTACTGATATTTACATTTAGAAAAGCATAAAACGACTTACAATCATAAAGTATAAAATGAAAATGTTATTGAAAAAACTTTTTTGTTGTAAAATTTAAACAATTTTAATATAAAGCTGCAAGGGGTCAAGTAAATTATAGAGTTTCTTTTGAAGTTTTGTAGTTTCTTGGATAAAGGAGCGGTTACTCACAAAAATACATATTAATACACTTATTTATTCATGCCATATTAATATATTTTGTAGTCAAATCATTAAAACATACAATAATAAAAGAAATCATTATAAGTATTAATTATTGGTGTACGTACATATATAGTTCGCATAACATCGAGCGATGCTCCTCGCATCGTGGTCTTTTGCATTAAGAACAAACAAATTAAATTTTCCTATCATTATAAACAGGACAATATTTGCACCTTACACGTTATTTTATCTAATTTGTAAATAATGGGATCATATATGTATTACCATTCGCTAGCTTTTTTCTTAATAAGTTTTTTCATTTCCTTTTTTAATTCGTTGTCGATATTAGGTGACTGCAAGCGTTTTCTTATATACACGTATGGTGTGATTAAACTTTTAATTAATATTTGTAAAAACTCTTTCCTTGACATTTTTTTGTTCTTTTTGTTTAAGGAATATAACTGAAAACTATTATAACCGCCTTGATCTAACATAGCATAAAAGAATCTCATTGGCCAACGGAGAGACTTTCGCGCAGTACTGTATTCACGACATTTTTGGTCAAATATCTCAGTGCCTCTTTTAGTAGAATTATTATAAAATTGAATGATATCTACTTCTTTTCCATCAACTACAAGTTCGCGTTTAGGTAAAGAAGACAATACCAAAACTATTTTACTTTGTTTCGAGCAATATGAAGCTAATGTCAGATAATCAGCATAAAGAAACCTTGATTTATTAATTGCAGTGAATTTTTTCATGCTCCATGGTATCTCTTTTTGACTTCCTGTAATTTTCCCTACCATACTAAGTGAAAGTTCATCTTTCATGTATTTCACTAGAGGCACTGAAATGAATTGTTTATTACAAGTAATGATTCTGTCACTGCCACGGATCGGCTTTGATAATTCACGAACATAATAATTAGGCTGAGAATCTATAAGTCTTGTATATGCTTTTCCAAAGGAAGGAATAGCATTTATCATATAAGATGTTTCTGAGTCGTTCAACATAACAATTTCAAACTCGCCGTCCTTGCTCCCCTTAGTCCCCTTAAACTGCTCGCCTATTGTTACATGTTTACTCGGCAAATAATACTTTGTACAATTCGCTATAAATGAATCCCAAAGGTCACGAATTGGTGCTAAATGATCACTTTTGCGACACGTACTTTCCTCACCAAACTGTAAATATTCTAAAAAAAATTTGAAACGACACATCGGCATGGTTGAGCGATAGACAGATTCTGGTACCCATAATTTAGAGTAGTCTTTATCATTCTCATTTTTTAATCCGGAATAGTATAAAATTCCTATAAAGGCTTTTAATTCCTCGAGATTCTTAATACCTGAATGATAATATCGCTTTTTAATAACTTTTTTTTCTTTTCGTGGAGCTATCCCAGCATTAGTATATTCGACAATTTTATTTAGCATTTCATCAGTAAAAAGGAGAGACCATACTTCCATTGGAGTGTGCTTATTCTTCGCATCGCGTCGTACTTTAGGTTTATTATTCGATACTTTGTCTGCTTCTGTTTGTTCTTCTTCCATCGGCGGTGTAACGGACCATTTAAAGTTGTTTACGCCATACACAAAACGACTCTCCAAGGATTCAGTTCCTCGCGTCGGCAAAGGTTCAGAGCTTCGGCAAAGAAACGATCCTCGTGTCGACGCATGCGCCTCTTCTTCTTCACTTTCAACCGTTTGCTCTTCGTCCTCTGGTATAAAGTTATATGTTTCTACTTCGATATCACTAAATTCCGAAGCACTATAATCTTCCTCTGTGGTAGGACTTTCACTATCGGTATTAGGATTTTCAGGCTGTGTTTGCATCAGCTCGTGCAATTGTTTCGACGCTTGCGCCCCTTCTTCTTCACTTTCAACCGGTTGCTCTTCGTCCTCTGGTATAAAGTGATATGTATCTACTTCGATATCACTAAATTCCTCAGCACTATAATCTTCCTCTGTGGTTTCACTATCGGTATTAGGATTTTCAGGCTGAGTTTGCATCCGCCCCTGCAATTGTTTCATGCGTTCGCTGCGGCGTGCCATTGCTGCGACTAAAAATTATTGAAGATACTAGTTTATGTTAAAAGTAAAATTATTATTAAAAAATAGAAACATGCTTAATATAACAAAAATATAAATTTACGTTAACAAAGTATTGCGCTTTTAAAATGTACTTACTCTCCTAAATTGCGGCGCGGTTAGTATGGTCGTGTTTATGAGACCTATAAACACTTTTGAGATGTTTTTCTTTTCGCTACTAAGGACAAATTGGCATGATCGTTATAGCTGTCACTTCGGGAGAGTCAAAACTCGTGTGTCCTTCCCACCACAAGGCAAAGAAATCGTTGTTACCTGTGTACCAACCGATGAAAGTTTCTGCTCGAGTCTCCCGGATCCGAGGGTGGTAGGTTAGGTTAGGTCGCTTGAGTAAATTTCTTGATTGACATAAACTTTCAGCATATTTGGGATCAGGAGTATTAATTGTAATATTATAATGAAATAAAAAATTTGCGCCAACTGACAATAGAAAATTGTATTTACAGAAAATAGGCACGAAGTTAGAGAAAAGCAACTTAAAATATTAAAGTATAGAGCATGAAATCGAGATTTAAAAATTGCACTTGGCGTGCCTGATATTAAAAATACAAGCTACACAGGGCATATCTGCATTTAATCAGAAACGTTTTTATCCAAGGAAGAACTGTGCAGACACATTACAAAATTCTATATCTTCTTATTAACCATAGGTTACTACCTTTATTTTTTGTCTACGTTTGTGATATCTCAGGCAAGCATTAATATCTTTTTACGGCCTTCTTTTTCTGAATTGAAATACCAACGCTTAAGCGAACCACATAAGCTTTATTTTGGAATCATAAATAGGACAAAAATTATAAAGGCCTAAAGCGAAGGAGAATATTTATATAACCGGAAAAATCATTTTTTTGTAAAAAATATAATACTGATATTTACATTTAGAAAATCATAAAACGACTTACAATATCATAAAATGTAAAATTAAAATGTTATTGAAAAAAAAATTTTTGTAAAATTTAAACAATTTTAATATAAAACTGCAAGGCGTGAAGTACATTTTAGAGATTCTTTTGAAGTTTTGTAGTTTCTTGGATAAAGAAGCAGTTACACAAAAATACATATTAATACACATTATTTATTTATGCCACAATAATATATATTTTGCAGTCAAATCGTTAAAACGTACAATAAAGAAATCATCATAAGTATTAATTATTGGTGCACATAGTTTGCATAACATCGAGCGATGCTCCTCGCATCGTGGTCTTTTGCATTGAGAACAAACAAATTGAGTTTTTATATCACTAAAGGCAATATCTGCACCTTACACGTTTATCTAATTTCTAATTGTGTCATTTACGTATTAGAATTTACTAACTTTTGCCTCAATAACGCTTTCCATTTCCTTTCGTAATTTACCGGAGATTGTACCGATACTTTCAAGTTTACGCAAGCGTCTATTTATATGTGGAATGATTAAACTTTTAATTAATGCTTTTAAAAACTTTTTCCTTGACATTTTTTTGTTCTTTTTGTTTAAAGAATATAACTTAAAACTATTATAACCGCCTTGATCTAACATAGCATAAAAGAATCTCATCGGCCAACTATGAGAAGTTCGAGCAATACTATATTTACGACACATTTTGTCAAATGTGTCAGTGCCTCCTTTAGTAGAATTATAAAATTGAATGATACCTACATTACTTCCATCAACTACATGTTCTCGTGCAGGTAAAGAAGATAATAAGAAAACTATTTTATTTTGTTTTGGACAATGTGAAACTAATGTTATATTATTAGCATAAAGGAAACGTGAATCATTAATTGCAGTGAATTTTCTCATCGCCCATGGTATCTCTTTTTCTTTTGCTTTAATTGTCCCTACTATACTGAGTGAAAATTTATCTTTCATGTTTTGCACTAGAGGCACTGAAATGAACTGTTTGTCACAAATAATGTTTCTGTGACCCTTATGATGGATCGGTTCTGATAATTGACAAACATAATCAGAAAGGTTAGATTTTATACGATTATTTTTATCGACTTTTTCTAAGTAAGGAATAGCATTTATCATATAAGATGTTTTCGAGTCGTTCATCATAACAATGTTAAACCCTTTGTTATCAGTACCAAAAGGACATTTACCTTGATATTTTACGAACTGCTCGCCTATTGTTACATGTTTACTGGGCGAATAATACTTTATACAATTCTTTATAAATAAATCCCAAAGGTCACGAATTGGTGCTAAATGATCACGTTTGCTACGTTCTTCACGGGTACTTTTCTTATCGAACTGCAAACATGGTAATAAAAATTCGGAACGATTTTCCGACATGGTTGCGCGAAAGACAGATGATTTCGATAATTTCTTTACGGAACGATTCTTTTTAGAATTATCTCTTCTTAACCCGGAAAAGTATAAAAGTCCTATAAGAGCTCTTAATTCCTCGATATCAATAGGTGATTTATGAGATGCAACATTTTGTGAATTTTCTCGTTTTTGTGCAATCTCAGCATTAGTATATTCGACAATTTTATTTAGCATGACATCAGTAAAAAGGAGAGACCATACTTCCAGTGGAGTGTGCTTATTCTTCGCATCCCTTCGCACTTTAGGTTTATAATTCGATACTATGTCTGCTTCTGTTTGTTCTTCTTCCATCGGCGGTGTAACGGACCATTTAAAGTTGTTTACGCCATACACAAAACGGCTCTCCAAGGATTCAGTTCCTCGCGTCGACGTATACACCGCCCCTTCTTCTTCACTTTCAGTCAGTGCGTCTTCTTCTGATTCGATATCGCTTAATTCCTCAGCATTATCTTCTTCTGCGGAACTTTCACTATCAACAGGCTTTTCAGGCTGAGTTTGCAACAAATTTTTTAAGCGTTCGCTGCAGCGCGCCATTGCTGACTAAAAATTATGGAAGATACTATTTTATGTTACAGTATAAATTATTATTAAAAAATAAAAACATGCTTAATACAACAAAAATATAAAGTTACGTTAACAAAATATTGCGCTTTTAAAATGTACTTACTCTCCTAAATTACGGCGCGGTTAGTATGGTCGTGTTTATGAGACCTATAAACACTTTTGAGATGTTTCCTTTTTCGCTACTGAGGACAAACTGGCATTATCGTTATAACTGACACTCTTCAGGAGAGTCAAAATTTTGTTCCTTCCCCACCACAAAGCAGATATCATTGTTACGTGTGTACCAACCGATGAAAGCTTCTGCTCGAGTCTCTCGGATCCGAGGGTGGTAACTTATGGTTAATTTTAGTCAGATACGTCCAAAATTTCTAGCCCTAGTTTATGTAAAAATTTATGTTATACTATTTCAGCCTCTATCATTATTGCGTCAGGATAATGAAATTCCTGGAAAATTTAATGAATTGCGATTGAAAGTTAGATCGTTAAAGTATTATACAACAGCTGATGCACTGCTTGGTTAATAAATCAGTGCGAAATTATATAAATTTCTTGATAAAGCTATACAAACTTCTGCGCAAAGAAGATATAAAGTGATGTTGAGCGGGTAAGGAAATATACGATTGTTTTAATTAATATTCTTAATTTACAAAAATTAATAATCAAATTATCTACTTCCGTTTTTAACGTTGCAACTAATGTCATTGCTTCAAGGTATTTGTAGAAGATATTGCAACGTGTAAGTATATCCTTAAAAGAAAGATTGTGAATATAGGTATGTATATACAGTACCAGTCAGAAGTATTGCATCGCTTATGGAAAAGGAAGTTGTTACTTTAATGAAGAAACGCGTATATAAATGTTATAAAATTTTATTTTAGTACTGGTATTTATTCTTTGATGGGAATACTTTGAGAAAAAAAGAAAGATCTTATAATGATTTAATTGCGTTGTTTTGTCTATTATCGTCAAAAATAATTAGGTATTCATCGTCAATTAAATCGATCATTAAGATCTTTGTTTTTTCTCAAAGTATTCATATTAAAGCATAAAATAACAGTACTAAAATAAAATTTTGTAACATTTATGTACGTCTTTTTTCATTAAAGTAACGACTTTCCTTTCTATAAAACGATGCAATAATCCTGACCGATACTGTATATATTCACAATATCCGTTAATTCCGCTTTCTTTTAAGGATATATTTGTATGGACCTCTTCTACTCTTTTTATAACAATTAAGAAATCGTTTTTTAATTCATAATTGATTTGTATAATTAATATAGGTATAAATAAAAATTAAAAAATAAATGACTAATTACATAAATCATTAGCTATTATCGATGAAAATGTATTTTATAGAAGTATTGCGTTACTGTCGACTTTAATTATCTAAACGATTTTAACGTAAACTGATAAATTTTTATTGAAGCTAATAATTTTATTTACTAGAGTTTCACATACAAATATGGTCATAAACTGTATTTCTGGTTTGTCGGTATTCTTACATCGCTTTATCCAATCAGACGGAAATGCTAAAATTACTCGAATTGAATTCACTTGGAACGCAATTATCCCATCTTTGGACAGCTCGCTAACTTTCGCGGATGTTATACGAAAATCGCGCTCGTGATTCCGATGGGTATCGTTATCGAGGGGACGTAAGGGATCAATTAGTCCGGCAAGTTCATGCGATAAATAATGCAGCAAACCGTCTGGACCGAGTCCTTGTGAGAGGATCCAGTTGAATATAGCACATGTGGCCAATGCATTTCAGGGATGCCGAGTCCCACATTGCGAGTTTCGCTCGGTAATAATCGTAATGTCTCTTTCGGGGGTCCCCCCCCCCCCCGTCTCTTCTGTATTTAACGTTCACGTTCCTTGCTCCCACGATTTGGGGTGGTATCATGGCCTCCCTAATCTTGGAATGGAACTTTGCCGTGACGCAACGTGGAGTCTGTGCAAGACACACAAGCGAGTAATCTTATTTTACGAAATGGATATTTCGACTACTGATTGTATCTAGAATGATAAAAGTATTCGTTCGATTAAAAGTAAAATAGCAAAAATTAAGACGTTTGATATTGTTTGTTTCTTGGACAATAATAATTTTTATTTAAGAATTTTTATTTGAGAATTAGATTATTTATATTTAGACTCGCATTGAGGGAAGGAAGAGAGTGAGACGTTCTTTTTAAAATGTCATTTACATCCAAAGAGCAACTTCAGATTATTATCAATGATAGGCATAATCCTCGTAGTAGCCTTTGTCTTTTTCTGTATCTTTGTATTCTGTATTCTTTGTAATGCGTGTTTATCTTCGACACACGCATCAATGTCGGACGCGTCGAAGTCCTACGTGCGACTGGGGAGGCTGGAGCAAAAAAGTTGAGGGAGTCGCAAAGCGGTGGTGGCGGCAGGACACTTGACACTTCGGTGTCTCTCGGTTGATGGAACGGAGTCTTGAAGGAGTAGGTTTCTCGGGGATGGAAAGAGAGAGAGAGAGACAGAGAGGAACGAAGGAGAGAAGGCCGCCTGCCGGAGGGTTCCTGCCTCAGTCGAGGCTCTGGGTTTTGTATCGTCTCCATAGCAACCCCTCCCGATGTCTTATCAAATTATCACCTTGTCCTCCCCCACGCCACTCCATCCTGCCGTCATTCCACTGCCCTCCGTCCCTCATTCTACGCCCCCCCGCCCCCGCCCAAAACGGCCGAAGGACTCAACATAGCAGGATACAAAACGATGGTCACTTCCGGAGACTTTTCTAAACAACCTGCGGGATCACCCACGGGTCCTCGTGTTGCGCGCGGTTGTGTCCACCTATACGCACCGCTGCGTCCCATGCGGAGGGTCGCCATGAAACATTTAATTCATTATTTAGGAGAATGAAAAATTCAGAGGCGCCGTGAGAGCGACGACCAATGACGTTCACGGTCGCAGCAATTGCGCCGTGAAACAAGGATAAGTCCGAGTCCTTTCTCCGTAGGAATCTTTCGCTTTCGGGGAACAGCTCTTTCTTCGACGATAAAGGGGGAGTTGCTCCCCTTTTTTTTTTTTTTTTACTTTATTTAATAAAGATACTTTCGATACGTTCTACGTGATTTGAAAGTTCAGAACCAATTTTTTATCGAATTTTTACGTGACGCATGTGTTACCGAAGATATTGAATAATATAATTATTCTTTATTTTAATTACAATTATATTTGGCTTATATTACATTTGAAATATTTATTTTTCCGAAATGTATTATTTTATAATCATAAACTTTATTAGAAAGTGAAATACAAATCTAGCTCGAAATTTATTTCGTCGTTTCTCTGATAAGATACACGCTTCTAGTACCTAGCTTGTACACACGCTCACTAGATTGATTTGACTGTTTTCGCTTCGATGCGATCTTTCCATCTTTCTCTCTCTCTCTTTTTTTATCATAGGCACGAACAAATCTCGTTGCTCCCACGACCTCGAGCGGCGCGCCGGCTGCGTGCGTACGTGCGTCAGGCAGCAACGAGGGTGTTCTGGGACTCCGCTGCTAATGATAATCAGCCCTCTTTCTCTTTCCAACCCCCTCCCCCCTTCGACCGCCTACGTACCCCATGTACCGAGCACGGGCCATGTGCAATAAGGGTGCGGCACCGTCGGATTCCCCGGGGAACGGCGTGGCGTAACGTAAAATCATTATTAGGTAGGTAGGTAGGTGGTTGCTGGTGCACACGAGGGGTGGAAAGAGAAACGGGTGGTTCGGGCGAACGGGGGTCGAAGCGCCGCCGCTCACGGGGGTTGAGAATAAGAGCTCTGCAAATATTGTTCGTGCGCGAGCCGGCAACTCGGAATAGGCTACGAGGGACCGGAGCGTTACTTCGCGTTACCTTCGCAGTTAGGCGAACGTTTTCGGGGGGAGTAGCGGTGGGACGCGACGGAGGGAGGGGTGCGACGAGTCAAGTGCACGGTCGTTGCAAGGGGTTGACGAGCGTAGTGACAGACTGACAAGTGGCCACGAGTCTCTTCGATGAGAAAACACTGGTAGAATGTCTTTGGCAGGCGCGGGCGGCGAATATTTTCAGGGCTTTGCGGGGTGGTTTGGCAGGTCGTGAGTTTTGATAGCATCCGCTGCGTACGATATTGTCCGGTATGACGAATACAATGACGATTCGTGAGAGTTTATGAATGAAACACATTACATACATCAGAATTGATTACTGCTGTTGAATTTCTTTTAAAAAATAATGCATGTCTTTCCGAAGTAATTTTAAATAAATTAACTTTTAATACAGATAAATCATGAAAAATTCAATACATTTATTTAATTAATCGGTTAACTATAAAGCTATATTATTCAGCATTTTAAATGTAAAATTGATGATCCCCGACTCTCGGCGCCGACGTGTGATTGCAGAAGAACATTATCGAAATCATCGACCCTCTGTCATCAGGATGATCAACTCGCAGTGTGTATCTGGTCTTATCTACACACGCGTGATCGTACCCTGTTTTCACAATAAACACAACCTGTCCGCTGTTGGTACAAAGTAAAGTCGATGGGCCGAAGCAAAGGGAAAAAAGGGAAGAATGAGTGCATTCTGTGTACTTTTTCGTCTTTTCATTGAATGTTTTTATTTCTACCGAATGTTCGGCGACACATTTGGGACGTCTGTCTGTCGCGAATGGGCGATTTTTTCTGACGATTAATTGTTCTCAATACAATCGCTTTCATTTCGCATTATTCATCTGGAATTTCATGCAACTGATTATTATTAGATAATCTGAAAAAATGTATTTTAGGCCATATTTCACTCTGTAGTATAATTAAGCAGAATATATATGTATAATTTTTTAAGTAAAATTTTAATTGACAATGTAATAGTTTGTTTAGCATAATACGCCTTCAGAGAAATATACATACATCTAATATGCGTCATACACATCAAACAATATCCGTATTCGTTATCGCGGAGGAAATTAAAGCCTCATAAAAGACTCCGTAATACGATATCCATTAGAACACTCGCAATAACTGGGATGATTAATTGAAATCGTCGGGGTCATCCATTACTTTACTGTGCCTTGTTACATATAAAAATAGCGTTGAAATCCTGACTTTTATGCATTATCTATGCATTTACTAATGATTGCAATCTTTGGCTAATGACCAAACTTGGCTAATTGTAAGTTAAATCTACACGTGACTGTGAAGCGCGCATTACTTCTCTAATATTCTATTATCATTACAATTACTCCATGATTTTATCACATCTGCCTTCTGTGATATATTAATTTTGTTTGGCTTTGCTCGCGAAGCTTTCAAATTAACTGTCTCAATACTTAATTTTACACATTATTATTATCCTTCCCGGAAACGTCGCGTCGGCGCGTGATTATTTGTGCAGAATTGTTCCGTGGAAGAAAAACACTCGGGAAATATTGCTGACTGGATTAAAATAGCCGCGTATTTTTAACAAACACATACGTACGTACACCGGCACCGTATGTGTTCGTAACACAATTAATAATTACCCCAGACTCAGGCACGAGCGCGCACTGTCCTCGCCCCTCTTCCCCCTCTCGAATTATGAATTCAGTTGCGGCTGCGACGTACGCGAATACCTGGTCGCGAACGCGTTTCCCTCGGGCTCGCCTCGAGAGAGGGTGCGGTTATCGTATACTCGTGGAGATACAACCTGTACGAGCACCTTTGCGGCCGCGTTCATAGTTTGCCTGTGGACTCCATCCCCGACTACGACGTCCCTTCCCTCTTTCTCGTTCTCTTTCTCCTTTCCACGCAGACAGACGGGGGGCTATTAGAGGTTTCCGGCTGACTTGGCGCCCTAAGCATCGGGGCGCCGCAACATCCCTCTAAGCTGTTTAAACTTTGCGACATGGTCGGAGGACCATCTGCCCCTTTCCTCTCAGCCCCCCTTGCGCGAGGGGCCTCAGCCCCGGCCCCTTCTCGTCCCTCTTCCGTCTTTACGGCTCGTTAACGACGACGACGTACCGCCCTGTCCCAGAATGTCGGACCACGCGCGGTAAAAAGCATGTTTACACGGCACGTAGGACCGACACGTAAAAGCGACTATAGTTGTGTTAATCGCGCGATTGTATCGTTGTTTGCCATTCTTAAAGAATGTCTTCCGGATTGGGGTGCGGGTTAATTGGATACTATTACACAGGACAATGACTCTTATCGTTGGGTGTGGTCGCCTTTTTTGATTTAGAGAGACAGAGAACATTTGAAAATAATTATTAAGTAATAAAGTCTTAGAGGCGTGTAAAAGTTAAATAATTAAGTTCAAAGAGATTAAATAACTTGCTTTATTAATAGAATGAATATATCTGCGATATTTTAGTTGTGTGTATATATATATATATATATACTTATACTATTAAAATTTGATCAGTGAAATAATGATAATAATCTTAAACGATAATAATCCGCTATCATTGGTCACAGCGTACTCGCGAGTTGTTATCCCTAGAGACCGGCGTAAGATTTACCAATGGCAAGGACCTTGTCATCAAGAACGATAAAAGCGCGCCCCTTGGATGAGGTGCTGACGTCGGCGAGCGGAGAAGCGGTATATTTAATGTCGCGCCGCGCCGCGCCGGTGAGAGAACGAGCGCGGGCGCGGCGCGCAAGCAACCGATACCACATTAAACATGCAAATTCGCCGGTATAACGTTCCACGGGACCGAGGCGTCATCCATATAGCGCTCGTCGAGTGGCGCGGCGCGCGATGTTCATAGTGGAACGGCATGATTAAATTTCCAGGGATATCGACATGCCGGGAGCACGTCAACCCCCCCTATCCCCCCCTAGTCCGCTCATGCTATCCTGCCTCTCGTTCGCCACTTCCGTGCCCCACCTCACCCCCCTTTTACCACCCGGTATATATCTCGCCGCTCTAGCACACCGTCCACCCTCTCCCCGGCTCCCGCGACTCTAACCCCCTCGAAACCGTCGCCACCCCCTTTTTCACTCCTCGGCCTATCCGCGTAACCACCCACTCGAACAACCCCGACGCCCGGTGCGCGGGTGGTTGAAATTAACTGCACCCGGAGCGCGCAGCAGCATCGGCGCGTCTGTGCACCCCCAAACTCTCTCTCTCTTTCTCTCTCTCTTTCTCTCTCTCGGCTCGTCACTGACACTTGAGGCCGCATGCATACGAGCCGGGATGGGTTTGATATGCCGTGTACAGAGAGGGGAAAGGGGCGAGTGTGATGTTCACCGGCGATCAGGGAGACTCGGTCGTTAGTTATTGTTATTTATTGTGAGGCCTGTTGTCGCGAGCTGGTTGCGGCAATGGACGCAGCCGATGCAATCAATTTGTTTTAACGTTATCCCGCATATATCGGCCGCGTTGTATTTTAGAGTTATGTGAATTTAGCCGCTTCATTGGCATTAAAGTGGCGTTTGTGGTTTCGCGTTATATAGGAGTGCCCGAAATTTCGAATAGAAATGATGGGAGAACCGGATTAAAGATTCGAGAAATATTTAAAGAAAAACTAAGGAAAAACATACTGGCTTTTGTTATTTTTAAATTATTAGATGCTTCCCATTTTTCGAGCTTAACTTTAATCCTTGCGACAAATCTTAAACGTTGTTGCGCCAACTAGTAGGTACTTCCTCTGACATCGCTATCAGTTTATAGCAGTTGAAACAATTGCTTTCGTATCAATGGGTCATTTATTAATAACTACATAGACGAAGAAGAGGAGCACTAAGGATAAAGACGATGCCATTTCGAAACACAATTGGCAATTAAGCTGCGCGCACATGATGTAGTAAGAGGAGTCTTAGCGCGGATGACATAGATCGGATTTGTCACGATTCCTAATGTTGATCGACGCGCTAATAATTTAATAGCCATACATCCGCCATGATCGTACGGGATTATTACCGCGGATCCCTGCGGTATACCAAAAGCACTAAGGAGCTAACGGACTTAGTACTTGGTATCATGTTTCCTTCTTCCTTGATTCCCGTTCCCGATCGTCTCTGCCAAAATTATTGTTTGGTACAGAAAGCTATTTTCCACCGATTTATGATTAAATTGTGCAATAACAAAATTTACGACTTTCAATTATACATATTATACAATAGGTATTTTAATTAATTTTTCTAAATATACATCGCACGCGCGTGTTTCTATAAAACGGATTAGTATTACTTTTATTTATTATAGATATTAATTATGTGAATAGATATTATGTTCGTTATCAAATATTCAATTGTAACTAATTCTGATTAGTTTAGTTTACTCGAAAGACACTTCGAAAGACACTTGAAACGCAAAAGCAATTGTGCGCGAGCGGAAGTTAGGAAGACTTTGTAGGTTTTCTGATTTAAGACGAGAGTGAAATTCTCTATATATACAGTTTATAAGTGTTCTATATAAAATATTTGCAAACGAGCAATTCGGTTCCGCGAGCAACGGAAGAATATCCGCGACGGCAGAGTATTCTGAATCCGAACGCAAAAGAAAAGAAACGAAAGATCGAAAGCGAGCCACGACGAGTCTTCGCTGAGAAAGATCGTCTATCTTTTTTTATACTCTGGTTAACGCCGATTACTTGTGACCAAGTGTCTCGCGAGCGCTCCGCTCCGGGGTTTTATCTTCTCGTACTTCTGGAAGATTCTCTACCCCCCGGACGCGTCAAAAAATCTCCGGGGCCAGTCAGTTGTCGACAGCCCGAAAATCCGCTAATTCGATTTCGTCTAACGAATCAGCTGACTTCGGGGTCGACAACCGATCGACTGTTATTGTCGACAGCTCTCTCGCTTTGCCTCGGGTGTTTATCTCACGCACGAGACATCCGAGACAAAGGAGAGACTTCTATATGCAGAAAAACTATCGATTTGTCTGTCTATTTTCGGAGTATCGCGAAAACAGAAGATGATTCCGGGAATTATGTTCTGCGTTTATGAACGGTTTTAAATTACAGAGTTTTAATAAGCATTATAATTTAAGAAATGCATTGTATGCTCGCGTTTTTCGGTTTAGCGCGGACAACATATACTGTTCGATTTGGAACAGCAATTCAATCCAAAGATGCAGACAAATCCGTTGGTTTGACCTATCCACATTATTTATCATGTCAAGGAAGTAAATGGATAGCGGCAATCATTTTTTCGAAAGAGGGTTGCTAAACGTTATGGAAGCACATGTATAAACATCTCACGTTTTACATTTGCTGGATATATTGTCCACATAGACATGTTGCCTTAGGAGACAAGCGGGATATAGAAAATTTCCAAGTTGCAGTTATATTTTTAATTTATTTACTGTATAATAATTATTTGTAGAGAAAATTTTCTCGAAAGTATTGTGACACTCTCCAAGTTCTTTTACCTTTTTTAGATATTGTAAATTAATTTTAAAAACTAGATTTATTACATATGTATGTATGTAATAAACTGATTTTTTTATCTATAAATCGGTGCACGTTGGGATTGGTTGTAATCGACATCTTTTTGCGATTGATCGTTTCACCTATCTTTCCACTGAGGGATTCCCGTGTTTCGTCGGGATGGGGCGTAAAATCATGGCTGACGTGGGCGTAAACTGGTAAACACAAACGTGACTCAGTGCGAAATTGGAGACTAGTAACGGCCGCTTGTAAATCGCTATATCCGTATACAGCGAACAAGAGCGTATTGGCGTTTGCGTTTTTTATTTTGTACTTCACGTGACGACAAAATATCCCAAATTGGGAATTCGCTAAAAATAGATTTTTCTAGTTTTGTTTTCCACTAGACTAGATAGCTTTATAAAAAAAATTACTACGTCCGTTAGTGGCATACATCGATTTAACTCGATGAAAAAATTGCAATAAAATAATAGAACAATATTTATATATTATATCTCTGATATCTCGTTAATAGTTTAAAAAATGACTATATCCTTCTCTTATATAATTTATTTTATACATAATTTTGAAGTAAAGTAATACCTTGTATAGTACCAAATAAAGTAATATACCTTGTTAACATAACTTCCGTAATTCTTATTAATTAAAAAATTTTATTTTTCTCTGTTAGACTCTTTACATATTTTCGTATTTCGTATTTTAGACGTTTCATATTTTAAGTATGTAAAAAATCAGGTATCTTAAAATAAAATTTTCTTTCTCTAAGTGACATGAAAAGCTGGACAATACGCTTTAACAGAATATTAGGAATATAGTAATTTCCGTTGGTTCTCCAATCATATCTCTTCAATATTTTTTACTCACCGAACCGTCGGTGAAATGAACGCTGTGCTGCAGAAGCAACGGTCTGATTGATATCCTCAGGTAATCCTTGCGCGAGCTTTGAAGATACGGAAGAAAATCCATGCTGTCCTCGATATGAAATATGAGATGTGGCGCTCTTCTTCGATTCCACCCTCCTCCCGTCTCACGCGAGGATTTCAGTTAGAGGGCAGAGACGCCCCAAGAGGCTCGGAACGTGGTCGAAGAAGACGAGAAGAAATCAATGCCTCGGCCAGCGTCCGGTTCACCTTCTACATACCAGTATCTTTTTCCTTTCCCTCTTCCTCTTGCCATCGATCTTTTTCTGTTTTTCTTTTTCTACTTTAATTTTCGTCTTTTCCATTTGCTTCTTATCACTCCTGTTCGGACCGTTTACTCTTCTCTTTTTAGATATAAAAATGTACCATAATTAAAATGTTGAAATCACAATATTGGGACTTCACCAATATTTGAAGATCTATTTTTATTGTATCTAATCTCCGATATTGGAGACGTAATACCTCGAAAAAGTACATGTATGAGAATCTGTGCTTAAAAAATTTAACGAATTATTTAAAGATTTAATGTATTTATTATTAATATAAATATATATCGTTCTTTATAATTTCATCATCATTATTATTCTAATTAAAGATTGAAAATTAAGGAAAAATACGGGAATATATATTTTATGTAATTTATTTGATTAAGACACAGCTTTTATAGGCAATTTATAATAAAAAAGCAAATATTAATTGCATGAATATCAATGGCTAATTTTAATCAATAATTTTTAATGAATGTACAAAACGCTTACCTAACTATATAAATTCAAGTTCCTGAATTATCCTTCAGTAAACAAAATTGTTGTAATGTGCACTTTTGTCGAGCAAGTCGAATAGGTACTTGGTTTCTTGTCGAGTCCTCGCGAGGATGTGCGAAGGGTACATTCGAACTTGTGGCACTCGGAAAGGACGCACGAGCGATGGGACGGGAGAATTAGCGGAGACGGAGTACCCTCTCGCGCACAAGATTTCCGGGAGTTTAATATAGTTTTAGGGGCGTCGGTCGACAGCTCTGAGGGGTGTAATGGCGTCTTAAACCTCAGGGGTTCTCAGCCTCGGATCTCCTTCAGAGCCAACCGACTTCGACCGTTTCCTTCGCTGTTAAAAATTCGCGAGCGTCGAATCTCAACTGCCGCCGCCGGTTAAATCTTTGATCTCGCCACTTCTCGAAGCCGCAGAGGTATACATGCGCATGCTGCGGCACTGAATGCATCCCGTGCGCATTTAGATCGAAACCCCGGTGCTTCCCGCATAAGGGATAAGGACGGATAAGGCGCTCCGACGGTACTTGATTTTTACGAGCACGTAAATTCCGAGAGACGCTCGACTTTTTTTCTCTTCCCATCAACTTACCTCCTCTTTGAAAATTCTTCTATTCTCAATGAGAGAGAGAATTCGCTTCTATAATTTATGGTTTTTAATCATTGATTGTATCATGTACTAGGAATTGTGAGAGCTAAATTGTCGCAATTTACAGAAACTTCTTAGCAAATATTGAAAAATTACATTGAAAAAACTGATAATGCAATGAATAATCATACGTATATAATTTTAGCTCTAAATGTTATTAGATTGTTTAATTTTTCGGTTTTTCAGTTATTTGGTTTTGATCAAGTTTTGTTCTACGATTTAAATAAACCTAATATATTATAATATTTCTTTTCTTGTTTGCAAATAAACTCGAATCGAGTAATTTTGTTATAAAATTTTGTTATAAGATTTGTAATCAAATTCTAAAATCGATTATATGTATATAGTGCATTAAAACTGATAAAGTTCTATTATGTCACTTGAAGAATTGATCCGAATAGCATTTTAATATTTCTTTCACGAACACATAAGACCACGTACGTTCTGCATGTGCCATATTCCATATTCTTTATTTTCCTTCTTTCGAAAATTCTTTCGCTCACAGTTGGAATTTTCCGTTCATACTCGGAGTATTATTGATCATCGATCACCGTTCCGGTCACGTTCTTGAAGCTGCATTGTCTTGCCTTTGCAAGAGAATATTGATATCCATAAGTAACGTAAACAAATAATTTATACAAGGTCTAATAAAATTTTTACCGAGAACAGATCGATCGCCTCGATTAGTCAATGATCAGTAATGCTGTCTACGCGAAGAATTGCAACATTTAGTATTGCAATGCGGATAACACATCGTTCTGATAACTCATTGCTTTCAACGAATTTATTAACGCGGTTATTTTGACACAGACAATTCCACCGAAGGAATAAACTCGACGGATTCCGACGGCTCTTGATTTTTATGAGCGCGTAAATTTCCGGCGGCTCCTTTTCTTTCTGCCCTGTCTTTCTCTTCTTTACTTTGTTTCCGAGAAACGAGAATCCCAGTAGACCCGGCGTTCCATTTCTACACATTATTCTCCCCTTCTCCTCCTTCTTACTCCCGTCCCCTTAATCCTTCGTTTTCTCAAGAAAATGATATTTTAAAGTGCCTCTCTCCCGCATATGAACGCTGAATTTAATATCCTCGACCGTTAAAAAATGCCGCGGTTCGCGCTAGCTACATCAACAACATAAGAAAATAAAAATTGTGACATTATCTCTAGATAGTAAATTGCGTAGAGTGTACTGAATAAAACATGACCACCGTGAAATTAATATAAATTATATATCTAATAACTAATATATACAGTAAATAATATAAAAGACTACATTAAATATATCGCATTTTTTAAAGTATATGAAATTTATGACATAATCTTTGACAAATTTAGAATTAATATTTTTTTGGAGAAAAAGAGAGATTCAAGAAAATTATTTTTAATCCTGAATGTCTAAGATAAAATTTTATTTTGTATTTCCAGCTAGGTATGCAGAAATGCAGAAAACGAATTTTTGAGGTCCATTTACTAGTCAGTCAAATGAGAAGGGTTTGTACCGAGTGCGAGGGATTTTGGATTTTTGGGTGGCCGTTTGCCTGGCAGAAGCGATATTCCGTAACCATGGCAAAGTCGTTGCGATATAGACGCGAAACGGGCAACCTCGGTGCGAGCGCTCGGACGGTTCTTGATTTTACGAGCTCATAAATTTCAAACGGCCGCCCTGCACTTCCACCCCCGTCCTGGCTTCCATCGGTGCTTAACTCCGCGAAAATTCTATCCGTTTCGTCTCACCCTCTCGGGTTCACGTAGAACTCCGAGGAATTTCATCGAGCGGCAGACTCGTCGGATTCCTACGGTACACCCTCCACAAAAGCGCGTCCTTAACTCTGAATCCGCGAGTGAATCTTGATCCGAAGGGCAGCGCAACTATGCGACTGATGTTCGCATAAAATGACTGGCGTAATGCCCTGTGCGCGATACGTAAACCTTGATAAGGTGAAAAGATAATGCCTCTGATAATGTGGGTCAAAATCCACAGAAAACTTCATTGCTTAATGACACATCGTTTAATAAATATGTATTCAAGTACTCTATTTTCTACAATATCTCTTTTATATTTGATTCTAAGATTAAAGAATCACTTATTTTGAAAAAGGTATAAATAAAATATTGGAAAGTGTTAATAGAGAATATTGGTTGGAAGAGAGAGAGAGAGAGAGAGAGAGAGAGTTATTAAACTCAAAGTAATATTTACTAATTTCAGTGCAGCGAAGTACAAATGTCAGACTTATCAAGTATCAAATTGTAAGACATCGCATCGAGCAATGTAGCTAATATGCGCATCCTAAATTAAACTCCTCGGGTCGATGCGATGTTCGTGGCACTTCGCATTGACTCGAATTTCGGGAAAGATACCGCACTCCCGTGAATATGGGTCATCACGTTCAGTCCCGAGAAATCCCTGGGAAGAGGTAGCCTGATATTTTTTCCCGAAAATCAAGATCGCGGCCGGGTATAATCGTGAGGGCGATCGACGGCCTCGTCGTATCGGCGGGGGCGAGATTGAAGGCTCGGCTAACGAGTTGTTTATGGATCCACCCTCCGCCCGTAGCCCGTGCCGATGCCGATGCCGAGAGGGCGAGAGCGTGTACGTACGATGGGTATACCGGTTGCTCGGTCAGACGTATGGACGTACGGGGGAGTCCATTAACGGGCCCTCTGTTGCCCACCAGCGGCGTAGTTCGCATCGTCGTCGTGCCGCCACCACCCCAAAGCAGGCAGCCGCTTTCTCTCTCACCCTCAGTCAGCAGCAGCCGGGTTATCCCGCCGGTAGTCATGGTAACACGTGGGTTGGAGCCGCCCCCGGCCGCCAATCAGAGCTCGCGGCCAGGATGAGAGAAACGAGCGGCGACCCTTCGAGCCGGGGTTCTCTCCTCGCCCCTTAGACAACGAGCCCCTACAGCGGCGCACATAGACACCCCTTTCCACTATTCGCTCTCCTCTCGGTCCGTCTCTCTCTCTGCCTTTTCTCGCCGCCGGGGTGGCTGAGATTCTCGCTTGGGAGGAAATCTTAACCGGGCGTGCCCCGCATCGCTGATGCCACCTACACCCGTCTTGCGAGGTGGCTAGCCTTCCATACCCTTCGTCTTCTTCCCTCCCCCTCCCTCCCCCTCCACCTTGCCCGTGATCTTCTTCGCCTTGAGGAGAGTCTTGACCGAGCAGGATAGAGCTGGCGGCACTTCGGTACTTTGGGATTAACGTGCATGCTCGCTGGAATGCGACAGGCGAAAGAGGGAAGCTCATGAATTGCGCTGTTCGACTTTTCCGATTCCCCTTTTAAGTTCATTGTACTTGACGATGAACTATCTTTATAGATAGTTTGGATGGAACGACACGTTGCATTCATAAATAAAGAAGACTTTTCTAGCGAAGAAACTATTCAATGTTTCGTTTAATTGAGAAAAACTATGAAATACTGTGAGATAATTTTTTAAAGTTGAAACTTTCCGATATACTTATATCCAGCGATTTCCGATTATCGCACGGTATAGAAACTTTCGACGGGGAGGTTTATAAAAATTTATAATTGAATAATTTTTTATCTCATAGTTAAGTACGCCCGAATGTCGATCGACTGGAAAGCTTAATTAATCAGAAGCCTATAGTTTTCTCTAAACACTTTTTATCTCCTTTCTGTTGCAGGCGAGAAACCTCATAAATGTCAAGTATGCGGCAAAGCGTTCTCGCAGAGTAGCAACCTGATCACGCACTCGAGAAAGCACACGGGTTTCAAGCCATTCGCCTGCGAGCTCTGCGGCCGAGCTTTCCAGCGTAAGGTCGATTTGAGGAGGCACCGCGAGACCCAGCACGCCGATCTGAACGCGTCGCATCGACCGCCGATTGGTTCGATTCCCGGACAGAATTCCCTACCCAGTGGAAATCCGGCGATTATGCAGTGAGACCGCGACGAGGAAGCGGTTGATAATCTGGCGCCGGATTGATACGATACGACGATTGGAGATCGTCGCGATGAGCGATTCCTTTCCGCGAATCAGGCGGTCCGGCCGGGATGAGGATGCAACTGCGAGAAATGAAATCATGAATGACGATCTCCGTGATCGTCGATGATGGCGGAGACTGGAGCGATAAATTAATCTCATAAATGAAATCGCTGGTGAGGCGATTGCGGATTGCATCATGGTGGATTGCAGGCTGGAAGATATTAACTTTTTGCATTTTGTATTGTTCTCTGATTTTAATATACTTTCCAATTAACAGGAAAAACTAACGTTATTTGAGACAAATATGTGTAATTTACAATTTCAATTTATAATACCATACGACAAGAATTGTATTATATATGCAATTAATTAATAGATTTAGTTCTTAAGTGGAATAATTAATTTAAACTGAAAAATATATATTTTTTTAATTATTAAAAGGCAAAATGTTAATATCAGTCAACTGCGGATTATATTGAAGACACAAAATTTCATGTAAATTCAGATCGCATAACGGATGCGAAATTGACCGGAACAGTGCAATTCGAGAGTAAACTCTCGGGACGAAATAAATTTTGCCGGAAAGGGGTAACTGTAGCATTTTTTTATTGTGAGATTTTATTGATCTTTTGATATTAATGCGAGGAGACTGCATAAGTTGATATTTATTCGACCATTTGTTTCACGTGCGTCGATTGATCTAACGCAAATATTCCACGACTTCAAGGACTCTTAACTTGCAGAATATACTCAGGATAAATGGAGAAAGTGAATTGGTGTATCGTTACGACTAGACATTCCATGAAAAAGCGTTGTATCCGTTTCGTTCCTAAGTGAAGTGTGTGCCGGGGTTTGGTTTCTTCAGCAATTTTTATTCGGACAGAGAACCTTTTGCGGTGAGAAATAATAATTTATGAATTATAATGATACGTAAGCGTGAACGTGAATAGACTGACGACTGTTTTTGTTACAAATGGTGATTAACACTTTCTACTTTAATCGTCTAGCTACCTGCAAATCGATTACCTGTTACTGTAACTTCTCTTATTGCATAGATATATTCTCACGATACGCAGTGCGACCGTCGAGCTAATCGGACATTTTTTACAAGACTATAACTTTATGAAGATGCCATACATTTGTGTTAACAATTGCATTCACTATTAGTAGTAGTAGTAATAATGGCAGGCGGGCGGAATCTAAGTTAGTCCTTAACGTCACCTAGATCTAAGAAGTTCCTTTCTCGCTGATTTTCGAGACTGAACCGTCAACCCCAGCCCAGTATTCTGCACCAGACCTATGAAACCGTTCATCCTTCTTTCCTGCAGATCTCTACAGGAAATATAAAGCCCTAGGATTTGTAGCTTTAAAGCATTTACTGTTAAAAAATAAGTTTTTCTAACTGAAAATCTACCTAACAACATTATGTCAATCAACTTATACATTTTTAATATAGAAAGAATTAATGACATAATTTAAGATCCCTACATTTTTCTCATATTACATTAAAATGTTTTGCTTTAAATGTAAATAACGTCCGAATAGCATGAGATCGTCGAGTGGCGTATAACGTGTTAAAGTACGGCGAGAACGTACTGTATTTTGCATATCTCCCGCACCTGTCGTTGAAAAAAGAGCATCAAGACCACCAACCCCCAAAAGTTGCAACTGTGACCAAAAATTGTAAATAGCACGTAGATTGTATCACGGCTAGTCTAAGCGTATAAATATATACATATAAATAAATCGAAGCTATAAATATTATAAATAGAGAGGGCACACATAATGTGTGTGCGGGGCAGAGTCGTTCCGACTAATGGCGGCTCGCTCGCCGTGGCCTCACCAAGAAGTTATTATATTCTTCCCTTTTTCTCGCTATCGAAATTTTTATTGTTGTACCATTATATCATTATGTAATTATTGTAATTAGAGACTCGCTATTAATATTATTGTCATTATTATTATTAACAATAAACGCTGTTACCATTTGTAAACGCTTCTTCTGTACAACAATTTCTTCCCTCCATTAACCGTTTAATATATTTTTGTTACAAGAGATTTGCCTCTTATTATTTATTTTGTTGCAATGTATAGCTGTGGTTATAGAATTGGATAAAAAATAATTTTTTATATTAACGTTCTAAATATTAGAGATAAGTACGTAATTCCACCGGAGTGAAATTGAAGAAGTGACCGAAAATAAACACATTGCGGAATATGTTTACGGTAGGTACGTGTTTTAATTTAGATGATGGCCTTCCACTTTCCGTCCAAGTCGATAGCTCGATTAATCAAGGTCGCTGAATCTGGCACTGCCGGATCACAATCTTCCCAGCTTCACTCGCTGTAATTCAGGGTTAAACGGCCGTGCCAATTAAGCAGACTACCCTGAGGAACCCCTTAACAGCCCAATATGTTTTCTGCTGAAGAGAGTTTCCCTGAACTCTTCCCCTCTCTCCCTCCCGCTCTCGCGCTCATTATTTCGTGCAAGGGTGTACGAGTGCGATGTTGGGGCGGACGTGGACGTGAGATTTTCCGTAAGCTCGTTTACAGCTTCCATCGTCTGCACCAATCGTGCAGGACGTCGCGGAGATAAAGGATAAGGGCCGGCAAAAGAGAGACGAAAGATAGGGAACGTCGAAAAATTTATCTGCGAGAGAGATAGGCAAGGAGGAAGATAAATAGAGAGCGAGACAGAGACTATGGAGGGACATTACAGCACAGACTGCACGACACCATGACGCAGCCACGGGAGCAGATTGGACAGTTATTGCATTCTGGGTAAGATTAATTGATATGGGGACCAGTGGGTGGGCCGAAGGGCGCGCGGCTACGTCGGCGCTTAAACCTTGTCTCAGGCTGTACGGGCTGGGGATGAGAGCGGTGATTAACCGATTGCACCGTGAACCGAGTGGAACCGAAAACCATCCCTCCCGCGTACTTCCTAATAGCCATTGAGTAATAGAGAGCCGTTCATTATTAAATAGTATCGGGTCATCGCGCGAAGACGTACGTGAGACATGATCATATGGATCAAGCGTTTCTTAAGTAACTTTAATGTGATTGTAAGCTAAGTAGCAAATTTTTAAATATCTACTTATATTCTGCAAAAATTTTAATCGTTTACATCATAGGTATGCCTGATATTATATTTATGAATCTCGAAATATTAACTCTTTCCAAGATAATAAAAAATCAATAAATTCGATTGCAGTGACAAAATTCGTCCGTATATAACTATCTGCGCGCGGCGTTGAAAATTGTCCGAACAATTTTGCGAAGTACCGTACGATCGTAATACTTTGTGTTATTGGTAACGCCCCGTCGCGAGTACCAATCGCGAATATTTCCCGGCTATCGCAATTTCTGTGACACCACTTTAGCGCGCAGTGGCTGTGTGCAGTTCCCGTATCGCCCTAGCTGCGCTCCTCCTCATCGTATCCTCGCGGAGAACAGCCGTCCAGGACTGTATCATCTCGTGCAGCTGCCGGCTATGGAACGTTCGAATAGGTACGTTTTAGGGGACAACTCCATATACCCGCCGTATGCGGATACACCTTATGACTATTAAGGTATTCACGGCCCCTCGGAGGACGCCCCAGTTTGAAATATGGCGACTCGGGTCACCGCCAGCATATACCGCCAGTCAGAGACGCCGCTATCTCGCATCGTCGTTCTTCCCCTTCTTCGTTTTCAATCCTTCCCTCTCTCTCTCTCTCTCTCTCTTTCTCTCTCCGCGGTTCCTTTTTTCCTTTTTCGTATTCCTTTCCTCGTGTCCTTGTACATACACGTCTACGTACACGTTCGGCGAAGTGTTGCACGGTGGGGAGGGCCGCATCCCCCTTATACCGCGGTTTTCCATATTATTTACAACCCCCGTCCTGCGCGTTGCCCCCGCAATAACTCGGTCTGGATCCGCGAACGTGCGAGCGTGTCGCCAAATTGGTGGAAACCGTACGAGGACATCGTAACCTGTCCTGGCCTGTGACAACTCTGAGTGATGTAGTGGCACAAGGATCCGACGTACGGATGTGTCCGTTAGAGAACGAAGGAAAATATGATTGCACAATTCTTTAGGGTTGATTTTGATGGTTTTGTTATAGCTCGAAGACACGCTTGTAATCGGCTATCAATGAAAAATACTGCGAAAGTTAGTTATTTTTATTATATAGTTTTATTACCGTATTATTAATTATCAAAAAAAAATAATATTTATTATAAAATTTTTATGTTACAATTTAGAACAATATCATAATTTTATATGTTAAAAAACGAAAGATATTGATTTATTGATTTGCTATTTTATCATTGTATGGCCAGTATTCATAGTCCGTTCTTATTTCAAGATCATCTTAAGTATAGTCTTAATGCTAATATGGTTCTGTGACTGATTTATGACATTTTAAGACGATCTTAAATATAAGAACCGACAATAAATACGGACCTATGTGAGTGACTGCTATGCAGGCAATGTTGAAATGATAATTGACAAACGAACAAACAAAAATCGTAAACAAAAAATAATATAAATTTATAATTGTCTTTTAAATTCTGTATATTTTTTTAAATTTTATACATATATTAAAAAATTAAGACAATATTTAAAACCGATATATTAAACAACTTTATTTAAATTATACGTCACGTCACATTTATTTAATTAAAGGCAAGGTTATCTTATTTAATTAAGGCTCACACGCATCAATAAATCAATTTAACTGTCTGTGAACAACATGCTCTGTCGATTGCACTATGATACATACGTAATTATTTTCAATTTGGCTAAACAATTCTCTCAAATCGCTTTAGAAAATGATAACTGCGCCGGTTTGCCTATTTGTTCTCATCATTATCACATAACAGAAAAGCGATACGTATCCATAAATATTATCGCATTCTCTCAATGCAATTGTACATAAAATATTTTCCTGCTTAAAAATATTATTCCTATTTTTATTGTTTTCCTGTTTTTTATTATTCACAGAATATTGTATACACATTGCATATTTTGTGTGCTATTTTTTTCTATATTCTTTATTCTTTTGCGCGTTGAGTTTCCGAGCCAACAAGTGACTGGATAGCGAAATCTCATTTCGCGCAAATGCGTCCCGGATGCTGCGTGGATTTGCACGTCAGTTGCATTTGCACGAGTCAACCGGATTAAAAAACGTCGATGTCCAATTATCGTCGGACACCGCGCGGCTAATGGAATTTTTGAGAGGGAGATTAGGGAACTCGCGCACGGTACTCATGCAATTTTCGTGCGTTGCGTGCCGCGAGCTAATTCGTTCCACGCGCGGATCGTGACGGAGATATGTTCCTTCCGTTGACGGAAACGTACAGGAACAGGCGCAATTTCGCTCACGATCACTTACAGTTAAAGCCACATAGGTCAGATAGTAACTAATTTGCGCGTGCACGCTTCCTCGTCAATTCGGTTGACGTAGTATCCGGTCGAATCGCTTGCGACTACTCAGAAATTAATAAATTATCAGACATTTTTGAATACGTTTGGAAGTTGCATGTATTGCTGCTAAACGACAATCTCTCTTTCTTTTTTATCACTCTCTTTTTTTTCTTGTTTTTATAAATAGTCCGACATTCGATCGATCAGGCGACAGACTGTCACGGATGCAGCCATTTATCAGTAGGCTTCTCTAATAACAAGGCGACTCTCTCTTTCTTTTCCATGTGCCGCGCGACTTTAAACAAATAGCTCGACATGGAAAGCGGGAAGAGGAAAACAAATGGTCGCTTACGCCTGCGAGGAAGAAAAGGGCACGTCGCGCGTTCCGGCGATCAATCAAGCGTCTCCGGCCGGACTTAATACAGTCAAAGATCGATTGAATTCTGGCTTGCATGGTCTGTATAATGTTTTCGTGAATTTTCATAGAGGATTTCATAGAGGATTCTTTCTCACGATGTCATGATATTAAAAAGAAATATGAAATTTGTTGCACTTCATTAAAACCATCTATATACTTTATCATCAAAATAAAGCATTTTCTAAATTAAAATTAAAATTAGATTAAAATAAATTCAAATTAATATTAAGGTTAAAATCAGAATTAAATTGATTTAAATTGGAATTAAGAGAGTTTAAGTAAGGTGTCTTTGTTGAGGAAAAATCGATATAATCGAAAAATTCGGAAGCAAGAGAAACGAGCAACAATAGCCTGATGCATACGTGACAATGCCATTCCAATAGACTATAAAGTGTTTTAGTAAGAGTCTTCAAGACTAAACGAGAACTCACGAATAGGCTTGGCGATCCGCACGAAGGTGATGACGACGCTCCCATGGGCGTCCGATTCATTACCTATCCTGAATAAATGATCATCCACGGTCGCGGGTGGCTATCCACGAGAATGTTGGCCTGAGAATACTTCGCAAAAGTGATTATTCGTCGATGCTATGTCGTCCTCGGCGAAATCGACCCCCAAGGACATGCATCGTGCCTCGCTGAAGCAACCGTGGCATCGTGTATCTCCTTCGGCTGCATCATTGATGAGTAAGATCAACGAATTCTCCCCATCTCTTCGGTATCTTAGCTCTCGATTCTTTGTACGATGTTTTATGCGACAACAGCGTTGCATTGACATGAACATTATGAGACAGATTAAATAATCATTCAATGCATGAATCAACAAAAATGACGTATTTTTATAAATAAATTTATAATAAACATTTAGCTTATTGTTAGTTTTGTTTAGTTTTTTAAAAATAATGATTTTAAGTGTTCTTAATTTTGTGCTCAGAAAAATAGAAATACTATCTCAAAGAGATATTAACGATACATTATATCTTTAAATTATTACCTTCATTTAACAATACGTTACTAACGTCAATTATTATACAACAATTTTTTATTTTATATTAATTCTATTTGACTTTTTGTTAATTTTATACTCACATTACTCTAATTTTATATCATCAATTATCATTATACTAAAGATGTTATTCTAGATCTATAGATTATAAGGATTCACCGGATCTACCCGAGTAAACAACTATTTGGAATTTTTCATCCTTCGATCGTATAATTTTTTTTCCGCCTATTCGCATTTATCGCTCCCACGCGTAACATCTCATCGAGTTGCAAATGGAAATATAATCATCCCTCCTCCACTTCGCGGCACCGTGCATAATTCCGCGATCGACCTCGTCGATGTCGCGGACCGTATCGCCGCCTGGACCACGTAGCAGCCGTAACTCAGTTTCCAAACGGATCGTCTCCTAGGAATACTTTATGCGTACTACACGTCATTCTAACCGCCTAGTCCGGAAAGATGGAGGTTGTCGTGGATGGGGTGCATGGTAGGGACCGCGGAAGACACGGATCCTTAAATATTCTACGCGTCGTGCGGGACTAGTGCATCGGTCTTAAGATGGCGGCGAGGGAGGAGGGTTCGCGGGATAGGACACTGCGCCGATACCCTTTCGCCGGGAGAGGAAACGTCAGGTGGTAGGAGGTCCTTGGGTAATCATATAAGGATAGCTAGAGTCGCGCGAGGAAGATCGGGTATCAACTTTTGATCCTCCGATATCTCCGGCAGCCTGGCGGGCCCCTTTCAGCCCCTTCCGAAGGAGTGTGTCTGTATTCAAACGGCTCTAACTCGATATAAGCGGCGCTCCCAGAGGCATCCTTCCGCTGAGGAGGACGGGGAGGATATAAGTTGGAGGACACCAGACCCTCCCTACCTTGTCGCTCACGCCCAACCCCTTGGATCTTCGGAAATAAGAGTATCCCGTGTAGCCGGTGCCTCCAATCGAATTTACATCCCGACTGCTTCGCTCCCATTCCCGAAGACGCGGGGTGGATCCTCGACTTCGCCAAAGTGCTATCTACTATGATCCCGCATCGATGGAGGCGTGTAGCGATCACCAGAATGGCATCGTGGTCCACTACAGCATTTTGAGGCATATATGCAATGAGAATAACTGATACGTTGGTATAAAAGTAGAAATTTACTATAGTCTTATTGTGAACAGAGAGTTTTTGATACACAACAAAACAAGTGTAGATGAGAATATAGATAATTGGATAAGAAAATAATAAGTGGTTAAAAGCGTAACTGTTTATGTTAAAATTAAGAGATATAAAATTTAGTTTTAAACTTTATAACTGTTGCAATAAATAGATGAATTAAAAAATTGATGATTAATCCTTGAGTTATCGGATTATTAAATCTTGTTAAATTAAACTACTTAAATATATTATTTATAAATACCAGTTATTAAATTTTTAGATGTGTAATAATATTAATATTATTAATATATTAAAATAATATTAATTAATATTTAATATTTAATATTAGTTTTTATATTTTAGAACACTATTTATTTTTAATTGATCTTTTCCTTTCTTCTTACAATTAGATTTAGCGATAATAACTTCTTAATTAAAATTTGTGCAAAATAAGAAATTTAAATTTTATTAGTAAATTATTGATTGTAAATAAATCTTTGTTTTATTTATATTATTTTGTACTATTTTAATGTAAAATTTATAATAATAAAAATATCTACCTTATCGTAGATGATAAGAGAGCAAACTACATTGATAGCAGACGGATATTATGATTTCTATATTACCAACTAAATAATAGTAGTATATAATTATCGTCAACTAGTAAAATAGAAACACGCGTCACAATTATTTTTGTAATACATTATACATATAACCGGAAAAATCATGTTCCTGCTTGGGTGTCGCAGACTTAAGGATAGTAACCCTTTAAGGATGTTCGAGTCTGATCTAAAAAAAATATCAGAAATTGATGAACATTGAGCATGTTCTTTAAGGCTTCCCAAAGTTTCCATAAAAATTTGAAATTAATTAGGACGCTCATTCGCGAGATATCGTAATTTCAAAGATGTATTGGAGGTATTTTAAATATACTCAGAAATGGCTGTAAGATGTTTCTAAAAATTAAAAATACTTTGTAAAATTTAAAAGTGATTTACTTAACAATTTAAGTTTAAAGTTGATAAAATTAACATTATCCCTTATGGAGAATCGATATCTTTTGCTGTAAATATAAATTAAAATGTAAGATATTTCTAAAACTTTTTTTATATGTAAAACATACATCATTGATATTGTATTTTAAGTTTCAAAACTTTTTGGAAAAAAATTTTTTTAATTGTTTAAACAATACTAATTATTTAAATGACAAAAAAACGTACTCAAACTGTTAACGGTAATCCTTTCTAACATATAAAAACTTTTGAGTTGTTTAATATACATGCAGTCTTCATTTTAGTAATTTTGTATTAAAAATTTAATTTTTAGCAGGGATTGTACCGCTCGAACATCCTTAAAATTTATGGGCAAGCAATTATGAATAAAATTAAAAGTCATGAATAAGCATGATAATTGTGATTTAACGCATGGAGATTATTTCATAATTCAATTTTATATAAGGATATTTAATCGCGCAAATGCAAAGCGTATTAAAACGTTATGTTGTACGGGTTCGACGATAAAGAATTAGTCCAAAACGATTAATGAGAGATAGATTAATTGTTTCTGGTTTATCTAGATTCAGCTCGTCGGAGAGCTCTGACTATAAAATTGCTTGACAATGAAAATCGATCTCTCGTTACTAAAAAATAATTAATTTCTTGTTACTAAATAATTGTTGCGAAAGATTTCATTTTCGTGATAACGCTGATGTTTGAGTGGACAATATGATTATACAATCAATATTAGTGAGCATTCACGTACACTGTACAGAATCTCGTACGATGCAAAGATCATTAGGTATTGCCAGAGAAGAAAGGACGGCAACAACAAAACATATATTTTGGTTTAAAAAATTTAAAGTTATAAAATCAAAAATTTCAAATATTTATTTATCCAAGTATTTAAAAATTCCAGCTGCACTATGAATTATAAATGAACACTAATCTTTATGGCAGCAGAGTTAATCCTGAAGCGTGTTAATTTTTCTAACAAACAAAAATAGCTGTGACTGAACAAAGTCCAAGAGAGAGTTTATAGAATCTTTATTCCTAGGAAAAGCGATTTCAGGATGAAAACGATTTGTATTTAAAGCATTTATCGACAAACAAAATTATCGATCTAAAAGGTTGGTACACTAATTTAACGTTACGTATAGAGCGTTCATTCTAACGATAACTTATTCACATCTTGTATAAAAATAAATTTATAATAAATTAACGTAGATATATTGCAATAAAAATTTAATGATGTCGTTTTTCTTGTACTTTATGGGATATCGCGTCATCGCGATGTATGGCTTGGCTGGAATGCACACAGATTGCCCAAGCGCATAGAAATAGGCGAAAGAAGCGGAAATACAAAGCTGCGGCATACACAATGGCACTCTGAATTGCGTCCGCAAACCGCATTGCCATTGAATACCGCAAATATCGAAATTGTTTTACACTACTGATATATGTCCCTCCGCCTTCCGTATTCTTCACCCATCGCGCGAATTGTAGGTAATTGACTATGTACCTGGTACCGATAGGATGGTGCCGGTTATGGTCGGTTTGCCTTGCAGCCTGTACATTTACATGATAGTGTATTCAATTTAATATAAATGTCAACGTTCTATAAAATACTTGCTTTTAAAATACGTGACATAAAATATGATATAAATAAAGATATACTGCATGTTGCATTTAATTTTTAAAAGTGTTTCTATCTAACGTGAAATATACTAATTATTTAAGCAAATATAAGGATCTTTACAAATAATTAAACATAAGTTATTAAAAAAAGATATAGTATTAACCCCATAGGTTATTACCATTAGGTCTTGAGAGACTCGAGCAGAAATTTCTATTGGTTGGTATTCAGATAATAACGGTTCTTTTGTCTTGTGGGTAGTGGGAAGAGAAAAAGAATTTCGACTCTCCTGAAATGGTATCTGTAACGATAACGCCAGTTCGACCTTAACAGCGAAAGAAGGAACATATCAAAAGTGTTTACCTCTAGATCTCACAAACTCGACCATATAATAGTAACCGCGTCGCATTTTCGTCGAGTAAGTATATTTAAAAAGCGCAATATTTTGTTAACGTAACTTTATATTTTTGTTGTATTAAGCATGTTTCTATTTCTTAATAATAATTTATACTGTAACATAAAATAGTATCTTCCATAATTTTTAGTCAGAAATGGCGCGCCGCAGCGAACGCTTAAAACATTTGTTGCAAACTCAGCCTGAAAAGCCTATTGATAGTGAAAGTTTCGCAGAAGAAGATAATGCTGAGGAATTAAGCGATATCGAATCAGAAGAAGACGCACTGACTGAAAGTGAAGAAGAAGGGGCGGCGTATACGTCCACGCGAGGAACTGAATCCTTGGAGAGCCGTTTTATGTATGGCAAAAACAACTTTAAATGGTCCGTTACACCGCCGATGGAAGAAGAACAAACAGAAGCAGACAAAGTATCGAATTATAAACCTAAAGTGCGAAAAGATGCGAAGAATAAGCACACTCCACTGGAAGTATGGTCTCTCCTTTTTACTGATGTTATGCTAAATAAAATTGTCGAATATACTAATGCTGAGATTGCACAAATACGAGAAAATTCTCCAAAGTTTTTAGCTTGTACATCACCTATTGATATCGAGGAATTAAGAGCCTTTATAGGACTTTTATATTTTTCCGGGTTAAAAAGAGATAATTCTAAAAAAAATTGTTCCGTAGAGAAATTATCGAAATCATCTGTCTTTCGCGCAACCATAAAGGAATATCGTTTCAGAGATATAATATCATGTTTACAGTTCGATGATAAAAGTACCCGTAAAGAACGTAGCAAACATGATCATTTAGCAGAAATTAGTGACCTTTGGAATTTATTTATATTAAATTGTACAAAGTATTATAAACCGAGTAAACATGTAACAATAGGCGAGCAGTTACTAGAGTTTAAAGGTGAATGTCCTTTTCATGTTGGTTCGCGCTGGTTGAAAATTGTTATGATGAACGATTCAAAAACATCTTATATGATAAATGCTATTCCTTACCTTGGAAAAGTCGATAAAAATCCTAAAAAATCTAAGCCTTCTTATTATGTTCATAAATTATCAAAGCCGATTCGTGGCAGTGACAGAAACATTACTTGTAATAAACAGTTCACTTCAGTGCCTCTGGTGCAAAAGATGAAAGATAAATTTTCACTTAGTATGGTAGGGACAATTACAAGAAGTCAAGAAGAGATACCATGGAGGATGAAAACATTCACTGCAATTAATACTTCACGTTTCCTTTATGCTAATAATATAACATTAGTTTCACATTGTCCAAAACAAAGTAAAGTAGTTTTCGTATTGTCTTCTTTACCTGAACGCGAACTTGTAGTTGATGGAAATAATGTAGATATCATTCAATTTTATAATTCTACTAAAGGAGGCACTGACACATTTGACAAAAAGTGTCGTAAATACAGTACTGCACGAAAGTTTAACCGTTGGCCGATGAGATTCTTTTGTGCTATGTTAGATCAAGGCGGTTATAATAGTTTTAAGTTATATTCTTTAAACAAAAAGAACGAAAAAATGTCCAGAAACGAGTTTTTAAAAGCATTAATTAAAAGTTTAATCATCCCACATATAAATAGACGAATGCTTAAACTTGAAGATAAGGGTAAACTCTCCGATGAATTACGAAAAATAATGAAAAGCGTTATTGAGGGAAAAGTTAGTGAATTATAATACGTATATGACACAATTAGAAATTAGATAAACATGTAAGGTTCACATATTGCCCTGCCTTTAGTGATATAAAAACTCAATTTGTTTGTCCTCAATGCAAAAGACCACGATGCGAAGAGTATCGCTCGATGTTATGCGAACAATGTGCACCAATAAAATACTTATGATGATTTTTTTATTGTATGTTTTAATGATTTGACTGCAATATATATTAATATGGCATGAATAAATAAGTGTATTAATATGTATATTTGTGTGAGTAATCGCTCCTTTATCCAAGAAACTACAAAACTTTAAAAGAAACTCTAAGATGTACTTGATTCCTTGCAATTTTATATTAAAATAAAATTGTTTAAATTTTACAAGAAAACATTTTTTTCAATAACATTTTAATTTTATATTTAATAATATTTTAAGTTGTTTTATGCTTTTCTAAATGCAAGTATCAGTATTATATTTTTTACAAAAAGATGATTTTTCTGGTTATAGAAATATTCTCATTTGCTTCACGCCTTTATAACTTTTTTCCTATTTGTGGTTCTAAAATAAAACTTCATGTAGTTCGCTTAAGCTTTGGAGTTTCGATTTAGGAAAAGAAAATACAAAAATATTAATGCCTGCCGGAGATATAAAATACGTAGACAAAAAATAAGGGTAGCAACCTATGGTTAATAAAAAATTATTGAATTTTTTAATGTGTTCGCACAGTTCTTTCTTGTATAAAAAGGTTTCTGATTAAACACAGATATGCCCTATAATAGCTTGTATTTTTAATATTGAACACGTCAAGTGTTTTTAAATCTCGATCTTATGCTCTATAGCTTTAATATTTTAAGTTGCTCTTCTGTAACCTCGTACCTATTTTTTTTAAATGCAATGTTTTATAGTCTTTTGGCCCAATTTTTTGATTTTATTACTTTTTAAACGGTGTTCCATCTTATTATTGTTTAAAGTCATCTTAATACGTGTTATTGCGATAAATATTACCACATGCCTCAGTGGTCGAATTGGCACGACACCCGCACGGAATGCCGGGAGGTTCCAGGTTCAATCCCTGGCTGGGGTAATATTTTTCGCAATAAAAATTAAAATTATTTACATGGGATGCTGGTATATAGAAGCGTCAAAGTAACATCAACAGACCAAAACCCATTGTCGGAAATGCCTTGACGATAATCGAACCAAAACCAATGGTCGTTATCGTCGTAATTGTAGCCAATTGAGTCGATTGAAAATAGGAGATTTTATTGTTAAGCATTTATTTTTCTTTTCTTTAATATAAATCTATTTAATATAAATAGAAAACAAGCTAAAATACGCCTGGCTGTGAATTTTTAATAAAAGCAATTTCTAATGTTCTCTATTTATATATTGTAAAAATCTGGGCGAGTATTTTAATTCGTCGAATGATCAATCGCATTATGCGCAAATGCAGATTTTACAGAGCAAAGTTGCCTTTGCGCATAATATACGATGGATCAATCGATGAATTAAAAAACTCACCCTTTATTAAAAGTTCTTTGAATTAGTACAATTAACTAAAAATTTTTTAATAATAAAAAAAACGTTAGAGTAGAGAGATTAAAGGTCATATTCATAGTCAGATCTTATATTTAAGATTGTCTCAAGTTTATCTTCAGACGCTGAACGATTAATTCGTTTCATTGGCTACAGAGTATATCTGAAGATGAACTTAAGACGATATATATATATGCATATAAGATCTGATTATGTTAGCGTTTTCGACTGGATGGAACCCAATCCGAGTTCATCCTAGTTACAAGCGAAATTGAGTATCTATTGGTCAACGCGGGCGAATCGACCAATAGATGCTCGACTTCGTTTGTAACTGAGTTAACCCGGATTGAGTTCCATTTCCAGTCGAAAATGCCATATAAATACCAGCCTAAATATGTATATTATATCTCTACGCACATTGGCGATATATTTGGTTTAATAATTTAAGAGTTTTCTTGTCGATTCATAAATCTATTTTATTGCAAAATATGAGGAAGGAAAAGGGCCATTAAAAATGAATACGGTGAAAACAAGAGTCGAGTATATTGTATCGTACTTTAATGGTAGTCTCTTACTCAAGAGTACACCGCAACGGCTCACGAGGATCTTTTGCTTGAAATTTTCCTCGCAATTTATGTTACTATAAAATGGTTAGAAGCCAGAGATTTCGCATTACATACCTTCGCGAGAGTTCTCGCGGCTCTCGTATATATCTGGAAAGATTAATTGCGCTGTTACTTTCGTCGATGAGAAGAAGCCAATCCGACGCAAAAAACGTGCATTCGAAAATTGGATTGGCTACGAATGTATGCAGAAGAAAGTCCGAAATATAAAATATTAATATAATTTTACAGGTCTTAATTATACAGTAATAATAATGCTATGTTAATAATACAAATATTCAATTCGGTTCTTAACTAAATTTTTTTCATTAAGCGGTATCCATAATTTGGGTAGAGAATCTAAGCCGATTTTTAATACTTTTTGAATTTAAGAAAAAAACCTGAGAAAGTTATAACTTGCTAAAGTTTCTTTGATGACGTCAACTTCAAAAGATGCCGCAACAACTATGACGTCACACACATTTTCGTGTTACTATATTTTCTTCAATTTTGAAGATATTGCAAAAATTCAAAAAGTTTACAAAGAAAGTATGCCATAATCTATCAGAATATACTGTTAGGTAAAATCCGTTGAAAACCGAATTGTAGTAAAAATGTATAATTGGAGGGGTTAAAGCCACAGTGGTGTAAGTCATTTTTTTAGCCTATCGAGTTGAGTTCATAGATGCAGTCTACACATGCAGATATGTTGAAAGATAAAGGGAAAAAAAAAGTGGTAAAAAAGTTGACACACCACTATGGCTTTAACCCCTCTAATTGTACTAAATATATTTAACATGACATTACTAAACGTACGCAAACGTAATAAATTTTTATTCACGACATTTGCTTGCAAAATTAGAAAGAAATATTTAAATTTCTTAGAATGCCACAATCGATATTGTATTAATCGCAAATATTAAACTTTAATTTCGCGGCTTTCTCCTACTTCGCGTCTACTTAATTAAAGATCGCTTCTTTTATTTCTATCTATACTTAATTAATAAGGTTAGTCGATATTATTTCAATCATACCAACACTCGACAGCTATAGCGCGTTTTCTTAACAAAGATAAATAACCGCTATCTTAGTAAAAGAAAGATACATTAATAAGTGTCATTTGGTATTCATCATTACTGATCAATCAGTTATTAATTTATAAACATATGCTCATGGGAAAGAGCATACATCACTTATCAGGTATAATCGATCATTTAATTTAGACTTTTTCCAGCGTGATAAAAATCATCAGAGCCGGTTCTGGCTTTTACTAGGCTGCGTGCGAGAGCAATTTTTACGCCTCTATGTTGATCTGTAGGAAAACGAGACAAAAAAAAATACATTTATACATAGGTACGTATTTCGTAAACATACTTTGTACTTAAAAAATTTCACAAACAAAAACGAAAGCGTTTTTTATTATTATTGAACTCTTCTAGACTTTTTACTAGCTATATTGCCTACAATGTCAAATAAACTTAAACTTACACAAAGTTCATGTTCTATAGCTATAAATGTCCTAACTCGGTTAACGATCCTGAGTCATAGAAGATCGCAGATAATTCTTTATTAAATTTAATTTCAAAAAAAATTATTTTACTAGATGCAACAGTTTTTGGTAAGGTTTACAAAATTCTTAAAGATATACAAATTAGAAAATGATAACTGTAAGTTATTCTTAACAATATAATCTAAATTTTGTAATGGATTTAATAAGCTTTTTTGTATTATTTTATACGTTTGTCATTCGTTAAATAATTCCAAGCTATCTATATCTTTGGATATTATTTTTTTTGTGTCAATTTGTAGAATAAGGTTTAAATTAAAACAAGTTTTCTCTATCCAGCAAACACCAAGTTACATGTAACTTACATATTAGTTGTAATTTCCTACTCAATAATGTAAATGTTATATAACACACGTGTTATGCTGCATTTATATTGTTGAGTAGGAAATTACACAACTAACATGTAAGTTATATGTAACTTGGTGTTTGCTGGGTAATTTCTCTCTTGACAAATTATGAAATTCACACAAAAATCTAAATAAACTATCACACTTATTCTAAGTTTGAAATCTTGCTTGAATTGCTGATAAAAGACAGTATCCGCATTCATAACTAACATGTCTTAATTTTGTTCTATTACAAACAATTGCAAAGTCAAGTATATTTATTTGAACAGCCAAAACTTGAGCATCACTAATATATTTATTAAATGCTTCACTATAGATCTCATATTATTTAAAAATTGTATTACTTTATGTAATATTTTTGTAACATGTATAAATTTATTTATGTACGACCCAAGTCTTTGTAACATTTATAACTTGCTACGTCTATTTTTGATAATATTGTGTCATATAATATAACAGAACATATAAATTTAAAATTTGTTATATGAATTAATAATGAATTGGGCATATGTTTTGTTTTTATATCTCCAAAAGTATCCTCTATCGAGATATTTAAACTTTTAATATTGTCGTTTAATAATTGTAACTTGAGAAAGCGTATCGCGTTTATTCTACTCTCTCATCTAGTATCACTAATTGATCTTAAAATTAGTCTAAGAAAAATTGGTTCATGGTACATTCGATTTGTAGAACAATGTATTTTTTTCTACATTGCATTTTTTTCTACACTAGACACCACAGACGCGCTAGCCTTGATACACACAACTGTTAAAATATACAATGACAGTCACTCACGAAGTAAGCACAATGAAAGAACCAATCGGCATTGCGGAAAAGCGGCAACAATAAAATCTCTTACATGCCTTTTTTTATTTTTTACATGACTTTTCTACTTATGGACTATCTACACTACATTGCAGAAAAAAATGCAATGTAGAAAAAAATAAAATTCTAAAACTAAGAAACTGACAGTTTTAAAAATTACTTAGCAGCATCATTGACTACTAGTGGTCCGAACATCGGATTGCATGGGTTGGAGCATTGGATTAAAGTCCGAGTTCTCAAGCATTGGGGGTAACATCAGGACTCTTAACGTGAAATTGTTGGTTTAATAGCATGATGTATATATCAAAAATTTTTATTTTTTTATTTTTTATGCAATATTTTTAAGTCCTTAAAATTTTATGCCTGCGTGTGGGCACGCATTGCACGTCCGTCAGAACCGGCCCTGGAAATCATTCTTATTACGTCATTAGTGGATAGTGGAATGCAACATTTCTGATTACTCTTTAATAGCTAATAAGAATCGTCATACTTTACGGATTTTGTTTTGCATGTGGAGCTATTTGACGTATAATAGCTTAGTTATACATAATATTTAAAAATCTGCCACTTGTCTTTAGAGCATTTTTCAAATGAAATCAACAGATCAATCATCAAAGACACTTATTTTTTTATAACAATTTTACAGGTGTAACATTTTTCACATATAAAGAAAAATTATTAGGTATCGTTTTTATAAAGATTCTAATTGCACAATTTCACAATAAATCGCGACGACTGTTCAGATCAAGAAGATCGCAAATCTACTCATTCAACAAGTTAGAAGAAACTTGATGCCGAGACTGACTGACTAGATCATAACTGTCCATTATTTCTAATACCAAAAAAATATCTTGTTGTAGAAAATAACGTTGGCAAGTATTGTAATAAGAATTAAATAAGTAAAAACAATTTAAAAATCACGAAAAATTAGAAAATTATGAAATTGTACAAGAAACGAAAATGTCGCGCTTTAGTTTCGTCGGACCACAAATTTTCTATATTCGCGTGCTTTTACGTGAGAAACACGAGAATTCGTATGCTCATAATTCTGGACGAGAAAAGGCTGGATTTATCTCGCCCAGGATTTATAATACCAGTCTCTCTGAAAGTATCACTTTCAAGTTTAAATAATGAAGATGAACATTTAATTGAACTAAAAGCAAAGTTACGTAAGAAATTAAAACTTTAATTATAGTTAATAATGGAACATGCGAATGTTGAATTTGAAATGTTAAATCACAAATTATTATAATTATCATTTCTAATCACGATAAAAGTTTGATGGAAATGTATGAAAATTTCGACTACTTCTTCGTTAATTATTAAACGTATCCTGAATAAAGTTCTATAGATATCCCTTTTATTTATGGACATCTTAAAATTCACTTTTATGCACTTACTTTTTGAAAACTCTGAAAATTATAAAGTGCTTAAATATGGCATTATAAAGTTGTGTATTTTAAATTATAATATGGGCTGATTCAAAATAACACTACAAGATGTTCAACTAACAAAGGGCGATGAAAATTTAATACACAGAGGAAAAGTTTCGCGAGCAGAGAATATATATCAGATTCTTATAGATTAAATCTAAAGTTTAATATTTTGTTCCAGCTCGGTATAAAATTTTATCGGAGCGTCCGAATATATAACGCAACGTTTTAATCAACATACACGCGAAAGTTTTCTTAACAATTCGATTATTTATCTGGCAAGCTTAGCAATAAATTATTTGGCACTTGACCCTCTTTGAAATTCCGGTTAGATATATCGCTAAGCTTTTGTTTTTAATCTTTCACAGTACGATACTTTCTCCCGTTCGTATCTTCTTAATTTATGTCACCTAACTCGAGGAGCGCAACGTAATTCAGGCCCAACTTTGTTTATCGTTACGTCGCTTACAATTATACGTTGCGAGAAGTCTCTTCAACCTTCCGGTTGTTAATTATCTCACAAAAATCTCATTTAAATAACAAATAAAAAAATCGAGACATTGTTTTGCAATGGGCACCGTATATTTGCGCCATGCAGGTTGAGAAATCCAACTCGCCATTTTATTACTCGCGTCTCCTTAACTCAACGTAGAGTTCTCAGTAGGAGGGGGTTTACTTTAGAGAACTTAATCGAACACGTATTCAACTGCATGACATACATATAAAATCTATACATAACGTCGTGCAAAATTATTTCCACCGCCTGGAGCGTCTTATCATTTAGCTGCGCGCACTTACTGTTCAACAATTGCATTTCGTTAGACTTAAATAAGTGTTAATAATAAAACATGTAGTAAATATAATGTTTGATGTATATATACACACACATACATGTATGTATACAGACTTCATATACACCGCGCATATCGGCGATCCGATTAAATAATACCGATACATTTATCCGATGGATGACCGAACGGGGTACGAACGCGGTGGACAGGCTAATTATTAATTAGGATATCCTATCGTAAAATTTTTGGCGCTGTTTTGGCATTATTTAAATTCGAACAATTTTTGAGCCGTGCTTTGTCATCGATTCTGAACGCAATTTTCGTCAATACAAACGTACGAGTCGTTGCGCCGCTACTATAAAACAAAACAAATAATAATGTACAAAAACTTACTTCGCTTACATCATTATAAGTTTATCGATATTCTATTGTATTATCATGAAACGAACGTGTTCGGATGTATCTAAATAATAATTCATATATCGTGCTGACGCTGCGTTTATCCGATGGTTGAGCAAATAATTAGGTATCCAATCGTACAAGGTGTCAGATAAATTTTACTTGGCAAGGAAAATATATATTTAAACTCTATGGAGACTCGCGGAATGCAAAACAAACGGTTCAATTTTCCTGCTACCCGGTATTCGATATCTATGCCGCGTTAGTTGCTTTCAGTCTCGCTAATTCCTGTGTTTAACGCGAATGTTGTGCAATTGTTGGAAGATATTGACATGCTGTCGACGTCATTATCTTCTTCTGAAACGTATGGCAGAGCGAGCTAACAAGGGGCCGAAATTTTCGTCTACCGGTCGTTTGCTACTGTATGGAACACACAGTCAGATGATGCAGAGCGTGGTCCAATAGAATAGGAGTGCCTGCAGCCAATTCTGTACTAGCATCGGCGCAATCGTCGTCACAGTCGAAGTAATTGCTCTGCAAAAAGAATAGCGAATGTTAGTAAATTGCAATAGTGCAGCAAAGAAATGAATTTAATTTGAGGCAATAAAGCTTATAAAGAAGACAAGCTAAAATAACATTATGAAAAATGTATTTATTACTAATAAATTAATATACTTCTTTTACTGTAAAATAATTTATTTTTAATTTTTACAATTAGAAGAAAATGCCAATTCGGTAAGAACTGGATTTTGATAGCCTAATAATATTATTCGCGTACAATAATTTATTTTTCGTATAAAATAATTAAAAAATGTATTGCATAAAAATATGTAAGTATTATTAATGTATTGATATCTTGATACGCCTATACACATTATGCAAAGATTAATTAATAATTTTTAGTTATTAAAACAAATATTTATTTATGTAAGTAATTAACAAAAATTTTTTAATTGACTACAGTTTATATAGCTTTTATATTAATGGTCTTGTAACCTGGTGGAATCAAATCAGAATTTTCCGTAGCTAACGAACCTAGAAGTGCAAGCCAAAATGGAGCAGTAAAAAGAGTTCGTTCCGCGACGAGTAATCCGTAACAGAATTGTCCAATTAGTATACAAACTAGCCAATATCAACTTTATTTGCGTGAATACAATTATTGACGTCATTTTGTCTGCAGCAACTGCATACGCGATGTAATTGGCTTATAAAATAAAAAAGAATAGATCGTAAATATTAATTAAATCTAATATTTCTTGATTAATATTTCCAATAAAATTTTTAATATTTACAATATGGCTAGCATTTTAGTTCTTACAAACAAATGCGACAAATCGTACAATAAAAAGTCCTATAAAAGTGAAATTATATTACTAAAGTATTTATTATATCAAGTTTGCACTGCAAATTTGTTAAGTATGAAAAGTTACGAGAGTTGTGAGAGTATTGATGTACTTTCACATCTTTATTCACTCAAATAATTAAATCTCTAAATAAATCAAAGCTTCAGTTTTTAGGATTACAAATTCATTAACGATTCGAATTTTATTCAAAATTTAGTAACTTTCTGAGTTTTCAATATATCACGTTCGACGCATCATACATCATGATTCATGATGTAGTCATATCATATAAAAGCTACGCAAAAAGTTATAGTGGACATGATGTATGTTATGCTGAGCATAAATCATAAATGATTACCTGGCAATCGATGCACCGACAACTATCGGTCAGTGAGCAAGTGAGGCCGAGAATCTCGACAGCTTCCTTGTAAAGCTCGGCGCTCGACTTCCGCCGTCTTGGTGGCGATGTAGGTGCGCTGACTGTGCCAGTACCCGATGGTCTCCTGCTGCTCTTCAACCTCGACGAAGATTCTCGAGACAAGGACGAGGTCGACGTTGATCCCCTCTGCCGATTGTCGCTCGTGAGTAACGCTCGACCCGCCGGAGATGCGAACAGCTGCAGCATGTCCATATCCTACGGTCGCACATTTACTAATTAGTGGATGGTACATTTGCGCCATGATGTCGTGCATACAACATGTTTAATATGTCAGTCTTATAACATACAACGGTTAATGCAATAGACATTACATGTTTTTTATTGTAAAAATTTACTCATGTAAAAAGGATATTTTACATGTTAGAGATATAACATACAATAGGTTTTTTCAGTAGTTATCTCTATCTTTAACAATTTAAATAACAATTTCAAATTCCGTCAATCATAGTTCAGAAATTAAGTTACAAAACAACGTTTAAATTTTATCGTGAACCATATGTATAACGCGATTTGGAATTACACAAATAGTGTCCAGCGATGCTAAAAATAATGCTTGTTATAGAATCAAAGGATACTGTGCACCTAACAAGATAACACTCTCAACGAGGATCTCCTTTCTCGAAATCATATTCGTTTTGGATCGCGAAGGATCTCATTTGCAATGCACTCTCAGGCGAAAGACTTTTCCAACAATGAGGGTACTGCGAGTATTATGACGATGAAAAACGTGCCGTATCTCAGAAATGGAAGAGATGTGTTATTAAAATTGTTACGTTAAACCTCCGTGCGTTAAACGTTCAGTGCAAAGTTCGCGAACATTATTTTCTAGGGTTCTTCTTACAATAAAAATGTATAGCACATAAATTCCGTAATGATATCTTTCCGTGCTATTCGTTTTTAGAAACAGAAGTTATTAAAAATACGTTATTAAAATTACGAGACTGTATGTACAAGTATCCTATTTCTTAATTTTATATTTTATATTTTATATTTTAGTATTTTTCTCTTAAAGGATGTATTTTCACAGATATGTAAGATATTTTACGGCAGTTCTTAACTACCTTTTTCGACCTTTCGGAGTTTGAAATATACTTCGAAACTTTTAATATAAACATGTTATTAAATTTGCAGGATTGTACGCCGAATATTTGTTCACGCATTTTATTTCAAAGCTCTTCCCGTAATGATTAAACTTTTATGTTTGAAGAAAAATTTTAGTCATACAACTTGTTTTTGTTCCTTATAGTCAGAAATAAATTGCGAGCAGATCATTAATATAGGACTAGGTGCGGTTTTTTATCACCTTTTACAAGGGAAAACTTTTCATGCGTAAAACGAAGGGATGTACTGAGGATTCAAACGCAAACTCGGATGACGATGACATTTAGAGAGCGATTTGCTTAATTACAAGGGATCGTTAAAAATTGCTCGCTAAAATGAGCACCATGAAATGAACTTGCTTCGATATTGTAGGACCCAGAGTCGTTTCACCGGAAGAAAATAATTGGGAGAACGAATAATTGAATTCATCTTGAAAAGTTGGAGAATTTTGAACGACGATATCTCAATTCCCATCTTGGGCGTGAACAATTTTCCACTCTTGCGAAACTTTGTAACTCTTGCGCAGGTATATACCGTTCATCAGTGCGTCGGGAAAATCGTAATTACGCGGCCGACATGCTTCTATGCTTTCCGCCATTATCTAGCTAGCTCAATACTTGCTTACACGTATTTTCGTCGGAGAGACTTTTCATCGAGTTTGTTGAAAATTTCGTTGAAACTATAGTTACAATCAGCGAAACCGGGACAAAGAAGCGCGGTTTGAAAAGCATTTTCAGTGCGCAGATCGCCGCTCGCGAGTTGTTACACATTGTGAACTCTCGCCGAAAATGCAAGATACACTTTTGGCGAACCTCAGCGAGCTTCATCTACGAGAGCTTAAGCTACTTCATCTACGTTGAAGTAGCTTAAGCTCTCCGCTTAATGTACCTCAACCTACGAAGGGTTTAAGAACGAAAATGGAAGTCCCCATAAAATCCAACAGGATGCTGCATTCAATGCAACCTGGATTGGAATTCGTTAAACGATCTCATTTCATTCAATACCGCAGGAAATACTTAACACGAGAACATAATAAAAAGTTTTAGAGTAATCCTATCATCGGTATGAACTAACTAAATAAACTTATACAGTCAATTATAAATTATTAAATAAAATCAATAATTAATTCAATGTTGATTAAAAGAATTATATAATTAAAGGAACGTGAGAAATCCTAAGAAACACACACAAACAAATATATATATATATATATTATATATATTATATATAATTCTTTTAATCAACATTGAATTAATTATTGATTTTATTTAATAATTTATAATTGACTGTATAAGTTTATTTAGTTAGTTCATACCGATGATAGGATTACTCTAAAACTTTTTATTATGTTCTCGTGTTAAGTATTTCCTGCGGTATTGAATGAAATGAGATCGTTTAACGAATTCCAGTCCAGGTTGCATTGAATGCAGCATCCTGTTGGATTTTATGGGGACTTCCATTTTCGTTCTTAAACCCTTCGTAGGTTGAGGTACATTAAGCGGAGAGCTTAAGCTACTTCAACGTAGATATTATATATATATATATATTATGTATATAATATATATATATATATAATAAATATATATATATATATTATATACATATATATATATATACAAACATATATATGTATGCTATCAACATATTTTTAACATAAAAAGGGCGTGCCAAATGTTTTTTGTTTTGTGTGAAATTTTCTATAAAATTAATTTATAAATAATTTATAAATTATGTTTTTAGAATAATATATGTACATATGTATAATAATTTAAATAATAGATATTATAAATGTTTAAATAATAGAAATTACAATTGATATTAATGTCAATGCTTTTTAATTAGAAACGGGATTATATTATGTGTAAAAGGTTGGGATGGTCAAGGCAGTTATGTAGGCGTATTTCAATATCATATTTACTTGACGCAAACCTTCTAATATCACTGCTTTTGTAGTAAAGAATACAAATGAAATTATAAGACTATTAGGTCAAATTTTTTTCGATAAAGATTTTGTACGGAGCGTGTACACTTGACGCTTTCTTTATACCTTTTTTAAGAAAGGTAATTTTAAAACGGATATCACCTCTTTCTTACAAGGGCTACGTTGAACATTATAATCATATACAGTACACTTTAATAGAATAATTTTTAATTATTATTATATTAGTTATTTAATTTTTAATTTTCATTGATATATTAATTATATAAATCAATTATGAAATAGAAAGCGATTTGTTAATTGTTATAAAAAGAGTAGAAGAGGTCCAACGTGTAAGTATATTCTTAAAAGAAAGCGGAATTAAAGAAAATTGTGAATATATACAGTATCAGTCAGAAGTATTGCATCGCTTAATATGGAAAGGAAAGTCGTTACTTTAATGAAAAGAGACGTACATAAATGTTTCAAAATTTTATTTTCGTACTGTTATTTTATGCTTTGATATGAATACGTTGAGAAAAAACAATAATCTTAATAATTTAATTGACGATAAATAATTATTTTTGTCGATAATATGAAACAATGCAATTAAATCATATAAGATTTTTGTTTTTTCTCAAAGTATTTCTATTAAACAATAAATACCAGTATTCTTTGAATACTGGTATTTGAATTGTATAAAATAAAATTTTATACCATTCATATACGTCTTTCTTCATTAAAGTAACAACTTCCTTTTCCATAAGCGACGCAATACTTCTGACTGGTACTGGTGTATATGTACCTATATTTACAATCTTTCTTTTAAGGATATACTTACACGTTGCAATATCTTCTACAAATACCTTGAAGCAATGACATTAGTTGCAACGTTAAAAACGGAAGTAAATTTGATTATTCAATTTTGTAAATTAAGAATATTAATTAAAACAATCGTATATTTTCTCACCCGCTCAACATAACTTTATATCTTCTTTACGCAGAAGTTTGTATAACTTTATAAAGTAATTCATATAATTTCGCACTGATTTATTGACCAAGCAGTGCATCAGCTATTGTATAATACTACTTTAAGGATCTCACTTTCAATCGCAATTCATTAAATTTTCCAGGAATTTCCAGGAATATCCTGACGCAATAATGCTGGAGGCTGAAATAGTATAACATAAATTTTCACGTAGAAATTTTGGACATATCTGATTAAAACTAACCATAAGTTACCAACCTCGTGTCCGGGAGACTCGAGCAGAAGCTTTCATCGGTTGGTACACAGGTAACAACGATTTCTTTGCCCTGTGGTGGGGAGGACACACTAGTTTTGACTCTCCCGAAGTGACAGCTATAACGATCATGCCAATTTGTCCTTAGTAGCGAAAAGAAAAACATCTCAAAAGTGTTTATAGGTCTCATAAACACGACCATACTAACCGCGCCGCAATTTAGGAGAGTAAGTACATTTTAAAAGCGCAATATTTTGTTAACGTAAATTTATATTTTTGTTGTATTAAGCATGTTTCTATTTTTTAATAATAATTTTACTTGTAACATAAACTAGTATCTTCAATAATTTTTAGTCGCAGCAATGGCACGCCGCTGCGAACGCATGAAACAATTGCAGGGGCTGATGCAAACTCAGCCTGAAAATCCTAATACCGATAGTGAAACCACAGAGGAAGATTATAGTGCTGAGGAATTTAGTGATATCGAAGTAGATACATATCACTTTATACCAGAGGACGAAGAGCAACCGGTTGAAAGTGAAGAAGAAGAGGCGCATGCGTCGACACGAGGATCGTTTCTTTGCCGACGCTCTGAACCTTTGCCGACTCGTTTTGTGAAAGGCTCTAACGGCTTCAAATGGTCCGTTGAACCGCCGATGGAAGAAGAACAAACAGAAGCAGACAAAGTATCGAATAATAAACCTAAAGTACGACGCGATGCGAAGAATAAGCACACTCCAATGGAAGTATGGTCTCTCCTTTTTACTGATGAAATGCTAAATCAAATTGTCAAACATACTAACGCTGAGGTTGCACGAAAAGAAAAAGCAGGTACTAAAACGCGATTTGATCATCGTATTGAGAATCTCGAGAAATTAAAAGCCTTTATAGGAATTACATACTATTCCGGATTAAAAAATCATAATCGTACATTTTCACATAAATTATGGGTACCAAAATCTGTCTATCACTCAACCATGTCAGAATATCATTTCAGATATTTTTTAGAACGTTTACAGTTTGGTGAGACAAGTACGTGTCGCAAAAGTGATCATTTAGCACCAATTCGTGACCTTTGGGATTCATTTATATCAAATTGTACAAAGTATTATTTGCCGAGTAAACATGTAACAATAGGCGAGCAGTTTGTAAATTATAGCGGTAAATGTCATTTTCTTTCTTATAAGCGTAAGGGGACTAAGGGGAGCAAGGACGGCGGGTTTGAAATTGTTATGTTGAACGACTCAGAAACATCTTATATGATAAATGCTATTCCTTCCTTTGGAAAAGCCGATACAAGACTTATAGATTCTAAGCCTAATTATTATGTTCGTGAATTATCAGAGCCGATCCGTGGCAGTGACAGAATCATTACTTGTAGTTGTAATAAACAATTCATTTCAGTGCCTCTAGTGAAATACATGAAAGATGAACATTCACTTAGTATGGTAGGGACAATTACAGGAAGTCAAGAAGAGATACCATGGAGCATGAAAAGATTCACTGCAATTAATAAATCAAGTTTTCTTTATGCTGATTATCTGACATTAGCTTCATATTGCCCGGAACAAAGTAAAATAGTTTTGGTATTGTCTTCTTTACCTAAACGCGAACTTGTAGTTGATGGAAAAGAAGTAGATATCATTCAATTTTATAATAATTCTACTAAAAGAGGCACTGAGATATTTGATCAAAAATGTCGTGAATACAGTACTGCACGAAAGTGTCAGCGTTGGCCAATGAGATTCTTTTATGCTATGTTAGATCAAGGCGGTTATAATAGTTTTAAGTTATATGATTTAAACAAAAAGAACAAAAAAATGTCGAGGAAAGAGTTTTTACAAATATTAATTAAAAGTTTAATCACACCATTTATAAAAGAACGCTTGCAGTCACCTAATATCGACAACGAATTAAAAAAGGAAATAAAAAAACTTATTAAGAAAAAAGCTAGCGAATGGTAATACATATATGATCCCATTGCTTACAAATTAGATAAAATAAACGTGTAAGGTGCAAATATTGTCCTGTTTATAATGATAGGAAAATTTAATTTTTTTGTTTTTAATGCAAAAGACCACGATGCGAGGAGCATCGCTCGATGTTATGCGAACTATATATGTACGTACACCAATAATTAATATTTATAATGATTTTTTTTGTTATTGTATGTTTTAATGATTTGACTGCAAAATATATTAATATGGCATGAATAAATAAGTGTATTAATATGTATTTTTGTGAGTAACCGCTTCTTTATCCAAGAAACTACAAAACTTCAAAAGAAACTCTAAAATTTACTTGACCCCTTGCAGTTTTATATTAAAAATGTTTAAATTTTACAACAAAAAATTTTTTTCAAGACATTATAATTTTATATTTTATGATTGTGTCGTTTTATGCTTTTCTAAATGTAAATGTCAGTAATTATATTTTTTACAAATAGATAATTTTTCCGGTTATATAAATATTTTGCTTTGCTTTACGCCTTTATAACTTTTGTCCTATTTATAGTTCCAAAATAATGCTTATGTAGTTCGCTTAAGTTTTGGTATTTCAATTTAGAAAATGAAGGCCGTAAAAAGATATTAATGCTTGCTTGAGATATCACAAACATAGACAAAAAATAAAGGTAGTAACCTATGGTTAATAAGAAGATATAGAATTTTGTAATGTGTCTGCACAGTTCTTCCTTGGATAAAAACGTTTCTGATTAAACGCAGATATGCCCTGTGTAGCTTGTATTTTTAATATCAGGCACGCCAAGTGCAGTTTTTAAATCTCGATTTCATGCTCTATACTTTAATATTTTAAGTTGCTTTTCTCTAACTTCGTGCATATTTTCTGTAAATACAATTTTCTATTGTCAGTTGGCGCAAATTTTTTATTTTATTATAATATTACAATTAATACTCCTGATCCCAAATATGCTGAAAGTTTATGTCAATCAAGAAAGTTACTCGAGCGACTTCTTTGTCGCTAGGAAATGTATCTGTCTTTTTGTTAGATGTGCAATTATCATTTAGCATTGTTTACAGTGCCCAGGCGAGATTATAATTTAATTTAAAATACGTGTATTTGTTTGGAATGTTAATATTTCGATGCAATAAAGTAGAGAAACACATCATTTATTTGACAAGCATGCATATTTCATTATAATTGTGCAATAATATAAAATAATAAATTTTTATAATAATGAGTATATAGATATATGCAAAATATTACTATCCATTTGTTTGCTATAAATTTATAATTACAATTTTTATAGAAATACCATTGATTCATATTATACGATAATATTGAGTATATTTGCGAAAATTTTCCGACTGAAAGAGATGAAAGAAAGAGACTAAATATATTATTGCAAACTTATGTTCAGATTTATAAAGCAACAAAATTAATAATCATCCTCCACGAACGCTTAAAGTTTGTATCTCTAATGTTATCCACACACACACACACAATACGGAAGAGGGATAAGAGCAATGCCCTTAACTCTTAACCACGATTCGACCGATCAATTCTGCACGAGTCCCCGTATCAAGCGATTATATCCCGGGAAACAAAAACTTTCTCTTCGGCCATAGCCATTTCTCTTTCCTGAACAGTAAGAGCGCGATCTTTATTTTATCACCTTCAGGGGTGACGCCTGAAAGAAACGTCATCTTCAGAGTAGTCGACGACGAACAAAAGAGGTCGGTGGAAATGGCAAAGAGATAAAATGGTGGGTGATAACAAGCGCCAAGCTGATTCGATGTACCAAGTGTACAAGGGAAGACAGTATCCCAGTAGTCGATCCCTCGGGACGCACATCCCGTCGGTCTTGGTATTTTTAGCTGCGCGCGAACTTTTCTCGAATCCTTCAACACTGATAGATAACCCGGTCGAAAGGGCGGACTTGGATAGAACGACTGACGAAGACTTTTTGCCGTGGGGAACCGGATTTTGCGGAGGGAGTTTATGTAGTGGGGAAAAAAATAATTTTTACTTGATGTTGAAAAATGTACTGCAAGATATAGCTCCCTCAAGATATATTATCCATTATATTTCTTCTCGCAAGATCGAGCGGAAAAATATCCCGTTTGCGTTTGAACGAATTCTCCGATTATTATTGAGATAATTATATAATTTCTTTCTCAAAAATAGATAGCGTATTGCACAGCTAAAAAACAACTTTTTTAAGGTTTTGCTTTCTCATAGAAGAAGCTGTTTTCGTGAAATTTTTTTTTTTTAGTTACCGCTGCCAATGTGTTCAGAATGTTTTAAAACGTCGAAAAATTGCATTAAAAAAAATTGTCCGTATGTGTGTGTATGTGTGTGTGGATTTGATGTCCGTAATTGCTCTAACAGTAACTTCAGCAAATATTGAGATATCGGGCTGTTTTTTTTAATCGATAAAGTATTATTCAAGGAAAGTTGGTATTGAATTTGGCGATGATCGGTAAAGGAATTCGTTTTTTAAAAAATTTTTTTAGAAATGTTCGTGGTTGCTCTAACTTTTGCAAATATTGAGATATTGGGCTGAATTTTTTAAATTTGTTTTGCTCCAATTCTCACAAGATTAAATGGAAAAATATTCCATTTAGACGAATCCGTATAAATTATATTAAAATAATTATATAGATAATTTTATAAATAGATAACACATTGCACAGCAAAAAAATATACTTTTTTTAAAATGCTTTTAATTTCCCTTGCCTCCATTCTCTTGTTAGTAAATCTAATTTTTTTATATTACTCATTGATTGTTACTGATAATGTAAAATTGTAAATTATTGATGTAAAAAGTATTTTTATACCTTTAAAATAAAATCCATTAAACTCTCCATATACTAAATTTGAGAATTTGACCATCCGGAAATTGAATTTAGGTATGCTTTGGATAATTAGCCTCAAGTATTGATTGGGCATAAACATAGTTTACTGGCTAACCGGTGGAAAATCGGGTGAATCAAGGGTATTGCAAGCAATAGGTAGATTATAACGACGATCGATCCGATTTATATACTCCGAATAACTTGATAATTGTTTACAAATCATTCTAATTGCTTGTACTTATCATGAATCAAGAATCAACTCAGGAATCAAGAATTATATTAATTTTAGCCAAAAGAAGAAAGCTAGAAAAGATAAAAAGTAGGGCAAAATCGATTTTGTGAGTTAATCAGTCAGAATTAATTTTATAATATAACAATTGAGTGTTAAGTCATATAATAACTGTTGTCATTATTATTCAGCAAATACATTTGCTTTAATGAAAAGAAAACTTTTTAATTTACAAAGCAATTTAGCAAAGAATAAAATTTTCCTCTGTTTCTGTATATTAATCAGTGTTTCATATTAAATTAAAAATCCGAAGATGGCGATAATGGAAACGATAACAGCAAAGCTCAAATAACCAAAATAGCTTTACAATAACGTTTCCTCCCGTTCCCATTAATGCGCATCAATTTTTCAAATACCGAATCGGTATCGTTATATCAACGTTATATATCGCATAAAGCTATCGTTATAGCGTTCCGAGAATTTATGGATTTATGAAACGCGTTTAATGCCGCATTATTTTGCAATTTAATTCCCTTCTGTGCGGGTATTAAATATTTCCAGTGCAACCTGGCGTCATTAAACAGCAAATGTGTATTGTCGTATGAACACACACATGTACAGCTCGCGGGCTTTCCCGATCTTTCCTTTGGAATTATTGTTTATCACTCTACCAGAGAATCAGCGATAATATCCAGCTGTATTTGCTCGTCCGGGAGGGTAGCGTTCGCCCATGTTGTTAATCCCCCTTGTAACCCCTGTCAACAGGAACCATCGAGAGGCGGCTGCTAATGAAAAGGACCCATCTAATTAAGTTAATTAATACCGACAGAAGCTCTATAGGAAACTTTCGATGAAGGGGTGAAAACGGGAGGAGGGGAAGCTACAAGCGCGCACACGAGGACACGTAGGACGTAGGACGATTTGCGAAACAGGATAATTATGTCGGTTTCATCGTACCGATGAGCGGGTAATAGGAGAACATTGTTCGCCAGGGATGTTTAGCCGAGGATTAATATCGCGGGGCGGTATCGTGCGCTTATATGCGGTCAGATTAATAAAGCACGCCCATGGCAAATATACTTTTATTGAAACTAGGATTTTTATTGAGCCCCCCTGGTCCAAGCACGCATTTCGCCCGTGGCGATGGTGATTCCGCTTCTTTGTGTTCCACGGAAGCGATAATTGTCACGTACAAATGAAAAAGGTATTATCCGCAAAAAGTATTATCATGTTCTACTATCTGCTGAATTGTTAACAATAATTTATGTGAAGGAGTTTCAGCAAAAAAATCTATTCGCGATTATAATAATTGAATGGAATATATTGTTATAACAGTTCTTATTGTTATATAGAATGACTAACATAGGTATATCATGTTCAACTAAAAAAATAAAGTCTAAAATATAATCGTAAATTTATATGAAGCATTTGACATATAAAACATAATTTGATATAATATATATTCATGACAACACGACTGGAGCAGAGATAAATCTATTTTGACATATTTTTGTAGAGCGCGTAAAAACAATCGCGCGCAACGGTACGTAAAAAGGGCTTTAATTGACACATATGACATTCGCTTAATTAATGCATTTTTCCACGCTTCGATAAGCGGATCGCTTCGATGAGTATCGCGCACCGTACATTCCGATGCGTTCCTTTCCTTTTTTTCTTTTTTTTCTATCGCTGTCGCATACGTGATGTTCAAATAATTGCAGGAAATCGCTTGAGAGCGCTACATATTTACGTCGCGCCTCCGATTTACACTAATGCAAATTACTAAACGAAATTACTATATAAAGCTAATGCGTGAGTCCAAACGAATGCACTTTCATCGGGAACAGAATGCCTCCCGTATTAATTACCATATCACGAGGCACGTTTCGCCGCGCGGTACTTTGCAACATCTGCGGGGCATTCCCAAATATATTGTAATCATGTTCGTTCTCGAAATCATGTGTTATCGCCGATAGATTATCCGAATAATAACATACCTATCGGTACACTATTGCGTCGATCGACTTTGTATTAATTTATACGTTCGTGAATGCGCGTTTATACGTTCGTGAACGCGATTACGATAGACATTGTTCGTGCTATAATTATTGCGACGATAATTGTTCTGCGAAGGAGGGAGGATATGTGCAACGCGCTACAAATATCGCATAAATGTTTTAACGATGCAATATCTCTGTCTGCGTGATTAAACGGTTTAAAAGTTTAAAATAAGATAATTTTATTGTGATTTAATACTGATTTCGATAAATGTCAGGATCGCGCGATAATGAATAAATAAAGAAATTTTAGAAAATATTATTATATAATGGTTTTCTTCGTCTTTAATATGTGTATATTTCTTTTATTATATGTGTTTTGCAAGAATCTTGTACAAGTTATTATAACGAAACAGATAAAACTCATATTACAGATAGATAATTTTATTTGCAGAATAATATCTGATAAAGTGATATCTTACTCATAATTTATATTAATTTATTCATTACACAAATAATCGCAAAAAGCTTTTATGTCCGACAGTGAATACTAATTTAACAATAACAACATATAGCAGTTAATTATGCGTTTATTTACCGTAACAGCTCCTATTCCATATGCATTATGGCGATTAACATTATCTACGAACAACTACACGAGCGCATGCAAACCTATCTGATGGATCAACACGGATCTGCATCTGTATTTGTGTAAGCAAACTGTTCTAAAACATTATTTAATAAAATACAATCATTTACTAGCAAATGGCTTGGGGGATTTGGATAAAATTCACAGTTGTTTATACTGTACGTTAACAAGCTTGAAATTCGAAACTCGCACGTTATTTTCATTTAATTGGTACCGAAGTCGGCATATCTTTTTTCACCGAATTTAATTAAAATTTAGTTTAATGAATAGCAATTAAGTACTATTGCTATTGTTCGCGAAGTCTAACGTGACTCCCGCAAATTACAGTTATACGATTGTTTGATTAATTACGTTAGGAATATTCAATTAATCGGTTATCGTTATTGGGATCTATGTGTTATTATGCATCGAGCGACGCGGAGTTTGGCTACGCAATTATAGCAATAATTGATGGGTCTAATCGAGAATCGCATATCCATTAGAACGTGAAATAATGGTACCGAATAATTGCTTATTTTGTGCACACAGAGAATTGAACTTTCCCGAATTACACGTTTTCCAAATTATCGCATCCAGATAATCAGCTTTCAACGCGATATATATGTGATCGATCTCTTACAATTAGATAAGAAATATTTTATAGCGCCTTTCGAATTATTCGTATATGTTTACTGTTTATCATCATTATTATTAGCCTGTTTACCACGACTACAGGACTCAGGACGTGATTACGACGATAATAGTTACACTAAATGATGCATTCTGCAGTCGCGTTTGCGGTTAACGGTCTGATTACGCATTGTATTGCATGCGATGGCTTGTTTGTCGAATTAATTCTCTTTAAATATGTGCGCGTATAAATTAAGCCGCAACGATCGCTTTATAATGAAGTAAGAAAGCTATCTAGTCCAGATATAACACATTCGTAATATCACATTAGTATCTGTGCACACTATTTGTGTAAATTATACTCCAACTATTAAATTGCTAAGTGCAATTAATTATTTATTTTGGTCGCTTTTATCCTATCAATGTTTATAAATACGTAAAAATGTACGGTCAGCGATAATACGAGACAAATATAAATTGCTGTACGATTATGATCACAATGATTCATTGAAGGAAGTGCAATCCCGGATCACGAGAGGATCGCAATAGCAGCTGTACCTAAGTGGCCTATTACATGCCGAATTGTACTCACCGGCAAGGATTCAGGCGTGTGGTCCAGCACGTATATGCTGTTCGTGTATCCGTACAGCATCGTGTCCAGATCTGAAACCCAAGGAGAGCGAGCAGAACATTAAATTGGATCTAACTGGTTGCGAGCCGTGCGGCACACTAATGCCGGTAATATCCGCGCGTACTCACACTCGCGGCTCTGCGTCACCGCAGTATTCTAATTTACGCTGGATGCAACGTAGCACAGAGGAGAGCAATTTCCTAACACGGTCGCGGGATGAGAGCACGCTCTCAAATTCCCGACGTCCTCTCCTTACTACCGTAGCCCATTGCGTTTCCTTCGGGGCTTGCCAAGCCGTTCTAACATTATCTTACGACAACGTTACGTTTAACTCAGTTCAGTGTTTACATACATATAACTTTCTTGTTACTACCTTACGTTATGCTGCATTGTATACCACAATGCATTAGCAGTTGTATTTAAATGTTTGGAAATCCAAGAATACCTATCTATTTTGATATAGTAGATAAACGGTATTTTAAATAATTAATATAAATTGTGCGTGTGTTGGTTATTTTCTCAATACACATAATTTTAGCTAAACAAGAAATTACGGCCTGCAGTTTTCGAGCAATATTAAGGTGTTTTATAGAATATCTAATTATTTTTAAATGTTTGTTTAATTAAATAAACTTACGTTTCGACCTTACTTGGTTTTCCTCAGAGCATAAGAGAAAATTACATCGAAAAAGACAAATAATAATACTTAAAATGTTGGAGTTTACATTTAAAGCGTTGGAATAACACAATCATCAAAAAAGATAAATAATAAAATATTAGAGTTCACATATAAAGCGTTGGAATAACAATCAGATTTACAATGGTCAAAGTCAAATTCAATTATCTTAATTTTTCACTTGCAACTTTGATTATTGTATTTTTTTATTGTTATTAATAACTATGAGCTTTACTATATTATTATTCCAACGTTTAATTTAAATTTGACTTTGACCATTGTAAATCTGATTATTATTCCAACTTACTAAAAGCTTTATATGTGAGCTCCAATATTTTATTATTTATCTTTTTCGATGATTGTTATTTCAATGCTTTAAATGTGAACTGCAACATTTTATTATTACTTATGTTTTTTGATGTAATTTTCTCTTATGCTCTAAAAAAGACCCAGTAAGGTTGAAAACTGGCCATAATTTCTTGTTTAACTGTTGCTTTCGAGCAATAATATTCTCTCTTTATTGTTAATATACACATAATTTTACACAGTTATGTATATAATTTTATTTATATAATTACTATGTATATATAAATGTTCAGTATTTTTAATATATGTCAGTTATTACAATTATTAAACAATTGGCATTTATCAAGTCAGTTTAATAATGATAAAATGGACATGATTTGTGGATAAAATAATTTGTCATAGAAAAGCTTGTTCGAACGCGGTTTACCAAAGCCACCGTTAACTGTAAATAACGCTGACACAATAACCGTCGAAGGGCTAACGAGTTTTTCCGCATTGACGCTCGTTGCTTCAATGGAAAAAATTATTATCGGCAGTGAAAATAGAATGGTGGCAAAAGCATTGCGGTTGTTGCAACATGTTCGCGAAAAATTTAATAGCGAGGTTGCGGTCGATTGTGCGATCAGAGAACTTTTAGTACAAAATTTAGTAATCCGATCATGTGGATCAAAATACGACATAGACTCGACCACAAATTTACACTGTTAATGATTTCCTGTTGCGGTTACAATGGATAAGTATTATAAGTAATAATGTTAAAAGCGTGCGTGTTATATATTTAATATTTAAACATTATAATAAAGAAAACTTTTGCCATCTAATCATTAAATTAATTATAATTATTATGCAATGTATATAATGTCATTTAATTATTTTTATACTATGTATGCACATTATTAAATCTGCAATCAATTAATCGTAAGAAAATTGTTTTTTTTCTGACCAGTGAAGGCTTTTTCTCCTTTCACGATTCTACACTACTACTCAGACTTTGAAAGGATCGTTGCAAAAGTAAGTAATATTCTGAAAAGATTCCTGAATGCTCAGACAGTTGTATTCATAGTGCAATGACATATCCTATCGATGATTTATGAATCGGAAGCTTGATGCTGGCGGATATAGCGGAGCAATTTTTCAGAAATTATTGCGCGATATTTTCTGAACGAACGAGAAGCACTTGGGACCTTGATAACGATTCATTTCGATATATGAAAGTTCTCAGCCTTCAACCTCGTCTATTATATATTGCATTCGCGTACATCGTCCAAACGGATATACGGGAATCAATTGGATCCAACGACGGCCGATTTCCGATGAAACGCTGCGAGTCGCTGTTTTCGTGCCTTTTTCCTGAAGGATATGTGGCACGTTACTTCAACGAGAGAGATTCGGTGGGAATTTCAATTTGCGAGGATGGCGCATTGCGTTGCTAAAAGGCGTTCGTACCAAACGCGCGCAGGGTCACTTTGAGCCCATTGGACGCTCGAGGCTAACAGAATTTGTTGCGGCACTTTACGCCGCTTCAAAAGAATGACCGTACACGTATAAATTTGGGCTTGAAAAAATGTCAGATAAACGAAGATACTTTTTAATTTAATTTAATAGCATTTACTTAAGAACAAAGAAAATATTTAGATAAATATTATTATATTACAAAGGTAAATTTATTATTGTAAGAAGCAGTATGTTAGTACGTTTGTAGAACAGTTAATAAGAATTTTTATTTATTTCACTGGAATTTACATTAGACAAGCTGGAATTTATATCAAAATTCCCAAAAAATAATGTTTCTAATTTTACGTGACGTGTGATATAAAAAATGTTAAAAAAATCAAAAATATAAGATATATATAAATAGGTACAACACACACACATATATCAAACAAACGGTATAGAAAATTATAAATAGAATATGACTTATTGTTAGAAATTAGATAAACGTGTAAGGTATAGATATTGTCCTGTTTATAAAGATTGAAAAATTCAATTTGTTTGTTCTCAATGCAAAAGACCGCGATGTGAGGAGCATCGCTAGATGTTATGCGAACAATATGCGCCAATAATTAATACTTAAGATGACTTTTTTATTGTATATTTGAATAATTTGTCTGCAAAATAGATTAATATGGCATAAAGAAATAAGTGTATTAATATATATGTACTTTTGTGAGTAACCGCTCTTTTATACAAGAAGCAACAAAAGAAGCCTTAAAATGTACTTTTATATTAAAATTGTTTAAATTTTAACAAAACATTTTTTCAATACCATTTTAATTTTATATTTTATGATATTTTATGTCGTTTTATGCTTTTTTAAATGTATCAGTATTATATTTTTTATTAAAAAATGATTTTTCCGGCTATAGAAATATTCTCCTTTGCTTTACGCCTTTATAACTTTTTTCCTATTTATGGTTCCAAAATAAATCTTATGTAGTTCGCTTTAGCTTTAGAGTATTTCGATTTAGAACAAAAAGGTAAAAAAATATTAATTCTTGCCTGAGATATGACAAACGTAGACAAAAAACTAAGGTTAGTAACCTATATAATTAATAAAAAGATATAAAATTCTTTAATGTGTCCGCACAGTTTTTTCTCGGATAAAAAGGTATCTGCAGATTAAACACAGATAATGCTCTATGATAGCTTGTATTTTTAATATTAAACACGCTGTGTTTATAAATCTCGATTTTGTGCTCTATGCTTTAATATTTTAAGTTGCTTTTCTGTAACCTCGTGCCTATTTCTTGTAAATACAATTTTTTATTGTCAGTTGGCGCAATTTTTTTATTTTATTACTTTTATTAAATTTTTTAAGTATATAATTTTACATTCTTTATACTAGTTTTTTGATAAATTAAAGTAACATTTTTTTGTGGAACACTTCTTACGTGTACTTGGCGCCTCTTTTTATCTTTTTTAAAAGGTAATTTCTTTTACTGATATTTACTGTTTTTTGTACATTTCAATATCAGGAAATATTAATTTTATATCCTAAAAACAGTACAAAAATTCATTATCCTTACTTTTTATCTTATTTAAAAATAGAAACTTTTTACTTTATACCTATTTAAACATCAACATTACGTACATAGCAATGTTCTCAACTCTCCTATTATACCTCCTATCCTACCATGTATAAACTCATGGAATATTTTCGTTGTTGTCGTCTTTGAACATCAAGGACTCATAAATTATTTTTTAAAACACTGAAGCTATACTTCTGCTTGGAAAGTCGACTGTTTTTCTCAGAAAAGAATACTGCAAGCGTTAGTCTCTATGCAATTACAGTTCGCTCGATGCAGCAATGTACCATGAATGCATCACGAGTAACGTGAGCGCAACATCAAGCCAATCTTGACAAATCTCCTTGTGTTACATGATAGACGATAGATGCGACGTGGCCGAAGCCAATTCTCCGTATGTTCTGTTGTGTGCGTGTCCTTGTTTTTGCGAGAGGCGAATACATTCTATATTTAGAATTTGGCTTTGAGCAATTTTTAACACAGAATCACGCTCGCGGGAGATATCATGAACTGCAACAAAACAATCATACAATTGCTGTGGTAGAGCTTGACCGTAAAAAATAGAACGAGTCATTCGTGTTTGCGACAGGAATCGTGAATTGACCTATCGAGTTATTTAAAAAATTCTATCCGCCGCGCGCGAGAGATTGTTGAATTCACAGATTCGTATTGTCACCTTTCGATTTTTCAAAAAAGAAGAGAGGAAAAAGAGAGAAAAAGAAGTAAAACAATAGAGATTAACAATACGAGAAAACACACTGCAAAAAATTGTTTGTAAAGTTAAGAATAAATAAAAAAAAAGATATCTGGATTAAAATAGAAAAAAGATTTTTGTTCCTTGTAATAAAATTCTCAAATTGCTTTTCTATAAAACATTCTAAAATTCTAAAATTATAAATATGTACCAATGCTCATCTCTGGAGATGTTATTCCTTGAGACATAAAGAAATCGAAATGAGTAGTAATATCAGACCGCAAAAATTTGTTGCTAATTACTTTTCTATGCCGAGCTATTCGACTACGAATACCATTTTATCATGAATTCATCGTCATTATTTTTATTCTCTCTGGTGAATACTTGTCTAAATATATGCGGACATTTAGCCAGGATGAATATCGCGATATAAAAGTGAGATCTACAGCTATTATTAATTGCCAAAAAATACAAAAAGTCTAGTTTTTTGAAATAAGAAAAAAAAAGACTAATATATTTATATTAAGAGATTTATAATACAATAATTAAATATTATACGTTATTTTATTATTAAATTTTAATAACAAAATTTTGTATAGATTAAAATGCTAAACAAAATATAACAGTTATACCTTTCTTTAATATTACTTTTTTACATTATAAAAGTATTATAATATATAGGCACTGACAATATTTTAATTCTAATAATTATTTGCTCTCTCTCCTACTTCTATAGAAAATATAGAGATAAAGTCAGTTATTTTTTAGTTATGGATTCGGTTTTCAAAAATTTTATGATTATAGATAGTAATTACTGCCAAGCAATTCCGCAAGATCAGTTCAATACTCTGCTCGACCGCTAACTTCGCAACTTGCTCATTTGCGAAATGCCGTAATTAATCGGCGTTTTAAAATTCAGCGAAACAATAAATTCGGCTATAATTACGCTTCCGTTGCGTTGTTGCATTTTCCTAATAACAATAATATTACTCGTACAATGATGATTTACGTATGACACGATGCACAGATAATTATTATTTTGGTGCTTTGTGATTCGATCCATTTTAACTGCATTATATTATTGTATAATATTATTGACAGAAATAGATTCTAAAATAAATTGAGTATGTAGGAAATTAGTCACACATTAAGAAAACATAATTTATATTTATATAAAAATACGATAGGGGAGACCGGGGCTAGTACGATATTAGGGGTAGGTAAACTAATCGTTAATAACTTCGCATGGATGTGCTCCAAATCGCTCCAAAAATAACTATAGAAGAAGCATTCCTCCTTCTTCAACTGTACTAGACGCGGTGCCACAGTCGCATGTTATAGAGTTATACGAGTTTATCGAAAAATTGTCTACGTAGGTAGGTAAGAAAATATTTTTTTTCAGAGACTTTTTGTTTTCACGCTTTATGTAGCTACAAAAGAATGTGTCATAGCACTATCTTAGAGTCTGTTTATTAGATAAGAGATAGAGACCAGTTTCGTTTAGATCCATAAATATTTAAAGGACTAGATAAAGGATTGAAATAAAAATAGTCATTTAGGGCTTATTGATGGCTAACTACATATAATTTATTTTAGATCAATAATATAATAAAAATCATTATTGTTTCAAATTTAATTTTTAAAAATTTTAAATTTTTTGTAATAATTTAAACTTTTAATTTTTTTTAATTTTCTATTACATAAATTTCTGTTACTTTATCAAAGCTACTAGTTTTACCAAAAATATACTAGTCAGTGGTATTAATATAATGATTATCTTACAACAAATAATTCATAAATTTATAATAAAACAACTATCCTAATATTGTTCTACTTTATTACCGCTAGATTAAGCTGCCAACAATATTTGCCCAACTTATCACATCTATCCGTCAACTTGCCCCATACTGTTAGTCAACTAACTCCGACCATGGGGTTAATTGGCTAGCGTGGAAGATATACGGAAAATATTTAAATACATTAATTATCATCAATTTAAGCTAACTTTAAAAATTTATTTTGATAGCCAAATGTACGTCTTACCGTAGACAGTAAACGTCACAATGATATTTATTTTATGTATATTTTATTAAAAATCAAACATTGAAGTCTAGCCTACTAGCCCCGGTCTCTCCTATCCTCGAATCTATAGGAGACTCGAGCAGAAACTTTCATCAGTTAGTACTCAGGTACAATGATCTCTTTACCTTGTGGTGGGGAGGAAACAAAGTTTTGACTCTCCCGAAGTGGCAGCTATAACGATAATGCCAGTTTGACATTAGTAGCGAAAAAGAAAACATCTGAAAAGTGTTTATAGGTCTCATAAACACGACTATACTAACCGCGCCGCAATTTAGGAGAGTAAGTACATTTTAAATGCGTAATATTTTGTCAACGTAAATTTATATTTTTGTTATATTATGCGCGTTTCTCTTTTTAAATAATAATTTACACTTTTAACATAAACTAGTACCTTCAATAATTTTTAGTAAGCAATGGCGCACTGCAGCGAACGCGTAAAACACATGCAAGAGCTAGTTGCAACTCAGCCTGAAGAGCCTATTGATTATAGTAAAAGTTCCGCAGAAGAAGGTAATGTTGAAGAATTCAACGATATCGAGTCGGAAGAAGATCATATGACATCGTAGAAGAACAAGAGGCAGCACATGCGTCGACAGGAGGAACTGATTTTATATATGGAGCCAATTACTTTAAATGGTCCGTTACACCACCGACGGAAGAAGAACAAACGAAGCAGATAAGTATCAATTTATAAGCTGAAGTGAAGGACGATGCGAAGAATAAGCACACTCCACTGGAAATATGGTCTCTCCTTTTTACTGATGATATGCTAAATAAAATTGTCAATTATACTAATGCTGAGATGTACCAATACGAGAAATTTCTCAAATGTTACAATCTTATAATATAGATACTAATCTCGAGGAATTAAAAGCCCTTATAGGAATTTTCTACTTTTCCGGATTACACAGAGAAAGTAAAAGTCCAGTAAAGGAAATATGGAAATCATCACATGCATCACCTAACGTTTATCGCGTAACCATGTCGGAAAGACGTTTTGAATTTTTATCAGGATGTTTACAGTTTGATGAGAAAAGTACCCGTAAAGAACGTAGCAAACGTGATTGTTTAGCACCAATTCGTGACCTTTGGGATTCATTTATATCAAATTGTACAGAGTATTATTCGCCGAGTAAACATGTAACAATAGGCGAGTTACTAGATTTTAAGGGTAAATGTAAATTTCGTATTCATGTGCAATCTGGACAAAGCAGGTACGGGATTAAAATTTTTATAATGAACGACTCAGAAACATCTTATATGATAAATGCTATTCCTTCCTTTGGAAAAGCCGATAAAAGACTTATAGAGTCTATGCCTTCTTATTATGTTCATGAATTATCAAAGCCGATCCGTGGCAATGACAGAAACATTACTTGTAATGAACAGTTCACTTCAGTGCCTTTAGTGCAAACCATGAAAAAAGATTTTTTACTTACTATGGTAGGGACAATTAAAAAGAAAGAAAGAGAGATACCGCAAAGATGAAAGTTTTCACTGCAATTAATGATTCACGTTTAGTTTATGCTGATAATGTGACGTTACTTCATATTGTCCGAAAAGTGAAAATAGTTTTACTATTGTCTTCTTTACCTATGAACGAACTTGTAGTTGATGGAAAAAATGTAGATATCATTCAATTTTATAATTCTCATAAAGGAGGCACTGATACATTTGACCAAAAATGTCGTAAATACAGTACTGCACGAAAGTGTGACCGTTGGCCAATGAGATTCTTTTATGCAATGTTAGATCAAGGCGGTTATAATAGTTTTATGTTATATTCTTTAAATAAAGAGAACGAAAAAATGTCCAGAAACGAGTTTTTAAAAGCATTAATTAAAAGTTTAATCATCCCACATATAAATAGACGAATGCTTAAACTTGAAGATAAGGGTAAACTCTCCGATGAATTACGAAATGAAATGGAAAGCGTTATTGAGGGAAAAGTTAGTGAATTATAATACGTATATGACACAATTAGAAATTAGATAAACATGTAAGGTTCACATATTGCCCTGCCTTTAGTGATATAAAAACTCAATTTGTTTGTCCTCAATGCAAAAGACCACGATGCGAAGAGTATCGCTCGATGTTATGCGAACAATGTGCACCAATAATTAATGCTTAAAATGATTTTTTTATTGTATGTTTTAATGATTTGTCTGCAAAATAGATTAATATGGCATGAATCAATTAGTGTATTAATATGTATTTTTGTGAGTAACCGCTCCTTTATCCCGCATTGCCATTACATACCACAAATATCGAAATTGTTTCACGCTACTTATATGTATATGTCCCTCCCCGTATTCTTCGCGCATCGCGCAAACTGTAGGTAATCGACTATAATACCGGTTAGAAAGTGCCGGTTACGGCCGGTTTGCCTTACACCGTGTACATTTACGTGATAGTGTATTCAATTTATTATAAATGTCAACGTTCTATAAAATACTTGCTTTTAATATACGAAACATAGAATATTATGATATAAATAAAGATAGGTATATTGCATGTTGTATTTAATTTTTTTAAAGTGTTTTCGTCTAACATAGGACATGCTAGTTGTTTAGACAAATATAAAAAAATAGAAAAATAAATAAAAATAAGTTATTAAAAAAAGATAGAATTAACTCTAGATTAGGTATTGCGTATGATTCAAATTTAATTCCAGTAAACTATAACGCTAAAAAAGGTGGCATAACAATATTCTTTAATTGTTCGAGTCCTCACAATTTTAAAAGATTATACTATCAAAATTCAGCTATCAAGATCGGTTTTATTTCAACCGCTCGCGCAGAAATTCACGTTTCGCATTGACAGACTAATCACAGGATCGAAGTTCCGCGAAGTCCAGGAAATCATGCTTGTCAACTGCGCGTACGTCAACGCCCGATGCAATTTCCGTACAATCAAACGGTAAACACGGATTCGTTATACGTTGCTACTCCGTCGCAGCCGTACCCTAATTCCATATGCAAATTGTATGCTGCAAGCACGAGCACGCCGCGCCGTGCCAAGAGATCGAATCAATATTGTATCAGGAAGGTCGGATGCTACGTCCAGCCAAATAACTCACTTCAGCCTTACATACTGCGACATGGTCGCAGCCATCGGCGAGCTGAGAAATATATCGAAAGTAACATTTCGGGTGCGTTCCACTTAACGCTCGCAACGCTCACAGAATTATTTCATCCTTGTTGTTTGTCAAATGTTAAACAAGGACGAATGATGCTCACGAGCGTTGTGAGCGTTAAGTGGAACGCACCTTTCATGTTATAAGCAGAATTTCGATAGTCGCGGTCGTGAAAAATGATCTTTCGTGAGTAAAATTTAACTTTGCTTTATCTTATCGGTGCATAAAAACTAATATATTGCTAGCGAAATCCATTAGTCTTTTACGTTACTTTGCCGCGTAATGTTCATTACGTATTCATTGTACGTTTATCATTTAAACGAACTATTAACTGAATAATCTCAAATGCGATATGAGGAGATTTACATAGAGGCACAAACTCTACAGATAATTCCCTGCAAATTGATGCAAACTTTGCCATTTTTCTTATATAAAAAAAAATTGATATATAACTTACCAAAAATTGTTTTAGTATTTGCCAATCAACTCGTGGAATATAGAACAAGATATTTGAGATTAATGTAGATAGATAACAGTAAGCAACGTAGGAGTAGCTAAAACACTGCGACAAGGCTTCCGGATTTCCGTGTATATCTAAATATATACAACCACGATCTGGACAACTACGGAATCTGGTCATCCATCTACGTTAGTGGGAATTCGAGCCGTGTATAACGTTATGAATTATGATATTTGATATAACAACGCGATAGGTTAAAGGTCAAATTAGACTGACATTTCAAAATTACGCTAGAACCGAAAGCACAACCGCACTTTTTGCGCCTGTACAAAAAGTGTTTTAGCATTTTACGCAGATAGCGGAAATCACGCTACAAAACTGTGGAAAATGGCTTCTGCAAAAAAAGTCGCTCCGTTAGGAAGCCATCGTTAAAAATTAAAATACCAAAAAGAACACAATACGCGAAATTCGTTCGTGTAAAATACGAAATGCTACACTTGTACGGCAACAGTTGGACAGTTTAAACTTTATGGCGGACAAGCTATGTACATGGTATAGTTTTTCTTTTTTCAGGAAGGTTATTCAATCTTTTCACATGCACACACGAAACCCCTTGGATTCCAGATTAAGGGAGAGAGATTGCCGCATTTAGAGATATCGCACAGCGCCGTAAGTGAACAAATATTCGTGCGATGACGAACTTTATTGCACCGAGATGCGCGCGGAGTTTTTGCCAGTCAATGCGCTTCGCGGGGGAGTTGATAAACAGTCGTTGCTCGCGACCTGTTACGAACCCATTTTTTGCGTCCATTTAAGCTGTCGCGCGCACACGGCGATGCATAAAATCGCCTAGCGTTTTTATCGGTATGCTTACAATTTATTTTATTTTCTTCCGAGTATCTGTCACTTGCCCTTTTTCCTAAATCCATTTTGCAAAAATTGTTCCTTCGTTAAATGAGGATAATTGCAATGCAAATGATTATTTTTCCGTTGAATCAATCTGTCGATTAAGCTAATTGTAAGAATTAAAAAATATTAATGTTTTATATCTCATATATTGTAAAATACTGCATGTACGTTAATAAACAATCAGGTGTTAATGCACGTACAACATACTAACTCACTTTATTTTTAAATAAAATTATGTATGCGCGTATATAATCCTATTCTCAAACTTTGTTAAAAAATTACGCTTCTGCAGCGAAACTATTTAACAGAGTGCGACGCGATAACAGAACTCAATTAACCTTCTGTGCTCGCCGTATTTACTAGCGTCTTAGAAAACTCATTGCTAAAAGTCCGTGGTTTTATGATGTATGATCCTCAAACTTGTTTCGCAATCGATCTTTTCCCAAGATTTCTCATTAAAATAAACTTTACTTAGTTTTACTCACGTGAAGTAATTACTTCATTAAACTTCTGCAATATTTTTTATTTCTTTGACACACACGCGTTATATACATTTCTTTAGCTTATCATAACTTTTTTCACTTATGCATATATATATTTTTTTACGACAATATTACGCTTTTCCATTGCGTGTATTCTCTATTTAACCCTAGCGATAGATATAAAATTTAATATCCGTACAGTATTATCTCATTGCTTGAAGCTTTCAACTTTAATAAAATTATTGATATAATAGCAACATTAAAATTGAAGGCAATTTTTGCTAAACTTTTAAACTAATATAATTAGATTTTTATTAACAATAAGACATGATGTAAGAAAGTGTGAGTCTAGAAAAGAGATCGATCCGTGTAGATAATATACATTGCACTTAGCAAAGTGTATTCATTTCTGACGTGTGGATGACAGAAACGTGGGTAGAGAGAACGGAAAATCGCCACCCTAATCAATAGCCCGTGATGAACGGTGCAACGGCTATTGGCATAGCTCTGATGGCATATAGACGCTCGATCGGACCCTATGAATTATTCAATGTTAGCCAAGTGGACCTCGGTGTATTTGCCCCTAAAACCGAGTCGGGCCCCATACTGTCCAGAACACTCACTTGATCTCGTTCCTTGACCCAGGCCGATACCAAATGCCACAACTCCCGACGCCCTATTGACCCTGAGTAAGTCAGCCCGCACGCATGACTTAACGCCACCATCGTTACTGCCCGATAGTATCGCGCGAGGCAAACAAGAACCCCCGCTCGCTTTACTGGATGTATCGCAAAAGTTTGCCTTGGGAAAGTTTGCCATAGCATATTGTAATAATGCGTGAAATTACGTAATAACTTTCCCGCCTGTTTGTTTAGCAAATATTGTCAACAGCATTATAAATCGTTCAAACATTCGCTACTTTAGCAGGCTCATAAAAAATTGCCATAAAGATTCTATTATTTTATCAAAAAGAGGGGAAAAAATGCGCGCACGCATTTCAACTAGAATAATAAGTAACGTCATTTATTGATTGTTGAATAAGTAATAACTAGTTTCTTCGGAATAATAAAAGATAGTGTTAATTAATGCGTTAATATGTACAAATAAATTAAAAAATCATTATTATTTGTCTAAATATCATAACTCATTAAAATTATTCTTAATCTGTCACAAGTTAGTGTATTTTATGTGTGTATTATCATATGATTCCTTATTAATTTGTGCACGCAGTATTTTACAATGCACAAAATACTATAATAAATATTTATTCTTATTTTTAGTAACAGATCAATTTAATAAAAGAAACAACATTACATTGCAATTATTCTTATTTAGAGATAATTTTTGCAAAATAAATTTAAGAAGAAGGCAATGTGACAAATTTGATAATAATTTCTATAATAATTACTAATTAATTGCTAAATAAAAACGAAAACGGACACGACACTTAGGCTGCGGTCCATTTGATGCTACAAATGCTTCGAAACATTCTTCTTCTACTTTCTTTCAATGAAGAAAGAAGAAGATAAAGAACACTTCGAAGCATTTGTAGCATTAAGTAGACCGCAGCCTTAGTAACTAAAACTATTTTTGATTAGCTCTCGAGTGTCGAGTAGATGAGGACGATCGCTTTTATTTGCAAATACATTTACGATATACGAAGCGCGTCCCTCTCGGCGAGCAAGTTTAATTAGATCGAGCCGTTCGTCACGGCCGATATTGAATTCTCGATGATACAGGGAAAGGAAAAATGTCGATAGTAATCGCAGCCGCAATTCGCGCATGTAATCCGTTTCGTCAATTATCACTGATAAATTGTATTCGGAACGCATTATCGGTGCGTTCATTATATGGTTGCCTGCGCGTATAAATATGGAACGTGCAATATGCATCGTACGAGAGAGAGAGAGAGAGAGAGAGAGAGAGAAAATACGAAGCACTAGAAATCATAATAATATATTCGCTATAGGATGCGAGCCGTTTCGGGATGCGTATTATCTGTTTCAATCTTGCACGAGCTTTTATTCGATTTTTGTGAATTATAGTTTGTTACTGTTACCTTCAAAATATTGCAAGTTTAAAACTTTGATCGAATACTTTACAATTTAAATAATCTTTCAAAGTTATAGTTTAATCATTAATCATCTTATGGATGATTAATTAGCAAGTCAATTAAGTTTTGCAATAACATGCTGAATTTTTTATCATCTTTTTAATGGATATTATTAAATAATATTGATGCTATATTTTATAAATATTAAACTGTATATTTTTCAAAAAATGCTTTAAATGTCATTAATTCAATCAAAGTTGATTTGATATTTCCTAAATCTAAATTTTTTTATTATTTAGAAGAAAAGAGACATTAATATACGCAAAGTAATTAATGTATTCGGCGCGCCAGATGCGCTTCTTCTATATTTTAATCATTCCTGTCTAAACTTCTCCTACTTTTTAATCCCATTAGCAACATTCGTATTCTATGCGTTTATCCAAGTTCGTAACAAAACGCCCACATTTACGGTAACTTTGAATCATTATTAATTATACAAGAAAACAGCTCCGCTGTCGGCGTGACAGTTGCCGATCTAGAATTTCATATTAATTAATACAACAGACGGCGCAGAATGCTCTCATGCGCGTTATTATTAATTTCAGTGCGCGTCGACTTACTCGTCGCAAACTGTTTCCGCATTATAACTTCGCTCGATGTTGGATTCACGAGAGAAGCCCGCATTATTTTATGATGTATCTTAAACATTATAGACTACATCAACGATAATGTACTACGTACTAAAATAAATATCTAATTATTATAATTTTAACAAAAGTCGATAACATAAATAAATAATCAAATCAAAAATAATTGCGTCAAATTTTAAAACAAGTTAAACTATAACGTAACTATTAACGTTACTATTAACGTAATGGATTATATAATCTCTGACCAAAATGTAACATGATTTAATTATGTTTATAATTCAATTTTGTGTATGCTTCGCACAACCTAAATATCATGAATACATTCGTAAAATATCAATATGTTACAGTAAAAGCATGAAATTCAGTAAATGTATACACTTAATTATTAAAGCTCTGATAAGTACGTGTATAATTTAGTAGTTGGGTGGAGGGCTGCGCCCCGCAAGAAAAAACTAATCTAACCCAACTCAATCTGTATTATTTTGACAATAATGTTGCTTGTTAAAAGATATAAATTTAAATTGTAAAATTTAGTAAATTGACTAGTAAATGTATACATTTACTGATTTCACGCTTTTACTGTGACATATATATAATAATATAATATAATTTACTAGCGCGGTCAAAATTACTATTTAATATAAATTTATTTGTGCTAAAAAGAAATATTTTGAAGAGTAACAATCTCTCTTATCTTGCATCTTCCACCTGGTCGTTTATTCTGCTCCTTATATTACCAATGTGTCAAGCCGCGTTATAAATTTTAAGGAGCTTAATTCCGCGTAATTACCAAAGTTTCTAGGCTGCCTCGCGAGCACGAGAATAACTGCGGAGCGATAGGAAGAATAAGGAAAGAAGGAGGAAAGAACGAAGGCAAAGAGGGCCCTTGGAAACTTTTTAAAACCAAGCTCTTTAAAACATGCCGACATTTTTCGATCGGTCGTTATTTACTTTTACACGATTCCGGCAGCGGTGGCGTACAAGAGAGTTGGAGAAAAACGGGCGACCGCCTTATATACGAAATCGACGACATTTTGATTTATGAAGCGAAGAGATAGAAATCCCACGCCGGGACACGAGGCACGGGAGGGCCGCGTCCTGCGAGACTCCCAGACGCCTTTATCCAGTAGCGGCGCCAATTTTTTCGATCTGCATCTCTCGATCATCATCGTACGCGTCACTCCGCTTGTAAGAGAACACTCGCGAGAGTGCTTTCTCATGAGATTTATGACGTCCCGGTGCTGCGGAAAAATTGAGGCCGAAAATGCAAAAAGGGAATCGATCGTTTCGAGTAGTGCGAGTCTACGTTTCGCTGGTACTCGCTACATGAGCTACACATGCTATTTTTAAAACTGGATCTGTTTTTATATTTCAGTTATATATGGTATCAAAATAAATTTAATAAGTTAAAAACGATTATAAACGATTTGTTAATTAATAAAATATATTTAAGCGACCTAACTGGCCATAATTTCTTCTTTATTATAGCTCACAACGTTTCGGCCAACATCTGGCCCTTTTCAAGTGAGGGAATATAACAATAATTATTGCCAGCACTCAACGCATATACATCCTATGTCGCTTAATATAGTTCCCAAAATACATCATGCTTCATAAAGCTAAAAAGGTGATTATTATGGCCAGTTAGGTCGCTCAAATATATTTTATTATTTTTTGATACTGGCGAAGAAATGTCTCAGTCATTGATTTGTTAATTAATTCAATTTGTACTTAGGTACCTCAAATTATTCAGAATGCTGTGGTTTTTGCAATTTTACCGTAAAAGTCTTTTAATTTTAATGGCGCGGCTATCTGTTGTTGATTTTAATTCCATTGGGTCAAGTTCGCCGCAACGCCGACCATAATTCTTACCGCAGCTATTCTGCTACTGACGAGTGATCGAAGCTCCTCCGGCAAGGACTCTCAGCGTTGGCGTTGGCGGTGCAAGGGGTTGACGCGCTATTTCAGGAAGCCATAGTGATTACGCTTCGGTCGCCAATGAGAGCTTATCTCGGCGGCGGCGGCAGCTTCTAAAGGAGACGCCTGTGTATACACGTATACCGTTAGTAGCCACCGCCAACAGCCTTTTCACCCCCTTGACCCGTCCCTTGGCTAAACTTACGCCAGGCTCGGTAAGTTATTACATCGTGAAAATAAGGGGAAAATTGGAAAGCGGTTTAGCCGTGAAAACGATGTCAATTACCGCCAGTGTCGGCGATACCGGTCTGGCGAGAGGAAAATAGCGTCTCGCGGCTTGCACCTCCCGCGCGAGGAGACCGCTTTTATGACACCGGCACAAAAGATGGATGTGTCGAGGCACGGCTATGACAGAAAATTTCTCGACGATAATTTCCTAACGACGTTACCGGGCAAAATTGTAATTACCAGGCAGAGAAGGAGATGAGGGAAGAAATTAATTTATTGCGTTAGAGCGGAAGCGACGGAATGCAATCTGATGAGACATAACGAGGGAGTAATTCGTTGTACCCTAGTTGACGGAAATTTGTACCGTTGCCTTTCGGAGGTGAGTGATAGCCGTCATGATGCTATGATAAAGTTTGAGGGATGGACATGAATAGACGATGGAGGGTTTGTGCTTATCGAGTTAGTACCGGAAAATTTCTGACGTCGCAATCTCGTTTCTTAAATCTTCTCGCGCTTGAATACGAGTGTATGTGTGTGTATGTTGCCCTGTGCTGTGTATGAAACTATTATAATATTCCCTAACTTGAAATAATTTTCAAATTCAGTTGTCGTAATAAGAAAATTATTTTATAATTTCGTTCGTTATTACTCATGTTAACATGATTGCGTAAAGCAATCCTGACATGTTAAATGATTGAAACACGCTAATTTGATAATATATTTTCTCTATTTTGGGTGCATAAATATCGTCGGTAAAGTGTTTAATTCGCCAAGTTTTATTCGCATTTTACTTCTTGTAATCACGACTATCAATAATGTACAATGGCGTCAAGCCGTGGCCATTTTGGGCCATCTATTTCGCAGCTCGCACAGTCATAACGGAGCGTGTTTACGCGGACTAATAAATTTCGTGAGTTACCGAAACTCCCTTCAAACTTTATGATAAAGCGTCGACGTCACCTACCGGTGGGTGTACATGGAGTTCTTGCCGCCTCTACGAGGTCTTCGCGACTTCCGGGCGGCGCCTCCAGCATTGTCGCGCTGCCGGAAAATTTCTTTACGCACAGCAGGCTTAACGCTGAAAAAAACCACAAGAAACGCGTTACACATACAACTGTCAATTTTAAATCGAATAAATCTATCATATTATAATTATATTTGTTAATGATTTAACATTTATGTAACAATCTTTGATTTCCACCTTTGTTTCAACACCATGTATAAGATAAATCTGTATCAAGTTTAGATAAACGTATAATGTCATTTATCTCTTTCTATTATTTGACGAAAAAAAATTGTAAAGTAAATTTAATTGGACTAAAGTAACTTTTGAATTAAGAATGTTAATTGTAGAAAAAGTTTGCAAGTAAACTTGCAGGAAAAAATTCCTCATCAAATGACCTCGTCGATATGACTACGGTATAATTAGGGCACACTGCAGAGGTTGCTTAGCATTTTCAAAGGATGTACTCCGCTCGGCATTCAATAGCTCTTTCCTAGAAAATTGGAGACGCCACCATACATATTTATAGGCAGAGTCCTTTGGGAATTTGGCAAGCTATTGGAGTAGTACTCTAATCTTCTCAGGATAAAAAAGAATCAAAAGTACCTGATCTAGCTTATATTCACGAGAACACTAATACCGTTCAGTGTGAGCACATTCAGTAATAAACTTACTTTGTAATATTAAAAAAAACGTATTTTCGTTTATCTAATTAATATACAAATCAACTATTTTATTTTGTAAAAAATATCGTATGTCATCTCTTTGCGAATGCATGGGATAGCGTTAATGTTTTCTCGATAGTATTGCTTTTATTCTTAACTTAATTCCAGAGAATTCGAACATTTCTTTCTATACTATCGCAACACTGCTAACAAAAACAATAGGTACACATGCCATTTTATCGGACATACGTCTCACTTTTTCAATATACTTTTTTTATTCAATAAATGAATACATACTTAAAAACTTTATTCTCCTTCTTATATTTTCAAGTCTTTACTAAATAATTGAATATTTTTTTTTTCTTGATAAAAAGTCACAACTGTATAAAATTTATCTGAAAACAAATATTTATTTTAATATAAAGTTCTAAAGATTAACAATATACCAGAATTTGTTTAAGTTTTTAGCAAAGAATATTTGTCAAAACATTTTTATTTGTTGAAATAAAAGTTTATAAAAAGCGAAATTTATCAAAACTTCGAAATTAAAGTTTCGATGAACAGTTATCGCCGCTTTTTCTATTCTTCATCCATCTGGCTCACCATGTGATAGGTACGTGAGATGAAAGTCGAATGCTTATACAACGTCACACGTATTCAAAAAGATTCAGGTCGTATACAATTTTATTTATTAGAGCTCATTTATTTTCATCACTTCTCAGCAATTTTTCGCGTACAATGGCCGCCGATCAAAAATGCGATTTTTCTATTAGAAACAAAAATGCAGCGCACGTTATTCGAAACTAGGTCGAAACAAGAATTGAGAACGCATATTCCCAGTAATCCAGCAGCACGATTTATAAAGTAATACAATAGCATTGTTAAATTAGATAGAATAATCCGCTTTCATAAAAAAATTAAAACTTTTATTACATTTACAACTAACTAATTTATATTTTGTATTAACATTTATAATTTTGTACTATTGTTTAAAAAATGATAAATAACGTATAAAAGATATTTTTGATTTACGAAATGAATATGTATGATTATGAGGAAAATTCGGGGGAAAATAACCAAAGGTTTAAATGCAACAATATATATAATAGTTTCCAATCCATGCGTCGCTGCGTAATATTGATATCTCGCAAATTCCAAACCGACTTCTAACATTATGGATTCAAGTAGGACTTCTTATATATAAAATTACAGCCGTAAGTCTGGGCTGATTTATTGACTTACCCCGCTTCACGTCCCGCCACGTGTTCGTAATTTCGCCGAATCTGCCCAGTCCGTTTGGTGTCCGTCCATATATTCCTCTCACATCGTTCAGATGTTCGGTTTTTCTCGACCCTGCAACAATAAAAATTGTTCATTTTTGTTAATATGTGTCTGTAATGTTCTATCTTTTACTGTTCGCATAATATTTAAATTAAAGCTTTATAAAATATTTATTATAAACTCGGAACAGTATTTTGTGTGGCAAATGTGGAAAACAACGAATTATATGTCGCGCGTGAAGTTACCGCATGAGCCGAAGGCTTATGGTGCATTCACACGAGTACAAGTGTGAATGCACTATAAGCTGAGGCGAATGCGGCAACTGCACGCGCGACGTAATTTGTTGTCTTCCGCACATATCACATACAATATTTTTTGTAATGCCTGTCGCGAAAGTTCGATTTGAGATTAAAAAATCTATTTTATCCTTCTTGAATGATGACGGTTGTAACGAATTGACGTTTTGTCTCGCGTGAATTTCGCTACGTTCAAGTTTGTTATGTCAGTCGAAAATCGTAAAACAAAAAGTATCAATCGTGAAAAAGGAGTTTTTTTACACACTAGTGCGGTAAAGTAAGTCATAAAGGTGCTTTTGGGTCGATTCAGACACAACCGTGCTGTGACCGTACCGTGCACGGATAGAAAGAAATGATAGAATGATAGAAAAATGACGGACAAATAGAAATGTTTACGGGACTGATACGGTACGGACATGGCATGGCACGGCCATGTCTGAATCGACCCTTTCTCGCACTAGTGCGGTAAAGTAAGGCATATATTAAATCGTTGAGAAACAAGCCACTTTCCGCACTTCAACCCTTCGTAGTCACCCTGGGTCAAAACGACCCACCCTCAAAGTTGGAGCTAAATATCGGTATATATGCCGGAATAAATACCTTTTTTGAAACGCGCACTAGAAGACAATTTTTTTTCTTAGTGTCGCATCTTAGGAGTATAACCTCCAAATTTTATTTTAAAAAATGAAAAAAGTATGATTTTTTAAGTAAAGAACTACTTTTTTACGCATATACTTGTTCACGATTCTTTTAAAACATATGTTGCCATTTGATTTCTTACAAAACCGCAGTTGTTTCATATTCTAGAATGGTCAAGGTATGCTCCAGAATTATTTGAACCCGATCGGACCGATACCTACCATTAAAATGGCAACCATTAAAAAAACCGGCTGGGTCAATACGACCCACAGTGTGACTACCGCGGGATTCTAAAGAAGTGTGACTACGAAGGGTTATACAGCACTCGAAAATCGTACTTTCGCGACAGGCATTGCAAAAAAATATATTTTCTCTCAAATGAGTTATAATTGAGCATTGTGCAAACACAAAACGAAAATTGTTCATACTATTAAATCTAGAAATTGCAAAATTCTTTCTATGCGAATTGCCACCAACGATTAAACACAGAGTCACTGAATTGTCATGACGCTAGAAGCATTCCACGCGTAAAATTTCGCGGGTGAATGCATCGCAAAATAATACATTTGCGGTGGAGTGCCGTGACGGCCATTCTCGGTGGTGGGTGACTTTTTCCACTTGTCGAAACTCCATTTTGTTTCCGCGATATCTACGGAGATTACATTCGCGTCCGCATGGCAACTAAACGCGGCGCAATTTGACGCGTTGCACATGCAACAAATGCATAATGCGGCAGACCTGCATATGCATGAAGTCACGAAATGTATGTATATGTACGCGTACCACGATGTACGCGTGTCCCGGAATACAAGAAGGTAAACACGAGAGGCGTGTAAACAACCGCGCGCCACAAAACGCCTGAATCGCTTTGGAACATTAGAACGTTGTAACTTAAGTTTTATTGCCCTCTGCCGCAACGATAATGGTAAAATAAAAGATGCACCGCAACCACCAATTGTACAGCGGAACCCTTATTTTCTCTCTTCTTTGTTACGTATACATTATTCGCTAGTAGATTCTACACACCCAATGTAAAGAAATATTCGAGAAAATATTAAATATGCATAGCATATCACATACTTTTATTTAAAATAAAAAAGAGAAAAAGTTCTAATTTTATGCAGCTGTCAAATTTACGGAGAAAGTAAATTTTGTAATTAAGAGAGAATATAACAGTTAACTTTAGTTACGATCCTTCCTCGCTTCTAACAATTGCTCCAATTACTATCCTTGTAAATCAATCCGACCGCTATCATATTCTCGTAATTATTTCGAGAGAACTATACATCGCTCGTCGCGGTATGTAGCAGGCGAGCATGACTTTTACACTGAGCGTTTTCTGCCGCGACACCAATAAAATGCGACCGACAGCCGAAAGTACTTTACGCGATTGTGAAGCGCGAGTTAACGCACGCGGGAATATAACGTGTCGGTGGGCGAAATTGGTCGTAAATTCTACGGTCCAGGAATCTTTTATCTCTTAATGTAGCTCCCTCACGTCGTTTTATGCGATATCTGCTGCCATTACAAGATAAGGAATGCCGCCTACTCCTTTCTTAGTCTCCGCTTTTTCATCTCGCTTTTCGGTGGGCTCGCCCTACGGTCGATTTCTTTAAGTGTGTACTTCTCTCGATCTCGACGTGAATACTTTTTTTCTCACATAATTTTCATTCTATTTGTCCGTAGGAAGTATAGCAACATATTACGTATTTATATTATGTTCGAGATCGTTACGTATTATAATTTAAAAAAGCAAAAATGTAACTTTTATTATCCCCAGCATAAAGTAGATATATCTTATTGTGAGTACACTTCGCGCCAATAACTGTGACTGTAACTGGATTATTGATCGATCGAACATATTGTACATTCGCGTAACATTGCGTCATATTGGAAAAAAACTGCATTTACTTCTGCTAGAGAAATATATTTTTCCTAAATGATTATTGGTGCGCACTGTTTGGATTTGCTAGCGTTATCTTTTATACTAGTTTTTCTCTTTTTATTATTAAATAATTGTTATAGCTGTAAAAAAATCGTACTTTGTTAACAAATAGACTGTAACGTTAGATAAAATCAGTTAAAAGCTTCAAAAAAACATGATAACCGAGAGAAGTCCGTTGGCTTGTGTGTTTTTTACGTTATCGCTTTTTATTTCTATGATATGACAATAATTTTATAAAATGCAAAATATATGATTTCAAAAAGAATAATATTTAGTAAAAACTAAGTGAAAATATGGATAATAATTATAGAAATGTACTGTTTTTCCGGAAATATTCCGTCATTCAAATACCAATGATTTTTGTAAGAAGCCCCGACGTTCAATAATGTTTTATAAAAGAAATAAATTACAAAAAAAATGCGTTTGGCTTTCTAGAAGTTTTTCATTAAATTGAATATTATTTATATATGGATGACGTGTACAGGCAATGTGCTAAAAGTAATTGATTATACGAATTTATAAATAATTCTCATATAAGATTTAAGCAACTCTCTTCTAAGAACATTAATATCTCTGCTAATAAATCATATCGTGACGTAATTACATGTATATGATTTCCCATTGGCACTGGGGCACGTATAACCGGATATGACAGATAGACTGCAGGGACGTTCAAAGAGAATGTAGATATTAACATCTAAATCCCCGTTACATTTCCAGCTCCTGCAGAAGCAATTTCAGATGTCAGTCATAATGACAAAAATAGTAATAAGAAAATAAAAGTTAAGAGAATTTCTAAAAGAATTTAAATAAGATATTAAGAAGTAAATGTAAAATAAGAAATAACTGTAATAAAAAGTATAAATTATCAGATAAAATTTTCAAATGTAATTAGTATTCATTAAAAATGTATTTAAGTTTTATTTAAATATAACCAGTAATATAATACCTAAATATATTTAAAGGTATTATATTATTATATTACATTTATTATATTATATTATAAATACATTTAGATATTATATGATTGGTACGTTTTAACGCAGGTGATGGAAGATATCAAATATAAAGAAGCTAGTAAAGATGTTACGAAGTCTCCGATGTCAGTCATGACAGAAATAGTAATGAGAAAATAGAAGTTAAAAGGATTTCTAAAGAAGTTATAAATAAGATACTTACATAAAAGTAAATGTAAAATAAAAAATAATTGCAATAAAGAATATAAATAACCATAAAATTATCCAATGTAATTAGTTCTTTAAAAATGTACTTAGATTTTATTAAATATAACGTACCAATAATATAATATCTAAATGTATCATATTATTGGTACATTTTAACGCAGGTGGTGGAAGATATAAGATACAAAGAAGCTAAAGATGTTACGCAGTAAAGATGTTACGAAGTCTTCGATAAGCGCGGAAATTGGCACGAGAAAATCGATTGGTAAGTATTGCGGAGAAAAGGGAAGAAGAATGCTGACCAAGTTGCACTACGATAGAAACTACATACTTCCGTAATGTTACTCTTTTCTCTTTAAAACGTTTTGTTTTGTTGCATCTCTTTTTATCCGGTGTATCGAATCGACGCATTTATTATCTGAACTTTGCGAGATACGCATACTCCTAAAAGACGCGGCGCAAGAAAAAGGAGGAGCTTGTAATCCGGGTTACCGATGTGAATATAAAGCAACCGATGCAGAAGAAGGATCATAACCAGCCGTTTCTTAACACACGTTTTTTCTTCTTCGTCTATTGTTGGGATCGTAAAAAATGCAACAAGAAATTTGCATAACGACTGGTATTGTCGGTGGATTTCCAAAACGCGCATGCAAATTAAACAATATAAGGAGATAGATGCAAATCATCACGTATACAAAAAGAACACAACTTTTTTTCTTACAGAAAGGAAAGAAATCTACTAACATTTGTCTAAATTTACGGAAGAGAAAAAAAACTCACAAATGAGAGACAAATAATTACGTAGCTAATTAGATATGTACTTTGTATATTTTCTGTAGCGTATAAATAATCAAAGTATACGCAGTTAATTTAAAGGAAACGTTGGTATAAAGAAAATGAGAAAAACTACATGACTAATTAGTATCAATTGTAGAGAAGTAAGAATTCTTGAAAATTTAAAGTAATATATTAAATGACATGAGTTCTTAATTGATAATAATCGCTTTTATACCATTTAAATTTAAAGTTTCTAATGTCACTCGCAATTTTGTCTTAGAATTATGTAATATTAAATAAAAATGTATATTTTTATACTTTATTCCATCCAGTATCATTTTCTTCATCATTGAATAATAATAATAATAGGTACGTAATTATAAAATAAAAAAAAGTATTTATTAAATTATTATTCATTACTTTCAAATTTCACAATTTAACGAATGAAAAGATATTTAGGGATGAAATATTTTTTTGTAATATTCTCCATCGAAAGGTAATGAACTGTTTGACGTGTCACAGTCTTTAACGGAGCGTCTGAAGTAGATATAACTCAAAGATAATTTCACAAAGACAGAATACACACACACACCCTGATGCTGCTGATATACATAGTGCATCTCGGAAAGTAATTAATCATAGACCCTTAAGTTTGTTGATTGAGGACAATTAAATCCATGAAAAATTAAAATATAGCTTAGCAATATTTCAAAATCAAAACTGTTAGGAAAGAATAATTATTCAAAATTGAAAATAAAGATTTGGTAATAGACTTAAAGCAAAAAAGTTATTAAATACATGAAATTAAGTCTTATTTTATTTAGTAATATCTTTCGTCTGTATTTTAATCTGTGTAAAGTTGGAGAAAAATATTCCTTTAAAAATTATTATAACTGTATAAATTTTTAAAATATTGTGTCACAATTGTTGATCAATAATGTAATACAATAGCTTTTCGAAAATTGCAATTTATCAATACTTTATAGAAACGTAGTAGCCGAGTTGGTTAGAACTTTGAAACGATACCTCACTATGTTTACCTCACTGTAGTAACCAAATTTATGAAGATTCTGTATTATATTACAAACATTTTTGTGGTAGATATCACTATATCTTACTCCCATTCTCGTATCATCCCCTTCAGTAAAGGGTTCTCTTCCTTAGTCCTCGTGTATTATTCAACCAAATCACTAGTCATAATTTAGGAAACAGAACGCTCTCCTGTCTAACATTTCGCTTGCACACATTACCCTTGCTAGTAGTCAATCTGTTGTATAATGATGTTCGTGCTTTTAAGGGATACGAGCAGGAAATAACAATTTGTTTAAGTTACTAGAATAGAATTAATACATTATTGCGTATATTTATTAAAAATTATCTCTTCTTAATCCGGAAAAGTATAAAATTCCTATAATTCCTATAAAAGCTTTTAATTCCTCGAGAATCGAGATCCTCAGTATCTGATGTATGAGATTAAATTATTTTATTGCTTGTTATATTACACTATCGTAAAAAATGGTGTGTGTGTGTGTGTACTTTACATAATAACCTATTACAATATTTAAAAAATTATAAAAATAACTATGTAAAAGAAATAAAGTAATTTTAGGTAAGCATAATTAACATGAAGAATTTATGCCGTTCTACCAACAAGCAAGAGACGATATTAGATTTCGTGATAAATATTTCTGGAAATTATACATTAAACGTAGTTCAAATTCATTACACAGCCTTGCACTTAGCTAGAAACGCTGTAATTTGCATATTTCTCTCTGTAAGATTATTCGTCTCATCACTGAATACGTCGCACAGTTAATTGAGCACAAGACAATGTCACAATCGGAATTTACATTTTATTGAATTAGTAAGCATCACAACATGACGTCATCCAAATGTTACTTTAATTTTTCTACCACTTTCTGGTAGCAAATATACTTCAGTCACCATTTATTTAGCATTAAAATACTAGAGAAGTTTTTACTCCTTTGTGTCACAACATGATATGTTTCGCACAGAGATTTAATTCGACTAAGAGAAACCCAATTCTACGATTAAAACGGACCACAACGGAATTACCATAGCCAAGCAAACTTGGCAGAAAGTTTCTAGTAGAAAGCAATAACCGACCGTCCTGTGAGAACGTTGCGATGCCTCCGCAAATGTATTCATTTGAAGTCAGTGCGGCAATGTTCCCCTTTTTAAAGATTTACTTAATCGTTTTGACTGTTTTTAAGATATCAATTTAATATTTCCTGATATTGAGCCATTGAGGTGTATAGAAAACAATGATATCAGTAAAAAAATACCATTTAAAAAAGATAAAAAAAAAGCGCCAAGTGTACAAAAAAGTTTTCCACAAAAAATTTTTACTTTAATATGTCAAAAAACTTATGTAAAGAATGTTAGATTTTGTAAAATTATACAATTAAAAAATTCAACAAAAGTAATGAAATCAAAAATTGCACCAACTGACAATAGAAATAGATAATTGTGCATTTACAAAAAGCAGGCACGAAATTATAGAAAAGCAACTTAAAATAAGCACAGAGCATGAAATCGAGATTTAAAAACACTTGGCGTGCCCAAAGTTAGAAATACTAGCTATTATAGGGTATATTTATGTTTAATCAGAAATTCTTTTATCCGAGGAAGAACTGATGTGCAGACACATTAAAAAATTGTATATTTTTTTATTAACAATAAGTTACTGCCTTTATTTTTTGTATACGTTTGTCATATCTCTCAGGCTCAGGTATGCATTAATATTTTTTTACTTCCTTTTTATAAATTTAAGTATTAATTAAAACTTAAGCGAATTACGTAAGTTTTATTTTGGGGCCATATTTATATAGTCGGAAAAATCATATTTTTGTAAAAAATATAATACTGATATTTGCATTTAGAAATAAAGCATAAAACGGTCAAGTACATTTTAAAGTTTCTTTTGAAGTTTTGCAGCTTCTTGGATAAAGGAGCTGTTGCTCACATAGGTTTAATACATTTATTTATTCATGCTATATTAATATATTTGCAGATAAATCATTGAAATATACAATAAAAAATAATCTTAAGTATTAATTATTGGTGCACATAATTCGCATAACATCGAACGATTGCTCTTTGCATCGTGGGTTCTTGCACTGAGAACAAACAAATTCAGTTTTTATATTACTAAAGGCGGAGCAATATCTGCACCCCTTACCCCTTATCAAATTTGTAAAATGGAATTGTATGTATTATTATTCGCTATCTTCTCCCTCAATAATGTCTTCTATTAGCAATCGTAAGTCATTGGAGATTATACGTAAGGACTCAGAGCGTCTTCTTATAAGTGGGGCGATTAAACTTTTATATAATGTATTTAAAAACTCTTCTCTTGACATTTGTTTGTTCTTTTTGTTTAAAGAATATAACATAAAACTATTATAACCGCATTGATCTAACATAGCATAAAAGAATCTCATTGGCCAACGGAGAGACTTTCGTGCAGTACTGTATTTACGACATGCTTGGTCAAATGTGTTAGTGGCTCCTATAGTAGAATTATAAAATTGAATGATATCTACTTTCTTTCCATCAACTACATGTTCGCGTATAGGTAAAGAAGACAATAAGATAACTTTTTTACTTTGATATGAAGCTAATATCAGATCATCAGCATAAAGAAAACGATTATTAATTCCAGTGAAATTTCTCATATTTGATGGTATCTCTCTCTGGCTCGGTTTAATTGTTCCTATCATACTAAGTGAAAATTTATTTTTCATATTTTGCACTAGAAGCACTGAAGTGAACCGTTTATTACAAATAATGTTTCTGTGACTATCACGGATCGGCTCTGATAATTGACTAACATAATAAGAAGTCTTAGATTTTATAAGATCATTATCGACTTTCCCCAAGTAAGGAATAGCATTTATCATATAAGATGTTTCTGAGTCGTTCATTATAAAAATTTTAATCCCGTACCTGCTTGGTCCAGATTTCACCTGAATACGTAAATCACATTTACCCGAAAAATCTAGTAACTGCTCGCCTATTGTTACATGTTTACTCGGAAAATAATACTCTCTACAATTCGATATAAATGAATCCCAAAAGTCACTAATTGGTGCTAAATAGTCATGTTCGCAACGTTCTTTACTTTACAACGTTCGCGTACTTTCCTCATCAAACTGTAAACTTGCTAATAAAAATTTAAAACGTTCTTCCAACATGGTTGCGCGATAAACGTTAGATGATGCATGTGATGATAACCATATTTTCCTTACTAGACTCTTATTTTCTTCGTGTAATCCGGAAAAGTATAAAATTCCTATAAAGGCTTTTAATTCTTGGAGATCAATATCGAATGTATAAGATGTATCTATATAATTTTCTCGTTTTCGTGCAATCTCAGCGTTAGTATGCTTGACAATTATATTTAGCATATCATCAGTAAAGAGGAGAGACCATACTTTCATTGGAGTGCTCTTATTCTTCGCATCGCGCAACAGTTTATGTTTATAATTCGATACTTTGTTTGCTTTTCTTTGTTTTCTTTCCGTCGATGGTGTAACGGACCATTTAAAATAGTTGACGCCATACACAAAACGGCTCTCCAAGGATCCAGTACTTCGTGTCGACGCCTGCGCCTTTTCTTCTTCACTTTCGGCCGGTTGCTCTTCGTCCTCTCCAATATAGTTATATGCATCTTGTTCCGATTCGATATCGCTTAATTCCTCGACATTATTTTCTGCGGAACTTTTACAATCAATTATAGGGTTTTCAGGCTGTCGAGCTTGCAACATCTGTAAATGTTTTATGCGTTCGCTGCGGCGTGCCATTGCTGACTAAAAATTATTGAAGATACTAATTTATGTCACAAGTATAAATTATTATTAAAAAATAGAAACATGCATAATATAAACAAAAATATAAATTTACGTTTACAAAATATATGCGCTTTTAAAATGTACTTACTCTACAAAATTGAGACGCGGTTAATATGGTCGTGTTTATAATGAGACCTGTAAACACTTTTGAGATGTTTTCCTTTTTGCTACTAATGTCGAACTGGCATTATCGTTATATAGCTGCCACTTCGGGAGAATCAAAACTCTATTCTCTCCCCACCACAAAGCAAAGTAATCCTTGTTACCTGATGAGTACCAACCAATGAAAGTTTCTGCTCGAGTCTCCCAGACCCGCCAAGGGTAAGTAACTTAAGGTTAATTCTATGTCTTTTAATATTTATGTCTTGTATTTTAAAAGCAAGTATTTTTTATAGAACGTTGACATTTATAATAAATTGAATACATTATCACGTAAATGTACAAGGTGTAAGGTAAACCGGCCATAATCGGCACCATCCAATCGGTATTATAGTCGATTACCTCAGTTCGCGCGATGCGCGAAGAATACAGAAGGCGGAGAAACATATATAAGTAGCGTGAAACAATTTCGATATTTGTGGTATGGAATGGCAATGCGATTTACGTACGCAATTCGGACTGCCATTGTGTACTCCGCAGCTTTGTATAAATAGGCGGAACAGATTTTTCCAGATTTATTTCTTGTATTTCGTAAATAAATCATATAGCTGTACTTTATCGTGCGATGCTATTATTTTTAATTAAAATTTAGCTTGCACATTATAAGACACTGTAAACAAAAAAGATGAATTGTTTAAACTTCTAAAGTAATATCGAATGGTAATAGAGAGATCGTAATTGCCAATTGCAATGGCGGATGCGAAATCGAGGCATGTGTATCGAAAGCCACGGAGAATTACCAAAGCGTTTCAGTTGGTCCACCGGCGCGTCGACTAAGGTTCGACTAATAAGGTGGCTGGAATACATTTAATGAGCAGTAACGAAGTAGCTTGGAACTGCTTCAGGGGAAATTGGCAAAAATGGAACAGCGACTTCAAACCGACGCGTCCATTGTTATGCGCCTGTAATCAATATGCGCCTAGAGTACGTATTAAACTGGCGCATGAAAGGCTCAGAACAAGGATTAATCTGAGATTATGCCCTGAGATTTAAGAGGTTACATCTCTTAAAATGATTAAAACCGACTATTTATTTATTAAACCGTTATCTCTCTCTTTCTCTATGTTAAAATATTTTCCTTTACATCAAACCAAATTTTTTCTCGTTATCTTTTTTTGAAACATATAAATTTTTTTGAAAACTTTCCAGATTATTATCAAAAGAGAGAAAGAATCTTTTATAGAGAGAGAGATATATATATTAATATATTAGATATATAAATATAGGAAGTTTGTAATTTTGTAAACAAATTACTAATTATTTGTAACGCAATTCATTAATAATTCTAAATTAATCGCGCAAAACTACAATAACCAATGTTATTCTATGATCTGAAAATAATAGTGAAGAAACGTGATATCTCGGAAATGGTACAATTAATTTTATATTTTTAAATCACGGAACAGCATCATTAACTGCTCAGAATGTCTTTGATGTTCTCTGTAGACATTCTCTACCGACCTGATCGACAATGATATCGATGTCGTGCGGATCGCTATTATCAAAATTTCACTACCAAGAACGCCTTCTATTGAAGGAGAAATTTCCCTTTATGCCGCACTCCGTAAAATTGCTCGTCGTGTTAAGTAGTCGAGCTCTCCGCGTCAACTACTGCTTTAGACTCATCTCCCTGCTGTTACACCGTTTACCATTCAGCGCTACTTGCATTCATGTACCAGTTGTAGACCGGGCCGACTCGCGGAGTGAATAGATGCGCCTCTCGTTCGGCCAATTCTTATGAGAACAGGCATCTCCCTATGCGAATTAGGATCGATTCAGACACAGCCGTGCCGTGCCTGTACAGTATCCGTACCATGAACATTTCTATTTGACCGTCCTGTTTATATCTTCCTGTCATTTCTTTCTATCCGTACGCGGTACGGACGCGGCACAGTTGTGTCAGAATCGTCAGAATCGACCCTTACTCTCTTTTCGCACAATCCGCAGAGACTTTATTAATTCTCTAAAACTTCAATTTTGTAACGTATACAACATGTGCACTGTAGCGTTCAAACTTTTGCAGCCGTTTGAATAGAATATACGATTTAAAATTAATTTAAAACTACAATATAATATAATAAACTACAATATAAGTATGCTTTATAAGAAACAAATTTTTTTATATAACTTTTTTTTTTTCTCTTTCTCTAAATAAAGTTGCAAGGATATTATAAGAAACAAATTTTTGAAGTGAAACTTCTTAGGGCACGGGGGGTGATTCGAATCGGAAGCGTCACGGAAGTGCGTCACGGAAGTCGCGTTACGGAAGTCCCGTTATGGAAGTCCGTCACGAAAAGTCGAACCTTCTACGGGAGTGATTCGATTCGTCGCGTTACGCGTTCGCGTTATGAAAGTCCGTCACGAAAAGTCGAACCTTCTACGGGAGTGATTCGATTCGTCGCGTTACGCGTTCGCGTTATGAAAGTCCGTCACGAAAAGTCGAACCTTCTACGGGAGTGATTCGATTCGTCGCGTTACGCGTTCGCGTTATGAAAGTCCGTCGTGAAAAGTCAAAAAGAAAATACGTGTAGCCTCCACGCGCGGCAAAAGTGAAACTTCTTAGCTGTGAGAAATAGGATAGTATCTCGTTTATAGTATCTGAATTAAAGCCTGTGTAATTCAGAAATCAAATTTTAATTATAAATTAAAGCCGATGCAATTTGCAAGTAAAAATTGATTTGTGCAGAATTAAAGCGTATATAAGTCACAAGTCAAATTTTAATTATTAATTAAAGCCGATAAAATTCACAAATAAAAATTGATTTGTGAATTAAAGCCTATATAATTTACAAATCAAATTTTAATTATAAGAGTGAAGTTTCAAGTTATAAGAAAAATTTTCACATATATAATTACATATAAATGTAACAGTTGGCAACTGTTAACCTAAAACTTCACTTTCATAATTAAAATTTGATTTGTGAATTATATAGGCTTTAATTCACAAATAAATTTTTATTTGTGAATTGCATCGGCTTTAATTTATAATTAAAATTTGATTTCTGAATTACACAGGCTTTAATTTAGATACTATAAACAAGATACTATCCTATTCCTCACAGCTAAGAAGATTTTTATTATAGGGTAATCTGTGATTATTAGATTGTATATATTTATGTATTATTCCTATCTAATAATATTATCAAATAAATGCAACTTGTCACAGATCCGGTGCCTCAAAATGGATAGACTAAATCAGACTAGGCTGAAAATAATTAATCTTGGAACTCCACTATTTATCAATTTCTTCAAATTTGTTGTGCTTACGGGAGATTGCTGCCGCGTTAGCACGCATTGAGTTCACAATAAAACTCGTTATGTCGACGCATCATTTATTTGTTGCGTTTAGTGTTTATTGCATAGAACACTAACCGTGAAGTACTATATCAATCGCTTGATAGGCGATTTATTGAAATTGTTTTAATTTTTATATATTTCACATTATCAAGTATTAAATTAATTCCATTTTGAAATTTGACCGACGTTTATTTTTTGAGCAATAAGGTTTTAAAAATATTTCTAAAATATTTTTTTAGACATACAATAATAATAAGTAAAAATAATTTTCTATAAACAATTAATATACGTTAAGACCGTTAATATATAAATCAATACAATGGAAATAGCCATATGGTCTAAGCTTGGATTATTTTCTATATGTATTTTAAATACGCGTATAACTTTCCAACATATTAACTGCGCGCCGATTATTTGTCAGACTTAAAACACAGCTATTATTTGAACATTATAAATTCCTTCTCCTTTCCCTAATTAAATCGATATCGATTTAATATTAAAATCACTGTAAAGAACTTATAATGTGAACTTACAATGGGAATTTATAATACGAGCTAAGAAAGTTATAACGAGTTTATTATTTTTTCGGAATTATATGACAAAATTATATTCGTTATAACTTTCTTAGCTCGTCATTGTTTATATTCGTTTATTATGTTGTCCGTCGTCGTTCGCCACTGTAGACGTTAGTGGCGTTCAGTGGAAATAACAGAAGCTCGATGAACTGTCGGATTTAAATGTCAAAAGTGCGCCGTGAGCCGTGATATACGTACGTTTCATTTCGGGAGTGTCTCGTAAAGTATCGCGTTCGTATTGTAACAGTTGCTTCGCTCTCGATCGCGGAATATTGAACAGTGGTTTTTTGAGCGTCCTGTGCAACGGAAGGAGGAAAAGGAGGCTTTAACCCAACATTCTGAGAGAAGGAGGAGGCCTGACAGAGGCATATCGGACACGGGCGGGCAACCTTGGGGTAAGTATCATTTCTTATCTTAAAATTAATTGCTCTTAAACATTTCTTGAGAAGGGCTAGCGAACAAAGCTGATTGGTAATGCTTGAGTCATATATTAAAAATAATATATTAAGTAACAAACGTTTCGACCCTGAATATGGTCTTCCTCAGTGTGTGAAAAACAGTCATTTAAAATTAACCAAAACTTTACATGTACATTAAAATTAATGTCAGTTTGATAGACCTCGCATGTCCCTCTCTTCGTACCTGATATTCGCATACGTCGTTTATATTTAAATGCAAAGGTATCAACTCTGATCTAATATACAAGATCTAATAAATCTAATTTTGATTCGTAATGATATGTTTGTTATTTAATGTATTACTTTTAATATATGACTCAAGCATTACTAACGAGCTTTGTTTGCTAGCCCTTTTCAAAAAATGTTTATTATTATGCAAACGTGTTAACGATTAATATTTTGTTTAATTGTTCTTTCTCATTTATTCGGGCCGTTTCATCTAAAATAATTAGAAATAATTAGAGAAAGAAAAGCCATTTAAAATTTCAAAGAAGTATCTTCTCGTAAATATTTTTCCGGAATAGATAGATAATTAAGTTAGTAAATTTAATTTAAAATCGAATTAGACGCGCGTAAGAATTATTTTTTGAAACGCTGATCATGTTTGGCGTTTTTTTAATTTGGATCTTTAATTTTTGTGTTACAAAATCATCACGTGATTCTGTATACCTACTCCGTATACGAAATAACTCTGTCCGTTGCGCATCGGCTGGTGAGGAATTATTTTTTTATTATAGGGTAACGAATCTGTGATTATTAGATTGTATATATTTATGTATTATTCTTATCTAATAATATTATCAGATAAATGCGACTTGTCACAGATCCGGTGCCTCAAAATGGATAGACTAAATCAGACTAGGCTGAAAATAATTAATCTTGGAAATCCATTATTTATCAATTTGTTCAAATTTGTTGTGCTTACGGGAGATTGCTGTCGCGTTAGCACGCATTGAGTTCACAATAGAACTCGTTATGTCGACGCATCATTTATTTGTTGCGTTTAATGTTTATTGCATAACACACTAACCGCAAAGTACTATATCAGTCGCTTGATAGGCGATTTATTGAAATTGTTTTAATTTTTATATATTTCACATTATCAAGTATTAAATTAATTTCATTTTGAAATTTGTTCGACGTTTATTTTTTGAGCAATAAGGTTTCAAAAATATTTCTAAATATTTTTTTGGACATACAATAATAATAAGTAAAAATAATTTTCTATAAACAATTAATATACGTTAAGACCGTTAATATATAAATCAATACAATGGAAATAGCCATACGGTCTAAGCTTGGATCTTAGGCAGCTTAATATTATTTTCTATATATATTTTAAATACACGTACTTTCCAACATATTAACTGCGCGCCTTCGTATTTGTTGGACTTAAAACACAGCTATTATTGGAACATTATAAATAATGTACTTGTTATTATAAATTCCCTTTCCTTTCCTTAATTAAATCGATATCGATTTAATATTAAAATCACTGTAAAGAACTTATAATGTGAACTTATAATGGGAATTTATAATGTTCCAATAATAGCCTGGTTATAATATTTTTTCATTTTTCTTTCCTCCTTTTTCATTTTCTTTCCTTTCCAGAATTAAATATTACATAAATTGATGCAAGATAGCAAAATGTAAAAAAAAATTTAACATGCATGTATCAATGAATGAAAAGTCCAAAAGATATTTTGGTGCACATATTCTTCGTGAATCTTATAGAAAAATATTGATTTTCAGTACTGAGAGTAAATATCGGAATGCAGCCAAAAACGGTCACTCCGCGGAGGTGACCGGTCGCGCGCCGCGCTGTCATTCATTTATTCACGTCCCGACAATCGACCTGAGAGGTAGCCGAGCGAGTCGCTCCGCGTGCGTGACGTTGCGTTTATTACATCGCGAGATGTGCCGCGATAAGTGTTACGGTAATATCGCACGTACTAAATAGATGCGACGTTGTCTATTAACTATCGAATTACTTTGTTTGTGCGTTGAGTTTAATTAATACAGAATTTATACGTCGAATATTCCGTTTTTTGTATACATGCAATATTTCGATGAATGAACTATTATTGCACACGGGAGCGAGGAAACGAGTGTTGGACTAACGTTTCGTCGCGATTTATTTTACGGACGACGATTGTCTCACGAAGAATTTATTGATTTGTGAATGTGTAATTCGACCGCTGCTTTCGTGGGATTTAATGTGACAGAGTGCGCGGATCGCGTGATTTCGAGTAACGATCGAGACGCGGTGATGTGTGATGTGTCGACCGTTTAATTGCATTCGCATCTCGCGGAATTTATGTATGCGTTTGAGCTGTATCGCAGTGTGTCTCGAACGTATGGCGGTCTTCGAACGGTTCGCGTTCAGTAAAACTAACAGAAGCTCGGTGAACTGTCGGATTTAAATGTCAAAAGTGCGCCACGTGAGCCGTGATACGTTTCATTTCGGGAGTGTATCATATAAAGTATCGCGATCGTATTATGACGCATATTACTTCGCTCTCGGTCGCGGAATATTGAACAGTGGTTTTGTGAGTGTCCTGTGTAACGGAAGGAGGAAAAGGAGGCTTTAACCCAACATTCTGAGAGGAGGAGGAGGCCTGGCAGAGGCATATCGGGCACCGGCCGGGCAACCTTGGGGTAAGTATCATTTCTTATCTTAAAATTAATTGCTCTTAAACATTTCTTGAGAAGGGCTAGCGAACAATGCTCGTTGGTAATGCTTGAGTCATATATTAAAAATAATATATTAAATAACAAACGTTTCGACCCTGAATGTGGTCTTCCTCAGTGTGTGAAAAACAATTATTTAAAATTAACCGAAACTTTACATGTACATTAAAATTAATGTCAGTTTGATAGACCTCGCATGTCGCTCTCTTCGTATCTGATATTCGTATACGTCGTTTATATTAAAATGCGAAGGTATCAACTCTGATCTAATACAAGATTTAATAAACCTAATTTTGATTCGTAATGATATGTTTGTTATTTAATGTATTATTTTTAATATATGACTCAAGCATTACTAACGAGCTTTGTTTGCTAGCCCTTCTCAAGAAATGTTTATTATTATGCGAACGTGTTAACAATCAATATTTTGTTTAATTGTTCTTTCTCATTTATTCGGGCCGTTTTATCTAAAATAATTAGAAATAATTAGAGAAAGAAAAACCATTTAAAATTTTATAAAAGTTTTTTTTCGTAAATATTTTTTCGGAATAAATAGATAATTAAGTTAGTAAATTTAATTAAAAATCGAACTGGACGCGCGTAAAAATTGTTTTTTGAAACGTTGATCATTTTCAGCGTCTCTATAATTTTAATCTTTCACTTTTGTATCAATAAATAAAATAAAATAAACTGACGTGAGATCCAGCGAATACTTCGTCGCGTGACAGAGTAATTTTATATATGTCGGGTGTACCTAAACTGGCGATAATTATTTTAAAGACAAATACTTTGTAACATTTTAGGACAAAAATTCTAATACGAAATTGCCGAGGCTATAATAGTGAATAAATACTTTTAAACTGGTTTTATAATTTATTACACGGACAAACAGAAATAGTTTCTTAATGAAACTTTTGAAATTTTTATAATAATTTTATATTACTGTCAAAAGCATTCGATTCATGGAAGCACCTTTATCATTAGCCATGTTGTGCGCGAAATATAACCACTTTAAACTTTTCTCACTCGAAAACTATTATAGCCTCGGCATTTTTGTATTAGAATTTTTGTCTTAAATCGTTACAAAATATTTGTCATTAAAATATTTATCGCCAGTTTAGGTACACCCTGTATATATAAATATAGAAATATCTCAAAATTGATACATATTTCATATGTTATATTACAAAATTTTAATAACGTATGGCAGAAAAATAACAGGACGATTATATATAAATATACATATAATATACCTGAGAATTTATAAAGATAAATGTCACATTCGCGAGAATACGATAAATTTATTATATATATATATATATGTTGAATACGATAAGTATTGCGTGAATATATTTGCTTCGGAAATTCTTGTCTCTTTTGGATCTCACGTCATTCATTCTATATATCTCGACACGCGTTCGTATTATAAGTATTATAGGGGTTCACGCGCGGGAAGAAGTACTCCGCGGTCTGGCTCCGAAGGCCGGCACTCGTTTGTATTATATTATAAGTATTACAGAAGTTCACGCGCGGGGAAAAGTATACGGTGGATGATGGTTTCGTGCATCAAATATTTTTAACCACACCAGGTATACTGTAAAAGTATTTCTGACAGTCCGCAGTCTGTAAGTGGGACGGAAAAAATTTGATGCACCTTTTTTATTTTAAATAATGTTACTTGTCTAAAAAGCGACACCGCGCCTGTAAAAGATGAGCGTGTATCCGCAGGGGGAATTGATCCGCGCAATTCCTTGGGCTTAACGCACCCACGGACCCAAGTTCGCGACACGCGGGCCGCGGATATGTAAGAGACTTGCGCCTGTGCTTGTCTCATCCGCGCGTTGCGAGCGAAGCGAGACCCGCGCGCGGACACGTAAAGACGAGCACCTGAGCTCGTCTCGTTCGCGCGCTGCGAGCGAACATATTTTAATTAGTGTATGCATGTATGAAGCGTAATTTATAATGCGTATGTGTGAGAGGGAGAGACTTTAGCGGCTCGTTTGCTAACTTATATAAGCGTGTATCCGCAGGGGGAATTGTTCCGCGCAATTCCTTGGGCTTAACGCACCCACGGACCCGAGTTCGCGACACGCGGGCCGCGGATATGTAAGAGACTTGCGCCTGTGCTTGTCTCATCCGCGCGTTGCGAGCGAAGCGAGACCCGCGCGCGGACACGTAAAGACGAGCACCTGAGCTCGTCTCGTTCGCGCGCTGCGAGCGAACATATTTTAATTAGTGTATGAATGTATGAAGCGTAATTTATAATGCGTATGTGTGAGAGGGAGAGACTTTAGCGGCTCGTTTGCTAACTTATATAAGCGTGTATCCGCAGGGGGAATTGTTCCGCGCAATTCCTTGGGCTTAACGCACCCACGGACCCGAGTTCGCGACACGCGGGCCGCGGATATGTAAGAGACTTGCGCCTGTGCTTGTCTCATCCGCGCGTTGCGAGCGAAGCGAGACCCGCGCGCGGACACGTAAAGACGAGCACCTGAGCTCGTCTCGTTCGCGCGCTGCGAGCGAACATATTTTAATTAGTGTATGAATGTATGAAGCGTAATTTATAATGCGTATGTGTGAGAGGGAGAGACTTTAGCGGCTCGTTTGCTAACTTATATAAGCGTGTATCCGCAGGGGGAATTGTTCCGCGCAATTCCTTGGGCTTAACGCACCCACGGACCCGAGTTCGCGACCGCGGGCCGCGGATATGTAAGAGACTTGCGCCTGTGCTTGTCTCATCCGCGCGTTGCAAGCGAAGCGAGACCCGCGCGCGGACACGTAAAGACGAGCACCTGAGCTCGTCTCGTTCGCGCGCTGCGAGCGAACATATTTTATTTAGTGTATGCATGTATGAAGCGTTATTTATAATGCGTATGTGTGAGAGGTAGAGACTTTAGCGGCTCGTTCGCTAACTTATACTTAATTTATACTTTAATATTTTGCTTAACATTCTTTGTATATTTATGTAGTATGGATGGATGGATGTGCATGATGCATGGTGGTATTGTGCATCAAATATTTTTAACCACACCAGGTATACTGTAAAAGTATTTCTGACAGTCCGCTGTCTGTAAGTGGGACGGAAAAAATTTGATGCACCTTTTTTATTTTAAATAATGTTACTTGTCTGAAATGCGACACCGCGCTTGTAAAAGATGAGCGTGTATCCGCAGGGGGAATTGATCCGCGCAATTCCTTGGGCTTAACGCACCCACGGACCCAAGTTCGCGACACGCGGGCCGCGGATATGTAAGAGACTTGCGCCTGTGCTTGTCTCATCCGCGCGTTGCGAGCGAAGCGAGACCCGCGCGCGGACACGTAAAGACGAGCACCTGAGCTCGTCTCGTTCGCGCGCTGCGAGCGAACATATTTTAATTAGTGTATGCATGTATGAAGCGTTATTTATAATGCGTATGTGTGAGAGGGAGACACTTTAGCGGCTCGTTCGCTAACTTATATAAGCGTGTATCCGCAGGGGGAATTGTTCCGCGCAATTCCTTGGGCTTAACGCACCCACGGACCCGAGTTCGCGACACGCGGGCCGCGGATATGTAAGAGACTTGCGCCTGTGCTTGTCTCATCCGCGCGTTGCGAGCGAAGCGAGACCCGCGCGCGGACACGTAAAGACGAGCACCTGAGCTCGTCTCGTTCGCGCGCTGCGAGCGAACATATTTTAATTAGTGTATGCATGTATGAAGCGTAATTTATAATGCGTATGTGTGAGAGGGAGAGACTTTAGCGGCTCGTTCGCTAACTTATATAAGCGTGTATCCGCAGGGGGAATTGTTCCGCGCAATTCCTTGGGCTTAACGCACCCACGGACCCGAGTTCGCGACACGCGGGCCGCGGATATGTAAGAGACTTGCGCCTGTGCTTGTCTCATCCGCGCGTTGCGAGCGAAGCGAGACCCGCGCGCGGACACGTAAAGACGAGCACCTGAGCTCGTCTCGTTCGCGCGCTGCGAGCGAACATATTTTAATTAGTGTATGCATGTATGAAGCGTAATTTATAATGCGTATGTGTGAGAGGGAGAGACTTTAGCGGCTCGTTCGCTAACTTATATAAGCGTGTATCCGCAGGGGGAATTGTTCCGCGCAATTCCTTGGGCTTAACGCACCCACGGACCCGAGTTCGCGACACGCGGGCCGCGGATATGTAAGAGACTTGCGCCTGTGCTTGTCTCATCCGCGCGTTGCGAGCGAAGCGAGACCCGCGCGCGGACACGTAAAGACGAGCACCTGAGCTCGTCTCGTTCGCGCGCTGCGAGCAAACATATTTTAATTAGTGTATAATGTATGAAGCGTAATTTATAATGCGTATGTGTGAGAGGGAGAGACTTTAGCGGCTCGTTTGCTAACTTATATAAGCGTGTATCCGCAGGGGGAATTGTTCCGCGCAATTCCTTGGGCTTAACGCACCCACGGACCCGAGTTCGCGACACGCGGGCCGCGGATATGTAAGAGACTTGCGCCTGTGCTTGTCTCATCCGCGCGTTGCGAGCGAAGCGAGACCCGCGCGCGGACACGTAAAGACGAGCACCTGAGCTCGTCTCGTTCGCGCGCTGCGAGCGAACATATTTTAATTAGTGTATGCATGTATGAAGCGTAATTTATAATGCGTATGTGTGAGAGGGAGAGACTTTAGTGGCTCGTTTGCTAACTTATATAAGCGTGTATCCGCAGAGGGAATTGTTCCGCGCAATTCCTTGGGCTTAACGCACCCACGGACCCGAGTTCGCGACCGCGGGCCGCGGATATGTAAGAGACTTGCGCCTGTGCTTGTCTCATCCGCGCGTTGCGAGCGAAGCGAGACCCGCGCGCGGACACGTAAAGACGAGCACCTGAGCTCGTCTCGTTCGCGCGCTGCGAGCGAACATATTTTATTTAGTGTATGCATGTATGAAGCGTTATTTATAATGCGTATGTGTGAGAGGGAGAGACTTTAGCGGCTCGTTCGCTAACTTATACTTAATTTATACTTTAATATTTTGCTTAACATTCTTTGTATATTTATGTAGTATGGATGGATGGATGTGCATGATGCATGGTGGTATTGTGCATCAAATATTTTTAACCACACCAGGTATACTGTAAAAGTATTCCTGACAGTCCGCAGTCTGTAAGTGGGACGGAAAAAATTTGATGCACCTCTTTTATTTTAAATAATGTTACTTCTTTGAAAAACGACACCGCGCCTATAAAAGATGAACGTGTATCCGTAGGGGGAATTGATCCACGCAATTCCTTGGGCTTAACGCACCCACGGACCCGAGTTTGAGACACGCGGACCGCGGATATGTAAGTGACTTGCGCCTGTGCTTGTCTCGTCCGCGCGTTGCGAGCGAAGCGAGACCGAGTTAAACTTCCACCTTTAAATCAACCACTCGACACACTCATTATGTTTGTCCACAATATGGATATTGAAACACAAATGAAGTTGTTTGAAGAAAAACGATGCACGAGCGAAGCGCGGGTAACCAGCTAGTTATATACAAATGTAACGTTACATTTATATATAATTATATATAAATTTAACATTTGGCCTATATATATAATTATATATGAATGTAACAGTTGTGACATTTATATATAATTGTATATATGGGAAAATTTTTCTTGTAACCGGAAACTTTACTTTTATAATTAAAATTTGATTTGTGAATTATACAGGCTTTAATACATAAATCAATTTTTATTTGTGAATTGCATCGGCTTTAATTTATAATCACAATTTTATTTCTGAATTACATAGGCATTAATTCAGATACTATAAACAAAATACTATTCCTCACAGCTAAGAAGTTTCACTTCTGCCGCGCGTGGAGGCCACACGTGTATTTTTTTTTTATTTATACATATACATACATACATATAGTATATATATATAAAAAAATGATGTAATATTTTTCTTTAATTATTTTTATTTATTCCATAACAGCACATTATATTACGCGACATACAGTTTTACATCAAAAGAACTTTTGTGTTTAATCAGAAACCTTTTTATCCGGAGAAGAATTGTGCAAATCCTATATAATAAGTCTCTAATCTCTGTCTGTTCGTCTGTCTGTTTGTCTGTCTGTCTGTTTGTCTGTCTGTCTGTCTGTCCGCGAACTACTCATTCATTAATGGACCAATTTTTTTGCAAAAGGTGCCAAAATTTTTACTAACTTTACGGGAATTGCGACTATGGATTTAACTTTTTTAAGAGAAAACTTTCTCTATTTAAATATATAATTTTTATTTACCGATTTATTTTTTTAAGAGGAAGCTTTCTCTATCTAAATAATTACCTAAAACTGATTTTCTGGAAACCGGAGCCAAAATTTTTTTAACTTTTCGGGGATGGCTACCATGAGATTCGATTTTTTGTTTTACCGATTTTCTTGAAAGCGATGCCAAAATTTTGCTAATTTTTTGGGGATTGCAACAATATTACATCTCTTCCGGACTTTGTATCATTTTTCTTTGTTGCCGCGGAATGACAGAATTGATAACTTATACCGATATCCTAAAGATGAGACGCTATGCCTTTGTAATGTGACGGTTTATAATTACTAAAAGAATTATAAATATCTTATCCGCGAATGCTGTTTTAAAGAGACATTATTTTCAACTAATGTAATTTCAGAAATAAATGAGAATTTTGCTGCGGAAGTCTAGAATTAGAAATGTCTACTACAGCTTGATAATACCTTCGCGAACATCAATTTCATGTAGCATTATTATAGACGAAGTTGCTTATCTAATTAAGGAAAGAAACTTTCGCTATTCACGCTTTTCAAACTATAGGTATTGATGTGCAATATCATTTAAAATATAACTCGATTGTGTAACTCCGCGTGCAAAATTTAAATGCTCTCACTCAACACCAACATATACATGATCAATGTCTTGCAGAAATGTCGAGGATATTGGTTGCACTTGTTTTAAAATAGGACCTTTCCCGTTATAGATTCAATACACTTCCATACAGATCTTATTATATCCGCAATCCTCACAACAAAGTCTCGGTAGATATATCTACTTTCCTAATAAAAAGATAATAATAATTTCGAGAAAGATTATGCATTATGACAATATGACGAGTTGTTTTAAAATAAAATATAATATTAAATCTATCTTTTTTTTTAAGTAATCAAAATATACTACGTTCTCCATACCTTTAAAAAAAAATTTTTTTTTATTGTATTTGATCTTATAGAGACGTAAATTGACCTGATCTCCGATTAAGTTATACGAATCGTATAATTAATTAATTATGTAACAGTATTTCTAGCGGATGTACAATGTTTCGCTAAATCTTCTTAGCAGCAAAGACATTTCCCGCATCTTTGATGCAAACGTCTGGCCTTGAGTAAGCCGCTTAAATTTGTTGCGCGTGCATGTGCCCGCCTCCGATACACGCACACGCACTAGAAGCGTAGCGACACGAGATACGGATTTGAACAAATACGGCAGCGGTAACTCTGATATATCGGCGGATTAGGAATTCAGCGGCGCCATTGGAACAGGATTTCTGGAAGGGATTCCTTTCCCCGTAATAGAATCCCTCGGCAAGGAAATTTTGCTGTCGTAAAACTCGTGCAATCCAAGAGATGGGCCGCCACAATGACAAACTTCTAACTGCGTCTTACATTCAGAAAAACCACTCGCCGTTACGAAAATTTCTTTTATGGTAAACCGTTACCCCACTTTATGTAAGCCGCGTTAGTATTGTCGAGTAGTAACTGCAATAATGATCTAGAGATGGAATTTTACGAGGACTCTTCCAGATTACTTGAAAAGAATGTTCGGTTACGAGAAATTTCTATTTCGAGCAATTTTTTTTGTACAATAAAAATTTAATTTTTTATTAATAAAGCTGCGATCGAAGTACAAAAGTAATAAAAAAAGCATATTAAATAAATTAACTTTGCCAAACTACTTACAATAAATTGCAACATAAAAACCTAGAGTTAATAATATAATGAAATATTAAAAAACATATTGTTAAAATAAAAAATAATTATTATATTTTCTTTCTGAGAATATGCTGCGCTCCTAGACCAGGTATTCGAAGTTTTGGACAAGAAAGTAGGTATGTGAGATTTACAGCGTCTTTTGTCCACCTGATAAACGGTGCTGGATTCTCGCGAGATTCTCACAATAATGGAGTACGCGCATTGTGGCGAGCACAATGACCATCTCGTCTGAACATCTCAAAAACGTGTCTTTGGCAGTTCAACAGAATTTGTGAACAGGTATTGATAAAAAATATTACTAAATAATGCAGTAGTACATATCCGTGTTTTGGAAGTACATTTTATATGTATAATGTGTTATAGCGTGAAATTGTACTAGTTTATTAATACAAGTGCACATTTATTGAATAGACCTAATTATTATTGAAGATTATTTTTAGAATTAAATTTGATAAATTTAATAATTCAGAATTACCTTGTAAGTTAATAATCGCGCGAGTATAAAAATAATTTAACAAATTTGCTTCAAAGGCTTCAAAACTGTAAATAAGTAAAATAGTACAATAAATAATTGACTACATTATTTCAATTGTGAGAATTTACGAGAATACGATGCAATAATAGCTAACTAATCTGTAATATATCTGTCTTATATGTAGGTGACGTAAAGTCCATCCTTTCGTCCTGCGGTTTCCGTCCCCCCCTTCGGTGTTGACTTACGTTTCTCACATATCTCTGTTGTTCCTTATGATCCTATAAACACGAGAGGATTTTGAGATAAATTGACATAGCATCTAACACTCTGGAAATATTGCAATCACTATTTACGCACGATAAATGACATGTTTTCTCTCCAATCGTTACATAATTATAATTACACACGGAAAATGTTATGTTATATAAAAGAATATTTGCAATTTATAAACGTTGCGGTTTAATTTTTCAGTCCAGCTTAATATCATTGCCAAATTCATGATACAATCGAAAAGATAGTATATGTACATGTATATGTAAATTATTTCGAAATATTTACTTCGTAAAAACTGAACATAAAAATAAGTATTAAGTAGAACTTTGACATTTTATCAATTTTTTGATGTAATAAAAGACTTATAATGCATAACAATGCGGGCAAATATCATATAGGAATGTTAGAGAAATACGTAAACTTCACTCCAATCTTAAAAACACATTTTTATCTTGACATTTCAGCTTCAAAAAATTTCTGTTGAAAATATATTTCCGTCCCAGTGGCATGCCAACAAAAATCATCACAGACGAATGCAATTGTATCTGATGCGTTGCAATTGCAGGTGTTTGTAAATGTCAGAATAGTAGCCGTCAGAAATTTTCTGAGCGGAAACTTTTCGTTTGGAGGAATACTTTAGGAAAGTTTGATGTAGCAACACGAGGATGCATCAGTGGAAGTGTTACAGAATTTATGAGGTCTTGACAATGTGACCTGATGCTATCCTCGTAAAGACCTTTCTCGTAACCTCATTCCACTTTTTCCACACTTCCGCGCCGTTTCTTCTCCCTGCATAACGACGGAGCTGGAAAAACCAGTCCGCAATTGGCAGAAGATCGATTATATAATAGGTGAGGCTAAGTACTACCCCTGGGAAATTACAGAAATACCTGACAGCAAAAATTGAATTCGACTCCGTCTCTGATGAGCATTGGATTTATGTAAAAAATTGACAGCGATATCACGAAGAATTCCTGCGGGATAGTGGACGTTCCTGATGTAATATACCCGATCAATCGAGAATCTAGTTAGTATCGAATTTACGTTGAATCCACAAGTGCACTAGATACTATAAGATTGTTACTATTACTGTTTTATTCGCAGTGGCAAATATAGAAATAGTATAAGTAAAAAAAAACAAATGTATATAAATGTCGTCATCAAAAATAATATCGATCACGCAGTCACATCGCGTCAGTTGTTATTAACGATATATCTGCGGTTCCGATATCTGTGGTTTTGAATTTTGTAACTACTTTATCACCGCCAATTCCAACACCCACCAGAATTTGTTTGTGTCACGGTGAAACCGCATGACTTTTGACATTTTTTGTCCAACGCGATGCCTGAGACCACGATGCACGAATATTAAATGAAATTAATGTTTATTGCATTACGCATATAGAAAATTTACGTTGACAAAATGTTGCGCTTTTAAAATATACTTACTCTACAAGAATACGACGAGGTTACTATGGTCGAGTTTGTAAGGCCTATAAACACTTTTAAGATGTTTTCGTTTTTGCTACTGAGATCGAACTGGCATTATCGGTATAACTGCCACTTCGGGAGAGTCAAAACTCTTTTGCCTCCCCACTACAAAGTAAAGAAATCATTGTACCTGAGTACCAACCGATAAAAGTTTCTGCTCCAGTCTTCCAGGGTAGCAAAACCTTAATAAAAGATAGAATTTCTAGAATTTCTTAAATATGTGCATAATTCTTCCTCAGATAAAAAGGTTTCTGATTAAACACAGAAGTTTTAAATTTGATGTAAAACAGTATGTCGCGTCATATAATATGCTGTTATTTCCACAAAACCATAACACATCTTTATATAGGCTGTCCCAGACCTGCACCCGTACAGTCCTTTTAAAATAAGTTGGTTTTTGTTAAAAAATCCGGAAAATTTTAGTAAATTGGGTACGCTTTATCCAATGGTGATATCTTCAACTTCCGGTACTAACCGAAAATGGGCTAGCCAGACCGAGAATTTTATTTTTTAAATAGAACATGGAATTTTTAATTGCCGATTCGGATTACATACAAAAAAATAAGAAACTTTTATCCCAAACACTTTTTCCGAAATTTTTTAGAAGGTGCCCTTGAATAATTTTAATTGAATGGTCTTGAAAGTGTAATGTAAAAATGAAACTGCATTTATTCAAATAAAGTGTTAAAAAACGAAGCACTGTTCTGTGCAATGCAAGCATCTACATATGCTTTGAAAAAAATTGTTTACACAAAAAATTTCAAGGGGTCAAATTAATACTGTCATTAAGTGCGTCTTATTAAGCCTTACAACTTTTGTCTGAAACATTTTTTTCTAAAATGCACTATTTACGAGATAATTGACTACACACACACACACACAACAAATTTCAGTTATATTATGTTAATAAATGGAAATGAGGTCATTACATATTTAATAATCCTATCTTTGATTGTTTAATTCTATCTTTTATCGTTCTAATTTTAAATTTATTAAGTATTATTTGAACACATATTATTTAACTGTTAATAATAACATCGCACAAATTTGAGGTAAAAATAGATTAGCGTTAAAATCAATTTTTGTATCTATTATCTTTGAAATTTGTTATTAATTTTTCAATATCCGCATAGAATGGTCCATTTTCAATCTCGAGATTCTAGGCCTTTAACTTCCAGTCCCTCCATTATAGTCGTTCTCATCGTCCGCCGAAATCTGTTCATCCGAGTCACCGCGATGCGCTTGGCACACCCCCTCGGCTTTCCCCAAGTTTGCTCGGGCTAAGCTGCCAAATTGGCCGCCATCACTCGCGTGAATCGCGAAAATAAAGCGAGAAGAAACAACAATAGCAAAAGAACAGTCATAAGCAGAGACAGCGAAAATAAAAAGAATAAATTAACGCCGTAGCTAAAGTTAAATTATGGACAATATTGTATTTGTTATTAGATATTTATGTTAAATAAAATAACATAAAAATAATCAAATGCACAAAAATAATAAGCGTTGACACATAAAGATATCTTCTCTCTATACCTTAAAAAAAATAAAGAAGCTACAAAGCTGCAGTTAAACGTCATGTCCGTTTGTAACGTCAATGCAACTTTTATGAAACTTTTCTCGTGTTGAAATCGATCACGGTAGCTTATTATAGAAGATACAAATCATGTATTACGTTAGAATGCAAAAATGTACAATGACGCATTGGATACCTATGCGTTTATGACAGATAACATGCCCTTTTATGTCATTGCGTCATACATGTCGACGGCATACCGCGTGTTGCGACGATTCCTTCTTTCTTTCAGTTTGTGTTTGCCCTTATATTTTCAAGTGAACGTCGCTTAAAATGTTTTCTCTTCAACTTTAGCTCTTTCTAGGAAAATTTCCGCGTCAATAATAATAATACTTTCCACGTTCAGGTACTTATATTCTAGCAAGCTACTCTAACGCAAACCCTACGCGCGTGTACTCACAGCATTATATCGTGTGCATAAACATAAAATAAAGAAACGCATATAGTACTAGCAATTCGCAATAAGCAGGTAACATAAGTATAAAAATTACCCGTACCGCAACGACTGCAGTAGTAATGTCTGCCAATAGGCAGACAACAGAATCGCGTCTAACTCTCGATGCTGCTGCCAGAAATTTTAGTAAGTTTTTTATTAGATCTGCACTATGCAATACGATTCAGGAACATACATTTGAAAAATGCACACATAGCTTTTCTATATAATAATTTATATTACAAAAAGAGTTTTGCGAGACTAAAATATAGCTACTATGCAATTAAGCTCCTTATTATTTATTATCCAACAAGATACGTTTTCCGACATGCGTGGAATAAAATTCAAACATGCATAAAATATTGTCCGTGTATTTTTATTTACGATACCGCTTCTCGTCGAGGTCGCTACATTATTTTACATATCCACCGGTGTTTCCAAATGTGGTCTTTTACGCAAATTTTTATGTCAAGATGCGTATTCAAAGATATTCGTTCGCCAGAAGCTTCGATGTTTTGTAGTAAAGTCAGCCTGTAGGCACTTAGTGGACTTGACGTCTAGTTGGATAATATTTTTACTGCATAAGCTCCCGTGTGCAAATTTTTAATAAAACCGCGCATCCGCCTAGCCGTGTCTATATTATTTCGCGAAACATCCGCTTGAGAATATCGCCGGGCTCTCTTGAACATAAGCAACGGAAAATACACTACCTCCGGAGACCAGTATGAAATGCAGCTGAAACAACAAAAGCGCGATTACGAAAAAGAAAAAGTCACTTTAAGCGGGATCTAATAACATGTGACCTGAAAAATTTTGAAATATATAGCTAAATTTTCCCGGTGAGCGACATTGAAATAAATACTTTTTATATCAAATATAAATTATCGTTACATGTAACTGTTGATTATACCTTAAAAGACTGAGAATCCAGAAAAAATATCTTAAAGCTTTATAACATATGAACACAAATTCCAATTTTTGTAAAAATCTGCGGATATAAATTTGCTTTTACTGTATATTAAATATAAAATATCTGAACTGAATAATTCATATCTTTTAGCTTTTACAACGGTTATCTAAATATCTCACTTTATATATTTTTATTTTATATAAGAATATTTTCTGATTTAATTTAAAACTGAAATAGAAGTGCTAACAGATTCATAAATTGATTTCGCATGTATTATATATGCGTTGACGTAAAAACTAAAAAGAACGCTCCCAACAGCAGTAACAATAACGTGGTTATTACATGGCGCGTCCTCGGATAATTTCAAACAAAACGAAAGTACAGGGAAAAAGTTTCTCCCCGCACCGTTGGCAACGAAACGCGGTTTCGCTCGCAAAACTTTATTATCGGGTCGCCATCGTGCTGAAAAAGAGGAGGCAGAACGATAGAGCGTATCCGCTGCGCCACGGTAGTATACGCGGTCGCTTTGTTTTCTGTGTTCCGTAGGATCGTGAAAAAGTTTGCTGTAGGAGTTAAGGACGTGTCGTATATTCATGTATAAAACGGCTCAATGAAAAGCTAATATGTGCGATCCCACCGCAATATAAAAAAAAAATCGATTTTATATCAATTAAAATTTTATTTTAATATCCATAATTGTCAGCTTAATAAGAATATATAATAACTTAATAAATAGCAATTTTAAATTAACATTTAAATTTCTGATTAACATTTCTCCCAAAGAGTAGAGAAGCAAAAGATAGTTGTTTATGTAGGTATACTAAATTTTTTTTATAAGATTAATATTTTCTGACAATTATGGCCACAAAATTCAATAGACAATTGTATAATAATTGCACAAAATATATATAATTCTTATTTCTGTATGATTCTAAACATTGTCAAGTTTACAAATTGCCACGCTAACTTAGGTAAACTTCTCCTTCCATTATTAATTATATACAGGTGAAAATTTCCCATAAGCTCCTGGATTAATGAGAGGATCCTGAGGGCTCAACATATAAAAATAATACACGAATCCCGCACACGAGGGAACGAGGGATTACGTTAGCGCGCTGAAGTAGCTGTACTCCGTGCGAGCATGAATCATAGAGGGAAGTGTGCCGAAAAGGTAGGGAGGTTATTGTGATACTGTGATCGGATACGAAATAACATCAGAGGGGAGAAAGCATTCGAGCCAAGTCTTTGATGAAGGTCAGACAGAGACAAAGGTGCTGTCGAAATGTTAGGAGAAAAGCGCGAAGTCAAGATTTATGACTTTGTATCCAATATCGATACGGGGCTATAAATCAGTTATCATCTAACTTCTGTTCTTCATAACCGTATTTCCTCTACTTCAACAGGATTCACAAGTCATAAATCAACAGTCTTCAGTGTCCTACAAAGAACAATTTATTAATGATAAAATCTCAAAGTACGAAATGCACTAAAAATAATTTCTAAGACGCTCCAGTTTAATTAATATGACATACACATAACGATACATTAAAATTTCATATAAAACATATGACACAATAATTAATAATAAATTAGATATTTTCTATTATTATGTATAGTATATGTTGTACTAAAATAAAGAATAGTATTTTTCACTATACGTTTTTTATACGCAATTAATTTCAAATTGCGATATTTTGATTTAAAAAAAAGAAACAATATGATACCGAAGGGGTCAATATGACAACGTATTGGTTCCTCGCATTCATCACAGTTCACAATTTATGTTCTGTCATGTCACTTGGCGTAGCACTACGTTATTGTGCTAATGTCTGTATGTGTCAGACCAGCATATGCACATACCATATATGCTGCTACGATTGCATGTGTGAATGCGAACGTTGCACTGCGTGTGCATCGTAGTTACGAGAATGGCACGAACGAGAATGAATACGTCACAGTTTCTGATAATTGACCGTCGTTCTTTTCATCCCTTCCGGCAAAGAGATATCTTCTTTATTAAAAGATTAAAAAGAATTGTTATTTGTTTTTTAACATTATTACATAAATGTTTTAAACGAAAGCGAATCTTTTTAAATTTTGCATGAAGTTGGACAACTTATACAATTTTAACAAAATTACTCACCTTCCACGTCGAACGTTCGCGTTGTAAAATGGATTAGAGCGTGAGCCGTTCCATCAAGATACGTCATCGAAGATTAGACACATATATTTTCCACGACATCGCATTTCTTAAAGAAAGTTTCTTAGCCATGAGTGAACGTATCGTTGCGTCATGTTCTTTTCAATTTGGTAGTATAGCTTCATTCAAAGCCATCGACTGCCACATCGAAGAATTTGATAATATAACGTTGAGAATAATATTCAGGAGTTTTCTCTCTTGACTAAAGTATACGCCGGAAAATAAAGTAACGAGCGAGCTTTATTACAGGCGAATAACAGTTTTTATACTCATGATGGATAGCTAAATTAATATCACTTCGTTATTTTGCAGACGAGAAGTATTCATGAGACGCTACAGCGACAATAGTAAAATAAAGCATAAAAGTCGTACGAACAACGTAGAATAATTACGAAGAAATGAAAAATTCACGAGCGTTGAATTGCATAAGAGATAAAAAATATTATTTCGCCAAATGCGGACGTTTCAATAAAGTCATTTACATAAAATCTTAATTATATTTAACGTCGTCGAAATTAAGTAGCAATTTTATGATATTGAAAAAATTCAATATAACAAGTAAACCACATCGAAATGTTTGGCAGTTAATTTGATTTCGAAGAGTATTTACTATATTGTCGAGAATTAGAATATCAATTTTACAACGAATAAAACAAAAAAATATATTGATCAAGTTTTTTGTTGCCTAAACTAATTGACTGTTATACATATCGATTCGGATTACGCGGACCCTAAATAGATCTAGTTGGACGTCATTAGCCTGCGAAATAAACTTAACTTTTTAGGTGCATTTGCCCCGGAGTATCTGGCACAGAGAGAACGGCAGCTTAAAACGTATCGGATTACTCGGCGTTAAAACCCCGTTTTAGCAACAACGTGCGTACGGCAGTGCGGAAGCGTCCGCTAATGAAACGCACAATTAACTGTTATCGTCGTCGTGCATCCTGAAACTTCGCTAATCGAATATTCGTGCGATTACGCGCATTTTACCGTCCAATGCGAAACGCACATTAACCCTTCCCGTAAGCAAATTACGCAATTGGCCTCTTGCCCTGTCACTGGTGATCAATCGCACGACATTCGATAGTCATTGATTAATTGGAATTGTGACTGTGTAGAACATATATACATGTAATGCTGTGTGTATGTTAAATTGTGATTGCTTTGTGATACAATTAACTGCAGAAATAGTAAAATTCATTATTAGAGAGCTATATACTGTATGCATGTATGTATGTATATGTATAAATAAAAAAATAATGTATAAAATATTCTTGCAACTTTATTTGGAGAAAGAAAAAAAAGAAGAGGTTATATAAAAAAATTTGTTTCTTTTAAAGCATATAACTTATATTGTAGTTTATTATATTATGGTGTAGTTTTAAATTAATTTTAAATCGTATAAGTATTCTATTCAAACGGCTGCAAAAATTCGAACGCTACAGTGCACATGTTGTACGTTACAAAATTAAAGATTTAGAAAATTAATAAAGTCTCTGCGAATTGTGCGAAAAAAGAGTAATTCGCATAGAGAGATGCCTGTTCTCATAAGAAATGGCCGAACGAGAGGCACATCTATTTACTCCGCGATTCGGCTCGGTCTACAACTGAAACATGAATGCAAGTAGCGCTGAATGGTAAACTGTGTAACAGCAGGGAGATGACTCTAAGGCCGGCATTCATAGTCGGTTCTTATATTTAAGACCGTCTTAAGTTCAATCTTAAGATGTCATGAACCAATCACACAGCCGTCTTAGCGTCTTAAGACATTACTTAAGACGGTCTTGAAATAAGATCCAACTATGAATACCGGCCTAAAGCAGTAGTTGACGCGGAGAACTCGATTTACTTAACACGAGCAATTTGACGGAGAGCGGCATAAAGGGAAGTTTCTCCTTCAATAAAAGGCGTTCTTGCTAGTGCAATTTTGATAATAGCGATCTGCACGACATCGGATATCATTGTCGATAAGGTCTGTAGAAAATGTTTACAGAGAACATCAAAGATATTCTGAGCAGTTAATGATGCTATTCCGTGATTTAAAAATATAAAATTAATTTTACCACTTCCGAGATATCACATTTCTTCACTATTATTTTCAGACCATTGAAAAACATTGTTTATTGTAGTTTCGCGCGATTAATTTAGAATTATTAATGAATTGCGTTACAAATAATTTGTAATTTGTTTACAAAATTATATATCTAATATATTAATATATCTCTTGTCTCTATAAAAGATTCTTTCTCCCTTTTGATAATAATCTGGGAAGTTTTCAAAAAAGTTTATGTTTCAAAAAAAAGATAAGAAAAAATTTATTTTGATGTAAAGGAAAATATTTTAACAGAGAGAAAGAGAGAGATAACGGTTTAATAAATAAATAGTCAGTTTTAATCATTTTAAGAGATGTAACCACGGGCATAATCTCAGATTAATCCTCGTTCTGAGCCTTTCATGCGCCAGTTTAATACGTACTCTAGGCGCATATTGATTACAGGCGCTTAACAATGGACGCGTCGGTTTGCAGTCGCTGTTCCATTTATGCCAATTTCCCCTGAAGCAGTTCCAAGCTGCTTCGTTACTGCTCATTGAATGTATTCCAGCAATCTTATTAGTCGAACCTTAGTCGACGCGCCGGTGGACCAACTGAAACGCTTTGATAATTCTCCGTGGCTTTCGATGCACATGCCTCGATTTCGCATCCGCCATTGCAATTGGCAATTACGATCTCTCTATTACCATTCGATATTACTTTAGAAGCTTAAACAATTCATCTCTTTTGTTTACAGTGTCTCATAATATACGAGCTAAATTTTAATTAAAAATAACAGCATCGCACGATAAAGTACAGCTATATGATTTATTTACAAAATACAAGAAATAAATCTGGAAAAATCTGTTCCGCCTATTTATACAAAGCTGCGGAGTACACAATGGCACTTCAAATTGCGTACGTAAACCGCATTGCCATTGCATACCACAAATGTCAGAATTGTTTCACGCTACTTATATATGTCCCTCCGCCTTCTGTATTCTTCGCGCATCATAAGTTGAATCGTTTCGCTATTCCAACAGGGGCTGTGTTTTTAAGTCTGACAAACCTAGTCGGCGCACAGTTTTCAAGAGTTGGAGATAAAAATTGATTTGACTAAAAGGAAGAAGGGGATAATATGTGTGTCATACAATAAAATAATATTAGGCTATTAAGATCCAAGCTTGGACCGTTATGGCGATTATTCTAATTTAATTTGGTTTATAATTATTTCTTATTTTTTTATTTATGAATAAATATGAGTTAATGCACAGAAAAAACAGTATGGTTGACTCACACATAAATCTGGTTGTGCTAACCAGATTTTAGTTGAGTCAACCATACTGTTTTTTCCGTATGCGAATACCTAAAACCGATTTGAAAAAATCGACGAAAAATAAGAATTGAAAACTTTGTTTGACAGCAAGCAACTAAATAAATTTTGTAGGTAAACAGCTTATAATTCTTATTTTTATCGCTTAATTTAATTTATTTGTTGACAGAAATTACTCATCTTATTTGTCAGAAAATATAAGCCTGGGTTATTTAACTATTAATAGTAAATATTAAGGTGTCTATTTCTTGATTTTACGGAAACACATGTACTTTTGTTTTACTTTTATTGATACTCGTAAAATAGAAAAATTGCAGGTACAATATCAGTTTTTAATTTCTATCCTTGCTATCACGATGTATTTTTACAATGTATTATCAAAAAAATGTGTCTGCATAGAAACGATAAACTCATTAATAATTATTTTCTCTTATTTTTTCACTAAAAAATCTATAAAAATTAAAATTTAATTAGTTTATTTATTTCATATGCTATTTTCTTTTAATCTATCACGAGCAGTACGTAGAAAATTTCGCAATTTTACGATATAAGTGTAAATAAGAATAACAAAATATTTTTATAAAATACTAGAGGAAGTCTTACAAATATCCAAAGCTCGTACGACCCATTTTTCTCCGGCAGTGTTACATCCGAATTTTTTACAACAGCTTTACAACCTCGGAGTTGTTTGCGGCCGTTTAAATACGTGACTTCGTGCCGCGAATAACTGATACCAATCTTGGAAACAGAGGAGTAAAATATTTTCGCATGAGGATCGGACAATGACGTCATTCTCGAAACTAATTTCAACCCTTCAAATCGTCTCCGAATCCTATCTCTCTCAAAATCTGCAAACGGATAAAAAAGATAAATAATTCTATCTTTCTCTCTTGCTTTTTCTCGCCAGGTAAACGACGGTGTATTATATTAAAATCCGCCTTAAAACTGTAAAACTTAAAATCCCTTTAAGTTTGCAAAAATGACTACCTTCACTATACTTTCGATAACTTTAATTACTCGATAAAAGAATCAGGGACTTTCAAATAATCATGAGATCTATAGAGAAATGTTAAATGTTGCCAGAATACCTACACATATTGGTTAGCTAATGCGACATTCATCTCTTTATTATACAATAATACTTCGTAGTTTCTATTGTCCAAAATAGCTAATAATGATAGCTACGTTAAAACAAAGATTATCTCTAATACGCCAATATACGTTCACGATCGCAAAATTTTTACAAAGCGTAGCAATTTGTTATCATAAGAACGAAATAAAAGGATGAAACAAAAGAATCTTAATCACCTGTGATAAAGGGGATTACGAGCTTCTATATAAAATTACGAACAGAACGATAAAGGGACCCAGGATTATACGCCGCTGCGGCAGATTTTCGAATGTCGCGGAAGGTTTACGCCATAATCCACTCAGCAGTCGAGGATTTCCGCTTATCGTTTCGTGGAAAAAAAAACGATTCCGCAAATTGTAACTACAAATATGTAATTGCGAAGAGCTATGCAAAATATCCGCAATTATTATATATAAAAATTTCGCATCTCTAAATTGTATACGTGTGTGAATACGTGTGTATACGAGTCAAACGTGGCCCAATGATTCTAACCGGCGCCTAACAACATCCGCCTACGCAAGCATGGATCCAAACTTGCGGCAGTCCAAATAGTTAACCGCCGCCAGTCGGCCAGCTCTATTGATTTGGTGGTCCCGAGGTGACATAACGCGGTTTTGCAGATTCTGACGCAGTGTTTCCCGAAGTGTGTGAAACGTACTGCACGATAATGCATCCCGTCCCGTGACAACTTTCTGTTAAGCGAAAATTACCAGAAATCGAATAAGACAACCTGATTCGTCATCGCAAAAGTGCGAATATTGCGAGTAATTAATTAACTTCATGTAAATTTTTTTGCTGTCATTGGCTGACTTAGCAGGGGCTACGTATTATCTCGGGATTATGACTGAACGTCAGGAATTATTCGGACAGTGACAGCTGTTTCCTTTGACCACAAAGAGAATGAAATATTCACTCACCAGAGTTCTACCGAATAATGACTTCAAAGGAAACCATGGATTAACTTAGCACTGCAATTTTATGTAATGAGTTTTTATGCACTCAATACGCGAGTCCTTTGTTATTTTAATTTTAAACAGAAATGTTATTCATATCAAATCGAGTACGAAATTATAATTACATTGTCAATATTAAGCAAATTTAAAGTATTTCCGTTTTAAAAAGACGTAAAGTTACTGAAGCAATAAACTACGAATGATTACTTCTTTAGCGCGTTGGCTTGGCATTTTACTTTTACGACGCTGAGACCGCCGAAACTTGGCGGCTCTGGAACTTTCCTCATATGCCCGTTAAATAAAAAGAAAGTACCCTGGGGAGATAGCCTCGGCCCAGGAGAAATTACAGAAATACTCGATTTAGCAACTAATAAGCACAACATAGAATCATCACTGTAGGACGGATTTGCAAAAGTGGAAAGAACTGCTCAAATTACTGTAATTGTCAGAATTTAATTTTGCGAAGCAAATAAAAATTCTCAATTTTATATAAAACTTTTTAAAGTATTCCTACAAGACAAGATATATGATTGTAGTGTTCGTTGTTATGTATGATTCTATTGCAAAACTTTTGTTTTCACGTTGTGAAATATTATTAAAGTTCAATCTTACTAATAATCATATCATAAAGTCAAGTTTGAGTACTTTGAAATTTAGGTGAATTCAACTTTGGTTATACAGAATTTAACAAGCAGCTGTAACAGCGGCCAACTTTAACCTTTAATCAATAGCGGTAATATCGAAGCCAATATCGAAGTTTAAGCAATAACAATAAAAAATAATATTTTCAAAATAATCATTGGACTTTTATGTAATAGAAATTCTGTGTGATCCGTCGTATTGTTTGAAGAGTTTTATATTGAAATGTTTCCTTCAATTTTTTTAAATCAGTTTCAGTCTAGCGTACTATCGTAGAAAAATATTCTCAAGATAAGAAGTTATCTTTTCTTCTCTTCGAACGTACATCAACCATATTGTACGCTTCGTAAAATATATGATATTGCATGCTCGCTTGGCATTTTCCTTACGATTTCAAATTTTATCTAAATCGGTCAACTTCGTACTGCGATACATTATTATAAATAATATTTATTTAAAACAAACGATATTTTATGAGAAACTGGCAGCAGTTCCTCCGGCTTTAATTCTGCAAATCCGACGTTATTTTGTAACAAAAATATATCGCTCGGTTTCACGATCAGTGACACGGAACTTAATTAAACAAACAGATAAATAAAGCAAACATGTGCATGTTCAATCTCGAAGGATTAATTTATCTTTCGGTGCATACAGTTGGCCGTATCCAGCGTTTTTCCCAGTTTTTATTGTTTTTATGTTTGTAATTCGTCGTTTCCGCGCTACCGGTCGAAATGCATGCACGTGTATGTGCGTACCCCTATCGATCGACATCTGCACAACGGGGTGCTGTTATCGCACGACACAACGCTATCAAGGTATACGATCGTTTCAGAGTGGATGTTGCTTTAGTTGCAGCAGCCACTTTGCGGTGCCATTGACGTCAGAGCGGATCTCTAATCGCTGTTTGCGTTTCATGCGCCGAACAATAGCGATGCTTTGCTATGGGAAGGAGAAATGTTCCCATTCCTGACGCGACCGTTTTAAAGAATAGGTGCGAGATCCGTGCAATTCCAGCTCAAATAAAGTTTGCATTATGTGCAAGTTTCTCATGTAATAATAATCTTCTCATCTAATAATACGATGATAGGATAAAATTATATTATACTTTTTATAGATCATGAATAAAAGAGCAAATTATATAAAAAGTTTATGTTAATATAAGCATTTGTGAAAAAGAAGCGAAGCATAAAACATCTGTTTCGTCACTATTATTTTTATGATAGATACAAATAATTCTCAATTTCTCCTACTATTGTAACAAAAACTGCACCATTACTTTAATAAAAAAAAAAGGATGTTTTATCAAAAATGGAATATTAGGACATAATGTCATTGAAAATTATATAAATTATATTTAATTTTATAAATTATAAAGTGTTAACACGTATAATAATATATATAAAAATGTGTTAATAACTTTATTAATAGATATATAAAATACACTTCAGAATTTATTTCTTTTCAGATTTAGTTGACGGCGAACGCGAACTGTCTGCAATTTCAGGAATGTCTCGTGGATTGCCGTCATCTTTGTTTATGGAAAACCTACAAAAATATCTTATTAAGATTTCAACTACATCACGGTCATCACGCATTGAATTCAGTTATTAATGAGAAAACATGAATAGATATAAGAACAGGGCATCGTAATCCGTTTCCGGCGCGATTTCTCCACGACAATGGCTGCGGTCTATTTAATGCTACAAATGCTTCGAAGCATTCTTTGTCTTCTTCTTTTTTCATTGAAAGAAAGAAGAAGAAGAATGCTTCGAAGCATTTGTAGTGTTAAGTGGACCGCAGCCAATGTCGACCATAAAAGGACTATGCCAAGTTTTTTATGGAAGTTGGGCTCCCCGGTAAACAGCATTGAGACATCATGGCTAGGATTGTAGGCCGTCAAAAGAGGATTAAAAACTTCCATGGGCACAACCTTGTAAATTGAGTCCCCTGAGTGCTAGAGCTGTCCAAAGTTCGTTATTATGACCATCATGTACCATTAGTCTTGTCTGATTTCTCTACGTTCAGGGCACATCCCCGCGGTGACGGAATTAACTAAAAGCATTGAAATAGTATTTCGGGAATGTAATTGCTACAGTTTATTAACCCGGTTGAAACAAGAAAACGTTTGGAGCTATCCTTCTTCGATTTTGATGAGCTTCGAATATATTGTAGAGTAGCGAAAAATAATAGACACGTAATTTTTTTATCAACTTCGAAGCATGTTTAGAGATTGAAACAAGCCCTCGGAAGAAATTCTATATATTTGATTACGAATGAATATCTCCGAAACTGTGAGGTACACCTTATCGATTAATATATGACTTATTACTGTTCACTCGGGGCACAAATTGGGCATAATCCTTTCTTTATGCGATCATAAGTAAACTCCAGTTCGCGCAATTGATATGTCATAAGTATACGTGTGCATCTTTTCCAAAATTTATTTCTGTATATTATACACAATATTATGCTGTATTATTATTATTTTGTATATCTATTATTATACAATGTAAAGTCATGAAGAAAAGATTTAAAAAATTCATGGTTTTTAATTTCAAAATTATATAAAAATATGATATCCAAAAACTTTGACGGCCATCAAATTCAGGCAGAGAAATTTTTCCCTCGTAAATAGAAATGGCAAATTAAAAAATCTAACATTATTTTATAATTTTAAAAAAAATTATTGTAATAAAATATATCTTCTTCCTTAAGAATAGCAGATTCTTAAAGACAATTTAAATTTTTAGATTTTTATTGACATATTTAATGCTTATAAATCAAAGATTGAGGAAATTAATCGTTGAAAATAATTGGAACACAGTCATCGAAAAGCTCTGAATGTTGCACACACATTTCACTTTTTATATATTTTATTGAGGGACTTAATAAATTCTTCTACCGCTAAACGTGATTTCTGACTTCTTTCGCGTAGAGATCTTTCGTTGTTAAGTTAGGGTCTGGTCCTCACATTGAGGAGACGTGCGGAAATCCAACTTTCAATAAGCCGGCACGACCTTATTAGGTGCTTCCATCCTGCTCGCAAAGCCATTCAATTTACCAAGAGAGATTTTCGTCGCTGCGGAGAGGATCAAAACCAGAGATAGACGAATGAAAAGAAAAAAAGGATTGTATAACGATGACCGACAAGAGAAAGAACCGTGGAGATTTAAGTGTTCGCAAATTTTAATCTCTAAATCTTTTTTATTATCTCGCCTATAATGTTCTTTAAAAATATTTGAACAGAGATATATTTCTGATGATATTCTCCTATGTAATGCAAATCAATTTTTGTGGTGCACGATGTATGACATAGATGTTTACACAATATAAAAGCAAATACACCTATATTCACAAACTATGTATTCAGAAAATAAAAATTTTTTATCCTTTTTTCATCTGTCCTTTTCTTTTTTATAAGCTTTTTATACTTTTATACTATTCAATTTTTTATAAGATTTTTATAACTCTATAAAATTACAAGTATCAAAACTCAAATATACTGTTAAAAGCCAGAAAATTATATTTTTGCGTATTATCAGAAGAGATGAAAGGAAAATACAAAATTATAAACGGAAGTCTATTTACAAAATCACGTAATAGAACTAACTGGACGAATTAACGACGCGATGAGGCGAAGCAAAGGGGCGCACTTTCTCATAAGAAAATACAATCACGGAGAGAAATAAAAGAGGCGAAGAAACGAAGAGAGGCGACACACATATATATATCCAGCGGGTGACGAAAAGAGAAGAAAAGGATTTGCGGATTCTATTTGCGCGCTGGGCGATATCGCGTATACGGAAAATATCAGGGCCCCAGGCGTTTATGTGTGGGCGTGACGCATACGCAAGCACGAATTGTTGTACAGCGAGTAGGAAAAGCAATTTCCACCCGACGGCGATGCTGAATATGTCCACCATTTGAGCTACTTTTCTCTCGACCATTCGGAGTTTCGTCCTCGCACCTTCACATCTTGAATAAACGCCAAAGGCGTACAAACATTGCGAGGAATCGTAGAAATTAATTATATCTCCGCAGCCAGTCTCGTTAATTAAACTACCAACCGTCAATGTACATACCCAAGAGAAAGAATTGTCTAATTGCACTCAGTCTTTCGTCCTCTTTTGCTTTTCTTCGAAACTTAAATTGCTTTCAGCGAATGTTATGATTACAATTTCTCGGTAGAAAGTATGATTGAAATCGACACACTTGTGAGAAGAAAGAAAAAGAGATAGAGAATTATACTCTATTGATCATAAATTATCGATTAATATGTAATCTTCTTAGTAAAGCAATTTGCGTTCTTATATTTCTAAAACGGCTAATTTTAATTTACTTGGACAGTTATTGATTAATTTAAATTTATGCATATATATATTTTGGAGGGAAAAGAATAATATTCATAATTTTGTTCCAAATAATTAGTGAAATTAATTTTGATATTGCACAATTCAGTTGATGACATCCTAATGAATTGCAAATAATTGGAAAATACCTTTATAACCGCAATAAATGTTTCGCAAAATAAGCAGAAACGATAAAATATTATTTCACCGAGAGACAATTTGCTTGTATTCACAAGAATGTCACGTAACAAATTAATAAGCAAATACAATTAAACCACGGTAAACAGAGATCTAGAGATCGACTCGTGGAACCACTCATTCCCGAGTAGCATGTGTATTTTCTTCGTTTGCTTGATCAATCAATTATTCTTGAATTTTCTAACATCTCTATCAACTTTATTTAACAATTTTACCAAATAATTTTACGAGCAATTAATTGAATCGAATTTCTACTCACCGCGGCCAATCTAGAATTAACCCACGTTAATCGATATAAAATTCCTAAAGATAACGACTACACGCTGCAACAGAACAACTTTCCATTATTTTATATTTCAACAAACGGAAAGCAGAATAAAACAACGCGCACACGTGCGTAAAGCGAGACGAACGAACACACTTCGTCTTTCAACTTTGTAGCTTCCTCTCTCTCTCTCTCTTCCTTTCTCTCTCTTTCTCTAGAAGGGAGTTTTCTACGGAATAACAGCCAGTCCACGCTCGAAGAATAAATTTCAGGTTACCGTTCCCGGGGAAACGAGCTACTCTTGCAAAATAAAGAGAAGTCCATTTAGCTTCTTTCATGAAAATGCAAGTGATTGAATTAAACTCCGGACGTCGTCGCGCGCTGTACATATATTGCGTTTCTCGTGCTTATGAACTTCGTCATTCGCTAAACTCTCTGAAACTAATACTTTTGATCAATCAAAACCCGAAATTTGATGGTCCTTCTCTTTATGTATAACCGAACAAATAACCGACTACGTCGCAGATTCAATAAACTGTACAACGAGCTGAGAGATCGATAGGGACCCTCCTCTCGACCCTTGCTGCGTTCCTCAATAAACATGTTTCATGACAATGCCACGCGAAGCAGCGAGCCACGTATAGTATAGAGCCAAACGCAAATGGAATAACGAAGGAACTTATCGTGAAATGGAATAAATTTCGTCCGGTTGTTCCATCTCTGCAACGGATTTGTAGCGACGTAATGGCCGAAACGTCGCGTCATGTAGGAATAAACGGCGAACGGCGAAGTTACAATCTTCCATTCTGTTCTTTCATCCATATTTCGCTACCGTGCAACTGATTCGCTTGAAAGCTTTCTTCCACTTTCATAATCGCATCTCATCTTTTTGAAAGTTCTCGCAAACTAATATATCGCGCCTGCTTACTTGTTAAAGTATCGTCGGTTTTTTACGAGCGCGAGAAAACTCGTGAATATGTATTTTATAATGCCGCCCGCGAATAGCAGAAACCGCGCGCAATGACGTAAATCTCCTCGAGCATTGTTTTATAATCGATCTCATTCTCACCTTCCATCAGAACTTTTACTTGTCTATCGACTTCTTTCCATTCGCATGTATGCAGAATCGGCGTCTTGGCAAAGAAATGATCAAACGCAACTCGAGGATCATCAGACAGTTTAATTTCCAAAAAAAAACTTGCTAAATGAATAATATTGTCGTTAGATTAAACTTCAAATTTAACTTTAAAGCGGAAAATATATCTCATATAAAAAAATAACAATCGCATATTTTTAAAACAATAAGATATACCTGCAATACTTCTATATCGCTCATCTTGTATATTGAAGTATCAAGACTACGCAGGAGGGTCTCAAAATTGCAAGAAGCATCGATTTTCTTATCATCTTGATGAAGACCTCGTTTTTGTTCGAGATGAACGAGAGATTGACCTTTGCATTGTGCCACTTCCACTGGTTCATCCGCTACCACGTAAATTCTGTACACATTTCACGTCTAGATGTGTTGACTGATTTCGATATATTCTCAAAAATTTTAAAGCAAAAGATTTTCTACGACATGTCTTTAGCTCAAATAAATTGAAAATAATGTTTTATAATTTCTTTTATAGTCATTCAATTATAACTTAAAGCTTGTTTAAACTGCGTTTTTTTGTAAAATATATATATTAACGTCAACGCTAATTTGAATTAAATTTTAAGAATTTCGAACTTTAACTCTAACAATTATTAAAGTGGAAATTTACCCCGATGTATACATTAGATTAAGTCCTCCTTTTAAGCTTGTAAAACTATAAATGGGCATATATTCTTGCTCAAAGACTTGCCAATAAATCTTGAATGGTTGTTTGTGACATAGTACTTTCATCTGGTACATTTATTTATATCATAATCAATAGAAAATAGAGACTAAATTCGAAATTAACTACCTAAATTATAATCCGTAATTATAATTATTATTCTATCGACATATATACATATATTATTTATATAATCATTATTGAAATGATAAAATTAACAAAGTGCAAACGTATATTAATTTCTCTCAATATAAAAAACTCCAATAAATTTATCTCTATTTTCACTAGAAATAAAATAATAGGAAAAAGAGAAAGAGACACCTGATATGCGAGTACCGATGAATCGGGTGTTAATCGCATCGAATGTAGGTACGCGACGCAAGTGAATATCCATTTATATCTCGCAGACGTGCTTTTTGATTATCGACTAAATGAAGTATTGACGTACATTTTTCCATTGGCCGACAGGTATGGGAAAATTTTATTTATTATATATATATAAATTTCATAATTTAAACTCGACGCTTTATGATTAGATTTAAATGGTTTATATTCGTATTCATAGTTATTGTATAAATAAAAAAAATTAACTTTCAATAAATTAACAATTAGATATTACCAATATCAACATTAAATATTTTTATTTATAATTTGTACTAGTCTAGTTATTCCAATAAAGTAATAAATAAAGTGTTATCTTATATTCAAATTTTTATGCTCTCTAATTTTTATATACATATACGCACACATTTATGTACATATTATATAATATATATGCATATAAATAATCTCTGATGTAATTGTTATCAAATTCATTAATTTAATAACAGATAATAGCCGGTATTCATAGTCGGATCTTATTTTTAAGACCGTCTTAAGTACAATTTTAAGACGTTTTAAACCAATCACAGAGCCGTATTAGCATCTTAAGACATTACTTAAGACGGTCTTGAAATAAGATCCGACTATGAATACCGACCAATATGACACTCACCGATGCAATGCGCCGCGGGGGATTCTAACTACGGTGAAAAGTTAGCTCAAGCCTTTTTCTGCCTCTCATTCAGATTCGTTCACTCGTATAACACAATATTCGCGAAAACGCGGTTAATTACGATCGCACATATTACTCATTACAATAAAATAATCGCTCGCACTTGGTAAGGCACTCCCGATGTCCCGATGTAACCACACAATGTACACTTTACTAATTTGCATGGCGACGGAATCTCATCGAAACGCAACCGCGCGCGATATCCGAAAGATTTAAAAATAATGTCCACATTCTAATATCACACGCGATGTAATATTTTAATAATTATCTGTTAAATCTATTTTATTATATTTAAATTATATAAATAGATTTAACAATTAATTAAGACGCAATTATTTTAATATATAAAATCGAAATTTAGTATTTTATTATATATGTACCTATGTATAATGTATTCAGTGGATCCAACAATTTGTGTATTATTTTGCGTTCTTAATCCAAAAGCGATAAAAATTACGTTTAAGTCAAAGCTCAATACAAAGTATATTAAATATCATTAGAAAAGCTCATTATCGCATGCATGCATACAAATATCGTGATAAAGTGATATACTTTATAATTCCCATCCCCTTTTAATTCTTAAGTGACACGCACGGCATATTTGCTTTAATAAAAGTACTCGATTCAATTACGGTTAATCGCGGAAGTTAATTTAGTTATCCGAGCTGATAGTCGAGCTAATTGTTTGTAGAAAATAATCGTGTTTGGCTTCTCCTTGTATGTACTTGACGCGATTGCGTTTCGACGGGTAATGCGGAGGCACGCAGAGGCACACGCCGCTACCTGCCGACTCGAGTCTTATTGTGTGAATGACACGGCACTCGACACTCGACCTCGACGCTCAGCGCGCAGTACGCGGTTTTGTGTACGTCATAACGCTCGTTATACGTTACTAAACAAACATCAAAACCGCGTACCAGAAAAACTGTTACCCTTTTGAAATATTTATTACTTAATAAAATAAAATTACACCGAATGTATATATATATATATACAATATATTATATTACATTTGAAATAAATTTCGATAACTGAGTTGTTGCGGTTGTACATAGGTATTTTGTGCTCCGTTTTATGTAAACTCATTAGCATTACTTAAAAAAACCATTATTTTATTAAAAGAGAAAAATTCTATTCTATTCTTACCAAATAAAAAATATTGAATTTTAACATAAAAATATTATTATTTTATTAACGAGACGTTATTTAATTGAGAATTTGCTTCAATTTAGTTAATATGTAGGTATATAACTGCTGTATATTAACGTAATAATTAAAATTTGTTATAAAAGAAATTTTAACTGTTTCGTGCAGCTCATTAATTTTCTTTTACGATTATTTAAATAACCGACATATTATTTATGTATTTAATTTTAAAAAATAATATAAACGTATTATTAAAAAAAAAATAAATTAAATTTAGGAATCAAATTAATGCATATTAAATTCAATATTAATATGTTCACATATCTCTGATACAAAGCAATAAAAGTAATTTTAAACCATTTTACATATCTATTGGTTATTAAATTAATATAAATTAATATTAATATAAAAATGTTATAATAAAAGATAGTGTTTTATAATTCTTGATATTTTAATGCTTGTAAAATCTATTTTAAAAAAATTATAAGTCAAGTTTTTAAAATAAATAAACATTCTTTTCTCAAATCACCTCCAAAAAAATGTTACAATATTTAAAAATTATTAATACATAACTTATATAAAAATTGATAACTGAGCCGCGAGAAACAAAGCTGAAGCTATGTCGCAAGACAAACTTCATCTGAGTTCCTCGCACACACAATTTCAAATATGAATATCAAATCGACTCTCAAGCTCAAGAATTATTTATTAAATTGTATCTTGTATCAAGATTGGCTTTAGCTGAATTTTTCAGCAGACTATAAATACGAATCTTAATTCCTTCGTGCGACTAATTGTAAGATTGAATTATATTCGACATAGATTTGATCCACGCTACGCGAAAACCAATTGTATTTTCTATTATGCATTTTGGTAAAAGGCAAGCAATATAGTATATGTTAATGCAACTCTTTTCTTAAAACTACAAACATAATAAAATTTGTTCAATTTTTATTAATTTTAGACTAATTGTTAAAAAAATCTCGTACAACGTGGATAATTATTGAATAGAGAATAAACAATGTCTGCATTGGTAAATAATTCATAAATGTCCGGAAATTGTTCGTTCTCCAAAGTTATCATTGTTCTCTCGATTATCAAGCTCGGATTTCGCACAAGGGTTACTTGAAACTTCAAAAGCAATTGCGATGGCATACTTTTATAATACAAAACTTAATCAATTTCAGAAAATAACATTTGATTTCTATCACACGAGATTTTATATGTATAAAATAAAACACACTAATTAAATTATATCAAACTGGAACACTCGGAAATTAGAGAAACATCAATTTTGCGAAATTTAACAAAAGCATTCGCTGTAAAAAAATTAGTGACTATATGTAATATATCATAAAATATTGCACAAATTTATTACAAAAGCAAATCAATAGTTTTTAGTTAAATATTTCTTGAAAAGATATCTTTGCTTTAGTAATTTCGAAGGTTGTATAACCTTTAACTTCCAAGATTATAAAAAGAAGTTTGAAGTACCAATAACTTTTATGACTTAATTATACATCCGTCTAGCAAAGTTTCTTTCCCTTTATAAGAAAAATAAAGTTCCTACAGTTTCTTCTATTTGTCTTAATTATAGAAATGTTCATCAAGGAAATTATCTTTATCAAACTCAATTATACTGGGTGCTTCAAAAAAATGTTAACATTTATATGGAAGTAACTTGGGGTTTTATGGAAGTGCCTTAGGTCTCTATATAGAGACCACCTGGAGAAGATTCCAAGAATATGTTGGTAATGATGGTAAACAAGTGAAGTCTTCGAAGATAAAATATATTTGTTACTATCATATCTTGTGTTATCAGTTCTATTTTTCTAAATAAGTTACTTCCATATGTGTTAGCATTTTTTTGAAATACCTTAAATTATCATACTATTAATCATAATTTATGATAATACTATGCCATTTAATTTTTTACTATCTAATTTATATAATTTAAATTTTTCCATTTTTAATTTATTTTCTATATCTATATTTATTTCTTTTATTTCAATTTTTTCTTTCAGCATTTTATATTTTGCCTTTTGTCTTTCTCCGAACTATTTTATTTTGAGTTATAACTGGTCGATGACCAGTACAAGTCTGGTCGAGCGCGATTATTCATGAAGACAAATAAAAAGAAAGGAAAATAAGAATTTAAAAATAAAAGATTGCATTTAAATTTGAAACAGAAAAAACCAAAAAGCATTAAAAAATAGAGCGTTGAATGAGTTAGCAATCACATCTTCCACAGAAGGTATAGCAAAAAATAGATAAGAGGGAATTATTAAAAACAATGACCACTAGATAAAAACAACGAACCCAACGGCATGCTCAGTCTGCCAAAACCGCCTTAAAGGGCATGAACTGAAAAGGATCTCAGTACAGATCGAGAAATTGGTTTTGGAATTATAAATATAATTATTTCGAATTGTTTATATTATAGAATTTCATTAGTCGTGTTATATAGAACAAACAATTCGCAATAATTATATTTATAATTCCGAAAGTTCCGTTTTAAATGTGAATTGCAATCTACTGTGATGAGTTGAAAACGTCAATTATTTCTTTTACCTTATTTTTTTACTACTGTATAATAACATACCTATAATAAATAGATAGGGATTAGCCAAAATCTTGTTTAGCGCTTTATTTTTTATATCTTGTAAAAGTATAACTATAATTGATGAAAAAGGTGAAAACCCATAAGATGCCTAATGTTTGATAATAAGTTATGTCATCAAGAGTAAAAAAACTGACGAAAGAATGAATCTGACTGCTGTAAACTGCTAAAAACTCTTTCATTGAAATTTTTATATATTTCTTAATATAATATTATCTATTTTTTTTAAACCCTTTACATTTATGAAAAGATAGACAATGTCCAACAATAATAGTATATCTGTAGTATATCTGTACTTTAGACGTAAAGAATCGTATCTCAAATTTTTGTTAAAATGGAGTTAATACATTTTTTAATATGTATAATAGGAGTTTAAATTGTATAATGGTAAGACGTATTATATGTCTTATACTCTTATATTATTACTAATTCCTGAGATACAATGTTTGGAAAGTCTTATTGAAAATTTTTAGTGTCTAATTTTTAAACCAGGTACAGGGTGTTATTGGCAGTTTTATTTTAGATCTAAAAAATACCTATATTACAGTTCTTTACCTTTAATTGTAAGATACAGATATATATTATCGATCCTTATAGAATTATTTTCTCTTTGTTTCTTTGTCTGATCTCAGACAAGAAGAAATTCCATTTTTAAAACAAAATACACAAATGTAATCAATCTCCGCGATGCCCCTTCAGTGCCTATTATGCGACCATGAGCATGCCTTGAGGCTTACAATTATGTATAGATTCAATTATTCATATCTGGTCTCATATGCCTTAAAATCTCTTTCACAGACGCGCAGTCAATGGATAAAGCCATTAATTTTACATAGTAAATTTGACAAAATAGCGTACAAAATTTGTAAAATGTAATATAAAATAAAACGCTGCTAAAATTAATTCCGCGTTCTGTTATATACAGAGAAAATGTTATAGTGCACTCTTAAATCACGATAAGACGCTTGTCGCGTAAATCTTCAGAGCATAAATGATTAATATTGTCTAAAGATCATCCTTCATAGTGCGTTTTGAATACCGTAATATTGAAAATATATAACTGCGATATTTCGATGCTCGCAATCGCTTCGGATTCGGGAAAAGACGCGCGGAAAGGGCTTCCGGAACTGACAGGTATCATTGAAATAAGCGGCCTGACGAATATATTTCGAGTTCGAGGTTAGGCAGCCCCTTTCACGAGTGTCTCACATACATATTCGAGTAGCATCCTTGCGGCTTGATCCATCCAAAACCAACCGTCTTTGTAATGGAAATGTCTGCCGACATTGCCTGCCGGGTCGCGCTTTCCCGACGCGAAATCGTACCATCGTGTTCTTGAACTCCTGAGATTCCCACGAGACATAAACATCCGTCTCAGGGGATGCTGTATAAGCAGAAAAATGCTGTATAAGCAGAAATCCCTAGCGTTCTCACAGAATTCAAATGACGATTTACATTGCACCCCGCAACAATAAATATACTCATTCATTATAGATAAAATGATAATTTATTACAATGACTCATGAAAAAACAATAAGAGATCTTAACTCCGTGAAAAATTAATCTTACGTGCAATGCGGTAAAGTGCTAAAACTGATATAATAGATTTCTGGCTAAAAAGAACAAATTAATCCTACCAAATTCGTTTTAGAGAATATTTATTATTATAAATGTATATTAAAAGAGAATGGTATGAAAAGATGTCATATTTATAAAGTCTAGCAAATATATTTCCTTCTCACTCTTATCATGTGGAATAGCGAGACGGCCAATTTTTTGTAAAATTTCTCGCATGTTTGGCTAATTTAAAAAATTTCAAATATTTAGTCAACAAAGTTCCAAATCTCTTATTAATGCTAATCCTATTAAATAGGAATGAACTCCAGTCAACCATAGACATATCGCATAATTGCGCCGTGATGCGTAGAATGTCTGCCATACCCGTCTGGACGTTCGTAAATCCAGTTATCAGGACAAAGGTTAGGCCATCCACATTATAATTTCGCCATTATTTTACTCATGGTTCACATTCAATGTTATGATTTGCGGAATATCTATTATTGTGTGAAAACAGCTTTCCCATGTTTAATTACGGAAATGTAAATGCCTCTTGAAAATTCTCTTTTATATTTAAATTGCATTATTTTTATTTATTCAGTAATATATTATAAAAAATTACGTAAATTAAGAGCTGATTATCAGAAATAAAAATCGAAATAAGATTCCTTAAATGCTTGGTTTTCTATTCGATCCTCTCAACATTATAGATATTCCATTAACTTTTGTCAAGCACCGCACGATATAGTAACATTACAGATGCTTTCAACATGTTTCTCTGACAGAAGTCATTTTGGAGAAATGTCACTAAAACACTTTTCTCGATTATACAAACCGTATTTTGGTTCTGACTCGCACCGTGGCACTTTTGCAAATGGAGTCGCGTCTTTTCGACAATGGGCAAATAGAGGAACGGTCGAGATTTCCGTGCGCAGAGAGCCTTAATTGCGCTCACGGCAAATATTTGCATTTCAAGGGGCTTTTACATGTCTGCATAATGTTTGACACAGATGTGCGCGCGAGTTGGTCCTGGCTGGTGGGGACTGGTATGAGTACCACAAGAGAATGCTCCTTGTACGCTTGTGTATATCACACTACAAACGTACTGTAGTGATGAGCTACTCGAGACTCAAACAGGTGCACACTCGTTTAACAACGCGCGAGCTAACTCTGAAACTTCGGTCGAGCGCGATGCATTATCGTACTCCTTGTGTGCTTGCGATAAAATGGATTTTTCTCAATTCTTGTGAACAGTGAGAGCTCTTTGATTTGCTGGATAAATGAATGAACTTAATTGCTATTAATCGATATTCTTTTGTAATTTATTATAGGATTCAAACAATGGCTTATTTTATCATTAGTAAAAATAACTCCTATTTAGCTCATGATTGGCTCATTATAAGAGAATTGTTATCATTCAGCAACTGTTACATTAATTTATAGCTCGGTACATGCGTTACAGTTTACGATTAATGAATCAATCAACCGCAATTGTAAACAAATCTATAATCAATCAGCTATTTTGTAAATTAGTGGTATAATCTAATTTTAGAACAAATAATTCAGTGCATTTATTCGTATTTAACATTCACAGTTTATTATTTTATTGTCCTTAGATTGCGAATGATAAGGCTCACCATATAAAAATAATTAGCAAAAAGTAAACGTCCATTAAACTATCCGTGTGAAGACAGTTTTTAACGGAAACAGATTCTTTTCGCGAGGACGTCCTACGCGATGAAGTTGCAATTTTGCGCATTACACGAAACTAAGTGAAACTGGAGCACAAGCGAGTCGACTGTAAACTACGATTAAAGTTCGAAACGCGCCGTGCCGTACGGGCGTTATCAGTAGCGCCATTCGTAACAACGTATCCTCCCTTCGTCCTACATTCTCCAATGATAAAACCTATATTATTTCCTATATCGGCCACTATCTCACGAAAACAACCTATTATGTTTCCCAAGAAATATAACTTTCATAAACGCCTAGCAACAATCCTAACTTTTTCAATCACATAACTAAAATTATGTAATAAAAGATTGGCACCGTGCAAGTGCTAAACATAATAAAATAAAATTTTTCTATTCTTCAAGAGTGATAAAAGAAAATTCATACAAATATGTACTATAACCTTTCTAATATTATAAAATCTTATCAATAGTAATATTTATCTGTGTTATTTTTATCAATGCAGCAATACCTCTTCCTATTACCTAAAGAAACAAATATTTTTACGCACTACTGAAGAGAATGTCAAATTAAATAAAAACTGTAACAAAACTCTGCAGATGCGTCCCTCTCTGACAAGCAAAGGCATTTATCGTGCAGGAAATCATGTGGGAAATGGTTAACTCGCACTAACCCGCAATTCCTAACCGGCGAGCTTCAAATTTCGCCTGGCTCTCGCGCGTGAACGATTTACACGAGGCAACGAAGCATGCACACATCCGTTCATCACGATTCCCCTCGTCGTTCTCTCGAGCATTGATTTTGTTGCGGCAATCAAGAGAGACCGGCCAGCGCCGCTCGAAAGGAGACAGAACGAGATAGAGGCCGGCTCGTATCGGATTGGAATCCAGCGGCTCGTGTAACTTCGATGGAATCGAAAGGTAGTCGTTCGGAAGGAAATCGCGGACTCTTCTACGTATCCGCATCCCAACCCTCCTATCCACCTTCTTTCCAGTTTAAACTTTTCCTTTTCACTTTGTTCCCCCTTGGCTTCCTATTCAGGCGACTATCCGGCAATAAACGGTCTTCACACTATGTCTGACACTGACCGGCATTTTCTACTTCCGCGCGGCGCGGTGGTTATCGTACAGCATTTCTCCTTGTTATCTCGGATTACGCTTCGCCGCTGCGCACGCCGCATTAACAACAATGACGTCCAATTGACGATATCTTGAGTCACAGTAGATTATTGATGCGTTAAGGACAAATAATTAGCACAAATAGGTACTTGTACTGGCGGCCAATCTGATTTAGCTATTAAAGGACTTTAAAGAAAAGCATAAAAGATGTATGGTCTTATTGTATTATACAAACCTATTCGCCTATCCACACTTTTTAATTTTTTAATTTTATTCTTAAAAAACTATTTTGTTAAATGACATGTTTCGCATTTGTTTACATTTTTTACCTTTTTCGTTTTACATTGAAATACAAAAGCGTAAGCGAACTGTGAGCTTTATTTTTGAACCATAAATAAGGCAAAAGTTATAAAGGCTTAAAGCGAAGAAAGTTTTTTATGTAGCTGGAAAAATCATGATGTCTTTATAAAAAATATAAAATACTTGCATTAAAATACTTACATTTTGAAAAGATAAAACAATACAATATTATAAAATATAAAATTGAAAAATTATTGAAAAAATGTTATACTAGAATTTAAAAAATTTTAATATAAAACTGCAAGAGGTTAGTTAGGTACATTTAGTTTATTTTATTTTAAAGTTTTGTAGCTTCTTGGATAAAAGAGTGGTTACAAAAAAATACATATTAATACACTTATTTATTCATGCTATATTAATATATTTTGCAGACAAATAATTGAAACATACAATTTAAAAAAATCATCTTAAGTACAACATCGGGTGATGCTCTTCGCATCGTGGTCTTTTGCATTGACAAAAAACAAATTAAATTTTTCTATCATTATAAACAGGACAATATCTATACCTACCTTAAACGTTTATCTAATTTCTAAGGCATATATGTATTATTATTTACAAATTTCTTCCTTACAATAACGCGTTCCATTTCCTCTCGTAATTGACGGAAAATTGCATTTGAACATGAACGCAAGCGCCTTTTTATAAATGGTGTAATTAAACTTTTAACTAATGTTTTTAAAAACTTTTTTCTTGACATTTTTTTGTTTTTTTTGTTTAAAAAATATAACATAAAACTATTATAACCGCCTTGATCTAACATAACATAAAAGAATCTCATCGGCCAATGGTGAGACTTTCGTGCAGTACTGTATTTACGACATGCTTGGTCAAATGTGTCAGTGCCTCCTTTAGTAGAATTATAAAATTGAATGATATCTATTTTTTTTCCATTAACTATACAAGTTCTCGTTCAGGTAAAGAAGACAATGCTAAAACTATTTCACTTTGTTCAAACAATATGAAAGTAATGTCATATCATTAGCATAAAGAAAACGTGAATCATTAATTGCAGTGAAACATTTCATCTTCGTGGTATCTCTCTTTCTTCCCCTTTAATTGTCCCTACCATACTAAGTGAAAATTTAATTTTCATGGTTCGCACTAGAGACACTGAAGTAAACCGTTCATTGCAAGTAATGTTTCTGTGACTGCCACGTATCGGCTCTGATAATTTACGAACAAAATAAGAAGGCTTTGATTCTATAGGTCTGTTATCGACTTTTCCAAAGTAAGGAATAGCATTTATCATATAAGATGTTTCTGAATCGTTCATCATAACAATTTTAAACCTGCGAATTTTGCTCCCAGAATAAACACGAAAAGAACATTTACCTTGAAAATTTAGAAACTGCTTGCCTATTGTTACATGTTTACTCGACGAATAATACTCTGTACAATTCGATATAAATAAATCCCAAAGGTCACGAATTTGTGCAAAATGATCACGTTGGCGACGTTCTTTACCTGTACTTTCCTCATCAAACTGTAAACATGTTAATAAAAATTTAAAACGTTTGCTCTGCATGGTTGAGCGATAAACGGTAGGTGATGCAGGGTGTCTCCATAAATAATCTACATTACTAGAATTTTCTCTTTCAAATCCGGAAAAGTAGAAAATTCCTATAAGGGCTTTTAATTCTTGAAGATCAATATCTAATGTATGCGCTGCCTCTTCTTCCGATTCGATATCGCTTAATTCCTCAACATTATCTTCCTCTGAATAACTTTCATTATCTTCCTCTAAATAACTTTCATTATCTTCCTCTGAAGAACTTTCATTATCGATAAGGATTTCAGGCTGAGTTTGCAACAGCTCTTGAAAATCTTCCTTGCGTTCGCTGCAGAGTGTTTCTGGCCTCATAATTGCGGACTAAAAATTATTGAAGATACTAATTTACAAGTGTTGTTACAAATGTAAATTATAATTAAAAAATAGAAACATGCATAATACAACAAAAATATAAATTTACGTTGACAAAACAAAATATTGCGTTTTTAAAATGTACTTACTCTAAAAAATTGTGACGCGATTAGTAGGTCGGGTTTAAGACCTAAAAACACTTTTGAGATGTTTTCGTTTTCGCTATTAAGATCGAACTGGCATTATCGTTATAACTGCCACTTCGGAAGAGTCAAAACTCTGTTCTCTCCCCACCACAAGACAAGGAAACCGTTATTATCTGAATACCAACCAATGGAAGTTTCTGCTCGGGTCTCCCAGACTCAAGGGTAGTAACCTAGGCTTAATTCTATGTCTTTTTTTAATAACTTATTTTTAATTATTTTTTTTAAATATTTGTCTAAATAATTAGTATATCGATCCTGTGTTAAACAGAAACACTTTTAAAAAATTAAATGCAACATGCAATATATCTTTATTTATATTATAATGTTTTATGTCTCGTATTTTAGAAACAAGTATTTTATAGAACCCTGACATTTTTATAATCAATCGAAAAAAATGTATTACTTAATATAATTTTTATTAGATATATTTGTTGTTCTGCAATTCAACAAATTTTGAGTAAATTTGTAAAGATAAGATGTGTTAACATGTAAATTTTCTTTATTTTACGAAGTCGTGTATATACAATAGTAGGTTCAACATATTCTTCAACAACAACAATGCTAACCGCAAATTCAAATTCCTTAATAACAAGTACCAAAGTAAGCTGCTGAAAATTAAAGACATTAACGCCTATTTAAACTTTCTACGCGCTAAGATCTGCGAAATCGAAAATCAACTCTATCTATCTTTATCCTGATTTAACTAATGATTTTTTTTAACGGAACAAGAAGATAATCTCCAATCATAATAGCTTAACTAAACTTAAATTAATGAACAAATTTAACCACATTTCAATAAAACGTAACCCGTCATGCAATCCTTCTTATATCAGTCTAATTTATTGGCTCACGTTATGAGAATCCACATTTTTAATACCAACCGACGAACAAAACACTTCTTAGATTTAAGCTTATTTGCTGGCACAATATCTGAACTAATAAAGCGTTTACGAAGGCGTGAATTTATACAGTTGATAAGGACTGGAATCTCAGTCGAAACGTTGTGTTAATCAATTGAATAAAGATTGCCAGTTTAGTCGAAACAAACGATTTCTGCTTATTGTATGCTTTACGTATCAATTCCTTCAAAACTAGACGGTCAAAGAGTCTTGTACTTTTGTAAGAATATTTCTATAAGTTTCTTTTGTCGTCACTTTGTTTGTTTTCATTAAAACCGTAAGGCTAGTTTGCTACAATTAGAAACATGATATCGGAAGCCGTTTTTGCATCCTCGATACATGTAAAAAGTGCTAACTTTGATTTTAATTATTTCAACTTCGGCACGGTCAATCTTTTTCTAATTGCACATGTGTGTAGTCGTGTAGAGCGTGTTTAAATTAATATAAATACAAAACTTTTTGACCGTATAGTTTTGAAGGAATTGATGCGTAAAGTATACAATTTCGATATCGTACGGCAATCAAACGTTTTGTCTCTCATAAATGTTCGCGTGCTTGTCGCTGAGCAGTCGCGTGCGAAATATCGCGGGCGCGATTTAATCTTTGCATGCGTCCGCAAGTCGCTCCTGTCGTAATTCTAAGCGGGGCGCCCCAGTGCTATTATGCGCAACGATGCCTCAACTGTTGCACGCGAAGGATTAATTTCACGTGCCGGCGCGGGCGCGGAGATCTTGTTTGCAATTTCTTGCCCCGCGGGTATTAATACAGGGCGAAATCTCCGGGCCTGAAATTTCTCTCCCGACCCAATTCGCCCTGTGTACATACCAGCCGCGTGATCCCGTGGGAGATCTAAAGTTCCAGTCATTTCTTGCCCGGCAGGGCAGGTCACTGAGATGATCAATGCGCCATCGTTCCCCCAAAAGTCTCTTCGCGATCGATATCAATCGAGCATTAATTCGCCGCGTGCTGACAGGCTAATAAACCCGAAAATTATGGGAACTGATCACAAGACGTTATAAATTATCGTCCTTAATGTTTTAGTTAACCAAAGCAAAAATTAAGTAAAAAAATTATTTTTTTTTAGCTAAATGCTTCTCGCAAACTTAATCAGATAATATAACTTATCAGTATTATTCCATATAGTGTATAATATTGCCAATTAATTTTCCAATACCGATATATCAATAACCGACAATTTTAGAAGTATATATAATTTAATTAATTTTAATACATATTAATAATATCAAAATTTGGTTTATAATAATTAAATTATTCTTTTAATGATAATAAGATAATAATATATAAAATATTGTTATTCATCGGACAACAAACTTGGATCTTAATAAAATAGAAAAAATAATGAAAAACCTCTCAAGTTACACATATTGAACAAGTTCTCGTAAAATAAAATTTTATCGTGAAATGAATCGACAAGATGTACCCTTGCATTACGAATGTTAATTCAAGCGAATCCATGAATAGCCGCATTTCTGCTCAGATGGATTTGAAATACCGGCGCTGCTCTGGTATTTGACCCTACCTCTTTGCAAGCCCTATTGCTTTCACTACACTCCCTTTACACCACTGTTCGCATCAGTGCGAGCTTCATCGTGTAAGCGCAAGGTCATACCCTGAGAGAAGTTCCGGCATAATACTCCGGGCCACTTTCCAGTCCATGCGAAACTTTCAGTGAATTTAGCGGAGCGAAATTAATTAACGGAAGACAATGTTCACCTGCGACCACCAAATTGGCTCGCTCCGCTTGCAGTTACGAAAATTCGACGACAAATTCACTGTTGTTACACGATAATCATCGAACACTGAAGCGGCCATCAGTGAGCATAAATTTATAATATCTACAATCCTACTTAATTGATGTGGATAATTGTATATTGTAATTTTTTGTTTTATAATTACTTTTTAATTTATTGTAATTAAAACCTTAACTGTATTTCTAGACAAGATGTCAAAAGTTCTTTCAATATTAATATTTCCGTAAAACTATTTTTTCAAAAAATCATTACTTTTAGAAATCACATTGCATTTTTATAAGATTGCACGAGGTACACATTTTTTTCGCAAAAGTAGGAAACAAGTTGCGCAATTTTTCTCAAGCCGTTTATCCTGACATATATTGTATAAAAAATTAAAATAAATTTTTTTAGTTATTTTAACAACATATAATCGCAACATTGCAATTTACAAATTGCGTAAAAATTTTTGAATATGAAATTTTGTAATAGCTAGGTAAAAGCAATTTTCTCTTGTATTTCAGCTACTACTTCTGGATGAACTCTATTCACATGATCTATATCTATAATATGCATTCTTAAATGAGTTGCCACAAAGTATGCAACGTGCAACATACCCGTATTCTTTTGAGAAATATCGCCAGAATGTGGGTGTCGTTTTTCCATCTTAAGTACTCTTCTTTATCAAATATGTCATGATTTAATAAGTGTCTTCTCACATTGGTTGTGTTATAATGCTTATAAATTTTATTACAAATCGTGCATCTTACTCCAGTATCGTTTAATGTTTCAAAATACTTCCACATCGGATTATATTGATTACTTTTCGGCCTCATTATATCCACTTAGTATCACGAAACGTGTACTAATAAATATGACACATCGACTAACAAGAAAAATGTTTGATAAAACTGTTTGAGGAAAAGGTCTAAGAGATGTAACCTTTGTCACATGTAAACCTTCATTAAATATTAATATAGTGTTTGAATCTTGTTAATAATTAGCTTTGTTTCTAATTACTCGATCCTAGTATTATAATAAAACGGATAATCTTAAAACAAATGTTTATTTAACTTATTAATTGTGTGAAATTCATACTTTTTACTGCGTTCTTTTAATTTATCTACATACTACGATCTTACATGTGTGGCTTATCCTTTTAGAAAATCTCATATTATAACTGATAATGACACAATGCTGGACTCACCTTGACCCAGGTTTCGTGTTTGAGTCCCACCGTTTCCCGAAACGGACTCCTCTTCCTCGTTCGCGCCCGTTTTACAGTCTTTGTCGAACGCTTGTAGGTCCGCAGTAAATCGCCGTGTCACCGAGTCTTCCTATAAGGAAGAGGAACAACTGCCATCAATCTCGGTCGCGCAAACGACAGTTTGCGAACTAGTCGATCACGCCTTATTTGAAAGTTACGGAAGTCAAGCGTTTACGTTGCCGGAGAATAAAGACGTTAGCAGCAACATTTTAAATGGTGTCTTGAAGCTGAAACCCGACGCATGCAGATAATGACATAATGTTGCCCTTTTAATATTATATGCGATAACTTACGATGAGCTACGGGAAGTTTAAACAAATTGCCGCGAGTTAAAGTTATTTACATTTCGAAACAAAGTTAGAAATAATTTGGGAAACGCATGTCGAGAATTCCATGCTTTAATAGAGGCGATGTTTGCATTATTGCTACTATTGTTACAATATACAAAATAAAATAATCAAATTTATAGAATAATAACTATAATATTAATGTATGTACGCAATTATCGTTTCATGATGTACATGATATTTAGCATTAATTAATTATTTCGTATTAATTAACTTATTAGGCAAATGGTTATAGTTGATCGTAAATGCTTTTGATAATAGTGTTCTCGACAGGCGCCCGTGCTCGGTTTATGTCACATTATAGGTATTACAAGTCACAATTAGACTCTGTTTGAATTAGACTCGATGATTTTACTAGAAATTCGTGGTTTTACGAATTTGGATACAGCTACCTCAATACCGGTAATCATCGATTTTCTGATAACAGTAATGTATTCCACGAAATAAATTAATTAATGAGGTATAATATGATACAATATATTATATAATACAAGAGAAATAAGACTAATTAAAATTTAAAAGTTTTAATTCAAAAGAGAAATTTCGTTGAAAACATTTCTCGTGCACTTTAATAAGCAAATGCAATTGTTTTTCTCAATTCTAGTTTGCATTTCGCAAAATTTGAATCTTGTGATGGAAAAGGAAAGCTGTCAGAACTGTCATGGTGTAGCGGAATTGCAACGCCACAGAAAAGTGGATATTTAATTCTTTCTTTCCTTTTTGCTCATCAAACTCGGTAATGAAACAAATACGCGAATCGAAGCGCTTTCCGTGTATCGAAGAATTTTTTCTTGACGGAACGAACTCTAAGAGAAAGTAATTTGAATACCTCGCTTGCGCGTTCTTCACGTGTGCGTACATTCCATCGACGTTTGCAACCTGCTTCGTAATTTAAACCGCAAGCATGGCTCACGCGATACGATTCATACCACGAAAACATCGCTCCAGGAAGCTTTATATCAACGATCTTCAAAGAGCGGAAAATAGCGCCGCGCGCCTTCTCATCCTCTCAACGTACGCTGGCGTATTTTCGTTCTGCCTTTCTTGTTTCATTCAGGATACTTCGCCTGGTCGTTCTTTTCGGCACACTTTATCGCGCACTAGTACATTGAAGGCAGTTCATGTGTCCGCCATAACGGCGCGTAATTCTTTTCCTTTTTGACAAGGATCTCAGATAGTGGAAATGAGATTTTCAGAAGCAATTTAAAGAGAATTTGTCTGTAAAAGGGTCGAGATGGAGGACAGATTCAAAAACGAAGAGGGAGGTTACGTTAAGGAAACACGACTACGGCGATGATAACAACGACGTCGACGACGAAGAAAGCGTGGAAGAAGGACGACATTGCAGAACAGGCTGCTTTAGTATGACTTCTATTCAGCATCTTGGATTTTTCCTCCGAGTCAGCTTTGCATTGTATGCGATGTAGCTCTCAAGAATGTTCAGCGATCGAAACACCGTTGAACCAATCCGTGGAAATCGTTCGTGAACGCATAATGCGCGCTTCACCTATGCAAAGCACGAGAGTGTAACATCGGTCGTAGCGGCGTTAAAGTCATTTAAGCCGCATTAAGACTTAGGGATGTTCAAAGTAAGGCGAAATTGCGAGGCTGCCACTATATATCCCAAGGTAATCCGACATATCTTTCGCCTTAATCCCCAAGACTGGGTATACGTGCGGCGCACAACTTTCCCCCATAAGAAAATTTCTGACAAAATTGCGCTAAAACCGTAGAGTTTGTCGATATGGAAGAAAATTCGCGTCGTGTTGTATACACTCATATAATCCATATCAGTAAAATAAATATAAACCATATCATTAAAGTTGCTAAACTGTATCACAAATTGCATGCGTAACAGTTTTGGAATCGAGTAAGCGAATCAAACTAAATCGTTTTCAAATTAGCTGGAATAAAACGAAGTCAAGGGAGAATTTCTATTTTCTCAGTCTTTTGTCCGGCAAATAGCGCATTAAATCGCAACAATAGTGCTCCCACGGAGCTGTGAATTTCACGTTAATCTATTGATGGTCTCTTTCAATGCTTCAAATGAAGATTGATCGACGAAGAATGACGTAGTGCAACGTAACATTCATGGATAGAAAAATTGTGTCAGTTGCTCCTACCGATGTATACAATTTAGTTTTTAGTTACATGCTTTGGTTTGTGAACATTTCTAATATATTTACATCAAAAATTTTAAATTAAATCAAAATTTAAAGCAAAAATTTCAATTTTGATTCATATAACTGTTTAATGTAAATTTTAAAAAATTAATCTACGTGTGCTCGTACATTTACCGCTAGAAAGTAACAGTCAGCTATATACCGCAGACTTGCTAAATCTTCCATCTCTGTTTCCACCGATATAGGAGCTGCACAAATTTCCATAAAATTGGGAAACTGCAGCTGAAACGAGCGTAAAGTCTAGAACGTCGTATAAATTCAAACTTCCGCATTTCAAATTTCTTTCCGTTGGTATGAACCACATTCTGGCATATGTAAAGAGAAATTAAATTCTCGTAAACAAGTAATTTTGCAATCTAATATAAAATAATTTGTATGTTTTCTCCTAAATATTATAAATGCATCTAATCAATATCAGCTAAATCTGATTAATGAAAAATTGAAGTAAGAATGCAATCTATAGTTCCAAATTAAAAAATTTAAGTAAAGTAATAAATATGTCAAAGAGTAAGCTAAAAATTTTTTGGAAAACTTTTAATATTCTTATAATCGATATATTATAGTTAGAAATCTAGAGATTTTATGATACCTATACAATGTAAATGCACATTTTTCCATCCTTTAGATTGCTACACATTCGAAACGTTACTCGAAAAACAAAAGTTATTTGATGCTCGCGCAAGTATGTACATGTCGATTTTCTCGTAACAGCAAATCAACTCTACAGGAAAAAAAATTGGAAAAGTTCCTGAATCAGAGCCATGAAAAGCCACGACAAGCTATCCTGGTTTAAGCAAGAAAGAGCACTTTGAAGCTAGCCTAGTACCATCACATTCGAGTGGGTGATTTCTCTCGGTTTTTCGTGACGACGGCAATCCAACGCTTCAATCGTTGGTGGTTCTACCTTTGAATTCTTTTATTCGTCGACGTCGTTCTTATTTGTAAAGATTCAATTATCTAAGTGCTAGTTAATTGCACACAATTAAAATACTACTCTATCCCTAAACTCAATTTAGATAAATTTATTATAGTGACATATTTAATATAAAATTACTTACTATTATAAATTGTTTTGTGATTGATTCAATTTGAAAATTACATTTTATATGTATTAATACAGAAGACAATCTTTATATAAAAAAAATTAAAATTATCAAAATATATTCTATTAACGATACATATAGATGTAACATTTTAAATTATACTATGATTATGCTTCTTATCAAGACAATAATACTTCCTTTTAACTTAACATTTTTACTATAACTCATGTACCCTTTGATTTTGAATCTTCTGAGCTTTTGCACACGATCTCATTCAGCACGGCAATTTTCCCTCTTCTTTTGTGAAGGGTCTAGCAATTCTCAAATCTTCGAAGCGAAATCGTTACCGGGATCCCTTCACTTTGAACACATCTCCGGTACGGTAGTCGAACGTAGCTTCACCTTTCATTATCGTACTTCAAACTGACTCACAAAAACGTAACATGAAGTAACACTGCACGTCAAAAATTCCACAAGAGAATAGAATTAGCATAAAAAGCAATACTGCTGAGAATAGTCTTTTTGCAACTTAATAAATATAGATAAAATAAATTTTAATTTTAAACTACTAACAATTTACTAACTACTAATATAAGCAACATTAAATCTAATTAGTATCTATTATTATAAAATATAATAATAAATAAGCAAATAATTTTTTAGTGCATCTTTATTTAATGGCTTCATTATTATAACCATTGGATGCAATTGGAAAAATATCATTACATGTATATTTGTATTTGTTTTAAAATTTAATTTATTTAACGAGTAAGAGAGACAGAGAGAGAGCTAGAACTAATTATTTTTGAGAGGAATTTTTTAAATCAAAAACGATAATTTGGTATTTTCAGATCCAGACCGAATGTCGCAGAAGTAACCATTTATCGCACAAAGTTAGGTAATTGCTTTTTTCACGATTGCCAAAGAGAATCTTCAACGAGAATCTAGCGCCAATAAAAGCAATAAAAGTAATGTAGGTACTGGTAATTGCCATCGGCGATAAAAACGGAGGAAATAACGATTGTTTCCGAGGTGCTTTCAGAAAAATACATGGCGTGTACTCACAGCATCGTGCAACTTGCATTAGAACCAGGCATTTCTGACTATTTCCCAACTATTCCTGGTGCAGACACTTTGCCAGATTTCGCGATGGAAATAATGTTCAGTTTCAAATGTAATAACAGCTTGAAAGCATTTAATCGATAATTGTTACTTGCATTCAGATAACAATTTATCTATTAAATTTACTAAAATTATACTATACTGAAATATTCCTATATTTATTATATACGCTGCATTATATATAAAACCATTTCAAGGGCATTGGAGGCAATTTCAGAAATAATGTTAGGAACAAAAGTTTCCCGTTTTATTTTCTGGTATATAATCCGAATCTTCAATAAAAAGTGCCATGTTTCATTTAATAAATTAAATTTTCGGTCAGTACCGGAAGTTGGAGAAATCACCATTGGATAGAGCGTACCGGATATACACATAGGTATCAAAATTTTTGAGATTTTTAAACAAACCATTTTTCTTTATTTTAAAAGGAGGTGTACGGGTGATCTGGGACCCCCTGTATAAAGACGTGCCGTGGTTTTATGACGATAGAAATAACAGCGCATTATATAAATGACGCGTCACGCGAAAAACAGTTTTGCATCGAATTTAAAACTTCTGTGTTTATCAGAAACCTTTTAACCTGTAATATTTTAAAAATAGACCCCCTCCCCGTAAAGATTAAAAAGAAATTTTAAAAAATAAAACGATTAATCGATTCCTCGATTCTTTTATATATATATAATCGATGTCTCTGCGATTTCTTTTCTTTTAATCGATTTTTGAAATATCGATTTGTTTTTGAACATCGCCCATCCCTAGTTACTACCCTTGGATCTGGGAAACCTGAGCAGAAACTTTCAAGTTTCATCGGTTGGTACACATTAACAATGATTTCTTTGCCTTGTGGTGGGAAGGGAACAGTTTTCACTGTCCCGAAGTGGCACGTGGCAGCTATATAACGATAATGCCAGTTCGATCTTAGTAGCGAAAACAAAAACATCTTAAAAGTGTTTATAGGCCTTACAAACTCGACCATAGTAACCTCGTCGTATTCTTGTGGAGTAAGTATATTTTAAAAGCGCAACATTTTGTCAACGTAAATTTAAATTTTTGTTGTATATTACGCATGTTTCTATTTTTTAATAATAATTTATACTTTTAACATAACCTAGAATCTTCAATAATTTTTAGTCAGCAATGGCGCACCGCAGCAAACGCATAAAACTTTTTCCGGAGCTGTTGGAAACTCAGCCTGAAAAGCCTATTGATAGTGAAAGTTCCGCAGAAGATAATTTAGAGGAATTAAGCGATGTCGAATTGGAAGAAGATACATGTGATATCGTTATCGTAGAGGACGTAGAGCAACCGGCTGAAAGTGAAGAAGAAGAGGCGCATGCGTCGACACGAAGTACTGGATCCTTGGAGAGCCGTTTTGTGTATGGCGTCAACCGCTTTAAATGGTCCGTTACACCACCGACGGAAAAAAAACAAAGAAAAGCAAACAAAGTATCGAATTATAACCATAAACTGTTGCGCGATGTGAAGAATAAGAGCACTCCAATGAAAGCATGGTCTCTCCTTTTTACTGATGATATGCTAAATATAATTGTCAAATATACTAACGCTAAGATTGCACGAAAACGTAAAGGTATTGAAATTCAATCTTATACATCAGATATTGATCTCCATGAATTAAAAGCCTTTATAGGAATTTTATACCTTTCCGGATTACAAAGAAAAAATTTTGTTCTTATAGACGAATTATGGTATAAACCTGAAAAATCAAATCAATCAAATATCTATCACTTAACCATGTCGGAAATGCGTTTTAAATTTCTATATCGATGTTTACAATTTGATGAAAAAAGTTCACGTCAAGAACGTTGCCAAGACGATAAATTAGCACCAATTCGTGACCTTTGGAAATCATTTATATCGAATTGTAGAGAGTATTATTCGCCAAGTAAACATGTAACAATAGGCGAGCAGTTTATAAATTTTTGCGGTGAATGTTCTTTTGGTTCGCGCGGGTTTAAATTTGTTATGATGAACGACTCAGAAACATCTTATATGATAAATGCTATTCCTTCCTTTGGAAAAGCCGATACAAGACTTATAGAGTCTAAGCCTACTTATCATGTTCTTGAATTATCAAAGCCGATCCGTGGCAGTGACAGAATCATTACTTGTAATAAACAATTCATTTCAGTGCCTCTAGTGAAATACATGAAAAATGAACTTTCACTTAGTATGGTAGGGACAATTAAACCGAGCCAGAAAGAGATACCAAAAAATATGAGAAATTTCACTGCAATTAATAATCGTTTTCTTTATGCTGATGATCTGACATTAGCTTCATATCAAAGTGAAAGTGTTATAGTATTGTCTTCTTTACCTATACGCGAACATGTAGTTGATGGAAATGAAGTAGATATCATTCAATTTTATAATTCTAAAATTAAAGAAGGCACTGACACATTTGACAAAATGTGTTGTGAATATAGTACTGCACGAAAGTGTCGTGGTTGGCCGATGAGATTCTTTTGTGCTATGTTAGATCAAGGCGGTTGTAATAGTTTTATGTTATATTCTTTAAACAAAGAGAACGAAAAAATGTCAAGAACCGAGTTTTTAAAAGCATTAATTAAAAGTTTAATCATCCCACATATATATATACGCTTGCGTAAACTTGTAGGTATCGGTAAAATCTCCAGTAAATCACGAAAGGAAATGGAAAACGTTATTGAGGGAAAAGTTAGTGAATTATAATACGTATATGACACAATTAGAAATTAGATAAACGTGTAAGGTGCAGATATTGCCTTTAGTGATATAAAAACTTAATTTGTTTGTCCTCAATGCAAAAGCCCACCATGCGAGGAGCATCACTTGATGTTATGCAAACAATGTGAACCAATAATAAATACTTATAATGATTTTTTTGTTGTATGTTTTAATGATTTGACTGCAAAATATATTAATATAGCATGAATAAATTAATGTGTTAATATGTATTTTTTTGAGTAACCACTCTTTCATCCAAGACCAAAGAAACATTAAAATGTACTTAGCCCCTTGTTTTATATTAAAATTGTTTAAATTCTAGCAGAGCTTTTGTACCGCATGTATTAATTTTTTTATGTCTTTGTTGCGCTGAGGAGGGTCCAAACCAGGGACCGAAACGTTCGCGCATATTGTATATGAGGAATATATTGTAATTGTCGCTTTAAGATCAGCGTTTCTGGCTTTTATTTGCCTTGTCATTATTAATTTTGTATTTTCGAGAGCCTTAACCTTTATTGTTCTAGCAGAGCATTCTTTTCAATAATATTTTAACCTTATATTTTATAATTCTGTGGGTCATTTTAAGCTTTTTTATATGTAAGTATTAGTTTTATATTTTTACAAAAATATAATTTTTCCGGCTATATAAAAATTCTCGTTTACCTTAAGCTTTTGTAACTGTTTTCCTATTTATAGTTCCAAAATAGAGCTTATTGTTAGTTTGCTAGGCATTTCGACTTAAGAAAAGAGAGGTAAGAAAATATTAATTAATGCTTACCTAAGATATGAACAAATAAAGTTCATGGTTTATGATAGTAAACGACCATTTAAAATCGTGCAAAACTCCCAGGTTCATGATAGTAACGAATGTGGACAAAAAATAAGGGTATTAATCCAGATTTAATAAAAAGATATAGAATTTCTTAATGTATCCGCACAATTTTTCTTCGGATAAAAAAGTTTCTGATTAAACACACAAGTGTTAAATTCGATGTAAAACTGTTTGTCGCATCATAATGCGATGTTATTCCCATCGTCATAAAACCACGGCGCGTCTTTATACAGGGTGGAGCATTTAATGTGTTATAAGCTACTGTTATCTCTGAAAGTATGCATTATACCAAAAAATGTTTCAAATAGAAGTTGGAAGGTTCAAAGGACGCCAATAGACGATCTTATTAGATTTTGAATTCGGAGTCCTTGTTGGGTCTAGTAAAGTCCAAGTTATATTTTTTAAATAAAATCCCTTATTTTTATTGTATCATCGTTTTCTACTAATTAAATTGAACAACTTTTGTCTGAAACATTTTTTATTTGCTAATAGTTGTTGAGATATTGAAGGTAAACTTCGTAATTTTTTCAATATTTAGCTTACAATATCTCGATAATTGTTTATCGGAGAAGGAAATGGTTTCTACAGAACTTTTTGACTTGATTTGGTCTCAAAAATATGCAGTTGCAATAGTAGGTACCCCACTTTGTTAAATACATGTGTATACAGCTTACATGTATTCTATAATATATCTGCAAACTGTTGTCATAAACAAAGCCGGCTTGGGAAAAATAGCTTGTAATATTTTATATTAACCACGCTGTATATAACCATGTTGCAATTGCATCAACTCTTTGGCAGAAACTAAATCTGGCAATGACTATTATATACTTAATTACTTTTTTAACTAGTGCATCGAGTCAAAATGCAGTATATAATTAAAAATTGTACTAAATTGAAAGAGAATACCGACTCAAAACGTAATAAATATCTACGTAATTAAAAGTAACTTTCGCCTTATATTGATAAAATAAACAAGATAATTTGTAATGTTCTATGCATATAAGAGATTTTCATAAAACTCGCGCTACTTGTTTAAAAATTTAATTATACCTACATTTATTATTTTCTATTAGCAAATTTACATACATGCAAACTTTAATATTTTATTCCATGTTTACATATCAGAATGTTTTATACAAAAAATTATTTTCGGCGTTTGTGAAAACTTTCTTGATAAAAACATGGAACAATTACTCTTTTATTGTAAATATAAAAAACAAAATACATCTAAAAAAAACAAAGCTTTATAATTTCTGCATGCTAGTAAATTGTTCCTCTTGCACAAACTTTTTCTTCAAATTCACAAAATGGCCAGCGCGTCATTGAATATTCAGTTAGACATCAAATATTCTACCGTCATTCAAATAGGGAAGTGCAACGAACAAATATTGAAGAAGTATTCGGTACGCTGGAAATCATGCCCTTTTGTTTCGACCAATATAGCGGCGAATGACCATTGACGACCGACGAAGGAGGCCACGTTTGCTGAGTATAATAAAAGCGACGCTCTCTTGTCGAGTATAGTGAACCTTTAGCAATATTGAATAGCATGATCACGGTGTTTGTGAAAACTTTAATAATAAAAACATGGAACAATTACTCTTTTATTGTAAATATAAAAAACAAAATACATCAAAATACAGCGCAAGGGACCGCACTGTAAAACTATCGATGCTTGTAGAGCACCAGCCCGGTGACGGTCGAGCGCGGACACGAATGCGCGTCTAACCAATGCTCGACTACATTACCGCAAAATTAGAAACGAAGTTCTCAAATGGCGTGGAATATTCACGTAACGAGTTAATGCTATACTATTAGACAATTGAAATTCTACACAGTAGTTGAATGTAAAACTTTCTCATAATATAGGTATTTCATTAAAATTTGTCATTATTTTAGAAAAAATGTTATTTAAAAAAATTGAAATATAAGTGATCAAGTTATAATAAAGATATTTGATTAACATCTCTACAAAAAGTTCTATTTCTTGTTAAAATAAATAAACGAGAGAATTTTTTAATAGTAAAATTCACAAAAAATCGGAATTTTAATTTAGTAAAATTGAAAATGTCAGTTTTTTGTAAGTTTACATAAAAATTTTTGAACATGTTAAAGTAACACGATCTTGAAAATTTCTTCCTACACCTAGCTCGCAAAAAAATTTTCCAGCGCACAAAATATTTCATAAGAACAAAAATTATTCGCCGACCGATAAAAATGATTAGTCACGTTACCAAAAAATGGAGCCGATAATCGAATTTTCCAGCGAAATCCATCATGCGCGCTAGCAGAGTGGTGCGATTATCGATTATCACCGAACGGTGTAGCATTCCGCGCGGCACCGCTGCCGCGATTAATGCTTAACAATATACGCCGTGGATTAAGTGCACTCGGCAAGAGTAATCGATATTGGTACCTGACGGTCTGTGAATGACTGATCGACGCGGTTTCCGCATCCCCGCGTTTCAGTCTCACGTCACAGTGCCATTATTCGCCAACTAATTAAATTATCCTCGAGATTAATTTAAAGATCTGTGCGAAGCGAAAACGGAGAAGTCGCCGATTGTTATTGCTTGTCAGAATAATCGACGCCAGGTATATGGCGCAGTATGATCAACTAGTGACAACTGCATGAGTGCATTGGAACAAAGCCTCGTTAGATATTGCTTGTTAGGAAAATAAGGCACACTGTGTTAATAGCCATTCTATCTGTCTTTGTATGGCGATAATAGTGCCTCAGGCACTAATAGTATAATTCTCAATGAAAATACTGTAGATACTTTGTGATATGTATAAATTAAAAAGATCAGTTTGATTTAATTTAGTGATATAGGTATATTGAAAAATATATTTCTTTCAATCTTAAATACTGTCAGTATTTATAATTTGAAGACATATTAACATAAATTCTGTTAATTACAAAATATAATAAAGAATATTACAAAATTAATATAAAAGAAAATATTTGCATAAGGATGTATGACAAATTTTTAAAATATAAATTTTTTAATTATAAATTCTTTTCGTAAACGATTACTTTTACCGAAAAATATAACAAAAACATTTTAATATAATTGATAAAACAAGAGCCCCAAATCTAGTAAAAATACTGCCAACATTGTATAAAAGTAAAATCACGAAATATATCACAAAGTAGTGACTATCATACGACAGAAATACTTTCAAGTATCTTTCGATATTTTTAACGTAAATGCTCGACAATTTTACACTCACGTTTTGTCGCTGAACTTTCCAAAACCAGACCCTCTTAATCGGCCACGTACGGTCATGAAACTCGAATCGATCCTCCGTTTTGTGTAATTTAAAATGTTTACGATAGGAACCTCACATAAAAGAAACTTCAGTACATAAAGTAAACTTTGGTAATTTTTAAACAACATTATATCTGCATTAATACTTCACGTTTACAAGCTTGGTGCAATTTTCGATGTTGTTTGAACATCACATTACTCTAACATGTGAAGTATTATAAGAGAAAGTCGTGAAAAACCTTGTGATAATAACTGCAAGGATACTACGACATTACGAATGTAATTGCAAGTGTCAAATATTTCTTTATTTTTCATAGGTATGTTGCGAGTTTCTAGTTGTAGCAGTACACAAGCAATTTAGAAGCTCAAGTTATAAAAATATGACCGTCGCTTTTTTTCAGTTGCAAATGTAATTACAGTAGTTTTGAAGGAAACTGCAGTAAACATGGGTTTCCGGAAAATACATAGTGCATACTCGTTTATACGCGGAGAGCGAGATAAAAGGAAGAGAAATTTTTACAACACTTTTAAAAATTAATGTAATTTTTATGTTTCGCATGTTCGAGGAGCGGGAGTAACGATGCCGACGTAAATGTGAGAATCGTGCTTATCCATGGCATCGTTAATAATCCCTGAGCATGACCCTTTTTCTTCCGTTCTGTATCTCTCGCGTGACGCGCGAAAGCCAGCGGCAAGCCGGTGCCGAATTAATTACGACGATAAATCATCCGATCTCGTGCTGACCTCTCTCGAGTCACTCCCCTCAATCTCGTGGCTTCGTGCCAAAAATAAATTAAGTACTAATTGATTTGTAATAAATCCCAATACCCATATCACTTTGCATGTAAACGCGGTTATGGACAATGTCCGCTTTTTTAAATGAAATATGTTAAATATGATATTCCAGTTAAATTGAACTATATACTTGGCTAGAGAATATCAACAAGTCATAAAACATCAGTTATTAAATAATGAATAAATAAATTCATATTTCATCATTATAAATAATTTCAGAAATAAAGGGTTAGCTTCAGATTTTGTTATAATATAGCTATATCGTTTAGTGATTTAACGAACGTATAATTCCCAGATTTTTAAATCGCTCGCAATTTTCCAGAAGCTTTCGGAGAGCTCGGGTAACGTTGAGCAAGACACTATGAAAAAGACAGAAGCGAAAATTTATTCGCGCTAAATGGCGGGGTTTGCTCATGATAAACGCGGGATCTAGTTCGCGATCAAATTACAAACTGTCTCCGGTAAAGCGCTGGAAATTTTTATCAAATTTATCGCGGGAACAAAACACCCGCTTCGCGATATCGGGTATACTGAATAAAAAATAAGCGGGTTCTATAAAATATGTTTTACGTAATTGATACTCATAGGCAAATACATAAGAGATTTCATATTATCAAAGCGTACAATCATAGCTATTAATAATTGGCTTATTCTTCACTATTCTCTGCGATTGAAAATGTTTGAAATAACTATAATTCTATTCTATTATTAAATACCCTCTAAAATAAATATCCATGACTTTGTAGTTATATTGTCAGGAACATGCGAGCTCCTTTAATTATATCGTAATGTTCCATTAGATTTATTAAATGTAAATTCTAAAAATACGTCATATAGTGTAACATGAACATAGAAACAGAGGAATTATTGAAACGTGAAAATGGACTTTGGAAGAATGACTCTGGCAGACATAAAGAGCAACAAACACGAGAAAGAAAAGCGAAGGCGCAATGACAGACGGGGCGGAAAACCCGGGCATTTCCGCGGGTAAAAAGGCCATCACGAGAGACGCAAGGGGGATTCTCTACTTTCGCAGTTTCTTCCTTCCTCCCGTCCTGTTACGACTGGCAACAACGATACCCTTGGGAATCCGCGGCGTGAATGCAAAATCATACTTGCCATGACCGCGCCGAGCCCTCCCCAGGGAGCAACAGGCCTGGTAATTACGAAATTATTACTCGCCGTTCCCGCGATAGCTCTTGCGAGAACCGAGTAACGAGACTCGCTACTGACATTTTTGCACAAGCATGCAGCAGCTGCAACTAATGTCGCGCCAGTAGTAATTGAGTCTTTAATCATACCTACGTCTTTGGATTATTTCGCTCGATAATATACTGGATGTTCGAGAAATCTTTTAAATTCTTATAACTCGAACTTTTGATAAACTATATGATAACGTATGCGTTTATATATTAATAATAATCTTCGGATTCATAATGGGTATATAATGTCACTTTAGAATTTATAGAAACATTATTGAAGAAGTATAACAATCAGTCTAACAATTATAGTTAGAATTTACAGATAATAAAAGTGTGTAAAATATACCTATATCACAAAGTGTTCTTTCCAATACAGAAAAAATTAAAATAAACATTTACTTATTCTTTAGCTTTAACTCTTCATGTCCGATAAAATTAATACTTTAAGCTCGGTAAAGAAATTAGAATCCTGAAGAGTTAGAATGCTGAAATATATATGCCTTGTGGTAATAGTCTCAAATTCTCGTGATAAATCTGGCATTCTGCTATTATCGGAAAAAATAACTCGAATTCAACACATCCGTTGCAGCATTATCATAGCCGAAAGCGTTAAAATCGTTCACACGTATCTAACATTCTTCCGATACACGGACACCAGTTAAAATAATCTATCGTATTAGATGAGAATAAAAATATTTTCGAGACGGAAAAATACACGTCTCTACGAGTTTCTCGTTCGGCGGAGTTTCCGTTCCTCGACGTATTCCTCTGTTATATCCGCGTTACGCAAGAGCTACAGAATAACAGAGCAGATGTAATATTAACGTGCAAATAAAAACGGGAACGCAGTGGAAGTCGCCGAGCAGAGAAAACGGGCACAAAGCGCAACAAACAAGCTAAACCCGCGAGGCACGGAAATACAGACAAAGCGAGGAAACACATTGTAGCTCCTGATCATTGGAGGATAGCGAGCTGGGTAAACGCGGGATATTCCGCGACTTGCTCTTTATGCCGCTAATGAATAGCAACAACGTAATTCTACCCCAGTAGTTTATATCACGCAGCTTTTAATCCTCTTCCCTTCCTCTCTCTACCATGTTAACACATTAAAATATAACAATATAACATTATTTTACCGTATTGCAAGACCGTTACACATATTTCGCCCCGAAATATCGTTAAAAATAACATTTGCTCGACATATTTACTTGCACAAAACAAAATAATTTTTTACCGAATAGAATATTTTTCGTAAAACAAGATGTCAGTTTGGAGAGAAATGTTTTGCTGAATTACACTATACCTATACATCTGTGAAATATCAAAATTCTACTCTTTCGAATTTTGATGGTTCGAACAAAAGAAAATAAAACAATTAACTCATTTAGAAAATGTCAGAGCCGCGCGTCTGTGTACCGTTCATAAAATACACTTAGCATAAGTGCTCTTGCACCTGCGCCATACAAATTCGCCACCAAATTGCACGGCGGCGCGCCATATATAGACGACTAGCAATATTTATGAGCAAATTATGTGAACATCTTTCTCGCTCGATACGCAAAACGGACGAGTTTCGCGTCGGAAGGCAATTTATATCCCCTTTGCGCTCGTTATAGTTTTTTACTATCTAATCGCTAAACGTTATTCTCTTTAATTACCTTCAAGAAAAAACATCTCTCGGCATAACAAAAATAATTAATTGAAATATATAAAATAATAAAAATTAATTCCATCACATTTAATATTGCATTAATATAAATAATCTATTTTTTCCTTTTTCATGGACAAAAGAAGGTAATTCTTTAAATGTTATGTGTGTTAGATTATTTCCAAAAATAATTGCCGTGTATTATAAGGTTCAAAATATCTTTCGAAATAACGCTTACATAATTGAAAAAGCAAAATATAATAAAATAACGAATAGCTTATATGAGCAGCATCATTTATATTAAATCAGAATTGCCGAAATAATATTGTAAAATAAAAATTGCAAGAAATGAGATAGTTAAAAGATGGATCATCTGTCCTTATCCGTACGTAGGTGTTGTAAGAATTATTAGCTCGCTCGCGGACAGAAACATTCGCTAACATTGCATCGCGAAAGATATATTGCTCGGCGAAAAGAAATTTACCAGCTACACTTTCAGTCATACGGAACTTCTCGCGCACTAACTCGCGCCAGCAATCCATTTTGGCGGAGTTCGCGCGACGGTGGAACTTTCGGACGAACTGTAAAACTACGGTTGGACGGAATGGAGACTCGTCGCGGATTGCGAAGGAGAAACTGAAACGGCACATCTCGGCACGGAATATTTTTTGCATAAAATTCTTTCACCCGAATAGCGAACTTGAAACTCCGTATACGCGATCGCAGAATAAGAGTCTTATGAATTTCAAGTACAAAACATTCTGAGCATTCTTTGTACGAAATCTCAAAACCAGATTTTTTTCAAGTTTATAAGCTTTCAAGAATCGCATAAATAAACAATATTTTCCCAAAATTATTAAGTATTTGAAAATCATGTATATATTATGTGTGTAATTTTTATTTTGTCGATGTTAATATAATATGTTTATATAATACACAATAATAACTATATTATGCATTAAATGCATAATAACATTGTACATAATATTATAATCATGGCATAATGGAATATTTTGATACACATTGTACCTACTCAATGTGTTGTGCCCTATTTCTAACGCGGCGGTAAATTTTCCGATCAACCGAGGTGCCACAATTCCTGCGCGTGTTGCGGGCATTCAGCTGGTTGTCGCGGTACAACGCAACATAACTGATGCACACTCGGCGCGAAAGGGTGCACGAGAGCAGGAGAGGGTTGAAAGAGCCACGATGCTCCGCAGATCCGGTCGCCGCAAGCTTCTTCCCGACAAACTTTGCCAAAAGTTTAGTGCACTGCAGAAGCGTATTTCACCGCGAAATTCCCGCAAGCTTTCCATCTATACTCTTTTCTTTCTCTTTTTCCGTCCTTCCCTCGCTCGTTTCGTCATACGTTCATCCCGTATATCTTTCTCGTTTGCCCGATGTCTCTTTTTGTTTGGTGTCTCCAATCATTACGAGTTCGCGATGTAATACGTACTACTGCTTTCAACAAAATCGAGCTTTCCTTCTGTGGTTGACATTTCTAAGATAATTCTCCGTGCGAAAGTATTGTACAACAGTACACTCCCAAAGTCGGGCTTTTTTTTGCAACTCCTACTACAAACTCTTGGAGTTTAACGGATTTAAAGACAAATATTTCTTATAATATAGAAATTTAATTCAACTCCGTATTCTTTTTTTCCATTTTCTAAGATTATTTATCACACTAATTACGTCTTTAATTACAATTAAAATCCAGTGTTATAAAATTGTGTATTGACATGAGACTTGCTATACGAGCCAAGTTGTAAATTTGTTTAATCTTAGCAAACAATTACGATAAAAAGCTAAAGAGATTGCGAACGACAGCATCGTGCGGTTAATCTGTTAGCTACAAACGATCGTCCGCCGGAAGAAACGATAGTGCTGGAAGAGTGTAAGCACCAATTTCTGTGGATTTAGCCAGCAAACTCCGCGATACGTCCTTTCTATCCTTCCAAGAATCAAGGATAAGCGCCGGGTATTGTTCGATTACTGACTGATACAGCACAAAATATTAGAGATAAAGTATATCATAGATAAATCTAAGATCCATCAAGCCGTAGATAATCGCGGTAAAGTAGCGATTTTACAATCTAAATTTCTAAAAGAACTAAAATTAAAAACAAATTTGTTTTTTATTCATTTCTTAATTCCCGGCATTTGCTGAAAGAATAAAACTGTTAGGAAAGAGAACGTATAAGGGATATAAAAAATACGTTATTATGAGTAATGAATATTGAACAAATGCATTACGAACGAATAATTCGATGTTCAAACTTCAATTTACTTTTCCAACTCTCGTAATCTGAGACATGAATATTCACAATTCGCTCGTGAATTGCTCTCGGCTTATGTTTTTCTTAGCTGGCGGATCACGAGAGAGGAAGATAAAGAACGGAATGTCGAGAGGCAAGAGAGACAAAAACGCAGGTGGAATTACAAATGGACGCTTCTCCAAAGACGGAACGAGCGTCTGTAATTCCTTAATTAAATAGCCAAGCGGCGTAGATCTTGGAGAAGAAATCAACGAATAATCCTGCTTTATCCCGAGGGGCCCCCCAATACCGAGCGCGAGGGGCGTCTTGTCGCACGAATAACTATCGAGAATGGCGCTATGCTCGTTACCTTCGATCTGCAGAAAAGTAACTTTCTTCTTTTAGAGTCTTCGCAATCAGGCGACGCGGCCGCACTGATGATCGAAAGTTCAGAGGATTCGTTTCGTTATATCCCTCGAGAGAGTTATCAAAGTGCTACCTCTTACAAATGGTATAAGACGCGGCTAACTACTGATTACTGCTGTCAAGAAAAAAACTTTTTCTTCGTGCGAAATAAAGTATAACTTCTATCCAGAGATAATTTAGCATAAATTTGAAATCTTAAATCTTAAAACATAATTTTGTATAAATTTTGTCATTTTTTAAAATAAAAATATAATATTAAAAATAAAGTTTTAGCAAATTAATTTTTATTAATTTGGATTAATAAAAGAAAGGAATCTATAGTTTCTTCGACAAAAATCGCCATTCTCTTAAATACGGCGATTTAATTCATTTAGGAGTCATTTAAGAAAACACTAAATTAGATAGACTAAGACAGAAACCAAATTGCAGTTGTAGAAGCCACACAGAAGGTTAAAGGAACTCAGATTCCAATAACCACTAGTTTGCAAATTCTACAAATACCGAACTGTCACAACCCTTTGAAGAACAAGAAAGTTTCGAGGAAGTACAACGCGAAGCAATGTATAAATCTAGATTGGTTAAAGCTATACGAACATATAAATATCGGTTATCTCTTATAATAACAAAAACATTTTAAAATTTCTACAATATTTTATAGCTCTGTAATATAAATCTAATAACTCTTCTATCGACTTCAAAATATTATCTACACAAAAAATATATCTGTACAGTACTATAAAAAGTAGCTTTTATGTGTGGATCGTAAGTTATTTTAAAAATACTATACATAGCTACATTTACATCGTTAATAGCTACAGTAAATCTTAATTTAAGTATTTAAGGATTAATTTCAGTAGAATAGGAGCATTAATCTTGTGTGGTCTTGTCTTCGAAAAGATATTAAAGCGACTTCTACTCCACAAACGTTGAAATTGTGGAACGAGGATGCTGGAAATGGGGTGGGACTAGTGATTGCTATTACTACGGGAATTCTGCAAGGACTAATCTAACGGACCACCCCTTTGAGAGATTAGAAATTAAGAGGAAACTGGTTGAAATGCGACTCTTGAAGCTAAAAGCAAATACTCCAACCTCATCGTACTTCATGTATGTACATACGTACATACAGCAAGAAGTATACTAACAACGACATATGTCTACAATCGCTGGCAAGGCAGTCGCGCTGATTTCGCAACTTATCTGGGAAATTAATTCCAAGAAGTTACGGGTATCTTTAATAATAATCAACCAGAGTAAAAATTACAAAGGTGTCAACAGAACACATTTAAATATTGCTCGGAACGTCTCTTCTCTTAAAAAACTCCATAAAAATTCGGATATGCAATTTCATGTCAACTTCAGAGTTGTACGCGCTGTTGAGGTTCGAACTTTACTCGCCTCGACATTCTGCACGTCTCTCTCAGGTTTTTCACGGATTTCGGAATCGCAGGTGCGAAGCCCGACCGCGTCGCCTCAGGCAGGACTTTACATAACTAAGCTTGGCCGATAGATTTACTCTTCGAGCTTACATCCCTCGCCCATGCTTCTCGATTCCCGCCGTTGCATATATATGAGCGGCACATATGGTGAGCGGAAAGAGAGCAACGTTCGTACTCGACGCGACAGAAACTCGGTCGTTCAGTTTGATCCGGATCTATCGAGGATGCTTCAAAGTCGAAATCGAACCTACTTCCTCAGCTAGGATCCGCCTCCTCTCTTCTGATCGGCGGCTCAAGTACCCTGTACCTCTTCTCCTCACAATTTGATCCCGGGACGTAATCGATTTTAGCCGAACTGAAACACTCGCCGCTGAATAATGCTCGAAGATCCGCGGACTTGGAAATAATCGAATGTCCTCGACATCTGAGTCCACTGAGGACTCATCTCACGCGCGACTAAATCACCGCAGGATATTGACGATATTATTAGCCAGTCTGGTCGAATAAATAAACTTGCTGATATTATTACTATTTGCTATAACGCATTAAGACTAAATTCTGCAAATGAATGGCATGCCAGATATAATTCAAAACTAATTTCATCTCTTCTTTTTAAGTTGTACATAATGACAGCAACAAAATATAAAATTATAACATGAACGTGAATATGTTTATGTATCTACTTATATTTTTCTGACAAACATTTATTTTCAAAATCTATAATATTTTATTCTTGATAATAATTACATTTTTCAATTAAATGTCAAAAATTCTAAATAGAAACTGTAAGCTAAACTTTTTTATAATGTAATAAAAAAATAATTACAAAGTGGTGCACGCCGAATACGTGTCAACCGTATACATATATATATTTCTTTAACGATCTTTATACAAGTAATTGTCGTATCAGTGAGAACATGATGCGCTGTTTGCTTTACAAGCAAACCGACGACAACAAAATATAAAATTATAACACAAACGTGAATATGTTTATGTATACTTATTTTTCTGTGATAAACATTTATTTTCAGAATCTATAGTTTATTCTTGATAACAATTATATTTTCAATTAAATGTCAAAAATTCTAAATAGAAACTGTAAGCTAAACTTCTTTTATAATGTAATAGAAAAATAATTACAATGTGGTACACGCCAAATACGTGTAGCCTATATTTCTTTAACGATCTTTACACGTAAGTCGTATCAGTGAGACCATGATGCGCTGTTTTGCTTTACGAGCAAGCCGACGACAATAACGCCTGTCGTTAATGTTCGATTCCGGCTGCTGTTCTTTTCTCGTTGCTTCTATGACCCCTCCAGGACCTTTTTTCCACTGCTATTCCGCATCTTTAACGATTTTCTGTCGACGCACGTGCCACGGGCGTGGCGCCTCAATGGCTGCTCGAGAGCACATTTGAATTTATCGGTCGATATCGGAAACTACTTTGCTGATCCACAATGGCTTATTGTGGCCTCGTGGACCCGCGTGCTGCCTGCAAAGTGCAGCCGCGATTTCGCAACGTTAATATCACAAGCCCGCCTCGAGATACCCGCCGTCCCCCGTTTTTATGATCCATTTCGACCTACTCCTTCAACCATCCACTAGAAAATCTTACTGGTATCTTATCATACAGAATCTTAAAACCGAAAGGATAATAAAACGTTACAATAGTACAATACCCCATCGAATATCAAGCGCTAATTTTTTAATCGCTGCACAAATCATGTGTTAAACCTTCATTTAATTTTATGCGTGCAGATGCTTGATAATTATCAATATACTTACAATCAGATGCAAAACTTTTGTACAATATGGAGTAGTACTTATAATCTATGTAATAATTGATATATTATATGATCCATAACACATAAAAGACATTACTTTTAATAAAAATATTCAGCTTGTTACAAATACTTTTTCATTTTTATAATAAACGTATTAAAGTATGTCCGAAAAAAATGAGCAGATAAATTTTAATAATTTGTTTTATATTAATTAAGTATTTATTTATATTATTTTTTACTATTTAATAAAATATATATATATTGTATATATTAGAATAAATAAGTAGAATGTGAAGATATATATGAGACACTTCTCAAAATACATGAACTCTGACAAGATCAGAAAAGAAATTACTTCTTTTAATCAGCAAGCATCGACGTATCATTAATATCCATAATCAACTCAGAAGGCTTGTTCCTTTTTATAAATGGTAACATCTTTGATATCCGGGAGGGGGAAATAGTTTCATATGCACCGTAGCGTGGACTAATCGAAAACTTCCGGAAGTTTCGTAACAGACGTCAGGCGCAACGCGAGTAGCTTCCTCTCACCGAAGAGCTTTTCAGGTGTGAAAACTTGAAACTAAATGCTGCTGGCTGGATGCAAAAGTTTCGTCGCATTTCTTCGGCTAATGCCTGGTCGGCAGAATAATCCCGATCCAGACGAGGATAAAGCGGAGCCGCGCAGAATTGTCGAAAGTCTTAAGCCAAAAATCTTGTATCTTTAAGTTCTCCTTTTGCTCTCCCATTTCGCCCTTTACAACTTACTTTACTGTGGAATTAACCTTTGACTTTAAAAAATATATGAAAATACTCTACCTTAGAAAAATCAACTCAGAAAACTGTTTTTTTAAGTACTCAGTATTACAGAATATAAATCCAATTAATGTTACAATAAAAATCAAAAGCGTAAAATAATTGGATAGAGTCACCATTGTATTCTATGTATTGCAATTTTGAGATGCCTCGTCGTCCACGGGATAATGCGGCAAACTGAAAAGGTCGGAGCGAGCGGAGGATGATGCTTTCATTCTCCTTTCAGTCACGGACCCCCGCGGGAAATGTGCAGCGGGACACACGTAAAGTCCAATAACTTTTTTTTCGTACACATTGACGGGTGTGGCGCCGCGATGGATTGCTCTTCAACCGCCGGTGCAGCGTGCGATTTTCTCGCGTATGTATGTAGGTATGCAGCGAATCAGCAACGATATGAGCATCGGGGATATTGCTTCTTGGATATTGCGTTCTGTATGGCTCTCATCGGGCAACTTCGCAGTGAAATCAATTGTTTACGATTTGACATTTTCCCTGCGAGTTGTTTGACGTTCAAATGGTGTGAAAAAAAACGTATCGCTTTTAAAGTTTCTCGCAATCCCATTTCTCGAAATGTTATGAAAAATACATAAAGCGGTAGGTACAGTCGTTTACAATAATATATATATATGTTACGCCTAAACATCGAAATTGCTCAGTGAGCGAAAAAAACATCCACAACGCGTTTTGGAAGGTGCTGATTGTCCAAATACCGAAATGAGATATTTTTCCGGTGTGTGGACGTTTTTATTGTCCACAACGCGATGTGTGCATTTAAGAAACGTCCACGACGCGTTCTGCCCCCCTGTACGGGGTGGATCTCGCTTCAGCTTAAAGAGTATAACTGGTGTCTGCTTTAACAAAAGGCATAATTTATTATCCTTTGTCACGATTTTATTAAAGCAGAAAATAATTGGTATATTGCAAAGTAAAACTATTTCAATATACTTATCAATATACCAACTATTGTCTGCTTTAACAAAAGACACAGCATGCGCGTGTGGCCACTTTTTCTGCCTGATTCGTGTTTTACGTGCCGCAATACACAAGATTGTGAAGTTTCAGCCAAATCGGTGAGGAAGCCTCTCTCCTTCAGTATTACCTTATTCGCTTTGTGAGTATTTCAAACACGAATCTGGCAGAGAAAGTGGCCACACGCGCATGCTGTGTCTTTTGTTAAGGCAGACAATAGTTGGTATATTGATAAGTATATTGAAAAAGTTTTACTTTGCAATATACCAATTATTATTTGCTTTAACAAAAGCGTAACAAAGGATAATAAATTTTGCCTTTTGTTAAAGCAGACACCAGTTATACTTTTTAAGCTGAAGCGAGATCCACCCCGTACAGAAAGCAGAACGCGTCGTGGACGTTTCTCAAATGCACACATCGCGTTGTGGACAATAAAAATGTCCACACACCGGAAAAATATCTCATTTCGGTATTTGGACGATCAGCACTGTCCACAACGCGTTATGGATGTTTTTTTCGCTCACTAAACGATTTCGATGTTTGGGAGTAACATATATACTAAAACGTAGCTGCTATTTTTAACTTATATTTATTCAAGCTAAAAATATATAATGTAATCATTGATTGCTGGTTTTTAAAATTTTTCTACATTTAATATATAAGTATCACATAAAATTGCTTAATATTAAGAAATACACGAGATTTAAAGTTTTTAATAATTTTAAGCTCAGGTGACATTCTGTAGTTTGTACAATGAGATAGCTCCAAACATTTTACAATGTAAAAATGATAGTAAACTATATAGTTCTTGAGATGTTTAAGTTAGAATGGTAGAAATAAAGACGATAAGTAAGACACAGACATAAACGGGGAGGACGAATTGATCGCAATGCCAAAGGATGAGTAATCGAGTCTCGTTTTCATGAGGCGAGACACCAGTAAAGAAAACAAATGACTCTGCACTAATAAAACTGACCCACAGCCACGTCGAGGCAATACAGATTTGCAATGGAAATGGAGCCGCTACGATTCCTCCGGCGACAGTACGTTATCTGCTGGAGCATTGAATCTCCCTCTGCAGTATACTGCAGTGAAGTCATAAAATACTGACCGCAGTATCACTTTATGTTACGTTTTAACAAAAATTAGTTTATTTAGAAATCTTATACGCGCGCGTGCGAATAATGTATTTTCTAACTACTAAATGTATGGATATAAAAACAGAAATAAACCATAAGAACAAAAGGTGTTACTATAAAGCTATAAAGCTATTTATTATACATATATGTATATTTGTATATATACATACAACTTTATGTTATACATATACGCATTAAAGATGGGCGATACTGATGTATCAATATTTTAAATATCGATACTTTTGGGCTCTAATATCGATATTTTGTATCAATATTTTATATTTTGATATTAACCTGTATCAATATTCGAACAAGAATATCGAACTTTTGATACAGAGTCCGTAATTCGACAGATATTTCCGATCGCTATAAGTTACTTTTATTCTTTTGAAAACGACAACGACGGATTAGCGGGCGCGGGCTGCTTTGTTCTCAAAATTAAATTAAAATATAACTAATAATAAAGGTATCAACAGTATCAATACTATTAAATATCGATATATTTCATCCAATATTTTTAATGTATCGATACTTTTTATTGTATCGCCCATCTCTAGCAGGCAACCTATGATAATATTGAATAACTTTATACAAAATAAACTGGAAGGAGAAGGTACTCTATTGAGTATTTTGAGATAGGGAACCCACCATGCACGCTGTTTTCCATGTTATTATTGTATATTTTCAAATTAAATAATTTACACTTTTTTTACTCACAAAAGTTACTCCAAATGTCGGCCAGCCTTAAACATTTTTGTTATAAAATAGTACATATAATTATAAGCGAAGGATCTGCTAATGACAGAATTAAGAAAAGATTTAAAAAGAATGATAGAAAAAAAGAAATATATGCAAAACAATAAACAGTAGAAAAGATACGATGGTTAGGACACTTTCTGCGATACGAAAGATTAGTTCGCGGCATACTGGAAACGAAGATAAATGTAAAGAGGGGGAGAGGTAGACTCAGATTTGATCATTATTCACAAATAGTCAAAAAGACGTAGGATGTTCTATTTTCAAGGAAATGCGTAAGTTAGCTCAGAACACGAAAGGATAGAGATATGCGTTCATCCAGTCTTCAACTGAGGATTTGATGATGATGATGATTTATAGCTGTTAATGACTAAGGCTGCGATCCACTTAATGCTAAAGCGTTATTTGTCTTCTTCCTTTTTCATTGAAAGAAAAGAAAAGAAGAATGCTTTGAAGCATTCGTAGTATTAAGTGAACCACAGCCTCCGTCATTCTACAATCCGTTCCACCAAAGCTAAACCGCATAGTGCCTTTCGAGTAGTATGAGTCAGTATTGGACGCAGCGTGGTGGAATGACGAGCAAAGCTGTTCGCGAGAGCATTCCACGCCAAAGACATTTTGCACAATAGCAAAATATTTTACAGTCGCAATGATAATTTAATACTTACTTACGCACTTTACACAAATTCGCGCTTTTCCGAGTTTTCCGTATCCTACAAAAAGTAGAAAAACACGGTATCAATTTAGTATTTACATCCAAATATTTTCTCACGAATAAAATCGGGACGCTTACGAGAAGATTCTCAAAAGCATTGCACATGGTTGCAATGTAAATAAGCAAGCAACAAAATCTGCAACGCAAACATGAACATCGCAATTTCTAACGCAGTTACTGCTAAACGAAATGATTTCATAATCGCATATTCGAAAGATCTATTCTACGAAATTTCTTGTAATTTCCTGTATATATTGAACTCAATACAAGAAATAATAATAATTATATTAAATAATAAATCCCTTTTGATTTAGTACCTATACATGACAAAGTTCTATAAAATACTTGCTTCTAAAATATGAGACATGAAATATTATGATATAAATAAAGATATAATGCATGTGTGTTGTATTTGATTTTTTTGAAAGTGTTTCTATCTAATATGGAATATACAAATTATTTATGCAAATATTAAAAAATATAATAATAACTAAAAATAATTAAAGAAGTATATAAAAAATTAACCCTAGATTACTACTCTTGGATCTGGGACACACAAACAGAAACTTCTATTGGTTGGTGTTTAGATAATAACGATTCCCTTGCCTTGTAGTGGGGAGGGAACAAAATTTCGACTCTCCTCTGAAGTTGTAGTTACGATAACGCCAGTTCGACCTTAGTAGCGAAAGAGAAAACATCTCAAAAGTGTTTGCCTATATAGATCTCACAAACTCGACCACAGTAACCGCATCGCATTTTCGTAAAGTAAGTATATTTTAAAATAATATTTAAAAAATATATTTTGTCAACGTAATATTTTATATTTTATAAACAAAAAGATATAAAGAGGGACAACGAATCAAGCATGGTGTACGTATTAATAATGTATTATAAAGTTAAATAAATGTAATGAACGTTTCGAGTTTTGATTTGTAATAAAATTATCTTCAGTGCGATATAACAATAACCGTAACTTACAAATTAAAATTGATAAAATGTGGTCAGATTAAAAAATTTGCAAGTCAAGTATGTAAAATTGTCTGCTTAATCAGCCTGCACACTTACTTATGCATCACTTTAACAATAACACAACGACAGAGAGCATATTACTTAACACTTTTAACTGTAACATCAAGAGACTCTACTTCAGACAATTTAGTATTTTATATACTTGACTTACAAATTATACAATTTGGCCACATTTCACATCGATTTTAGTTTGTAAGTTACGGTTATTATTACATCGCACTGAAGATGACCTTATTACAGGTCGAAACGTCTGTTACATTTATTTAAATTTTTAATACATTATTAGCACGTACACATTGCTTAGTTTATTAACCACCTTTATATCCTTTGTTTATAAAATTTTCAAAACATAAACTATTATTACTTTTATTAGTATTTCACATTTTATTATTTATTAATAATGGATTTTCTATTGTAATTAAGTAATAATGTTCTCTTATACGTTCGTACATGTTTTCATAATATTTTATATATGTAATATAAATTAATATACCTAATCAATAATTTTTAGTCAGCAATGGAAGCCTGCAGCAAACGAGAGGAAAATTTGCAAAAGATGCTGCAACCTGAGCCTGAAAAACCTATTGATAGTAAAAGTTCCTCAGAGGAAAATAACGTTGGTAAAGAATTAAGCAATATCGAATCGGAAGAAAATACATATAATATCGTAGAGAACGTAGAGGAACCGACTGAAAATGAAGAAGAAAAGGAAGCGCATGCGTCGACGCGAGGAACTGAATCCTTGGCGAGTTTTGAATGGTGTGATGAACCGACGGAAGAAGAAGAAGATATAGCATACATACAATCGTATTATAAACCTGAAGTGTCGGACGATGCGAAGGATAAGAAGACTCCAATAGAAGTATGGTCTCTCCTTTTTACTGATGATATGCTAAATAAAATTGTCACACATACTAATGCTGAGATTGCACAAAGACGAAAAGATCTTGGCTACCGTAAATCTGAAACATTAGATATTGATCTCCAGGAATTAAAAGCCTTTATAGGAATTTTATACTTTTCCGGATTACAAAGAGAAAATTCTTATAATACAAACGAATTATGGTGTAAACCTAAACCAAGTGTCTGTAGCGCAACCATGCCGAAAAATCGTTTTACATTTTTATCAAAATCTTTACAGTTTGATGACGAAAGTACGCGTGAAGAACGTTGCCAAGACGATAAATTAGCAGAAATTAGGGACCTTTGGAAATCATTTATATCGAATTGTATAGAGTATTATTCGCCGAGTAAATATGTAACAATAAGCGAGCAGATTGTAATTTTTAAAGGTGATTGTCCTTTTCGTGTTTATATTGGGGGAAAAGATCGCGGGTTTAAAATTGTTATGATGAACGATCAAGAAACATCTTATATGATAAATGCTATTCCTTACCTTGGAAAATTCGATAAATATCCTATAAAATCTAACCTTTCTTATTATGTTCGTGAATTATCAAAGCCGATCTATGACAGTCACAGAAACATTACTTGTAATAAACTGTGTATTTCAGTGTCTCTAGTGCGAACCATGAAAAAAAATTTTAAACTTACTATGGTAGGGACAATTAAACCAAGAGATCGTGAGATACCACCAGAGATAAAAGAAAACATTGAAGTTAAGAAATTACGTCTTATTTATGCTAATAATATGACATTAGCTTCATATTGTCCGGAAGAAAATATAAACGTTTTAGTACTGTCTTCTTTACCTCAACAACAATTTGTATATAATGCAGAATTAAATGTATTAGATATCATTCAATTTTATAATTTTACTAAAGGAGGCGCTGACACATTTAACAAAATGTGTTGTGAATTTAGTACTGCACGAAAGTATCAGAGTTGGCCGATGAGATTCTTTCAGGCTATGTTAGATCAAGGCGGTTATAATAGTTTTATCTTATATTCTTTAAACAAAGAGGACAAACAAATGTCAAGAGAAAAGTTTGAAAAGTTTCTAAAAACATTATACAAAAGTTTAATCACACCATTTATAAGAGCACGCTTGGATAAAGGTGTCTACATCAAATCTCTACGAAACGAAATGGAACGCGTTATTATGGAAGAAGATTGCGAACCACAACATATGATCCCATTACTTACAAATTAGATAAACGTATAAGATGCAGATATTACCCTGCCTTTAATGAAATAAAAACTCAATTTGTTTGTCCTCAATACAAAAACCTACGATGCGAAGAGCATCTCTCGATGTTATGCGAACAATGTGCGCCAATAATTAATACTTAAGACAACTTTTTTATTGTATGTTTCAATGATTTACCTGCAAAATATATTAATATAGCATAAGTAAATTATTATGTATTTTTGTGAGTAGCCACTCCTTTATCCAAGAAGCTACAAAACGTCAAAGAGACCTTAAAATGTGCTTAACCCGTCGCAGTTTTATATTAAAATTGTTTAAATTCTAGCAGAGACTTTTTTTCAATAATATTTCAACCTTATATTTTATAATTCTGTCGGTCATTTTAAGCTTTTTTATATGTAAGTATCAGTTTTATTTGTTACAAAAATATAATTTTTTTTGCTATATAAAAATTCTCCTTCACTTTAAGCCTTTATAACTTTTTTCCTATTTATAGTTCCAAAATAAAGCTTAGTTTGCTTAGGCATTTTAATTTAATAAAGGAGTTAAGAAAATATTAATGCTTGCCTAAGACATAAACAGATAAATGTACTCCTAGATTCATGGTAGTAACAAACGTAGACAAAAAATAAGGGTATTAACCTAGGGTTAATAAAAAGATATAAAATTCCTTAATATATCTGCACAATTCTTCCTTCAATAAGAAGGTTTATAATTAAACACAAAAGTGTTAAATTTAATGTAAAACTGTTTGTCGCGTCATATTACGCTGTTATTCTCATCGTCATAAAACCACGGCGTGTCTTTGTAATAGTTCTTGAAAACTAAGTAGAGAGTCCTACAAGAGTAGCATGCGCTCATCTTCGTCGAACACGAAGGAAAACAAATGCAAAAGCGAATAGAAAGCACGAAATGCAAGAGATGATTTACGACGGGCAATTTTGAGCGGGCGTATCACAGTGCCGGGTTCTATCCACTGATATTGTCCGAGGAGTCGCGGTAAAGTTAAAAAAATCTCATTTGCGTTGGAACGGAACAGAGCGCTGCGCGCGTAATGGGCATGCTTCTGTGCGAACAAACGTCGATGATTGCTGAGGAAAGAAACTGCATCGCCAATTTCGCCCCCAGCGATGTGAACTACCGGCGGCCCGACGGATAACATTGTTTAGATATACATTTAGCGTGAAAGATAAAATATATTTGTCAAAGTAAGACAAGAAAAGGTAAAAATATGTATATTTAATCTAATTTAATTTAAGAGTAATAATCGGGCAAAATAAGAGCCAGGCGCGGTTGCAGGTGCGCAGTTAAATTTCCATTAAATTATTTACTGAATCCTCGTACGTTTCGGTCCCACGTTTGGACCATCATCAGCAAAATTTAAAAGAAAAAAAAACGAAATAATTGGCGGAAAATTTATTATACATAAACGCCCTTGACAACTCGTCACGATGGACCATAAAAGTGAACCTCTAAACGGTTCCAGCCGTGAAGGTAATCAGTAAACAAGAAGTGCATTGAATGCATCGGGGTCCGATCAGAGAGCCGTCAAGGAACGAGCGTCGAGCCGACGAGCGCAGTTGCCTTCACGGCTGGAACCGTTGAGAGGTTCACCTTTGTGGTCCATCGTGCCGAGTTGTCAAGGGCGTTTAATAATCAATTTTCCGCCGATTATTTCGTTTTTTCTCTTTTAAATTTTGCTGATGATGGTCCAAACGTGGGACCGAAACGTATAAGAATTCAATAAATAATTTAATGGAAATTTAACTGCGCACCTACAACCGCGCCTGGCTCTTATTTTGCCCGGTTATCACTCTTGGTTTTCCAACAGAGCCTACTCATCCAATTTTAATTTAATTTATATAAAAAAATGTAAAGAGAAAACTATAATTTATATTTCTAAAGTAGTACGTTGATACCATGTGTTATGTCATATATATGTTAACATATTATAAGGTATGTCATATAAACTTGTTAACATTTTAAATTGAACAAAATAGAATGTATTAATTCAACTCGATCGCAGTTGCCTAACGATTATGTCTAAACGCGTCAGTGTCAGAGGCAAGATTACGGTAATCACGGAAAATATAACGTGATTCCGCGGATAATCGCGGAGCTAAAAAAGAGATGAGATGGCTGGCTGTGAATAATTGACGAAAAGGGGATTGAAAGACTTCGGTTCGCCGAGATCAGAAAGGTTCAGATGAGATTGAGAATGGAAGACGAGAGAAAAGTATAAAGAGACATTATATGTATATATAAAAGATGCAGCGACAAGAAACTCCTTTCAAAGAATTAAGAAACCCGATATGTGTAATTTATATATCGATTCATCCTTTTATCTGATCCTTGATAATACAAAACTCTGTACTTTTAGAATAGGTAGGGGAGACCGGGGCGAGGTCGACAGTTCTTTTTCGGTGCCGATTTTTAACAACAAAATAAATAATTTTAGTTAAATGTGGTCTACCATTGTAAAGAGTGAACCTTTAGCTACAAAATTTATATAAGAAATTTTTGTCTACGTCGCTTTGTTTAACCGGTATATATAGAGCAAAACCGACAACGGGGGAAAAATTGAAATCTCAAAAATGCCGGGGTAGAATCGTTACTCCATAAATACATAATTCCGATTATGAAAACTGATAAGATACATTTTATTAATTATTTGTTAATAGAAAAATGTAAATATTTATTAATTAGAGTGTTAAAATGTTTCATTATTTTGTGTTTTTGTGTGTGTGTACGGATTCTATAACTCAAGAACTAATCAACCAAATATTAAAGAATTATATATGAAATAGGGGTAGAAAAGACTGAAAAATATAATAAAATTAGAAAATTTGCCAATATTAAAACAGTCCACCCCGGGTGCTTACTGACGATTTAGCCCCAAACACAAGTTTCAAGTTTGATCGCCCACGAAATATTAGACCTCAACGATAATGAAAAAACTACACTGGATTCGTGTTCAGCATGCATTACTCTTTATAATCACGTACCTCGAGATTTGGAGAGCAAATATTATTGCAGATATTACAAAATTTCCACGCGCAGAAAATTTCACTTTCAGGTTCCGAAAACACGTTTGCCCTCGTAAAAATCATAACACGGCAGGTAACCTGCCGAAACTCCGTTGGTCACATGGGTACCATAAGCAGCGTTTAAAATGTTAATAGCGAGTTCGCACAATATACAGGTTCCGAAATATTTGATTTGACGATTTCACCCCGAAGACGTATTCGCCCCGGTCTCCTATACTGCAAAAATTATCTTTGACCCACTCATCGATTAAAAATATGTACAAAATGTATTTAAGATAACTCATGCTTCATAATTAAATTAATGCACTGCTAAACTAAATTGTTTTTACTTATACATATATTTTTATACAAATTATTAAATGATTATAATTTTTAATATTTCTCCTGTTGTCTGCATATAAAGTTTTTACGAAAGTGCACGTATTATACAACAAGTACGTGTTTTGTGGAAACTAATGAATCGCGAATTCAATTACTCTTAGACCGGTAGGCGATGTAATACGTACGCAAAATATAAATTATCTAATTTTAAGGGGCGAGAACATGATTTATCCTAATAACGCTGGAGCGGAAAGCAATGAAAGGTTCATCCTTATATTTTAAAGATCAATTCAGCAAGATGAAGCGAGAGATTAAGACGTACTCCCCGGACGCCAGAAGTCGAAGAATCGATTAAATGAGATGTGGAAGGGATGAAGGTCCCTTGGGCAACAAAACCTCTATGAGGGCCGACACGGGAAAATGGATTCTAATCGTCCTGACGCATCGGCCGTAGGCGTTGCGAGGCATTATTCCTCCATTAGGCTACTGAATAATTCATAAACCGGATGTCTTAGTCGCGCAAACTCCGACAAAGAAACGGACCGAGAAAGAGATGGACTAAGAATTTAAAAAAAAAACAGAAAAGCGCAAGAGAGGAAAATTCTTTTCACTCATTATTTACTATTCTAATTGCAATAATAATATAAAAACAATCTCATCTTTTAAACTCTTTTTGATATTGAACTTTACTCGTTAAAACTTGTAAAAACTGAGACATTTAAACGTCTTAGGCATACATTTTTTCCAATAATTTTGTTGTAATTACAAAATATCGAAGCTCGTGTTAGATGTACACGGAAAGCAGAATAGCAATGGTAATTCTTTGTATTCTACAAATTGTAGGTATAATTGCCTTCCATTTTTCAAATACACATTAACACTGCAGTAAAATAAAATATAATTAAACATTTTTTTTAGAACAGTATTATGCGTGTATAACAGAATTTACTCAATATTTCAACAAGTGTCAGTTGCCGTACATCGCTCGCGTAACGAAGTCTATAGCATTATCAAGGCTACGCCTACATTCAAATTATGTTCTATTTTCCATACAAAAGTTGTAACGAGCCAATGGCGATCGAGCTTCAATAAATTGTCTGTGACGATACGGCGGAACGTATTACAGGACGCCCCAGTGTACATGCACTGTGCATAGGTGAGAGATTACATTATGCAGCTAGAGGCCGAGTACGATCACGCGCGTACATGCACGGGTTAACGAAGTGCCTTGTGGGAATAGCGCATCGACTATACCTAACTGCAAATGGATCAAAGAGACGTACTAATCCTTCGAAGTACGGCTTGGACACCTATTCTACCTGTTTAGCGAGGCTATAGCTCGATCTACTCATTGCATTTAAATTCACCTGATCGTAATATTCGTAGAACCACCTTGATTTACGATCATCCTAATAGATATTTCTCTAATCTTAAACTGTTGTGATAAGCGACAGACGTAAACATATTAAAATTTAACCGAGACGATTATATGCGTATTATTATTTTTAATTGTGTTATAATAATTGTATGTACATTCATATGTAATAATTATTTTTTATAATATTTAATTATTTAAGTATATGTCGTAATTTACAAGAGAGTTATTATGTACATTATTATTTTTAATTATGTTAATAATTACATCCGTGTGCAATGATTATTTTTTATAATATTACACGCCAACGTAGGTATGCTGTATTTTACAACATATTATAGTTATTACTATTTATTTTAGGTATTATCTAGGTATATTAGAATAACTTTATATAATGATTTTGGTTACGGGTTTTTATTCAAAAAAAATTTGATGCAATATTTCCCGAAGCGATCATTTCGCGAAATAATAATCATGCCTCGCACAACGAAGACAGCAGATATTATTTCAGAAGACGATTGTAGGTCAGCCGCAACGGCTGCGGCTATATCGTTGCGCCCGTGGCGTTGCGACTGTTTCTACTGATGTGAGATGAAGATGGCCTAAGCGTTTGCCTCTACTACTACATCGCCCGTAGTGCTGCACCTTGTTCCGCAAACGTAAACAATTTGTTTCTTTTAACGTACAGATATTGCATGAATGCCACGAAAAAATAGCAATGGGAAAAGAAGAGAAGAGGAGAAGACCAAAAAAATAGCCAAGTGTAGTGGCGAGATGAATATTTCGTAATCTATTTTATTATTTGTTACTGATAGAGGTGATTATTCGTTTGTACAGTGTTACATTATTTTAGATCACTCTGTAATATAATAGCGTATCTGTACATAATACATTCTAAATAAATAAAATAGTTTAAAATAAAATTTTCAAAATATTTAGTGTAAAGTATTTATGACATAGTTCATATTAACAAATATAATAATATTTAAGATTTATAATAGTTTAAATCATATTAGGATTAAACAATTTTCTTATCAAATTTTATACAAGTTGATATCTGAGAAAATTTTTATTAAGTCATTGTTCTCTTTATATTAAATATTTGTCAAAATTACGAATAAAATAATACTTGCGTGCAAAAATTATTTTGATGTATTTATTTAAATATTATTTTTATTTGAATATATTTGTATGTGTTACGCAGATCATTGTTCACTACATCTGCTGTTGTGCATCGTGATGCGAGTGCAAATTGAGAAGGAGTTCTAACAACCTGTGAGAAGGTGGAAGAGAAGGCTTGACAACCCGTGAAGAAAAGGAAGAGACCTAAGGGAAGCATTGGGCGCTAGTAGAGCAACTTTACGATAAGCGTTATTGCGTAAAATTAGTCGTTTCTACCGTTCATTCGGATCGTTTATTTCGATAATATAAAAATAATAATTAAAAAAAAAAAATTTATCTGAAACATTATATAAGAGTTTATTCTTATAAAGATCGTTTTTGAAAAACGTATAATTATTCTAATAAATATTTAATTAAAATACGATTAAAAGACAATTAAAAGATTTAAAAATTCTATGCGTATAAAAATTATCTTTAAATTATTGATTATTTTGAGCTCTACTTTAATTTGAATTCTATGTTCATGAATGTTCATGATGTTATAGAAATATCGTAGCTACGTGGTTAATAACTCCACTGCTGTGCGTCGATCGGTGAGTGATATTTTTACCGATTAATAAAGCTTTTATTAATAAAGTAACGGATGTGAAAAGATATACGAATCATATAATACATATACCTACTTACACATCTACATCATTATAATATAATTGTATTAGAAATGAATACATTAAATTTTTTTAATACCAGTATGTTTAATAAATTATTTTTAAATATTTTTAAAAACATTATTTATTTTATATATTTAAAAAAATGTGGGTGTGTGTGTAAATAATTCAATTCTTCATTAACTTCAATTCCAAACGTTTCAAAATTTACAACGACAAGTGTCTTGAATTGTAGCAAATGTAATCGATGAATCTATTTGTAAAATTCAATGGAGGTAATACAGCGAGGTTCTGTAACGTGATTCAATGCAGTTATTCACTGCAGTTCTATATATTCACTTCGGTCTAATATAAGTCAAACTGATAATAATTTACTTAGAAAGTTTCAAAAGCGGATCGGAAGGTATCGCCGTATGCTGTACTGTATATTCAAAGGTCCCGTGTCGCCGATTCGATTTTACGTCAATTGCGTGGCGCGGTGACAGAAGAGAAAAGGGAATATTTCGAGTAAAATAGTAGCTCATAGTCGGAAATGAGAAAGTTTCAGTCGCACCGTAACTTGCGTAATAATTCCGTTATTCCCGCAGGTAATTTTAGTAATTCATAAATTGCCGAACAAATTGCTGATAATTAATCCATGTATTGATAATATAAATTGTGCAAAGCCCGGGTATAAAAAAATACTTTAATATTTATTATTTTAAATTTATGGCAGATCTGTAAATCAACTCGCAAAATATCACGTTATCGTACAATTATACTAATTTTGGATTTATTAATATTGTTGATACAGATTTCCCCCGCTATCCGAAAGTAGAGAGTTCCTAATATCATTCTATGAAATCTTTCGTAAACAGAAATGGCGCAAAGCGAAGAAACAATTACCATTAATTTTTATGGGAAAAAATTTTTTCGTTAAAGCAAAAATCCTCTTCGGGTTTCTTTCAGTAGCAAAAACAAATACTAATGTAGAAGACTTTCGTAAAAGCAAAGTAGCGTAAAGGGAGCTTTTGAAAAGCGAAGGATACGTGTATTGGATTATATAGGTAAGTTACTTTTTATCTCGTATATCACTTATATATCTCACAATACATACAATATTTTCTTATGCAAATTAAACAAAGCAATTGCACTAGTTCTGTGAGCTAACCCTGTTACTCGCATCGTAATTTCGTTAATTATACAGCGATCGTTCGGTACACTGCGTTAATTACAAATCTCTCGGTGTGTACACATTCTCGCCTATCTGATCTACATTTACTTAGCCCTTGACGATGCATGTACAAACAGACACAAGCGTATCAGATGTCGAGATAATGAATCGATAATCCGTTCGAAGTTTATGAGTATCGCTACGTGGAGTTTCGACAGAAGTAGAGAGAGATTTGCAAAAGCCGCTTACCTCCAGCTTTTCTGAACTTTGTCATTTATCGAATCGCCGCCAGGTTGGTAAAAGGGAGATAAATAAAACGGGAAAAATAGATACGGCGCGCAGCGGCGGCGACGGCGGCGACGGCAAGAAAAAAAATGTATAGGTTGCGCAGGGACGAGAGGACAGGCACAGCGACGTTGAAAAATCTATTTATATATGTCCGATACTCCCGGCCCGAAGTATACCCGGTGTGCCAGTGTGTCATCGTCAGATGTGACGACATCACACAGGCGAGATGTAACGCCCCGTCTGACTAGCGCGACATCAAGTTTTTCTCACGAGATCGAGATTTCACCGGATATGTACGATGCTTCTTATTTGTTGCACTATAAATCCAGAAAAGTTTTCAAGTACCAATATGTCTGAGAAAACTCTTTTCAATTCCCATCTCATAGCTTATTAGTAACGTGCTTAGTATCGTCAGTAATTGAAACGAATTAAAGGAAAAGAGACGTAAAATAAGTCCAAATAAAACAGCAAAAAAGAAAGAAAGGAAAGTAATAACAAAAATATAAAAGATAAAAAAAGCTTTAGAATGTATCGTTTCTCCGTAATAATTTTCGATCTACGATATTAATAGCTAAAGCTTATATAACAGACATATATTTCCGTCAATTACTAGTTCAATTATTGCTCTCAATTAAACGATTGATTATTGCATAGTGCCAGTTTCCCATGCGGCTTCCCATGAAAACATAATCGACGATGAAACAATACAACAATCGCGCGAGCATAAGGATTATCCGTTATGATCCACTTGTCTACGCAATAGCTTAAGCTCCCCCGAATTGTTCGATTCGATCTATTTTAGTTTGCTATTTAGCCGTAAATAGCTGGATTTTACCTGATCCGACTGTATCGGATTTACTTAGTAATAAAATACTCATTACGCGGTAATCCCTTCTCCAAGATGTTGCAGGATACAATTAACTAGATATTTATACGCTCTGTTCCAATCCAGACGCGCTCTCACATTGATCAGCTGAATCTTCGCCCCGCGCGCCGCAACGCGCCGGAGTGCTTCAATTAATTCCACCCGGATTGTTTTAGCTACGGCTGCATCGCATTTGATCGCAACAACGTCGCATTACAACGCACGATCCCTTCGCTTCTTCGAGGATCTTCCTGTGAAACTAACTTCATTTATTCCACCCAAACGCCGGCGCTCGATACCAACGTCATCCCTATCCCTAATCTCGAATAACGACGTTCCGGTAGACGCCCATAAATTCCGACTAATCCGTCCTAATAAAGAGAAATATAATTACGCTCGTTCTCTCGACTTCGAAATTTCATCTTTGCATTCCATCGGGAGGGATAACACGTTCATAACAATAATAATAGCAGCAATTATATTGTACGTTTAACTTAACTAGATACGTCGAGACTTCGTTAGAAGTTATTCCATTTGCACGCCTGTACTGTTCCGACCTTTTTACTTTTCTAGTCTTCTCGTTTCTTTAATCGCGCGCTCTCTCACTTATCGTATTATTGCTTCATGTCTGTGCGATTTCTTCCCTCTCTAGTCTCCCTTCTCTCGTTTTCTCGTAAAATTTTGTTTTCTGGTGTGCAATAAAAACGTAACAAAATTTAATGTGTCGTTAATTTCAAACAAGATAAGTAAAATATATAGTTATAAAATTATGTACATGATTAGGCGTATGTAGGATTGTCACATAAGTATAGGAATCTAGAGTAATCTGTAAAGTTGTCTACTTTTCGGGCTCTCAAGAAGAGCATAGGAAGGAACGCTTCCACTTGAATCGATTAAAGGACGAGTGCAATGCGGACGAGAATATTCCAGTCTCCCGCGAACCATGAAATAAACTTATACTATCAACCAATCTGCAATAAAGTGATTTGAAAATTTGTTGCGACATTCCTAGTCAATCATTTAAATAGATTACCTAAATATAACACAATAAATAATATTTTTAGTAAATAATTATAATTACTCAGAGAGAGATAGAGAGAATAAAAGAGAGAGAGAATGTTTCTACTTTCTAGCAGACGTTAAGTATTTATCTTTTTTCATTCCTTGTAGTAATCAACTGCAGTAATTAGTTTATTAATTAATATAATTTTATCTTCTCTCGTGTTTATCTAAGAACTAATTGTAAGCATAAAATAACAAATATTAGCCAGACGAAATATCTTTGGATATGCCTAAACAATTAAGAAGACAAGCACCTCCCTTATTTTCGCCAGTTCTGTACACGTTTATATACGACACTGCGGCTAAATTACCTCGTTACCGCAACAATATAGTTGTTTTCTGTTGAGCCACCTGCAAGATCCCGTTTGTCCGCAGCGAGAAGAAGAGAAAGACTAAAGGAAATGGTACTTTTAACTGAGATTAAATACTCACCTCACGGAAAAAATGAGGGAAACGAGATAGAAAAATTGTGGTGCGGCTGTGTCATGAACGAGCAATTTAACGAAAACGCTTCACAGTCACATGTAGAGGAGCTAAACAGCGTGCATCATGAATGTTAAGGCTGCGAAGAAAACGACGAGAGAACAAATGAGATGTAAAGTATAGCTGCGACCATTTAAGAATTCTGTGATTTTTAAAAGCGCCTTAAATTATTCTCTGTTTCTTTAATTTTATTCTGACTTAATCTTCGTACGACTAAATTTGATGCGATTTGCATTTAAATAGCTTAATTTAGATGATTTATATATAATAGATACATATTTATACAAATTTTAAGTGTTTGATTTAAATAGCCGTAACTATTACTATCGTAATTATTACTACAACAGCTTGACTCGTATCTTCTTTCTCGTAATTTTCTACTTCATACTTTATATACGATCTAATCCTAAAATAATCATCTTGTATACTTTAACATATATAATTTTATCTTAAATTAATCATCCTTCATATTTTAAACTAACTTTAAAATCACTTATCTATTATACGTTTATATACAAATTTTGGTGATAACGCTGACAACGCTCTAATTCAGTAAATAGGATATACGGAAATGAACTCTGATCGAAACTTGCCACGTTCGCCATTTCGCGCGAATAGAACTCACCCTCCACTGTAAATCGTTGAATTTTCCAATACGAACGTGTGGCTGCGTTTGTGTTTCGTTATGACGTGTGACAATGAATGACTGCGTAAACGCGAACGCGGCACGTCAGAAAATGAGGATTGATACGCTCCGAAGAGTCGATATTTCCGATTAAACAGCGTTGGTCGCCAAGTTTAATATTATATATATTTGACCACACACAACCAGAAATCGATATGTGTTTTTCCCTACACGGAGAGAATTTTTCGTTATATTTTAACGCAAAATTCACTACAAATTTTGCTATGTTTGGTAATAAGCTTGGGACAACTTGACAATCTGTCAAATATTATTGGTAATAAAAGAAATTTTTTAAATATGAAAAAGACATTATATAAACAACATAATAAAAATTACCAAGCAGATTGTAAAGTGTTCCAAGGCAATAATTTTACAATGCGCTTCGTAAAATTTACATATTTTTATGTAAAATTTTTTAAAATGTATATTTGGTATAGCATGATTGCTAACATTCTAATAAAACACCCCAAACTGAGGGATCTCTAAAGAGGAGAATTCACGTGGCAAGCAAGATACTCTCGGTGGGTTGCCATCACCTTATTCCGAGAGGTGGCGATCGAATAAAAACGATTTTTAGTTTTGGTCGGAGGTCGGATTCGAACTCGGAACACTCGGATCCTCGGCTCACGAGCCCAGCGCACATCCCTCTGAGCTACGGTCCTTTCTTTCTCGTTCTTGTTTATACAAGTTTATCTATAATACGTAGCTAGACACACCCGACAATGAAAATAATCGAAAATCATCAAATATAGCCGATAAATTACCATGCTGCATGGTAAAATTATCAGGGGCAACTAACAATAAGTCAGATTAAAAATATGTATTATGCTGCATTGTAAAATTTATATAAGATATTTTATATGTTTAGCGCTACTTGGCATTTATTCTATTTAAAACAATAAAGAATCATAAGATTTTAATATATTTTGAAATTATGGAGATTTTACTATGTATTTTAGTAAAATTAATCAAATATATTTTATATTTATTATAGTACATATTAATATTTTTTATTGTGGTAGAAATTAATCAGAGAAACTTGCATAAAAATCTTTGAAATACCATGTTGCCCTACGATTACCATGAATTTCAGGGTAAATTTTTTGAGAAAATTCTCTCCGTGTACCTAACAATATTCCTGAATTTGCGAAAAATTTATTAACATATGCAAAAATAAAGGGCAAAATTATAAATTTTAACAGTAAATAAAATAAGAAATAAAAATTAGAAACAAAATATCTATTCTTATTCTATTTTCTTCTGCAGATATTCATATCGCTTATAATGGAGCTAAAAATAGAGTAAAGGAAAATTATATACCACATACGTTAGTCTATATAACGTATGGATCGTCTTCCATCGATATAAAAAGCACAATTATGCAAAATATCTCAAAATTATCGCTACATTTTTCATTTGTAAATCCTTTTACAAGTTTCAAGTTGTTTCTTCTTTAATGAAGACATTGAAGCATCATTTTCTCTCGCTATATCAACTTTAACGGATAAAAATACTTTAAAACATATTTTCTAACGGTAATAGTAATCAATAACGTTCGTGAAAATAATAATCTATTATTTTTTAATAACGGATTGTTAACACGTGGACCTATAAAGTTAATATATTTCTGAGTTTTAGTTCTCCGATTAAATAGCCAAGCAAGAAAAATAAGCCAGAAACGGAAGCTGTGCAGGAAAAGTACAAATAAAGAATTTCACCTTTAACATTAAAAGCATAATCTGTTGAAAATTTTACCTAACCAAAGGTTACTCAATTTAATATACAGTGTGACATTTGTATTTTATAGAAAGTTAATATACACATATAATAAGAGAAAACATTTTTATAAAACGGAGACACAGAATTGTTTTATAAAGTATTTTCTGATTATCTTTTTTTTTATTTTCTTCAATTATCTTGAATGTATAATTAAACCATAGTGCACAGTTTAAAGTATATGTTCCGATTAAGATCTAAAATTTGAATCAAAGACACGATATAAGGCAAATGAGAGCTATACGCTGATATTAAAAAGAGAGATTTAAAATTTGAGATTAACAAATTTTAAATCTCTTGCTTTAATATCAGCGTATAGCTCTCATTTGCCTTATATCGTGTTTTTGATTGTGTATCTGGAGAGCTTGTTTCTTGTTACTAGTTCTAAAATTTGAAGTAAGTTCTAGCGAATAATATTCGCACTCGCATCGAAATTCGCTACATGTTCCGGCGATTATTCTTCATTTCGCAAGCAGACTCCTGTCGTCGTTGTCGTCGTCGTCGTCGTCGTCGTCGTCGTCGTCGTCGTCGTCGTCGTCGTCGTCGTCGTCGTCGTCGTCGTCGTCGTCGTCGTCGTCGTCGTCGTCGTCGTCGTTTTCGTCTTCGTCGCCGAGATTCACCTTCGTGATATCGCGTAGATCTTCATAGAATATACGTTCGCCCGATGCAAATAAATCGAGTATAGAGGTCTTCGCGACCGAGAAGAGATTATGGTAATGCGAGATTACGCCGTATTTAAGCGGAAGCTCTTGCTACCCAATCAGCAGTTTGCTATTAATGTCAGACTTCCGCGCGACTCTCGCGCCTGCGTTAGTGCTAATTAGAATAATAATGCCGGCTTGACAGAGAACTAACGAAATTCCAAAGTTAATTGAAATATTCTATCGCGATGATAAACGGCTGGAACTGAATCCGCGAAGTAATTATATGGTGCCAGCGACACGCCAGCAGAATTATACAAAACGTTACAAAATAAAATCTATTATTTTTCAATAACAATTTGTATATTAACAATAATTTCTGGACGACGTTTGATGTTTGTTTTACGAAAAAAATCACAAAATATTTAACAAAGTATTTCCAAAGATTTATTGCAAGATAAATAGTTAATATATCAGTTGCATATTTAATTGCTGCTAAACGTTTTTATCTCTTGACATTAAACAAACAAAATTTGATAGTAAGCGACTGCTTTTTATTTAGACACGTGCCAAGTTATGCGGGTCAAGGTGTCCCCGGTGAACTTTTATCAAACTTAAAGAAAAATGATCCCTACTTTGGGAATTACTCAACCCTCTCAGTATCATCGTATTCTCTCCCCTCATTAATCTGACTAATTTAGTATCGGCCATTAAAGTACAATTACTTGTCCTTCTCCGTACACAACAAAATTGTGATCGTTACGAGAAGACAAGCGCAATCTATGATAAAAGAGGAATCAACGCCGAAACAATCTTCTTTGTGTCCCTTTATTGTTGTTTTTATATGATAAATGCAGTGACGTGAAACCATCAGCAATAAATAAGATTTCGTTCGAACAATCCAAAATAATAACACACGATAACCGACACGAATGATCGACATATTTCACATAAAATACTGTACAAAATTTGCCAATTTTTTGACCCAGAGAAAATGCCATTTATAATAACTTTTTATTAGTCAACTAAATGAGCTTATTACGTTATTAACCAGCTAATAGAGGTTTCTGTCGCCCGTGGTACCGCGCGGCGCCAGCAGGAGCCAATTTGCACGGAGAATTTAATTGAAAAATGTGGCCAAACACGGCAACGGCCCGAGATTACGCGGCGAAAACGTGCGGAAAATTCACGGGCGCCCGACACAATTAGACACGATCGAGCAATTTACTTTTAACGTTAAGTTGATGGAATGAACGACGGCAAACTACTTAGCTGAAGCCTGACGAATGACAATATCGCTTCGCCATAAATCGCCAATTCAGACCATAACTGATAAAAATGTGCAAATTTTTATCTTAACTTTTGTTTGATAAACTACGATACAAACGTCTTGCACATTTTATTAATTTGTTTTATAGAAATCTAGATAATTTAATACTTATTACGGAAAATTATTACAGAGAGATTTATACAAAAAATAAAACAAATATGTGTTGACAAGATATATATAAACAGCAATTTATCATTAAAATCCTAAAGTCAGATAAAAATAATACAGTATTGTTTGGAATTTTAAAAATATGTATAATTAGTTTATGCCATGTTGAACTATATTTCCTACTCTTAAATTATTCTCCCGTGCTTTGCCGGAATTCTTTGGTGCAATCGCGATACCAGAGCGTGGGGAGAGATCGCCCTATGAGTCTTTCGAAATTCCGAAGAATCCCTCACGAAACTGCAGGACCAAGTATTCCGTCCGGTAAGGGAATAAACGGCGAAACCATGGCAGCAAGACTCAACGGGAATGTAAATAATCCAAGGAATTCGCGCGTAGATGGAAACGGCTGTTAGAAGAATTTAATATCGGTATACATCGCCAAACAATACGCAAGTCGCTGACAATATTTGGCATTTCCCCTCGTGTAATTAGTCGCGCCTTGATTTAATCCCTTCGACGATGGCTCGGAGGATTAAAGCGATCGATCAACGACGACGTGGTACACTGTTGACGATCAGTATCGCTTAACCTTAGGTGAAGGATGTCAATATTTTACGTCGCTGCATGAAGAAGCGAAGCTTCCATTCCCTTTTCTCAAAACGGAACGAAAAGAAGATATTGCAAACTTGAGACGTAAATGCAAATTGGCATAAAATATATCCATTTTACTAATTGTAAGATTCTCAAGACTCCCCTTACGAAATCAAGCGTATAAAGACCCTTTAATTTTTTACACGCCCGGGTATTTAAATCTATAATTAATCCTCAGCAGCGTGAGTTAATCCGTTTAAATAGGGATCTCGTTTTAAAGTAGGTACTAGGTTCGAAAATACACTGGGAAATGAGACTAAGTAATTTTGTGCAGAGAAAAAGTGTATGAATGAGACGGAAAAAAGGCGGAAAAGTATGTGGAAGAACAGAAAGTGGCGCAAGATCTAATTTTATAAATCTTCCCTCCGGTTTAATCCCCACACATAAGCTGTTCAATTGTACCTGGGGCTTTCCTAAAAATTAAGGGATTTTAATGCCGTTATTTACATGCCAAGTGATCTGTTAGATATACAGCGATTACACATAACAGAGACGTCACGGTACATTGCTCTAATTTTTTAAATATATTTTTAAAACTACTTTATTTTTTGTACAGTATGTAAAAGCGCCAGACATTTTAAAAATTCTTTACGTAAAACAAAATTTAAGATGCCTATTACAGAATCTTGGATATATTTTTCAAATAATATTTATCTAATAATATTTTTCTTTATTATTTAAAAATTTTTTTTAACAAACCTTCAACTAGTAGATATCACTTGTTGAAAGTTATTTTTCGCTATATTGATTAATTATGTACGTCGTCTAAAGTTAAAATGTTTTCCTAACATTATTAGTGATTTATGTCCCGAGAAAATATATCTAGACTACGTTCCAATTAAAAGTTGTGCGACAAGAATTAACCTCATTTTTCTTTGAAATTAATGATAGCGGCATGAGGTATAATGTCTGAGTAAATAATCTAAAAGTTCTTTCATTAACATTATACTGATAAGAGAGCTATGAAACAATACTCGATTCTAAAATCGATATCTACATAAAATAGTTACATCAAAATAATTGAGTTCTAATCTATGTAGATAATAATCAATATACTTGTTTGTTTATTACTAAAATTATTAACAAAACGAAATACTGTGTTTTATATTGATCTAATGGATACCTACAATAAATACAGATTTTTACTGCTTATTGTATAATGATAATGTAAATTACTTAATATATTGAAAACTTTTCCACAACATACAGCTTGAAAAAAATAAATTTATTTTATTAAAAGAAGTAACCGACATTACTTCATTACTGACATTTCATTCAACAAAACCCATAACAGTTATTGATTTTTCGAGTTAATGCACGCGATTGGCCAGTTGTATAAAATGTATGGTAAGCACGGTAAATAGAACTTTTATTTTTTGGTTTATTTTTTATAAATGTAAATAAATAATATTTTATCTGGGTTTTATCGGAATTATTAATAAACATGACCAATTTAACATCAAATATACCGAGTTTGAAAATGTTATACATTCCCATATATCGTGTTGATCCAGGATAAAATTTCATTAATGTATAAACATCTCTATATATACATATTTTAAAAACATTAAAATCTCTGTATTTTCTAATGAAGTGTGTGAATATAGTTGAACATGTTGAACATTAAAATCAGATAATTTTTAACATAATAATATCTCTCTCTCTCTCTCTCTCTCTCTCTCTCTCTCTGTAAATTAAACTTTTCCTATATGTATACAAAGGATTCCATTCACAACTTAAGCTTATCCCGATCACATAACACGAATAGTCAGAGAATCTTCGATTAAGAGAAACCATCACATCAATTCCCGAATCCTACATAATCCCACGCCTATCGCTACTTATCTGACCTAGTTTTCGTCTTTTCTATATAGAAAGAACGTAGAAAAATTTCCGGTTTAATCAGAATTCTGTCACGTGCAGCTGCGAGTATCGTCGCCATCCTAACGACACTGCTCGATCTTGCGCATCCCCGATTCTCTAAAAAAAAAAATCATAACAATAAGCTTAATCCGGATAAAACTTGGGACAAGTATGCCCCAATTTCAGAAAGGTCTCTCTTATTCTCCTCGAGCCCTTCGTAGCAAGAATAACAACGAGTCTTGCCATTAAGCTCTCAATGTCCTGTATGAATAAATTGCTCAAAGGGCCCACCCATCAGATATCAAAAAATCTTGAAAAACAATCTTGAATAAAACGGATCTTGAATAAGCTTTAGATATTATTCTGCTTTTTTGACATAATTGAATGAGGCGAGCCAAAGTAATGTAAGGGCATTACAGCATAATTTTCAGTTTCTTGTTTGTAGTTAAATGCATGAGATATTTCCTTAAATTCTCCAATTTGTTATTACAATTTTCTAATTTAAAAACAAAAAAATTACAAATAAAAATTTTGAGTTTCGCACGCTTTAGCTATATAATTTATTTAATTTTTAGTATAATTATAATTATCTAAATATTAATATTACGGAGAAAAAGCTGTTTGATTTCGCTTCCATTAAGAGACTTTTACAAAGTTGAACGAGATAATAAGCCGTCTTTTGTGAGATAACTTTGTGTACTTCAACTTGGACGTGGCCACGATCATCGTGGCCACGAGAGAGGCCCGTGTCTGGCCGGCTTTAACTATTTCCTACCGGTCGCGAACAAGTGCGGCATGACCCAGTCCGCGATGTTTTTTTAACGAAAAAAGTGTGCAAAGGGAAAAATAAGATGAAAACGACGCCGGTACTTTGCATTCTCGGGCATTCCGCGATAAAAGAGGTAAACGCGCGTGTCCTTGAGCTTAACGGAAGCTGAAAACGTACCTAAAGTGCATATACTTTTGAGCATTCATCTCGCACAGAAAGCATATATTTGTTTTAGAGCGAATTAAAAAGTATCAGATAGAGGAGTTTATTAAAAAATTCATTAAATTAAATAAACATTTGTTAAGTATTATTCGCAAAGTAAACCTCATTTCATATGAAAAATCTATCTAGAAATTTTTCTCGTAGAACTTAAATTTCTCTTCACTAAGAAAAAAAATTTATATATAAATCTTATTACCTTTCAACATAATTTTAAATATTTTATTAACTGTTGCTAATTAACATTACATATGTACGTGTGGTTGTGCGTAATATATCGAAAACGGATCAAAAATTGTTGAATTACCAGATTATTATGTTCTGATTTAACTTGCGTTAATGTACTTGCGATGACACACGTAAATGCCATCCGTGATAATCTCGCGATTTGCTTCCTTCTCCATTAAATATTTGCTACAATGAATTTATTAGCGGTCCTGTATATAAATGATTAAATGAAGTCCAAGAAAATTATTGAAATAATACAGTGCAGTATTTATTGGAATAATACAGACATGCGCGCTGTGAATAAAGTATAGAGTCTGTCGATAAATACCTCGTTATATATTGTGCGACAGCTTTTTGATCACGTTTTGCATCCACTCATCCCAAAATGTTTGAAAATTCGTATCGGCAGGAATTATTTGTGCTCGCGACATAACAAAGCGCTTTATACTGTCATCCGCATGATTAAAACACAATTTATTAACGCTCACGCTCGCAAGCCTTTTCTCTTTTAAAATATCACTTAACACAAACTTCAAACACTAATTAATTGAAATTATTTTCTATCTTGAAACAAGCTATATAATTCTTGTTATTCAAAATAAATGCTTAAATCTTTGTTGAGCTGAGATAAAACTTTAAAATTGTATTTCTGTTTCGCTTCCCTCGAAAATGACTTACTCGGCTTTTCTTTACTTTTGTAATTCTTTTAAAAATTGCGTTAATTATCGCATCTGTCTAAGTGCGAATAGAATAGAAGGGAAATTCCTTCTTTCACCCGCCTTCTAATTACGGCGGTTTAATTACGATGCTTTAATTGCAAATTTCATCGGTGAATGCAAGCTACAAAATTAATACCTATCTCCACCAATAGATGTACTGAAAAATATATGTAGCTATTCTTGATACGAACTTCGACGTAGCATATAGTTGCTGCAAAGACTGCTAACTATATCTACAATTGCCATCTACATATTCCGAAAGATTATTTGTGATAATTTGCTCATTAGCCAAGTAGCGTAAAGGACGCATTTTAAGAATCTTTTCTACATGGATGAAATTCTATAGTTGATAAATTTTAAGGTAATTAATAAAATTTTTTATTGCATTAAATTTTAATCAATTATTTTTAGTAATAGTAGGTAATCTTTTTATAAATTACGTCTAAATAAACAGGGTGGCCCACCGAAAACAAAACAAACTTTTTTCTTTTATATAACCTTAGTATGGCATTTGACCTAATCTTGTTTCGTTTTTGGTGGGCCAGTCTGAATAAAAGGGTACATGGCAATTAATTCATTATAATCTGTTTACCTCACCGCGGAACTAACGTTCTTCATCTCTGAGATTTCGAATATTAGATTTTACGTACGTGCACGTCCATTATTCTTATTATTATTATCAATTCAAGCACCGAGAAGCGCTTCTATTGGCGGCTGCAGTAACGAAAGCTTCTCATCCGTTGCGATTTATCTTCACCACCCTTCAGAGAGTCGGTAACTGCACTTCCCCCGCGCCATCCAAAATCGGATGATATCGCGCGAACTCATTATACTCGCTCGACTCCGTCCGACGATTTGCATAAATTTTCCACGACAGGGAATGAAATTGCCCGCAAACTGTAGCGGATGGTGAAGTTCCGGTCTGTTCTAAGCAGTCGCTAACGACGTGAACGCGGTGGACACGTATGCGAGAAGCGCATTGTTCGAGTTACATGGATTAACCTTTTGCGTTTAAACGATAAAACAACAACAAACCTCCACTACGGATAAATATAATGATACTCAGGCAAAAATTAGAAGAGCAACTGCATACTTCCTAAAACACATCAGCTTAACTCTTGTTTAACATACAAAGCCCGATGTTTCATTGCACTTTTACTTTATTTATAATTTTATTTAATTTTTGTTAAGTTATACATATAATATTTTATTATAACATAGAAACTTGATATAAATTTTAATTTCTATTTTTTTTACTATTTACGATTAATAAAGAAAGATTTATAGAATATTTAATTTAAATAAATAATATTTTATATGTCCGTTCATCTTTATAATAATATTTTAGCTTTCTAGTATAATTAAATATAATCAAGAGATAAATGAATAAATCTTAAAATGGATTTCACTCATTAATGATCATCGATTAATCACGTTTTATTTCGCGCAGCTCTGTGAAATCTGCGCTTCATAATAGCTTCATGCACTTTTTAGCAGCGGCATATACCATGAACTTCATCGATAATCTGGCATCATAGAGCAGCCTGGCATCATGATTTAATACCGGCTGTTGCGGCGCCATTAGTCGAGCTCGTATAATTTCTAGCCTGCGCATTATTCGCTTTAAAAAGCTTTCCGATGCTCGCGGTTACATACGCTTTCTCGTTGCGCAGCCCGTTAACTCGCCGGACAAGCGGAAAAAATCCGTCGTGTGTATAGGTGAAAATATGAAAATAGATAATGTATACGTATATATATACAAGACACAAGTATATACAGTTGTATCGATGCATTCGCGTACAACACCCGCGTCAACTTGGTGGACTTAACGTCATTGATTAAACAAAACACTATAATAACAATAAGTGTTTTACGCACTTTGGAAAATATAATTTAGTAATTTTTTAATATTTAAAGAAATGCTTTCTCAAAACCAAAATCTAATGCATCTAAATCAATTAAAATAATTAAGAATAGTAACATTAAGAGCAACTATTAAGAATAATAATGTATAATATATAATATTTAAAAAGAATTTAAATTATTTACAAACGTAAAATATAAATTATATTCTGGTTTTACTTAAATTTAGATTTATTAATACGGAGAATATCTCATATTCATTTAAATTTGAGAATGTGCTTCGTATAATGTATCTATCCACATAATGGTATAGGTTAGCAGAAATATCCTATTAATGACAGTCCATTAGGCTGCCAGCTCAAATTTCCTCCAATGAACCCTTCCGAGTTGCACGCTCACTCTCGGGACCACTTTCATTAAAAAGATAAACTTACTTTATTCAATATATATTGTTCATTGTTCGCTCCATTCATCTATCCCGGCTTCGCGAAACAGACCACAAGTTTATTCACTTTAAAAAATTACTAACATCTCCGATGAGTGACAGTTACCGATCACTCTGTGCAAGAAAGCTAAAGTGCAATGCATTATTGATAAAACTGCGATAAAACTACGATGATTGCAATATAATTAACGTGACAACGCGAATCAAATTTCTTTAAGATTAATAATGTAAAACAAGCAGAAAAAGCAGAAAACGCAGAGGAAGCAGAGAAAGCAGAGAAAGAGGATAATAATTTGGTTGAGAAAAGTATGAGAAGGAATTTGCATTGTGTTACATGCAAACTATATTCATAAAATAAAGCGTGTGCAAAAAAATTGTTGAAGTGTAAAGTCTAATTTAAAGTCATAAAAATGAAGCTAGTATAGATTAATAAGTTGTAAATAAATAATTAAAAATTATACATTTACATTCCAAGACTTTAAACCCGCTTTTCTCAAAACATTATTTTTGGAAACAATGGCCACGAACTCAAACACAATTCATCCAATTTGAAAAGATTTAAAGTAACTTTTATAATAATATTCCGTATCGGTTCACAAAAGTTTTTACCTATCTTTAATTTTTTCTCAAATTATAACTAAAAGAAAAAAACAGAATTTTTCAAGGCAATGATATTCCCATGTTTAGACGTGTATAGGTTCGCAAAAAGTAGATTTTTTAAATTTCCTTCGTAAAAATAACAAGTATAAAGTTTAAAAAAAGGCTACTTTTATATCTGTTTAATTAGAAACATTCTTATCCGAGAAAGAATTGTGCAGATATACTAAGAAATTTTATATCTTTTTATTAACCCTGAATTAATACCCTTATATTTTGTCTACGTCCGTTACTATCATGAATCTAGGAGTACATTTATCTGTTTATGTCTTAGACAAGCATTAATATTTTCTTAACTCTTTTATTTAAATTAAAATGCCTAAGCAAACTGAGCTTTATTTTGGAACTATAAATAGGAAAAAAGTTATAAAAGTCTAAAGCAAAGGAGAATATTTATATAGCCGGAAAAATCATATTTTTTTAAAAAATATAAAATTGATACATTTAAGAAACGACCTACAGTATTATAATATATATGGTTGAAATATTATTGAAAAAAATCTCTGCTAGAATTTAAACAATTTTAATATAAAACTGCGAGGGGTTAAGCACATTTTAAAGTTTCTTTGACGTTTTGTAGCTTCTTGGATAAAGGAGCAGCTACTCACAAAAATACATATTAATACACTTTATTTACTTATGCTATATTAATATATTTTACAGACAAATAATTGAAACATACAATAAAAAAGTCATCTTAAGTATTAATTATTGGCGCACATTGTTCGCATAACATCGAGCGATGCCTCTCGCATCGTGGGTTTTTGCATTGAGGAAAAAAAAATTGAGTTTTTATTTCATTAAAGGCAGGGCATCTGCACCTTATGCGTTTATCTAATTTGTAAGTAATGAGATCATATGTGTTATAATTCGCTATCTTCATTGTCAATAACGCGTTTCATTTCCTCTCGTTGAGTAGGAGTAATTTTGACACATTTATCCAAGCGTGTTCTTATAAATGGTGTGGTTAAACTTTTGTATAATGTTTTTAAGAACTTTTCAAACTTTTCTCTTGACATTTGTTCGTCCTCTTTGTTTAAAGAATATAAGATAAAACTATTATAACCGCCTTGATCTAACATAGCATGAAAGAATCTCATCGGCCAACTCTGATGCTTTCGTGCAGTACTAAATTTACAACACATTTTGTCAAATGTGTCAGTGGCTCCTTTAGTAGAATTATAATATTGAATGATATTTATTTTATTTTCTACTTTATTTCCTACTTCATCAACTACAACTTCTCGTTTAGGTAAAGAAGACAATACCAAAACTCTTTTACTTTGTTTCGGACAATATGAAGCTAATGTCAAATCATCGGCATAAAGAAAACGTGAATCATTAATTGCAGTGAATTTTTTCATCGCCCATGGCATCTCTTTTTCATTTGCTTTAATTGTCCCTACCATACTAAGTAAAAGATCTTTTTTCATGGTTCGCACTAGAGGCACTGAAATAAACCGTTCATTACAAGTAATGTTTCTGTGACTGTGATAGATCGGCTTTGATAACTCACGAACATAATAAGAAAGGTTATATTTTATAGGATGTTTATCGACTTTTCCAAGGTAAGGAATAGCATTTATCATATAAAATGTTTCTGAATCGTTCAGCATAACAATTTTAAACCCGACGTTGGGCGGAGAACTAACAAGAAAAGGACAATTACCGGTATAATTTAGTAACTGCTCGCCTATTGTTACATGATTACTCGGCGAATAATATTCCATACAATTTGATATAAATGATTTCCAAAGGTCACTAATTTCTGCTAATTTATCGTCTTGGCAACGTTCTTCACGCGTACTTTTGTCATCAAACTGTAAAGATTTTGATAAAAATATAAAACGTTTTAGCGGCATAGTTGCGCGACAGACATTTGGTGCAGGTTTACACCATAATTCATCTATTTTAGTAAAATTATTTCTTTGTAATCCGGAGAAGTATGAAATTCCTATAAAGGCTTTTAATTCCTGGAGATCAATATGTAATGTATCATATTTAGGGTAGCCAGAATCTTTTCGTCTTTGTGCAATCTCAGCATTAGTATGTATGACAATTTTATTTAGCATATCATCAGTAAAAAAAAGAGACCATACTTCGATTGGAGTCTTCTTATTCTTCGCATCGTCCGACACTTCAGGTTTATAATACGATTCTATGTATGCTTTTATATCTTCTTCTTCCGTCGGTTCACAATGCCATTCGAAACTCGCCAAGGATTCAGTTCCTCGCGTCGACGCATGCGCTTCCTCTTTTTCTTCATTTTCAGCCAGTTGCTCTACGTCCTCTACGATATCATATGTATTTTCCTCCGATTCGATATTGCTTAATTCTTCACCTACGTTATTTTTCTCTGAGGAACTTTTACTATAATCAATAGGTTCTTCTTGCTCAGGTTGCAGCATCTTTTGCAAATTTTCCTCTTGTTCGATGCAGGGTGTGTCCATTGCTAACTAAAAATTATTTATTAGGTATATTAATTTATATTACATACATAAAATATTATGAAAACATTTATCAACGTATAAGAGAACATTATTACTTAATTACAATAGAAAAACCATTATTAATAAATAATAAAATGTGAAATACTAATAAAAATAATAATAGTTTATGCTTTGGAAATTTTATAAACAAAGAATATAAGGTGGTCAATAAACTAAGCAATGTGTACGTGCTAATAATGTATTAAAAATTTAAATAAATGTAACAGACGTTTCGACCTGTCATAAGGTCATCTTCAGTGCGATGTAATAATAACCGTAACTTACAAACTAAAATCGATGTGAAATGAGGCCGAATTATATAATTTGTAAGTCAAGTATATAAAATACCAAATTTTCTGAAGTAGAATCTCTTGATGTTACAGTTAAATATGTTAAGTAATATGCTGTCGTGGTATTATTGTTATTAATTTTACATACTTGACTTGCGAATTTTTTAATCTGGCCACATTTCATCAATTTTAATTTGTAAGTTACGGTTATTGTTATACCGCACTAAAGATAATCTTATTACAAATCAAAACTCAAAACGTTTATTACATTTATTTAACTTTATAATACATTATTAGTACGTACACCATGCTTGATTCGTTGTCCCTCTTTATATCTTTTTGTTTATAAAATATAAAATATTACGTTGACAAAATATATTTTTTAAATATTATTTTAAAATATACTTACTTTACGAAAATGCGATGCGGTTACTGTGGTCGAGTTTGTGAGATCTATATAGGCAAACACTTTTGAGATGTTTTCTCTTTCGCTACTAAGGTCGAACTGGCGTTATCGTAACTACCACTTCAGAGGAGAGTCGAAATTTTGTTCTCTCCCCACTACAAGGCAAGGGAATCGTTATTATCTAAACATCAACCAATAGAATTTTCTGTTTGGGTGTCCCAGATCCAAGAGTAGTAATCTAGGGTTAATTTTATATACTTCTTTAATTATTTTTAATTATTATTATATTTTTTAATATTTGCCTAAATAATTTGTATATTCCATATTAGATAGAAACCCAGAGAAGACAGCTGATCTTTATGAATTCAAAAAGATCTGAATCTGATCTTTATGAATTCATAAAGATCAGCTGTGCTATCTGGGAACACTTTCAAAAAAATCAAATACAACACACATGCAATATGTCTTTATTCATATCATAATATTTCATGTCTCATATTTTAAAAGCAAGCATTTTATAGAACTTTTTCTAGTAGGTACTAAATCAAAAGGGATTTATTATTTAATATAATTATTATTATTTGTTGTATTGAGTTCAATATATACAGGAAATTACAAGAAATGTCGTAGAATGGATCTTTCGAATCTACGATTATGAAATCATTTCGTTTAGCAGTAACTGCGTTAGAAATCGCGGTGTTCATGTTTGCGTTGCAGATTTTTTTGTTTGTTTATTTACATTGCAACCATGTGCAATGCTTTTGATCATCTTCTCGTAAGCGTCCCGATTTTATTCGTGAGAAAATATTTGGATGCAAACACTAAATTGATACCGTGTTTTTCTACTTTTTGTAGGGAAAGTCGGAAAAGCGCGAATTTGTGTAAAGTACGTAAGTAAGTATTAAATTATCACTGCGACTGTAAAATATTTTGCTATTGTGCAAAATGTCTTTGGAGTGGAATGCTTTTAAAAACTTTTTTCTTGACATTTGTTTGTTCTCTTTGTTAAAAAATATAACATAAAACTATTACAACCGCTTTGATCTAACATAGCAAAAAATAATCTCATTGACCAATGATTACAAGTTCGTGCAGTACTATATTCACAACATATTTTTTCAAATGTGTCAGTGCCTTCTTTAGTAGAATTATAAAATTGAATGATATCTACTTCTTTTCCATCAACTACATGTTCGCGTTTAGGTAAAGAAGACAATACCAAAACTTTTAAAACTTTTTCCTTTTGATATAAAGCTAATGTTAAATTATTAGTATAAAGAAAACGTGAATCATTAATTGCAGTGAATTGTTTCATCCTCCATGGTATCTCTTTTTCATTTCCTTTAATTGTCCCTACCATACTGAGTGAAAATTTATCTTTCATGTTTTGCACTAGAGGCACTGAAGTGAACCGTTTATTACAAGTAATGTTTCTGTGACTGCCACGGATCGGCTTTGATAATTTACGAACATAATAAGAAGGCTTAGATTTTTTAAGATTTTTATCGACTTTTCCAAGGTAAGGAATAGCATTTATCATATAAGATGTTTCTGAATCGTTTATCATAACAATTTTAAACCCTTTGCCATCAGTACCAAAAGGACATTTACCTTGATAATTTACGAACTGCTCACCTATTGTTACGTGTTTGCTCGGTGAATAATACTTTATACAATTCGATATAAATGATTTCCAAAGGACACTAATTTCTGCTAATTTATCGCCTTGGCAACGTTCTTCACGTGTACTTTTCTCATCAAACTGTAAACATGCTAATAAATATATAAAACGTCTTTTTGACATGGTTGCGTGATAGACATTTATTTCATTGACTTTATTTGATTGATTTAATTCAGGTTTATACCATAATTCGTCTGTTATAGAAATAGAATTTTCTCTTTGTAATCCGGAGAAGTATAAAATTCCTATAAGGGCTTTTAATTCTTAGAGATCAGTATCTAATGTATAAGATTGACTTTTAACACCTTCTCGTTTTCGTGCAATCTCAGCATTAGTATATTCGACAATTAGTATATTCGACAACCGATGCGGCCAAGTATGAGAAATATTGTGCAAAGCATGAAGTTAATGGAATTAACCGTTTTCAAGATATCGTGGTTACAGTTTTAAAAAATGCTATTCTAAAAAGTATAGTATTAATATTCACTATAAAATCTAATTTTTTATACCAAGATATTATTAAATGTGCTTAATAGACATGAGAAACAAAAAATTCATACACCTATCAATTTACAACGTTTTTGCAACTCCCCAAATTTTTTCTAATTTTTATTCTTATTAGAGTCGTGTAATCTTTTAATATAATTATTATTTTTAATTTAGAAGAAATGAAGTATACACACAGTTTTCATTGGAGCATTAAAATTCTGTACTCCTTTAAGTGAATCAATACGATTTAATTTCTTGATAAATATATTTTATCTTTCACGCTGAATGTATACCTAAACAATGTTATCCGTCGGACCGCCGGTAGTTCACATCGATGGGAACGAAATTGGCGATGCATTTCTTTTTCTCAACAATTATTGGCGTTTGTTCGCACAGAAGCATGCCCATTACGCGCGCAGCGCTCTGTTCCGTTCCAACGCAAATAAGATTTCTTTAACTTTATCGCGACTCCTCGAACAATACCAGTGGATAGAACCCGGCACTGTGATACGCCTGCTCGAAATTGCCCGTCGTAAATCATCTCTCGCATTTCGTGCTTTCTATTCGCTTTTGCATTTGTTTTCCTTCGTGTTCGACGAAAATGAGCGCATGCTACTCTTGTAGGACTCTCTACTTAGTACAAAAAGACGCCGTGGTTTTATGACGATGAGAATAACAGCGCATTATGACGCGACAAACAGTTTTACATTAAATTTAACACCTCAAATAAAAAAAAATTTACTGAAGCTAAAATCTTGTCTACCATGCAAGTGCACACAGATTGTAATTTTTATTTAGAACGGTATTATATTATTTATTATTTCAGTATTTCTGTTACAATTCGCTTAATTTTTTTATTAAAAATGTGTTTTTCCAACAAGAAAACTCTCTTCGCCTTTAAATAAAAATTTTATACGTTGTTAAAAAGTATCTTTAATAGCGTTAAAAGTATTTTTCGATTCGCTACACTCCTATAACTTCTTAAGTAATTGATGACAGTTTCATTATAATCAATAACAATAAAGTGAAAAATGCAGCTGCGTAAATCCTCAAGCATCTTAATTATTCACGAGGTAAAAGTCGAAACGCGTTGAAGAGCTACGAATGCAACGCCGCGCCATGCAAATGACAGAGCACTCGAACGAGATTCAAGTGCTCGCCAGCGAGAAATGCACTTTCTATGCGTAAAAAAGAACCTCGATATAAGAAATGAATGCAAAGCAATGTAGGAAACGCAAAAAGCGAAGAAGGACGAAAAACCTTATCCAAAGATTTACCGTGCTGAATCTCTTGCTGGCTGTCCGCTGGTATGTTGTCTGCCCTCTTTTCGCGATACTCTTTTAAAGCAGCCGTAAATTTATGTTATGCAAATACAGATTTCCACAGGAAAACATCGCGAGAGGAAGAATGACATTTCGCTTTGCCTCGCGAAGAAGAATATAAAATTCGCGCTTCGTTATTTGACTGTCGACGAAAGTTTCGCCGCTGTTGCATTAATATAGATCGGGCGTGAAAATTCGCAAATAAAACATCTCAAGTGGAACGCTTTCAGAATTAAATATTGTTACAATTGAGCATTAAAAAAATAAATTTTAATTTTAGCTAAATACATTGTACGCGACTATTACAAGAAGAGAATTTTCTCTTAAAATTTACCCTGAAAATCATGGTAATCGTATGGGACAACAAGGTAGACAAAAATTTTTACTATGTACATATAGTAAAATTAATCAAATATATTTTATATTTCATTGTAGTAGATATTAATATTTTTATTGTGGTAGATACTAATCAGAGAAAATTGCATAAAAATCTTCGCCTACCATGTTGTCCCACGATTACCATAATTTTCAGGGTAAATTTTAAGAAAAAATTCTCTCCGTGTACAAAAATACAATTATAAAAGATAAAAATAACAAGAATTTTATTAAAACGATAATTATTAGGCAAATAATAGAAATTTTTACTTAAAATAGGGGCTTAAAGAAGCTTTCATACGATTAACCGAACAAAACTTTGCTTTCACCAAAGTAACGAATTTCTGTCGAAACCCTCTCGAACATGACCTGCAGAACAAAATCAAAATCACGGAAGTGATTCGATAACAACAACCGCCACCACGGTAAACCACCACTATGATAGACCACCGCCGATTTAAAGTGGAAGAAGCAATTTAGACTATCGTACCTATTTTCGTGCGCGTCACGAGCAGACGCCGCTTATGATCGCGATCTACAACCAACAAATACGTAGGCAAGTCTAAATAGGTTTCCTATGTAAAAGTCATTAAAGCCAAACTTGCAAAATTTGTAACCTTATTAATTTAACATGGAAAGATATCTTATCTACAAAAACAAGAAATAAATTAATAATCAGAAAATGGGAAGTTCTTTATAGAGTTGCACAGATGTACTCACAATTTGTAGTTTAAATATAATATGTAAGAATATAATTTAGAAATCCAATTAGATACCTATTTAATTTCAGAAATGTGCAAAATTGCCTTCTAATAAAAATTCCAACTTTATCGTATTGACAGAATAATATATATAATGACATAATCTTTCTGTCTCTATATTCTAGGTCTTTCAATATATCCTATAATAGTATCTGAGATTTGACGCGCAGGTAAAATGTTTTATTCACTTAACTATTAACTGCAGCACAATATTCGCCTTATCTTCAGGAGACAGGTCTATAGCACGATGCTTTGACGTTGTACACACGACAGACGTTTGACATGAAAATTATCTAATATAGGCTCATCCTCCTCCTGTTTCATTATTCTGAGTCTTCCGCTAGTGAACGCAATGTGTATGTGCTTATATATGGGAGATGCAACGTCCATGCATAATGCAGGTGCACGGGAATGATGCATAAATATTTAGAACAGACTTCTATGCGGCGTATAGTTAAACATTGACAAAGTGACTTATATATTATAACGACCCCAGTAGACAACGCAAATCTATTTTTGAAAATTTCATGTACCTAGTTATCTTTAATACATCGACGTCAAACGCGTCAAAATAAAGCTTAGAATCTTTGTTAGAAAATAATCTTGTATATAGGTACTTTAAATTACATTTATATTAAATAATTACACATTTAAATTAGATCTTAAGTCATATTTAAATTTGTAAGTATACTAAAAGTAATAAGTATAGCTTTAAAAAGTTATGTTGACTAATTATTTGTTTATTATTTCTATTAATTTACTTAATTATTTAGTTAGTTTTACTGTATTAAAGTTTGTGCTTCTCGCATCTTTGTTCTTATAGTCAGGATATCTTGTTTTATATTTTACAAAAGATTGGTTTTAACGAATTCTTTGTACGTTAGAAAAAAGAAGCAAAAAATATTTTATATTTTAATTAAACTAAAAGGGTATTAAATATTAGTTTTTACTTAATTATTAAAGTTAAAATTAATTTATAAAACAAAAAAAATATATTATTTTATAATACGACATGCCGATAATTTCAGCAAAAATATTCTTTCTGCAAGCATGTCGAATTTCATGGTAAAATATGAATAGCAAGCAGATAATGATATTTAACGAATGTCCTCGGAAAGTTCGAAAAAAGAAAGCTGATATAAATACGCGGAAAATCAGAGCGCATGTTGAAGGTCTTTAAATGGATTTTTCAAGTGGATATTATCAACTGAGTTTCTTGTAACGAAGAAGAGCAATGTAGAACGTTACCATTAACGTGGCTCGTTCCCAGAAGTTCAGAGGCGAAAACAATTTATAATACTAGTTATATAGGTGCTTGCGCTTTTACTCTGTAACTCCGCAATGAGTTGATGAACTGGAAGAACGATATTCTACAACATTCCGCACGTTGTTTCTGCGATTACTTCCTAAATGTCACATTTTGTTTTGCTCGTTAACAAAATCGTATTCTTTCATTAAAATAATTAAAATTTATATCTTCTTTAATAAATAAGTAAAGTACCATTTTCTGTAAATCATTTAACAATAAAGTGTCTTATTATTTTAGACAATTAAAGACAACCCTAATCTACAACGTTCCATGTTGTTTCGACAGTTATCTAACAATATCGTTTCAATTTCTTTATGTAATTATATGATTTCTTCCTAAAATCATTAATATATTATACATATATAGTACAGTGGATACAAAAAAATTGCATACCTCATATTTTATTTAAAATAATATACACAAAGAAACATAGTTATAAAATCAAATCAATATCTATATATTATTTTCATTTATACTATAAATATATTGCACAAACAACATTGTAGCAGCATGTTGTTTCTTTGTGCAAATTACTTTAAAAAATGTAGAATGTAAATTCTTTTTTATCTATGTATTTTTCTTTGAAAATGCAAATTAAATTACGGTAAAATTTTTCGTAATAGATGAGAATATTTTATCTCATATCCAGACATTTTTAATTACATTATATTCACGTACAGGCTTCCTGAAAATTATTTTGCGTAATAATATATTAATAAATTTTAATAATTGCACCGAATAAACATTAAATTCGCAGCGCGTTTACGAAAAGCAAAATTAAATACGTGGCGTCCAATATCATCGGCAACATATAAAATTTTCATTTCAATTCGTCGTTCGTGCAAATTTAAATGTCCGTTTTGATCTCATGTTTGGCCATTAGCGATAAGGATGATTATCTAGTACGTCATGGATCCTAGCTAGGGGCGATCAATCGCTCATTTGTCACCACCTCTACTTAAGCATCAGTTTGAACCAGGTTCGAATTACGTCATGGAAACTGTCAGGGCGGGAAATAGTTCACCAACTATTCCTACATAGACGATAGCCGAGTTTCTCATCAACATTCGAGCCTCGTATGAGTCATACGTTAGTAATTTCGACAAGTAACCTATATTATTCTAAACGTATCGTCCTAATGATCAGTTGTATCTCTGTACGAATCGCTCGAATGATCAGTCATTCCGGATCTTCTTATTGTATCGAGTAATGTAAATGCAAATCTATGCGTACGCTAGACTGCATCGTTTAATCATTTCAGTAAACAAAGGGTAATCAAATTTCCGTACGTCGATATACAAGGTCTCGCGTGGAGGAGAGAATCCATAATATCCGTATAACGTGTACATCTCAAGTTACGTTTTCGACAGCAAAATCGAGATTATCCACATCCATGATTCGTGCCCCGTGCGAATACTTCATTAAGCAAACTGCGCACGTTGCGCGAAACGAAATTGCAACGGAGTATAACTTGTGCACATTTAGGATGAACTACACGAAACCTTCGAAGCAATTCGAATTTCTTTTCGACAACTGTAACGTCATTCCTCTCACGAAACATGCTAATTAATTATCAAACTCAATAGATATTGAAAGTTTCAGGAAGATAAAATCAACAAAACAATAAAGTTTCTAATCAGACTAATTGTAAGAGATAAATCATTAGATAACATCTGACATCTACACGTCAATAATACGTTTTTCTATACACACACAAAATTGTTTCTCATCTGATTTATAGAAATAATAGTTTAGACAGTAATAATTTCTCTGTATTTCGTCACATTTCGCAACTACAGTGACATGAGAGATAGGATTTTGAACTGCGGATTTCGTTATATACATTCACCTCAGGCGCAACTGCAAGTGTAAAGAATGAGAAAATGCATTTCCTCGACTTCGAACAAATGGTTGCGGCTTAGAAGAATAATAATACGCATCCCCTGCACATTTGTGAAGACATAGGATGGCTCGCCGCAACGCAGTACGAGGACAATCTGTCCTTAGGTAACATCTAATAGAGAATCGAGTAATACAGAGCAGCGATTATTTAATCGGCTATTTAACAATATAGACAAAAAAATGCTTTTCCTTTACGAGATTCTTCAATCTAAGTGCTTGTAATACAGAAGTTCTCTCGTATAATACTGGAGAAGTTATAATTAAGCAATGCAATACACACATGTATGCACGAGATTAGATATCTAATCTCGTGCATACATGTATATAAATATTCCGCCGCAGAGCGCATACGGCATAATATGCATTATGCAGTTTATGTGGTTAATAGGGGTTCAGAAACTATCGGTGTAAATAGGAAATCCGAAAATTTTACATAATGTATATTCAATACTTGATTAGAGCAAAATATTAATGTGCGGCTTATTTTATGCTCAAAATATTTTAACAATTTAAATTGATCACGCATAAAAACAAGCAAAAGCACGTAACTATCACGAAAAAGTTAATATTTGAATTTTTGTTTAACTCTATAGCTCTCTCTGTATAGCTCTTTCTTTTATCTATAGGTATATCTAAATATTTTGTAATCTTATAAATGCAACTGTAAAATGAACAAATTAACAAATATTAAATGTTGAAAAAGAGAGTTTCTGTTGATGAAGAAATACTTTGAAAACAGTTTCGAAACATAGTTCATAAGACGTCAGACATTTCGCAAAGCGAATATAAACCGGAACGGAGTACGAATATAGAGAGCATATGAAAGCCATCGTTCCTTAGAAACTGGTAATGACGAAAAATAGTTAACCGCGACGACGGAAGTCGCGAGCTGTCTCCGCGAGAAACTCACGTCGTAACTTCGCTTTGCGATGCGTATTTGGAAGGAAATTGCACGCGCTTTTCCGCCTCCGTCTCTCTCCTGCTCTCCCTCTCTCTATCTCTCTCCTTCTTTCACCTCGACAAACATCATTACAATCTATAGTTTACAGATGTCAAGATAAATCTCAAAGACCGAGATAATAATCGCTTTCACGACTCATGCATTTCTTATCCGTCGATAGAAGTGAGAACTCGAAGAGAAGTGTCACTCTCGTACATAAAACTCGTTAACTCTTTCGAGTTACAAAAGAACTTACACGGAAAACAGACTCGATTACATGAGTAAGAAACGCGTATCGATCTCCGTGTCCCATCGCCGAGAAATGTAAGGCCGAGTTCTTTTTAAGCGTGGAAATAAGGCGGAATGTCGCAACAATTGGCTAGAATTGAGAGTCTACGTGCTGATTACGGCGTTTTTGTTTCGATTTCTGTTACTTTTGTTCGCATTGCTTACAAGAGAAAGGAGAAAGGTACGTGAATATACGGAAACCAAGATTGATTTATCTAAATATTATGTAATCTTATAAATGCAACTGTAAAATAAATTATCATGTAAAATAAACAAATTAACTAATTAACAAACTAAATGTTGAAAAGTTTTTGTTAATAAAGAAATACTTCAAAACAGTTTCGAAACATAGTTCATAAGACGTCAGACATTTCGCAAAGCGAATATAAACCGGAACGGAGTACAAATATACATTTTGCAATAAAAGAAATTGGATAGAATTTTTGACCAAAACTTCTTTTTTTCTTCCTATAGTTAAGTTAACTACGTGTAATATAAGAATAGATTCTTAATAGCTTGATCAGCTTGATAGCGCGAATAAAACGCTATTATAATCATCAAATATATATGCGTCATAACTTCGAGATTTAGCTCAAGCGCGTCATACTTTCGCAACCTTCGCTTAAAAAAAGGAAAGGGATATACATATCTATGAAGTGTAGGTTTTGCGTATGTGTATGCACCGGTTTTATGATGAAAAGAAAGAGGCTGGGGTGTCGGGCTACAACTATTTTTGCTATCCTACGGTGAGCGATGTGAAATGAGGAAAAATTGGGTCTCTTTAACAAGTCAACCAGGAATGCGAGTAAAATCCCATTATAGAATAAACACGCTTTCGAACTCGAAAACTGGATTAAAAAGCAGCATGCATTTCGAGATTGCTAATTGACCCAAATTGGGGCGAAGTACGAGTTGTATGAAGGATGTCCTTCGTTACTATATTAAACGACAAAGACAACTTCGTTTTGCACCAATACATTCACTCGGGCTTTTGGCGCATCGACGAGATACGAAATCTCGCGGTGACAACACGTCAACAGACAGCCTGTGTACTATTCCTGTACGTGTCCAATTTGCAACAACGGATAAACAGACGCGCAGTAAATTATTCGCGACGCCCGCATGCCCCTATTATTCTCATTTTACCGTAATGGAGAGGTTCGTACCGAGAGACCGATGTCCCCTTGGAATGACTCCAACGTTGCAGTGCGATACGACGCATCGATATAAAAAAGCTGTATCGAGCTGGTGTTAACGGAAATGATGCACCGATATTACTGCGACACTGGCGATATGCGGCCGCAACTCGCAATTTTTAAACTTTTATAAAGGAAATATATCGGAAAATGTAATCCAGGAATGTGTCATAAATTATGTATATTGCACCGCGTTAACTAAATTATTAAAACATTTTGTAATACGCGCAATTTCACGATGCATAGAAAATCTTAAAAATGTGTCCGTTGTAGATAATAATTTATCTATTTGTTTAAACAATCTGTCCTTTTGCTATAATAGTTTAGAAATTAGCCCTGGCAAATTTTAAATCGAAATAACTTTACTTTTATTTGCGAACAATCGAACGCAAGATAAGTTACATTTTGGCGATCGGGTATCGATTACATACGAATGGGTTACAGCGAGGAAATCGAGGGAGAAAAAGAGAAAAAAGGCACACCGTCTCTTTAACCTCGCTTTCTGCTTCCGTGAGCAAGGCAAACACATTTCAGGATCTATTTCATGCGAGCTCTTCGAACGTGCCGCACACCGGTTCCGCTCCGAAATGTGGTGACGTTCATCGCAACTTCATTTCCAGACAAGTGCAAAATACTTCATCGGCGGCAATTGTGCGTCTCAATCTCTATGCCAATTTTGAGAAGCACAAGCTAGAAGCTATTAACTTTTTAACAGAAATTCTTTGTCAAATGTACCATATTTTTGTAATAAGTTTACAGGAAACTATGAGAGACAGATATTGAGATATACATATATTTTTATGCATTTAACAAAAATTTTATACATGTCTTTCACGAGGTAAAAGACATGCGTAAAATAGATTTATATAAATTTATATATGTATAAAAAAAAGCTTACAAGATATAGTTATATAAATGCTGTCTGTTTAGTACAATTGCTATATATCCTTTATGTTTCATTAAAAATAAAAACTATCTTCATTGACAGAAGTTAAGTATTGACTATTGTTTTAGAAAAAAATTCAATATATAGACGAGTATAAAAGCAAACTTGTCACTTCAAGATAGACAGAAATGTGCCACTCATGCTAATTAGTGTCGAATCGATATCCAATCAATAAGCCTTAATAAACTCGATTAACTGACTCGATTGTGTTTAACAAAAATTACATCACACTAATTTCGTCGATTGTCCAATCGCGTTATTTTAACAATTAAAACATAACAAGTCCTTAATGAAGCGACAATTACTCTCTATCGTGCAGTCTAAACTATTTCCCGATAAATTTGTCCGTTTCAAGTGTAGTCTCGTTGGCGCTTAGCAATTTATCGGACAAGCTTCCTGATTGTCAAATTTAACGAGCAAATAATGAATCACAATTTATACTTAATTCCTCTCAACGACAGGGAAATCCATTCGCCAATAAATGCCTCTGTTTCATTGTCGAGCCTCGGAATCGATTGGTTTATGACATTCATGAGCTTTGAAACACTAGGCTTCCAAATTCAATGCGATTGCTCGAGAAAATTGTGTCTATCAATAAATATATAATATGACTTTTACGTTAAAAGAAATTCGTATAAAATATTTAATGCCACGACGCCTTTCCTATGTCGCATTATCGTTTATGGCGTATTAACGCAAAATTATTTTTTAACTAATTGATGATAATTATATAAAGAAGCTCGGTTAGTTCTAATAGATATTAAATATATATAGGTACACTTTTTTATTTTGTTCTAAAATCTCTGTTTATCTTCTCTTCTATTAAGTTATCCCTAGCAAACCGTGTGATTGGTTCGCTATCAAGAATTTGCCGACATCATTACTGCTCGCTAGCTTAATTATCCGAAAAGCTTTCAATCAACTGTACGAATATCGAGACATTCGATCAAACTTTTGACTGTTGAGCGCGAACGAACGAAATCTCGAAAGAACGACGTCTCGATTGATCCCTTTTTGGGGTTTTCGGTTGGATGCTTACCCACCCTTTGTCGATCACCCAAGGGTCGAGTGCCCGCACAGGCTGTGACGTCGGCGGGAAACGTCGCACAGATCGAGCGTCAGCTGAAGCGGGCGATGTATGACGTGCCTTGCACCACCCGGTGATCGCAGTGGCGAGAACGACAAGATAACTTTTCACCACCGAGCACAATTGTCCTCACCATTCGAGGGTGCGCGGACGACTGAGGTCCGACCCGACCGTCGCCGTGGGTGTAGCTGTGCGGTGGCAGCTCCCTCTCACCCTCTCAACCCTTCGCGCGAAAGCGCACGCTCTCTTTTATCCACGATATTCTCTCTCTCTCTCTCTCTTTCTCTTTCTCTCTCTTTCCCGTTTAGTCGCGAATTCTCTCTTAACTTCTTAGAGCTTTTCGTCCTCCTCGCGCTGGTCGAGGCGCGTTCCTCGTTCATCCAACTCGCTCCTTTCATCCGACGCTTTCTCACCTAGTCTCTCCCTTATTTTTCATCCCGTATTGCTCTTCGCTCGCACCCCCGATTATCCTCGTTGCTCCGACTCCCAGTATTGCTCTTCTCCTCGCATTTCCGCGCATTCCTCTCTTTTGCATTCCAGACTAATGTATCCTTTCACCAATGTGTAGATAGTCCTTTCGCTTCTATTACTTCCTCCCTCTACAACAAAGCGCGGTATCTCTTGTTCTCTCGCTCCCCACCGTGTCTCAATCATCTCATTCACCCCACATTTCTCACTCGCGATTCTGGAGCGCGTACTTCTCGCCCCCTCTCTCTTCAATCCGCGTTATTTCACCCTCCACCACCTAGATCTCTCTTCGATCTACCTTCTCTCTCCCTATTGCGTTGTTTCGTCTCTCTCGTGTACACGCATTCTGTCTTGGAAAATTTCGCACCCTCTGGCAACCCCACAGCAAGAAACGGATGCTGGACCCGATTCGCCGACCGAGTTCACCCGACTGGGGTGAAAGAGAGAGGGAGTTAGCTTCGATGAGGGGGCGAACGAGTGAGTGGTGGTGGCCTGGTCAGCGGAAACGACAAAGACAAACGACGACAGCACGATCGGCGAGGCGAAACGAGCGAGGGAGAAAAACGAACAGTGCGTCCGAGCGTCGATCGTCGTAGATGGGAAGAGGCCCGATTTATTGAATCCAGGGGACCTATCGTGAAACTACTTGCAATTCCGATCGAAAACGCGAGTTTCCGACAGCAATATTGTACGTGTTTTGCAACCATGAATCTCTTTCAAAATCGGTTTATATCAGTCGAGTATAGAAATTGTAAGTGAAAGGGAGAAAAAAAAGAGGGAGACAGTCAAGGATTAAAATTGATCAAAAATATAATATGCAAAAGCAGCTGATAAAAATAATTCGAGTTACAAATTTTGATATAACGTATATTGTTATTTATAAAAAGATTAAATAAAATTTCATATCTTTAATAATAGATATATTCATAATTTAGAAATAATTGTAAAAAATTGAAAACAAATAAAATTATCGTAAATTTAATATTTTGTATTAAAAAGCACACAGTTACACATACTAATAAATTTAAAGAAATTAGTCTTTACTTTAATGCAACACCTATAGACTAAATTGATTCTCTTGATAAAAAAAAGGTCGATCCGGATCGATCATTCGACAGACCTGTCCGTCGCTATAGTTACACGTTACTCGTACGGAAAATCGAGTTATTTAGAGAACGTCGCCCGATACGTTACGGGCTTTTAATGCGAAAGGTCCCTCGCAAAAGGATCTGCTTTAGTGCTATGTTGGCAAGATTCAACAATATACGTATATCACAGCAGAGATTTCCGGAAGATTCATATCGCCCAACGTGTAACGAAATTTATCGCATCATTCGTTTCCGAAATAGAACGAATGTGCGCGACGCAAAACAAATATCGAAAGCTCGTTAATCTCAAAATTGAATAATCTCGAAAGCTTTTTCCTCGTTTTTAGCAAAAATTAAAAAATTACGGTCCTTTGCAAGCAATTACATTTGGCATACCTATTCATATTTCTATATTTTAATATTTGAAATTATTGCAATATTCGATATATCGCGCAGTACCTTGGGTGTCGATTTCCAACGTTTCTCTCTTCTCTCGCAGCTATGAATCATACAAAATTAAGCATTGTAGCCAGACAATTCGTTTAACTTTAATTCGCGTTCTCGCACCTCGCGCTCTCATGTCACCTGCAACGCAGTCCACAGCATGCGAAAAGCTGGAATTGACAATTTCTCATCAGACTAACTTAAACAGTTTGTGTGAGAACAACCGTAAGTTCCGACTATGTCGCGCCCGGTACGGAACATCCAAGCAGACAGCTTTCAATTTGCCACGAAATAATTTACACTTTCCAGTACAGCGATTCCACTGGGAAATTTATTGTGAATATGCATGCAGTACTTATGAATATGAATATGAGAAAATTATTATGCCAACGACGGCGCGCGATGCAGAAAGTTTGCACGCAGAGAAGCTCTCCTTTCTCCATCTCTCTTTCTCTGTCATCCCGTCCCTTGCCCTCTTTCTATACCTATTTATCTTTCTTCTCTCTCGAGCTCGCTCATTTTCAAGATCCTCAAAAGGGCAAGACTTTACACAAGTAAAAATTTATAACTAAAAATGTCGTGTGCATCGCATAATCGATAGAAATCAAAGCACAAATAAATGACCTGCATTCTGAGAATCACGACTATAGGTATATGACAATGCAACAAACTACGTTTTAGTACATAGAACGCTTCTATAATGTTTCCTGGGTAAGTCACGACGACCACATTACTCGTGATTTAGCGCAATGGTCAGGAAACGTCTGTGCGCAACACGTGCTGCAATGTGCACGCATTAAAGTAAACTTTAGCTATTTATTCAGAAGTAGAAACTAGTTAAGCCGCAAATCAACTTGAAGGACGCATAAATAATCTAACGTCACAAAGTAAAGCTTATTCTGCCTCGAATGAATAAATTATGCAAAATATATACATCAAGATAATATAAATGTTCAGAAATAAGTTAATAAAAATTTCTAGGTGGAGAAATTTTTAAGACTGCATGGTATTCATAATCAATAACTCAATACGCATCTCAAAAGCGGGACCCAGAATAAATGATGTGAGAGTCAAGAGGAATAATATACCTCCCGTACAATATTGTTGTCCACATGAATTTTTTATGTTTACGGAATTTATTTTCATAAATCTGCATTCATAAATCTCCATATCGATATAAATATCCAGTTATTAACATCGTTTATGTATACTGTCAAAATTATTTTTAATATAATATATTAAAAGTATATTATTCCAAAATCTCTCATATTTTAACATAAAATTAATCAATCTTAAAAAAAAATTTTAATTTTTAAAATTTTTTATAATATGTAGACAGAAATGTATATGTAATATTTTCGATCGTTTCGATCGTTAACAAAAGCGCGTTAACCATATCAGAAAAAATAAATAATTATGTTAATAAAATATTAATTAAATTTAACTTAATTTTGTACTTAAATTTATAGCGATACGCGTAATTAACTTTTTTATTACCGAGAAATATATCGAAGAGATAAAGTGTAAGAAAAAATTATACAGACTAAAGAATTTTATATTAACCGCGTTCTAATCAAAATCGTCGCGATTATATCTCGAGCGCGAATATCTGAATTTAAATAGCATTATGTAAAAACACGAAACAACTAAATTTAAAAATTAATCGATAAGTCGATCAATAAATCAACATATAAGCAAATAATTTTTAGTACTATCCGCGAGTCGCGAACCGCGAACCGCGAACCAAACCGTGAAATAAATCGCGAACATTATATTTGATCTCACCTTATAGATATCAAGTGAGATACAGAATGAATGACGTGAGATCAAAGAGGGACGATAATTACCAAATATATTAACGCAATAAGTATCGTAATGAATATAATAAATTTATCGTATTCTCGCGCATGTGACATTTGTCTTTATGAATTTTCACATATATATCATGTATATTCAATGAACATCTCGTTATTTTATTGCAAAATGTTATTAAAATTATATTTAATACGACATGTAAAATATGTATTATCTCAGAATATATTATCAGAATATATAATATATTAGTTTAATATAATTGATATGAAACTATCAACTTTGAGATATTTCTATATAAAAAAAATTATTCTGTCTCACAACAAAGTATTCATTTGATCTCACGTCATTTTATTTTGTTTTATTTGTCAATACAAAATAAAGCTATTAAATGGATAGACTAATAAAAGATCAAGATAAAATCGGCGTGTTATACATGTGTATATATAATAAAAATAAATATGTAATTAACAATCATTAATGTGAACTATCTCTATCTACTGCCTATCTATAGAAATTTATTTTTACTTATTATTGTTGTATATATCTAAAAAAAATATGTAGAAATATTTTTGAAACCTTATTTGTCCGAAAAATAAACGTCAACAAAAACTTAAGTGATTAGACAACTTATATAAAAGAAATATTACCTATTCTATTTCTTGTAAAATTTTATTTTAATTTTCTGTCTCTTTCTATATGTCTATTTTTCAATAAATATTTTAAAAACAAATTTGAAAATGTAAATAAATTTATAATAGTTAATTATTGATATTAATATTAAGAATGATTGTAACTAATACAATAACTTGATAATAAAATATATATTTAAAAAATTCCAATAAATTGATAAATGATGAAACTCCAGGATTAAATATTCAGCCTAGTCCATGATTTAGTCTATCCACTTTAGGGCAACGGATCTGTGACAAGTCGCATTTATCTGCTTTGTTAGATGGGAATAATACATAAATGGGAATAATACATAAATGTACGATTTAATATATTCATACAGATTCGTTACCCTATTACGTAATAAAAAATTCGCACTCACCGACCGATGTACAACGGGCGGAGTTATTCCGTATACGGAGTAGCGTAGCTATGGTGATTCTCAATTCTGTAACACAAAACGAAAGATCCAAATTAAAGAAACGCTCAAAATGATCAACGTTTCAAAAAATAATTTTTACACACGTCTAATTAATCTTTTAATTAAATTATTTACTAATATAATTATCTATTTTTCGAGAAGAATCTACGAGAATAAATTTTTATAAAATTTTAGATGGTTTCTCTTTCTCAAATTATATTTCTAGCTTATCGAGATAAAACGGCTCGAATAAATGGAAAAAACAATTAATTTTAAGATAAAAAATATGGTAACTTACCCTACGTTACTCCACAGTCCACCGGGGCCCGATGCCCTTGCCAGGCCTTCTCCTCCTCTCAGGACGGGGTTGTCAGGCCTCCTTCTCCTTCTCCTTTTCGCCTCTCGTTGCACAGGACACTCACAGAACCGCATTTCAATATTTCGCGATCGAGAGCGAAGTAATTGTCATAATACGATAGATAATCGCGACTCGCGACACTCCCGAGATAAAACAATCGGCATACCTGTTACGGCGCACTTTCACTATTTAAAACCGACAGGTCACCGAGCTGTGTTTTCCGCTGAACGCAGCAAACTTCGTACCGACGCGGTCGCCGCGCGGATATAACGCGAGTCGAGTCGACAGCTAGCCGAATTGAAAGTCGAACAAACCGAAGTTATATACGCTCGAGACACGCTTGCGATACAGCTCGAACGACACATCACACATCACCGCGCCTCGTTATTCTAATTGTAAATCGCGTACTCTGTCACATTAAATCGCACGATAATCCGAAGATGCGCCGTATTACGCCGCGTTCTCGAAACACGAAAGCGGAGGTTAATCGGAACACGCGCGCACGAGTATATCCTCCGAGTTCCGAGAGGCAATCGTCGTCCGTTCAATAAAACGCGACGAAACGCGAACTATGGCGAGCTAGTCCGATATAATCCAATCGTCTTCTCACTCCTGCGTGCGATAACCTTTCGTCGAAATGCTAGAAACAGAATATTCGGCACATATTTAACACCTTACTCGATCTCGAACCGCGGCGAGCCGGCGATGAGTCTGTCGCGCTACATCAGCGCTTCGGATGTGTTCGACGCGCTTCGGAAGTATTCGTGAATCCGGAGTCGACGCGAACGGCGGAAATTGCCGGAAATCAGTCGCGCTGGTCGCGCGGTCATGCAAATGCAATTAAACGATCGAGATAATGCGACATTAATGGAGAATGCTGTATCTTTCTGTTACCTGCGGTATCATCCGAAATCATCCTAATACTTATCGGAGCATGTCTCGCGATGTAATACGCTACGCAGACGTATACGAATATATATGCCCAAACGTTATCGTCAAGTGAATATTGCCAGCGGCGAGACCGCTGGAACGCGGCACGCGGGTGCTCGACATTGTTTTTCGTATTCGCGTACGCGGGTGGGTCCTGCGGGGGGTACGCCGCGCCGCAAGGTGTTTACAAAAACGGTCGCCCCGCAGGGGTCACGCAACGCGCTGCCCGCTCTATCATTCATTCATTCTCGTCCCGACAGTCGACAGGCAGCCGAGCGAGCTGCTCCGTGCGTAGCGCTATTAATGCTGTAATACACAGTAATACATCGCGAGATGTGTGCTCTGCGGTGCCCGCGCGATAAGTATTACGATGATATCGCAAGTACTAGAAAGATGATACAGTCTGTATTAATCGTCGGATCATCCCATTTGCGCGACCGACTGATTTTCGTCGCTCGTCGCGGTCGCCGACTCGCGCCGACTCGCGCCGACCCCTCCGACTGGCGCCGACTCGCGCCGACTCACGGCGAACATGGCCGAAGCGCTGGCCGGTGCGCGGCGCACACGTCTCGCGCAGACCACATAGTCGGCACTCGGCACAGTTTACGGGAATCGGAGTGAAGTGAATACTTTTGACTGAATTAATGTACGCCGAATATAAGTTTCTTGTGTTTTGATGAATGGACTATGTTATCGGCGTGCACAAAAAAGTGAGTGCTGGACTAACGTTTCGCCGCGATTAATTTAACGGACGACGATTGTCTCTCGAAGGATACCCGTGCGCGTGTGCACCGTTTTCGTGCTTCGAGAACACGGAACGCGGCGTAATACGCGAATCGTCGGATTTAACGTGACGGAAGGGTACGTGAATCGCGTGATTTAGAATAACGAGGTGTAGGTAGTGATATATGTGTGATGTGTCGACCGTGGAATTTTACGCGCTCGAGCTGTGTATCGCAAGCGTGTCTCGAGCGTATATTTTCGAAAGATTACGCCTCGTTTCAATTCGGCTGCTGACTGGACTCGCATTATATGGTTGTAACTTGTATATTCGCGCGGCGTCGATATGAACTTGACTGCGTTCAGCGGATAAAGCAGCTCGTGATTTTCGTGAACTGTCGGATTAATCGAAGTGCGCCTTAGTACGCGAATTAATCGTTACATCTCGGCAGTGTCTAATAAAATATCGCGTTCGCATTAAGACAGTTACTTTGCTCTCGATCGCGAAATATTGAACACTGGTTTTGTGAGTGTCCTGTGCATCGGGAGGCAACGAGGAAAAGGCGGAGGAGGCCTGACAACCCCGTCCTGAGAGGAGGAAAAGGCCTGGCAAAGGCATCGGGCCCCGGCGGAGCAATCTTGAGATTCTTGAGGTAAGTACCATATTTCTTATCTTAAAATTAATAGTTTTTCCATTTATTCAGGCCGTTTTATCTCGAAAAGTTAGAAATAATTTTGAGAAAATTATCTAAAATTTCATAAGTTTATTTTTGTAAAAATTCTTCCCGGAAAATAGATATCTAATTATATTAGTAAATTTAATTAAAATATTAATTAGACGTGTGCAAAAATTATTTTTTGAAACATTGATCATTTTGAGCGTTTCTTTAATTTGGATTTTTCGTTTTTGTGTTACAGAATCACCGTGTAGCTACGCTACTCCGTACACGGAGTATAACTTCGCCCGTTGCACATCGGTCGGTGAGTGATGAATTTTTTATTATATAATAGGGTAACGAATCTGTAATTGTTAAATTGTACATTAAACATTTATGTATTATTCCTATCTGATAAAGCAGATAAATGCGACTTGTCACAGATCCGTTGCCCTAAAATGGATAGACTAAATCAGACTAGGCTGAATATTTAATTTCGAGCTCTATTATTTATCAATTATTGGAATTTTTTAAATTGTATATTTTATTATCAAGTTACTGTATTAGTTATAATAATTCTTAATATTAATATCAGTTAACTAAATTAATTACATTTTCCAATTTGTTTTTAAAATATTTATTGAGAAATAGACATAGAAAGAGACAGAGAATTAAAATAAAATTTTACAAGAAATAGAATATTTTTTTTATATAACCTGTCTCATTATTTGAGTTTTTTCTAGACGTATATTTTTTGGGAAAAGTAAGGTTTTAAAAATATTTTTAGATATTTTTTTGGATATACAATAATAATAAGTAAAATAATTTTCTATAAATAGGCAAGATAGAGATAGTTTACATTAATATGATTGTTAATTACATATTTATTTTTATTATATATACACATGTATAACACGCCGATTTTATCCTGATCTTTTATAGTCTATCCATTTAATAGCTTTATTTTGTATTGATAAATAAAACAAAATAAAATAACGTGAGATCCAATGAATACTTTGTCGCGGAACAGAATAATTTTTTTATATAAAAATATCTCTAAGTCGATAGCTTTCATATCAATTATATATTAAAATACATAATATAATTTAAGATGATACATATTTTATGTAATTCAACATAATTTTATTAAACATAAAATTAATTTATTAAACAAAAACTTTATTATACATAATTTTAATATCATTTTGCAATAAAGTAACGAGATGTTTATATGAATATACATGATATATGTGAAAATTTATAAAAACAATGCGCGAGTAGGTGTACGATATATGTATATAAATTCATACTGGCGCGCGCGGCAGCATAGAGGAGGGGACAGAGTCGGGGTAGGTCGTTAAGCCAGTATCAGACTTCACGTGTACGGCGCGCCGAGTACATACACCGTGCCTAACGGCCTACCCCCACTCCAAAAATAAATTAGAAAAATTACGCACACACACACACACATCGCAATCGAGTATTGCGAATATCGTCAATTTATTTATTCTATTTCAACATATTTTCTACGTGTGCCCTCGCTCAATTAAACGATTTGCGTAAAAATACAAATCACTCGCGCAAAACATACCTAATATCTTTTAATTACACACTACGCATTCAGTGGAATCCCCTTAAGCAATTTTTTATTTTTATTTGTATAAGACATTAATATTAATTTTTCAAATAAAAAAAATATCTAATCAGTTTTATATAAGTAAAGTAAATTTCCGTAATTAGAAATTTCTATTTTAATATATTACATTTTTTATTATATTTAGTGTATCTTTACGTGAATTGTTTAATTGAGCAAGGGCACAAGTAGAGAATATGTGTCCCTTAAAATCTGCATAAAGACTTTGTCAAAATTGTCACAAGATTTTGTTAAAGTTGTCACAAGAATATTCTGATATCAGATTAGGCAAGAATCGGAATATAGGTACGCGTCTTTCAAAAGTCTTTCTTTGAAAGATCGTTGTTCAAATATATAAAAAATTTTAGTGTATTACAGTTTTCACACACACATAGTAGCTATAATCGAACGATTTGACGGAATGACCTACAAAGTAGATGTTTGTAGCGATATGATATGATAGGACAAAACTGCTGAATTTCCGGATAAACATTGCGGGAAAACAAGGATGGCGCCGCAACGTCGCATGTTTCTGGCGCCATGCATTCTTCATGTAAGCAGACGCGAACGTTAACAATTATCCTATTTCTGTCAACGAATAAACTCTAAAATGTCCAAGAAATTCAATTTCACCATAACTTTAATTAAATACTTATTTAGAAACTTGGGCACATAAATGCTATTGAAAAAACATATTTTAAATACTATCTAATTATAGCTTTAACATAAATTAATTACTCAACCCTGGCTGGGGTAATATTTTTCGCAATAAGTTCTTTACAGTGATTTTAATATTAAATCGATTTAATATTAAATCTATTTAATTAGGGAAGGGAGAGGGAATTTCTAATGTTCCAACAATAGCTGTGTTTTAAGTCCGACAAATAATCGGCGCGCAGTTTAATATGTTGGAAAATACGCGTATTAAATACATATTGAAAATAATATTGAGCTGCCTAAGATCCAAGCTTGGACCGTATGGCTATTTCCTTTGTATTGATTTATATCTTAACGGTCTTAACATATATTAATTACTCAACATAATTTAATTCACATTACAGAAATTTAAAAAAATATTTTTAGACATTTAGAATGCATGTATCTTTTTCATGATTATTGAACTTTGAGAAATAAAACTATATCAAAAAAAATATATCGGTAGATTTCAAAATCTCTACATTACTAATTAATCACGCGCATTTTAGTTTGCAATACGTTTTGAATAATCGACGTTTCTTTGATCTCGATGCATTTTTGTAAATTAAATAAAGGTATTTTGATTTGTTTTGGTTTAACAATATAACGTAAAAGATTCAAAATTTTGCGTGCAATTTTATTCTTACCCTTTTAAAAAGATGCACAATAACTAGAAGTGATAGTGATTAATACTGGTATATGGGATAATCAAATAGAGATTGAACGTCAAAACGGGACAAACTTTCATCATTTAACCTACCGACTATACGTATACTCAAAAATAGTTCAAGCTCACTCGTCTCGGCAGCATGTCAGCGCCCTCGTAATTTATTCATCCTTTCGCCCTCCTTCTCTGATCTGTCCTATGACGTCACGGTGACCCTTAAAGCCCATCCGGCTCTCGCGACTGCGTTGCAGCAGGCGGTCGACACGGTCCAACTTTTTCCTAGCAAACAAACGACACGGAAGAGAATTTAATATGAGCCGACAGCAGATCTCCGTTCGTTTCGCGAATACTATGAATTCGTAAAAAGAATCGGACGTGTTTGCACTTGCAGAATAATGCATTGTCTCCGCGTGCTTTTTTGAAAATCCTGTGATAAACAGAGTGCATAGATAAGAATGCGAAAATACGTTCTATGCACAGTTTAAAATAAATTACAGTTTTATATAAATTCAAATATATAGTTTTCTGTGTTTGGCATCTATCATATCCTCGATTATATCAATATTCATAAGTTTACGCTTTTAGAAATTTAAAAACATTGAATATAAAATGCATTTATTTTGTTTATTAATATTATAAATTTGTTTAGCAATTTGTGTTCAACAATGTTGTTACAACTAACTGATGACTTTTTTTATCATATCTATGTCAAAAATTAATTATAACAAACAGAGATGCAACACAACATTTAATCTGATAAGTATTATAATTTTATCAAAATTTACGATATACAGGGTGTTTCCTAAGTAAGTGCACAAACTTGAAGGAAACATTCCTTGGCTTATTTTAAGAAGAAAAGATCCTATGAACATATGTCCTAAACTGGTTCGTTTTCAAAATACAGCGTGTCAAAGTTGTGAGAGAATGAATATAAAACGAAAATCTGGAAAACGTTTAGAAATATTATATTCAAATTTGGTGTGTGTATATGTGGTATTAAAAACTATATTCCAGTACCGATTAAACATTTTTAGATGCAGCAGGGGCGCATCTAAAAATTTTTGACTATTTTGAAAACGAAGCAATTTAGGACATATGTTCATAAGACCATTTCTTTTTAAAATAAGCCAAGGAATATTCTCTTTAAGTCGAATTGGGACGACGCCTGCACGAAAAGCGGGAGGTTCCAGGTTCATACCCTGGCTGGGGTAATATTTTTCGCAATAAATTCTAAATTCTAGATAACATCCTATTAATAAACATGGTCAGATGGGTCGATTATAAAAAAATTACTATATTCTCTTTAAGTTTGTGCACTTACTTAGGAAACACCCTGTATACATACTGAATCAAATATCGTAAAAAATAACAACCAAGTAAATAAATAAACAATAAAAAAGTAAAGGAAAAAAAGGACGTTCTTGCGTTTCACAACCCGTCAGTCGCGTGAGCGTTTAAAGATTGGGTGAAATTTCGTTCATATCCAAATTTGTTTTAATCAAGTTTTCGGTATAGAAGAGCCTGCCAATTTGCGCTCTAATTATATTTACCGAATCAATTTCCCTCTCCCCACCGCGCGGCTTTGCTGTATGCCGACAATCGTCGTCACGATATTAAGCCGAATATGTGCTGAGCATACCAATCAACGCTCGGCAGAGCTCGTTCATCCGGCGACATTAATTCGTCTGTAATTAGAGCGAAATATCGGCAATGATATGGCAATGGGATACATCCCATATTCACCGGCAAAAGCAAAAAGTTGGACAATAAATTGTAATTTGTATTGTAGATTGATAATATATTTTGTTGCATTTTTAGTTACGCTGAAACTCACAAAGCAATTTTACAGATTACAAACGTATAGAGAGAGAATCATATATAATATTTTAAAATTAGTTTTACGAAATTATAATTTTTAAAACTCCATAACTGGATACATTTTACTATATAATTTGTATTTTTTTATTAACTAGATTTCTATATATATTTAGCAATTTTTATAATTACCTGTAATTATAATTTATACTTGTAATGTATGTTATATTCCTTAATTATTTGGTCAACAAACGCTTTAATTATAAGATTAAAAAGCGATTAGAAAGAAGTAAGTGACATTAATCTCGCAAGAGAAAAATTACTAATTAGTATGAGGATGAATTAGGTCAATGAAGATTAATGACACACACAGTAGTTTTTAAAAAATAATTATTATATAACGTCATGCTCCCGTTTCAAAGATTAACTATCATATTAATAAAATGCTGTTTTCTGAAAAGCAATTAAATATATTGTCATATCAAAATTAGTATTAGCCATTTAAAAACACATTTTGACGACAATTTTAAATGTCCTTTTGTATTATATATTTTATATATTAATATTTATATATTTTTTTAAATATTTTTTATTATATATTTAAGACATAGGTAATATTTTTTCAATTTTCTTAATGTCTTTTTCTTTTTTTCTCTTAAATTCATAAAGTTATTGTGTGTTGTAGATCTGTATTAAGCTCAGTATTTTAATCAATATTTTAACTTCTTAAAGGTATGTTTTCTATTACTTAATAAATTATTATAATTTTTGAAACCATAAATCAAAATATTGAAAAGCGTTTTAAGATTTATCAATAGTTTACTTTGTAAAACGAGGAAAATCGGAAAAGAAATAAAAAGGAGCAAATTGTAGGCGAGAATTTTCTCGTCGAAACAGGACGATCGGCTCGTTATCGCTTTCTTCACTTTTGCACGGTGGTTTATCCGCGAACACATCGAAGCGAATTTTCACCGACGCGACGCGTCGCATCTCGACCGGAAATGGAAGGAATCGGCGGGTCGCCACCTTGTAATTTCCGGCGGAGCGAGATAGCCAAATCGAAAGAGAAAGAAGGATAAAAGCACCGAGAACAAATTCGTGATTGTTTCGCTATTGGCACGATAGGTCTTTCTGCTTTTGCTAGCACGAACGTGATGTTGCTTTCGATAAAAAGAACATTTGGTAGCTCGAGAGCTGTTTGTTCGAAATATTCTTTTTGTCATATATGCTCCACATTTTATTAACATAGCGATATTACAACGGCGTTCTAACTGCTGGAAATGTCAGTGTTAGCTTGACAAAAATGTATTTTAAAGGCATGAACGATTTTATCTTTCTTGCATCCAATATTCGATATGATGGACCGGGTACTTTTTCATCCTTTATGATTAAAAGTACAGTTTCAAAGTTACCCAGTCATCAAGCTCGGATGGTAAAAAATTACCGCAAAAATCCACAGACTTATTCTTTCAGTCGCCTTAAGCTAAATATTGAAACCTGCAATTTGCTCCGAATGTTCGGCGGTATGGTATTCTGTGGTTATGATCGCGTTCTGCTTTCGACTGTCAGCATGTCAGCGACAGGCCAGTCCTAATTGAATTTTCGCGCAGGCCTTTCATAGAGATACATTCGTCCTGTGCTTCTACATGCTCTAGGTACGCCGTTACGTCACGCGGAGCTAATTAGTCGTCGTGTGACGTTGCCTTTGATCCCTTTAAATTAATAATGGCACGGCGCGGCGCTGCCTCGACAGGGAATTCAATTCGGTCTTCGGTACTGATGTTTTCAGCAATCTCTTCTTTGGAAACCCAAGAAGCTTTGGTTTTATTCGTACCTTGATTATTAGCAATTCATTGTTCAAATAACAAAAATGTTAAATACTGAGCTACGTGTATATCTAGACCTATATAGCAATAAAAAGAAATTTTAGAAAAAAAGATGCAATAAAAGAGTTTAAAAAATGTATTATGTATTAATAAATATATAATAAATAATAATAATATATTTTTAATTATTGTAAATATCGGAAAAATAAATATATTATTTATTTTTCCGATTATTTTTCTTAATATTGATTTATTGGTAATACTGAAAAATAAAAATTGAGCAACAAACAAGAGAATTAATGTGTACAACATTGTCGAAGAAAATAATAACCATTTACTTTCATATTAAGGCTATACATGTGAACAAATTGCACCAATAAACGTATTGTATTTTTAGCGTTCTCCCTTTTCCCGTCGTATCGCCTTTCCGGTCGCTTTTATTATCACCTAGCTGTGTTCCTGTACGTTATATAGCCGCGTGCGTGTCACTGTTATCTTCGATTGAGATAGCTGCACTTTATACGTCGTCCGTGACAGGCGTTTCTGTAACGCGAGACAAGAGCTGATGGGACGACGATAAAGTGGACGCACGAAACAGCAGTATGTGATACCAAAGGTTCGTGCTAGCAAACCGGGAACATTCTTCTCCTGCTATTTTTCTCGTGTCCGTGATTCCCCTGAAATCGCGTGAGATAAAGATTGCTTAAATCTACACTTTGCGCGGAAGAAGAATTGTTCTGCGTACGTTGATAAATTGGTTTATGTCGATATAGGTACCTGGATATTTTTAAACAACTAAAATAAAAAGAAGCAATATAAGATAGATCGATATATCCCTTAAAATAGTAAACTAATCCAGAAAATATTTATTGTAAAAAGATAATTAATTATATGCTCTCATTTTTGCTATTCTTAGAGAAAAGAAGATTGTTAAAAACGCTCCATGCAAATCTTTTCTCGTTAAAATATAATTATATCGATCAAACTGAAAATTACTTCTGAAAATTGTCAACTACACTAACTTCTATACGTGGGTTACATCGTGAGCACCGACCTAAATAAATGAATTTGATGAGATTTAATACGGAAAACGTCACTCTAGTTGTGCTTCCGCTCTTTAAATACCAAAAGATCACAAGCGACGGACTGTGTCGTGTAGAGAATTCTAAAAGGAAATTACAACGATAATGGGTGATTTTATGGCAACCTGATAAAACTTGTAATTGCACTTTTATTATCCACTGTGGAAGCAAATGAGTACTGCCTCTAGAGTTTCTCCGGTTGACACCGTAAAAACTTAAGAAATCCGATTGCAAAAAGGAATTGCTTTTTTCATTGCCTTACTTTACAGGCCGTTAATAACAGATAATGTATAAGCAGTATAAAGATTTTTAAATCACAAGCAATACTATTATAGCTATTAGAAAAGCAATAATTTTATAAATAAATAGTTTAATAAAATAGTTGATAATTTTATTTGACAAATTTACTTAATAAAAGTTACTTTAAAGTTTGGGTTTAAAATAGGTATCTATAAAGTATAATAGATGTAAATATTATTAAATTATGTAGATATTGTAAGCATCTGTTTATTTAAAATTATATAATGTATAGTATATAGGTCTTATGTCATTGTCACATAATTGATGCATACAGAATAATTATTGACGCGAATTAATGTAATGCTAGTAAATAGTAAATTTTCTATTTTTGCAAATTTTTTCTGCATACGGGATGAATTTTTTGCCTTATCGGAAGATAAGAGCTCGTGATATAAACATTGCTATTAGCATAAACACTGTAAGCTGTCGGAGAAAGATGCGTGCTTATCACGCGTCTTTGGATCTCGCCGATACGATGAACCATAGCGCAGCTCGTACATGGCACGTGAAGATGAAGAAGCTTCGCAAAATGAGCTTCTAAGTCTTAGTAATAATGTCGAATTTTACAGCCTGTGAATGAATATCGTTTTTCCAGGCGATGTAAAAGACAATATAAAGTATAATACTGTCTTTCTGAAAATTGCGTAATTTTTTAATTCAAACAGGGGAATTATTGTTATCAAAATTTAGAAATGATACCCCAGATAGAGTCACTAAATAGGATCAATAAGGAAAAATTTTCTTGGATTTTAAAAAGTAAGGAAGAAGTTACTCGAAATGTTGTAGAAGATAAAAAGATCCATCAGAGAAGTATATGTCAAAAGAATTTTCTACGTTTTCTAAAATCCAATCAAGATATACCTACAAGCGAATACATAAAAAAAAATCTGGAAGGAAAAATCCTTTTGTCGCAAGAAAAACAGATTTTAGTGGATCTATAAATTTTAAAACAGGACGGGAAATTTTTCCGGGAACCACCTTCGCTTCAGTCCAGCGACCAAATTTTATACCGGCTTTGCACCGACGCTATACGCAAAATAAGATCGTTCATCGTCGGTAAAGGTTGACGCAGCGCGCCACATACAACGATATGAGAGAAAAGAGGAAAGAAAAGAAGTGAGAAATATAGGACAAAAAATGGTTTCCACGTTGCTCCACCACCCACACGCTCCTCCCTATTTTTCATCGTCCGACCTCGGTGATGCTCTCCCGACCGTTCTTTCATTTACGCGAGAGAAACAGGAGGCAAGAGCTGAAAGCTTTCTGAATTCGATCCTTTTCTCTCCGGGTTTCGTATATCCCGATCTCTCTTTCCCTCCCTCACTCACTATTTCCTTTTGTCAGTATCCTCACGTTTCCTCTCTCGCATTAATATACCGACGACTGGATTAAGCACGTCTACGGTTTATCTCCTTCTTGCAATACGTTTTAGGGCACCTCCACACATATCCCGACCCGCGCGAGGTGGGATAGGACAGAAAGCTCATTTACCGAGGAGCTTTATCCCTTTTCCCGCCACGCGTCAACTCTCGAATCCGAGAGAGCGACTCGACGATGACGACGAGACATATGCATGTACGGTCCACGATAGAGAAACGCATGAGCGAAGGAATTATGCGCGAAAGTCATGCGACACTTGCACGACTTCTCGCGAAGATTCGACTTTCAAATGCGAAAAATCGAACTGATTTAAATCCGCCGGCGAAGGATTTTCACGCGCCGCCGTTATTGTCCATGTAGGAATAAAAACGCAAAATGTCAACGTACACTTTGAATGTAAGAGATTTCGGAGGACCGCAAGCATCGGTAATCAGCACAAGTTTATATAAATTTTGAAAATAGAAACTTTATTTTGAAAGCAGAAACGGAAGTGTCATGATACTCAGAATAACCGTACAAATCGAAATATTATAAGCAAAACTAGGTTGTTTTATAGAATGTGTAATGAGACACGGAGGAATAAATTCGCTCAGCCAATTGAGGACGCTTCTCCTTGTTAGTTAGGCGCTACAAAAAACTGCAATTAAACCTAGTGAGTTGCACTTTGCGTCGCTAATTTATTTTCGTTGTTCACGTACTTTTACACTCTTTATACTGTTGTTTTAACACTATCCCTTTTTGCTATATATTTAAAATCTTTATTACTTTTTTTTACTCTAATTTATTTTGATCATTATTAATATGCACGGCGATAAATATTTTGTTATACTTAAGGGCCAGTTTTTCAATAGTCTTAACTTTAATCTTAGGTAACTCACTCTTCGTCTCTTTTTAACTATCCCTTTTAGAAAAAGATGAAGAGTGAGTTTAGCTAAACTTCAGTTTAAACGACTATTGAAAAACTGGCCCTAATTGGAACACCGCGGTGATCAAAGACAAAACGATAAATAAATACACGCTGCGAACATCGATGCAACTGGAAATAGCAAACGAAATAATTCTCAGGTAACAAAATCGGAATACGTGCTCCTAGCAATCTCTCGTATAAAATATACAAAATGAACAATGTTGCGAGACTTCGCTCGCGTCTCTCGAAGATCACCATTTGCATTGAATTGCATCCGGTGCACTTGTGAAAATACGATCACGCCTACATTTTTTTTTTTATTTACAATTTCTTGTAAGCAGCATTACATTTTATTAAAAATAAAAGTGACTATTAATTATTACATCTGTGATATTCTTTATTACTTAATTGTAAGTTACGAGGGAAACTGTGTAGAATATAATCGATAATCACGCTTTCACAGTGTATCTTGAAACAGAACCACGCGAATATATGAATAAGATAAAAGGTAGAATCACGAAACATAGTGAAACATAGTAAGAAATGGGAGCATCGATTTCGCATAAAAGTCCGAGCGTCCGTAGAAACTCCATTAAGTATCCGTTTTATCCCTTGCATTTATGACACTTATATTCAGCCATGAATCATTGAAATAACGATACAGCAGCAACGTGATATTCAGGTAAAAACATCAGTTGAGAAAGTAAAATACTTTTTTTCTGTATCCAATCTTAGACTTTAAGGAGAAATTTTTAAATTTAGAAAAAATAAATTTAACTTCTAATTATTTAATTTATTTTATTAAAATCCATAAAAATTGAATAAAAAATATAAAAATAAAGAAAATTAAATATACTATGGTGAATATACTATTCATTCCTTTCTCACAAATATAAGAATTTACAGAGAAACTAAATATATATATATATATATATATATATATATATATATATATATATGTACGTGACAGTATTCTAAACTTTGAATTTTTGTCTATTTGAAACCCAATTATATGCAAGATACATATTATTGAAAATTAAGAAATTGTTTTAGGAGATAACGTAAGCAAAAATCACTTCTAATAACAACATCAGTTTTATTAATTTCATATCAAAAACTCTTAACCCTTTAACTCCGGCGGTCGTCAATAGACGACAAAACAAAAATTTCGTGAAACACGGCGGTCGTCAATAGCAATTTTACGATTTTAAGATATACTAGCGATGCTGGGATCGCTTATTGACAATTCCATTACATTATTTTACGCGGGCACTTGTTTCTCAGCTATAGAGAGTGATGTATACATTGTTTTCACAACTCCTCCACAAAAAGCCCAACTTTTTCTTGTATTAAATTTACATATGAATAGTTTTAGTTTTGTACTTAGGTATATTGATATTTTTTCTATCAATTAAATATTTGCTTTCTTATATGGCTACTTATTATTTTTGAGTGTGCAAGTGTGTGTATTTATATGCAGAAGTCCATATAATCCGGTATCTAAACATTAGTATCACTTCAAATTTTTTGCGTTTGGACGGCTAGGTTTATGAATATATTTCCACAGTTAAAGGGTTAAAGATAATCTGTAAAACAATAGAAAAATACCAGTAAACACAGCCAAAACGAATAAAATAAAATATAATTGTAGAGTCTTGTCGAAGAATGATTCGTACTTGGTTAAGGCGTAATATACAAGCCTGGAAAATAAGATGTACGCTTTATGAAAGTTAATTTGCGATAAGCTCTCTATAGTGGAATAATAAAGACGCGGATAACATAAAAAGCGAAGAAGCATCCTTGTTTTTTTCTTCCGAGTGCTTCGGTTTTAAAGCAACGACTTGGAAGAGATAAAAACTGGTTCACCTTTTTATACCGGCGAAAGTACAACTGCATTCGCACCTTTTTATCCTCGCGCATTATCCCTGTCATAATGATACAGCGCGCTCCGAGACACACTTCACAACTTGTCAGTAGTGATTCATTTTTATACCTTTCTCGTTCAAATACGCGAGAACGTATTCAATCTACGTTCCATATAAGTAGGTATACGTATATCGGTATAATATAATATTAAATGCACAAATACTAAAATAAAGTGTCTAGTTCAAGCTGTGTGTGTGTGTGTGTGTGTGTGTGTGTGTGTGCATGAGTAAAGCAATAATTTTAATTAAAATAAAAATATATAAAATAAGAATTGTTTATAGAACAACTTAAACTAGTCAGACGAGTATAAGCCGGCAGCCGGAGATCTATCATCTATGTATATTCTATGCAATATAATATTCACAGAGTGTATGGCTTTATTCACAGTATATACAGTACAGTGTACAGTACACATACACTGTTCCTAAATATTATATTGCACAGGCCTGCGTTTGCTGGCTTATATAGATCTGAATATTCTTGTTTAAATTTTACTCTAAAAAATAAATTGCAAAGAGAGATAAATTTCGAGTTATAAATAAATTAATTATTAATTACAATATATGTGGTTAATTGAATATAACATATATATCATTTAATTAATTATAAAAAAATGATTAATTAAAAATTTAGTACAAAGAACATATACCCTAAATCTGTATGGCCTACTTTAAATACATTATCTACATTTGACACAATAATTACTAATTATTTATATAAAATAAAATATTATATATTTGAATTAATTTTAAACAAGAATTTATAAGTATTAATTATAAATTTAGAGATTATCTAACAGATTTTAAAAACCTGGCTTAATTGGACGATAACAGATATTAACATTAATTTTTTATCTCTGCTACAATGTTTGTGTCCCCCGTTTTTGCAAAGTAGTACATTCCGCGCCCAGAATTTATGCTCAGACTTTGAACGCACAAACAAAACGACGCAAGAGTCTCGTTATTTTTCTCCATTTGTGTAATCCGTCGTGAGAGATGCACTCATCCGGCAATCAACTGCTGTGTATAAATCTCGAAAGTTCAAGCATGCAGTTCAACCGCGGAAGGTGTGCTTTGCCACCACGAGACAAAAGCGTTTTCCTCGCGTCTTATTTTTTTTTCAATTCTATTATTCGAATCGCGAAAGAACGCCTTACTTGCTTTCATATATCTTAAGAATGCAGTTCCTGCGTCCCACGCTTTTTCCTTTCGACAAAAGTTTTAGTTTGTATAATCTCGGAGTGATTACAAATGCGCGAGAATCAAGAGCATAATGTTTCTTTCATTTATAATTACATTTACATTCTTATAACGTACGTATTAAATAACTATTACATGCATTATTTTCATAAATGTATGTATGTACATGTGAACTGACCTATTTTTACTAAATTCACTTATTACGAATACTATACATATATTTATGCGTTATGTAACATTTTTAGATGACATGTCGAGATAGCAATTAAACAAAAAAAACACAAATTTATAAAATATTCTGTTTTATTCAAAAGACTGACATTATGTAAATTCTAACAATAATAAGAACAAATCAAGGTACAACAGTTATCAAAAGATTAATATAACATGTACTGTACATATATCATAGATTGAATAGTAACAACTCTTTATAAAAATATAATTTTATCGCATTCTGTGGCAAATGTAATATTAGGTTCGCGTGATGTACATATACATGAGTAAGTTTGTCAAAAGTAGAATTTTTTCAGATGTCAATAAAATATAAAACACGCAGTTAAAATTATTTAAAACATTATTTTTAGTGCCAGCTAAGAACCTTCTTCTTTCTCTTTTTCAATGACAAGTCGAAAAAAATTCTATTTTATATTTGCCTTTTAAAATTATACAAAACAGTGTCTTTCAACATTATGTTTCATTTTTGATGGATTGTAAGTAGATAATCTATATACTATATGTATATATATACGTATAATATATGTGTATATGTACATATTTATATAGAGATTTACAATTTCATTAAGCAAAACACTGTATATGTATACATAATAATATATATAAATCGGAAAATTATATTCCACCCACGGTCGTTTATACATGTCGTGCAAAACTTTCTACTAACATTAATCTTATTTTAAAAATGATTTTCTTATTAAAATGTCGCGATGTCACTTTGATGGAGTTAAGACTTGTAGTTTTGCTTCAACTTTGATCTTAAAATTTTTCCGCTTGGATTCTTCGGAATTTCGTCAACAAATGTGACTCCACCTAAAAAGAAGAAAAATGTACATATACAAATCCTCAAACTTTCCCAATAAAGTTTCTAACTACCCAGTTCATTTCTGAATTCTCAGATCTAATTTAATTAAATTACATAACAAATAGTTCTTTCTCCAGATATTCGCGACATTTCTCCGGATATCTCTGGATAATAACTGTTCTAAAGAATCGCAACAACCGATTGATATGCTTAATTAAACTGATCGTGAGGCAATTAGAAATTCCGCGATGCTGTTACAGTTGAAGGGAATCGAGTTATACCTTCCAGTTGCTTGTAGTCGGAGACCTTCCCCTTCACAAAGTTCTTAATGTCGTCCTCAGTAAGTTTCTTACCCTTACTCACTACCACGAACGCTTTCGGTACCTCACCATGCCTCGCGTGCGGAATACCAATCACTGCCGCTTCCTCCACGTCTGGATGCATCCGCAGCAACGCTTCCAGTTCCGCCGGCGGTACCTTCGACCAGGCGAAAATAACGTTATAAATTAAGAGAAACGAACACTTTAAACGCCGCCGAGAAATAAAGCACCGTCAAACCGCGGAACTTCGAAACTTTGCAGCGGTATTTTAGGTATATATATTACAACTATTATTTATCATCCATTTCTCCAAGCTACGTGAGTAATTACTAATTATAGAGTCCAACAATATGACAAAACTGAAACTAACTTCTTAACGCAATAAAATTTCTTATCAGACTAATGAAAAAGAAATAAAGAATATTTTAACATGTTCAAGGATTTCACAATCAATTTTGTCGGAAATAGTTTTGTTACTCATTGCGTAATACGACCATGTTAAATAATTTAAATAATTCTTACAGTGTAAACTAATTATGTTAAAATTGTAAAATAATTTAAAATTATTATATCAAGTTTATAATAATATTGGGAAAAAATTTTTTATTTATTAATATAAATAAAGCCATTGTTTTTAAAGATTATTTATACAATTAGAATTTACCTATTAAATATTAATTTATATTGCAAGAAATACACGTACGTTTCTTATTTAAATAATCACGACATATCAAATTAATTAGCGATACCCATTAAAATAAAAAGAGAGAGGCTCTTTTCTTGTCAGAACAGGTTGTTACCTGGAATCCTTTGACTTTGATAAGTTCCTTTAATCTGTCTGTAATATAGAAATCGAAATCTTCATCGAAGTATGCAATATCGCCCGTTTTCAACCATCCATCCTCGGTTAGCGTATTCTTTGTAGCGGCTTCGTCATCTAGATATCCCTTCATAATGTGAGGTCCTTTGAGCCATAACTCGCCGGTTTGACCAGTAGTGCTGACATCCTGCTGTGTCGTTATATCCACCAAGCGTACTTGGCAACTCGCTATATTTTTTCCAATGCTAGAATATTTATATCCATGCTCAACAAATGCCACTGGTGAACTTTCTGTCAATCCGTAACCTTGAAAAAACATTGTAGGACTTTAAATAATTAAAATAGATATTTAGTCACATTCTGTTGATTTTTTCTCTTTTACATCTTGATATTTAGAGATATTTTAATTTACATATTTTATATTTACATTTATATTAGCAAAATAAAATACTTTATAATAATGTTAAATCTGAAAAAGCATAAAGTCTTCAAAATAGTTACAAATATGTGACATATATTTGTGAGATTCAACAAGACAAAGAAAATCACAATCTGATATGAAAAACGTTAACAAATTTTGCGATGCATTACTAACATGTAATTTGAAATGTTAAGCCATTTCTGAGGTAAAAGCAATTTCGCTGAATAAAGCTTATTAGTATTGTTACATATGTTCATATCTGAATAAAATCTGTTTGGGAAAAAATTAAATAAATGGTTCCTCGGTTAATACTGGCATTTTTCCAAACTAACACAATAAATTTATCAAATTTCACAAAATTGAATGTGCATCAAAACAACTGTTTAAACAACAGCAAAATTTAATACGATCCCGTTCTCAATACAACGAATTTTATTCCCGCTTCATCGAATCGCCGATTCATCGAATCTCGTTAAAAATTGAATGTGCACACCGTTCGTTCGTTCGTTCAGACTCGCAAAGCCCACAAATGCAAAACTCGTCCCCTCTTCTCCTCGACATTTCTACCCCCATCGTAAAAAAAATATATTCGAACCTTCAAAGCTCGCGCATATCGAAACACGACCCCGGAAATTCGATCCACGAAACTCAATAAACATCCTCGTTCGTTCGCGGGTCGAAAATTTCAACGGCACGATTTTGCGAACACCCACCTTGGTGGAACTTGAAGACATTCGGGTCAATGTTGTATTTTTCGTAGAATCTATCGACGTCCGTTTTGGCGAGCGGCGCGGCGCCGCTCATCATCATATGCATATGCTCGAAATGATGCTTTTTCACATGAGGAGAAGCTGTTAGAAATAGCACTATGGGTGGTACGACATACAGCGCAGTCGCCTGCAAAATGCCATATTGTCACGGGTTTAGTGCTTTAAATCTTTTTAATCTTTTCACATGTGCAAGACAAATTATAATTTTTTCTATGATTTATATTGTATAAAAATATAAAATCACAAAAAATAATTTTTGACTTTAAATTAATTTGGATATATTTGATCGAGCACTTATAATTAGTTTAATATTTTAGCATTCTATTCTAATAAACGAAAATTTTTTATTAAAAAATCTAAAAAAAAACGATATTTATTTTGGTATAGCAAGCGATAAATTACCTTGCTTTTTTCCAATACGTTGAGGAACGTCTCAGGTACAAATTTTGGAAGGGTGACTATCTTCCCGCCGAAAGCAAGACGTGGAAATGTTAAAGCATTCATTCCATAAATATGAAAAATTGGTAAAAATGTTGGGAATACTTCTTGATATGAACCTGGAAAGAATTAAGGAATTTTAATATGTGACAAATGTCAAAATTATCAAATAATTGTAGAAGATGGAAAACAATTTTAAATAAATAAATAAAAGATTTTTCAAATAAGGCTAACGAATAATATCAATTTTAAACTCGCAAAATTTGGAAAGCGCAAACTTTAAAGGCTGAAATAATAAGATAAAATTATAGATAAATGCTTATTAGATCAAATGAAAGGTAGTAGGTTGTACTTGTAGTAGGTTGAAATACATTGATAGAGGTCTGAGTCATCATTATATTAGACACCAGATTGCGATGCGTTAGCATAACACCCTTTGGTAATCCAGTTGTACCACTTGAAAATGGTAAAACAGCTACATCGTCGAAAGTTATATCTGGATTTACAGGTGGCAATGATTTGCCTCGCATTATGAGATCCTGAAAAATTTTGCACGTTTATATTTATCTTTACTTAACCGTTTTCTTTTTTACAACATTTAAATATTGCCAATTTATTCGCATGAGTATCTAAATCTATCTTAATACTAACATTAAAAGGTATCGAACCCTCGGGAATAGAACCAGTCTTATCGTCAATCACAATAACAGGAGTTTCGCGCGGAAGACATGCCCTTGTTGCAGTGAGCACTGTGGATGCAATTGCGGTGGAAGTGATGACTGCTTTCGCTTTGGCTTTCAACAACTGCCTCGGCATCTCCTCTGAAAATTTTCATCTACCTATATTGCAACAATCGCTTAATTCGCCCACTTCCCCATCCTACCTTTATTTTATCAATTAAACGTTTTATATTTTATGACTTTATGTGAATCTCAAGTAAAATAAAAATATTTGAAATAAAACATAAAGCGACTTACCAGCCGTGTATAGCGGATTTACGGTAGTGACAACAAGTCCGCCTGACGAGCTGCCAAGGAAACCTAAAATTGTGTCCGGAAGATTGGGCGCCACTAGAGCTACTACGTCACCTTTTTTAAGACCCATGTGTCGTAAACTTCTACCGATATAATATGTCGCATCCTTGGCTTGCGCAAACGTGTATTTTTTACCATTTATGCCACACTCCTGCGCAAAATATGTCATAAAATTGATATCGTGTCTAAATTTTCCACACAGTACATTTGTCGTTTGTGAACAGGCTTAATAACTAACATTTACGCTTACATTTGGTTATATTTTCCGTCTTTGCAAACATTCTTCATTTTTCCACATACACGCGCACAATTCCCCCCATATTAAAATTTGTTAAATAATTTATATCAGTCTGTTTAAAGAAGATAACGCAATTAGTTAATTAGAAACTCTATAACGTTAAAAGCTCTATTTAAATTAAACGTATAAAGATTATCTACTGCATATAAGATATATATCTATTAATCTATATATATATATATATATATATAGAAAAAAAGAATATCAATACTAGAATATCAATTACTATAGTAATTGATTTATATTATAGATCAAAAAATTACCAAAGCAATATGATTAGGATAATTCTCGCTATTATTCCAAACAAATTCGTGGATCAAGGTTTCCGGGTAAGAAGCTTCACCAGCCGGAGACATAATAATCTTCTCGTTGTTTGGTCCCGTCACAATTTTGGCTTGTCCTAACGAGGTCGATGCACGTCTTAATGTGGGGTTCAGCGTCCTTATTCCTGCATCCAGTACTCGACTCAGCCTCTGAATACCGTGAAACACGTGTGTCGCCATACTGATACAGTAGCTGTACTAATTTATAGATAATTAATTGCACAGCTCGTAATCTGCAAGCGTATAATAGATAATTAGTACACGACTGTAAATAAAACCGTAAAATAAAGATAGATTACGGTAATTTCATGTATCAAAAAAGAGAAGAATTACGAAATGCTATCTAATAAAAAAAATTCTTTAAGTTTTGATATACATATATGTTCACATTTTTATTGTGCGTAATTAGATACATGCAAGAAGAAATGCAAAAGAAGTACAATTTACATAATACGTACTTCTTTCATAAAAAAATTGTTTTACACACATGTAAAATTTAAATATAAATATAAAATATTTGCCAGAAAGATATCAACGTAAAATATTATATTTATTATGATATAAAGATTCATACAAAATAATAGGACTCGTTTCGCTGATTTTTTCGCAAATGAGAATCAGTTTTGTATTTTTTGTAATTGAATTTCATAAAAAAATTGTTTTACAGACACATGTAAAATTTAAATATAAATATAAAATATTTGCCAGAAAGATATCAACGTAAAATATTATATTTATTATGATATAAAGATTCATACAAAATAATAGGACTCGTTTCGCTGATTTTTTCGCAAATGAGAATCAGTTTTGAATTTTTTGTAATTGAATTTCGGATAATGGATCTGAGACTCGATTCTCGAATTTATTCGCAAGAGAAATGTATGCGCAAATTCTGCTCTTGCAGAAAAGTTGCAAGTTGATTGGCTATCGTATGACTTTTAGTCAATTAACTTGCAACGTTTCTGTAAGAGCAGAATTTACGTATACGTTTCTCTTGCAAATGAATTCAAGAATCGAGCGAAAAAATGTCACACGTGCGTGTATTTACTCTCTCTCTCTCTCTCTCTCTCTCTCTCTCTCTCTCTCTCTCTCTCTCTCTCTCTCTCTGTCTCTCTCTCTGTTACGCAATTAATAAATATTCCAAGCGTCATCTCATCTATCACGTTCATCCTACAGTTTTTTGTTATCTATTTATTCAGCGATTATCGCGGCGCTCTTTTATATGATCATTATAGTAGACTATCTTATTTGATATAAAGGTCATCAAGACGAGAAACCTCCGTTTTTATATGAAGTGTATTTATTTATCGAAATGAATAATATATTATAACAAGCAATTAACAACTTCCTAATCATTGAAGAATCATAAAAATCATGAAAGGCCGAATAAATTCTCCTGTTCTCGCCACGCAATAAAAGTGAAAGGAGAAAAATAAAAAGTAAACTACGCTACACTACTCAACTTAAGAAATTGACCATAGAGATATACTGATAGACCATAGATTATAGGCCTAAATATTATTACCTGAAATAATTTCTAGAAAATCTTTTCCTTTCTTATGAAGAAAATGAAATAGAATACTCTTCTCCGTTCATCTTCTTTTTAAGTGGAGAAGAAGGTGAACCACTTTTTAGTGGTTTCATAGAAGTGCCTCATTATCTTAAAAATATGTAACAAAGTTAGTTAAACACGTTGCGTATAAAAATATGTGAATGACGCTAGCCGGCTATTTATTTATTACTAATTTCTATGTTATAAAGGAAATTGTAATAGCTTAATAATTTTTTACAAAAGACGTGCAAACTTCTAAAATATCTCGCACAGTGGATAAGAATTTGCTTTTTTAGTCGTTTTTATATAAATATTATACTCTGCATTTACCATACGTTAGTTTTATAAAAACGCAACTTGATATAAAATATGATAAAGTAATGATAAAACTGTTGACTAATGACTACTACTCGTTGCTGTTTCATATTATGTTATAGGCTGCGTTCTGATATTCACAGTCAGTACTGAAAATCTATAGCATACGTCACGTGCACTATAGATTTTCAATATTGGCAATGTAATATAGTTACACATTTTGTGATAATGAGTTAACTTTGTAAATTTATCGTTATCTTCTTGTTCTTAATTTTATCGTTCTTAATCGCTGAAATTGTTTTGCACTCATATCAAAGCGTTAATGTAAGGGGCACGTCTATTAAAATTGACATGAGTAGGCCAAATGTGAATATGAGAAATGCCGTCTCATCCTGAGAATCAAAAAGTGATTAAAGTCAACAATGCACAATCGAAAGTTTAATCGATCAGATAATGCATAAACCGTTCAAAGTTCAAAAGCGCTGCTTTTCACGCTGTCTTTTAACCGCTAGCTTGTTGCTCTATAGATATGTTATCAATAAAGAAATCCAATTCTTAAAAGTTCAAAAGTGATAAAGAATTTTTTATCTGCCTATAAAAAAGAGGCTTGTCCAAAAAAATTATTTATTTAAATGTATGTACCTAATTATCTACTTATTATTTATTAAATATTGACTATATAACAAATGCATTATCTCATTATCAGTTATTTTTTTTAGTATAAAATTTGCATAAATTATGATGTAAAATATATTTTAATCTAAAGAATAATATGATTGTAAAGTTTTATTTTTTACAATCTTTTTCTAAAAATATTTTACTTATTTAGTTTCTTTATGAGAGTTATATTTCAATTATTTTTTTATTGTAAATTTGTAATGTAACTTTTTACATTACTTTATTTGTAATTTCACATGTCTTATGCAACGTATCTCTTGACATGACATTTATTTTTCTTATTAAATGTACATGTAGATAATATTTAATAAATTATTTGAATAATTATATTTAATGGTAAATAGTATGAAAAAATTGTATAACGAAAAATCTATCTTATTATAATTATAAACATGTTTGTTACATGGAACATTTATCTAATACTATAGCAATAAATATACTTGATTTTTCCATATTATAGCACTATTTTTAATTTAAGACTATTATACATATATGAGCGAGAAATAATTTAAGTTATAACAAATATGATTATCTACATACATTTCGATATCAAGAAACTTTATATACACAGTTAAAGTAAGTTCTATTCTGTAGTCAATAAACGCTAATAGTTTTTAGCAAACAAACAATATTATTGTGATTGTGTAGTGAAAAATGATATAAAACTAAAGGTCAAGTGAATCCGATCTTGCACGCACATGTATATGTACATACAAACATACATACAGGCATACATATTCGTGTAATAATTCATCATGAAAGTTTTATGATTAAAAAAAAGATGTCGAGGTTCATTTATTACTTATTGAGACTTACGACGCTTATTGCCCAATGAAAATAATATCTTGCGTCGACGGAATACTATTAACATCATGTGTTGTTAATTATCATGCATTACGTTACATTATGTGACGTATATTTCGTTACGCGTGCGCAAATATAGCCGACACGGATATTTGCTAATGCAGTTTTTGCAAAATTAAGAATTCGAACGAAACAAGAACCACGCAGTTTGAAAGCGTTATAGGATTAAGTTCAAGATCATAAAAATAAAAAAATATTATTTATTTAAATATTTATATAAGTACCGTTTTCAAACGGGACGTTTAAATAGTGTTTTGTTACTATTTGAATTTAACTTATTTTTATATAATTTAGTCCATATTTGTAAAACATATTCCAATAGTTATCTTCACTTGTCAAAATTATAAATTTATATTATTTTCATATTCTCTGTAGTCCAAATACATAAATCGTAATATCGCTACATAAATACCGCATACATATATGCATATGATGCTTGGTACAAAATAATACTGTGTAGTTTGATAGTCTAAATATACCATATTTAAAGATAGATTTTCTCATGCAATCTGAGCATTTAAAATTAATTTTCTCAAAAAGAAATTATATACCTACGTTTATTTTGTTTTATACAGCATATATTTCTGTCATAAAAAATCATTGCTAGTATAATCATCTTCGGTAGTATAATAAGTATTTGCTAGATATTTTACACCATTATATTCAAATTTTCAAAAATTCGTAAAATTTTATAATAGATTTAAAATACTCCACTTACTCCACTTTCTCTTCGTGCGTGTTAAATCGTAGATCGGTCTATTTTTAGAGATGTTAGAACGCTATCTCTCACTGACGGCAAAGTCTCGTTATCTCACGATGCAAGAAGTGTAACGTCCTTGGAATGCTCTGGAAGCTGAAAACTTACACAATATGTCGCACAATAATTCACACAAACTTGAGCAGTTGCCAGTTCGATCGCCGTCGATCGATCGTTTGACCACCGATGTTTATGTGGCCGGTTGCACTGGCAGACTGCCGAGAGTGTCGAGTTTTTCAACAAACCAGCTGAACTTCAGTCGAGGCGATATCTGACTCCCCACCATCGACTTGTAATGCCAGAAAGATGTATGGAGAAGTCAAACGAGAAGAAAAGGAATCGTACAGAAAATGCCGGTCAAGATTGTCCGTTATGCTGTTGCAAGCTGAACGTCAGTAACACATCAAATCGAAATTAAGAATATATCAACAGTTATCACTTGTGTGTTGCAATTATCTAATGTCTTAACGAATTTTATTGCTAATAAAAAATGATTTGTTTATTAGCTCTAATAGATACAATATGAATATATGACCAAAAAAATTTCTGATTACCTGAAAAAAATATAAAAACTCTATTGAGAAATATAGCTATGAAAAGAAATATACACCTATCTGAGATACATAAAATTTATTAATGTATAATGATCATTTTAGAAATAAATTAAGATTTTTAGAATCAAAATCAATTTTTTGCTTTTGAGATAAAATTAATCCTACAAAAATTATGATAAATAACAGAATTCGTAATAACTAATAACCACCATAAATTATTTGATAAAACAAGATTGTAAAACTGCTTTGTAAGATCTTTAGATTAGGATGCGTAGAACAAGCATATATCGTGTACATATCGATTACGTAAAACACATATTTAGAATGTATAATAAGGAATTCTTTAAATCTGTCAGATTTTACACGCAATCTTATAATTTCTTTTTATGGCAATTATTTTTATTGCAACGGTGATCAATTTCTTAATATTATAATTAATGAATTCAGTTTGATAAGCAGCTGTCTTTGAATGAATTTTGCACTTTGACAAATACATTTCATATCTTGAGACCAATGACATAATTGTTTGCATTTATGGATTTTTTTACTGCTTGATAGCAGAAAACTGATATATTAAAATAGCGATAAATTTTATATTATGTTATTTTATTTATAAACCCGATTTGGTAAGTAAATAATTTAATTTAATTACTAAAAGTCATTTAATACCTACACAATATAATTCAGGAGAGATTATTCTAATAATTAAATTATATTTCAGTTTACATCAAATGAGACTTTATACCTAATTGTAAAAGTGATATTGAATATACGTATATATCGTATATAATATGACATGTGTATAATATTTTATTAGTAGAAGCCATTTTAGAAATGGATTTAGACATAGCTCTGATCACGAAAGGACAATCAATAAATTTTTTATTGCTGTATCAAGCAGTAAAAAAATCCATAAAAACAAGGTTACACAACATGTTTTTCGTGTATCTCCATTTACGGTATATTAAACCTTCGAGAACGTGAGATATTTCATCCTCTTGCCATCTAGCGTTATACTTGAAGCAACGAGAAGTGCATTGCCTTTACCATGATAAATCAACAATATCGTAAAAATGCGCTCGATTTCTCATGTTAAAATATTATAAAACATTTCGAGTATTTGCACATTATAATAATATAGTTTAAAAACTTTCAAATATTTTTGACTACATTTTGCACGTGATCACTATTTTGAACTTTATTTATTTCTGGTTTTAATTTATTTAAGCACGTTCTTTCGAGTCCTTAATTGTTTGTGTTTCTCTTTCTTATAATTTGCTTCAGTCCTATCAATCGATCCTATTCAAATTCTTTGTGGTAATGATGCCTTATCTCATATCGTTTTATTTTTTTTCCACCAAATTTAATCGTTTTGAAAATACTGATGATTCATACTTCCTACATTCTTTTCTGTTAATGCATTGCATAGAAATGATGGGCAATTTACTTTCTTGGTTGGCTTCTCACCTCTCAAATACCTGAAGGAATGTCGAAGAAACCTGGGATTCTTTTTCCCTCCTCCCCTTCGACCGGTTGTCAACCTTTTTCTCGTATTAGTGTTGTCTGCATAGAGTACCTGTGCTATATTGCCTAAAAGGGAGGCAGAAGGCACCTTAATCTCTTTCAACCGTGGAAAACCTCAAAAAAAAAAAAGAAAGTATTGTTCATTTTTTGTTTCGACTCGCTCCCTCTTTTTATTAATTACTATACGTGTACATATTTCCTTAAGGTAGTCCTTTCAAGAGAATAAGTATTAGATAGATACCTAAATTTGATATATGTTAAATATACAGTAATAAGGGGCATGTGTACGAAAAATCAGGTGAGGTTATCGACACTTTACAAGAAATAAGTCATTCTAAATGTGCGTTCGCGGAGCGTGCTATTGTCATTCTATCCTTGTTTACATCTAATGAACGAGAAAGATAGAATGATGCAAATCGCCACGGCCACGCTTTCAACGAATAATACATGTACTTAGCGATTAGATGAATACATTATTAATGTCTTAAAATATTCCCTGAAGTTTCCGGATTTCGTACGTACCTTGAAAATAAGGGCTAGTTGAATGTTTTGCTCTGATATATGAGGTTAAACGGAGACGGAGACACGGAGACGGAGACGTGATAACAAAGTAGGTTACTCGAGTCCAAATCGAGTTCATAACCGCACTACTAATGTGATATATTTTTAATTAGTAAATAATTAAATACGATTAAATCATGCGTGTAAAATCATATTTTATATTATTATAATTATTGGGATGTTGCAATATGTTTGTTTTCAATTACCTCATGACGGACTGTTACTTGACTAGGTGCTGCGAAAGGACTACCTTAACTGTTTGACTTGTGCGAATTGCATTATCATTATATTATTTGCTATTTCGTAATTTTGAACTTTTGGTTTGTTATCAATGTAAATTTTCTTAGACGTAAACTATCGCATGATAAATGTTTTATAAATCATAAGACATTTATCACGTTGTGTGTTCTTAATAAATCATTAAGAATACACAACATTCGCGACTTAAACTCTTATCTGTTTTATTAATGCATTTAAAAGTTGAATAATTATGTTAATTTGCAAAATGTATATAATAAGCACGAATAAGCGTACGATTTTGAAGTATCGATATTGCAGATTGCATTGTACATAATAACACATTCTTCATAAAGCCGCTAGTTCGCAATTTCTGCGCGTTGATCGTTTCGAGCTTATCGAAGTGGTAATGCGTCGGCGCATCTTCATCGACGCCGACGCCGACGCCGATGACGTTTAGCGAGGCAGGACCGTCTAAGAATCCAAGAATACATATTGAAAAATTACAATGTAATATAAAATGTCTTTTTAAATACAAATATGTTCATACTAAATATAAGGCTAAATTAAATTATAAATAATAACGAAACAACACAGCAAATTTTAAAAGATTATATTTGTACTTTATTATTCTTATAATATTATTTTGTTATTTTATGTATAAATAGTATTTCAAATTTAAATAAATAATTTTACTTAAAAAGACTGTTGCAAAGCACTGTTAATATGCTACGCAAATGATTTATTTTAGAGATAGAATAACACACATTGTGAAAACAGTATTTAAAATGGAAAATCTAAATACGTTTACACACGCTGTTTAAAGTTATTTAATTAAGAAAATATACACGAGGATTCCATAATAAGCTGCTGATACGTATCAAAGACGTGATATAAGCTTTATTTATCTAGCTACCCCTAGCACTACATATGCCGGCACTGCAACACCCCTGTATATGCTTGAAACCTGCGCCCAAGGGTGACGGCCATGTCGACGTGGACCCTGCAGTACTCCCCCGTTGCAACCCGCGTATACCCTCGGCTGGCGGCTACTCGCACGAAGAAACGACCGCTCTCGGGAAACGGACAGGATTATCTCAAAGCAAGTAATCGTCGCGCCGGATTACTCTTGCACGCAGCATTTGGGCTATGAATGAAGACCCAACCCTTTCACCTCGAGGTAATCATCCCCTTATATGCTTAGCGATATATCTGGTGTCTATTCGCTCGATTGTGTCCGGGGAGAATTCATGGAGCGAAATTAAAGCTTTTGCTTAACGGAAAGAGTCACAGGTTTTCATAGATAAGGAAACAGCACGCTTCATCGTGTCGTGATTAAAGATGTTTAGAATGATATTAATGTGCGTGAGCGAGTGGCGACGTTTTTATCGATTGCATTACTTATGCATGTGTGCCTCGAGAAAGAGTATTCTTCGGCTGTATACATATATTGTTACGAAGTATATAAGGTTGGTACATCCACTCGTGCGTCACTTTAACGTTTGCCATTTATTAGTCGATCGTAATGCGGCCTTAATTAAAATATCATGCACGTGAGTAAGGTAGTTCTCTATATTGTGTCAAAAAAAAAAACGTATTAACGCATTTTGTGTCGTTCGAGAGCGTCTGTATAAATATAGAGCGTAAGGAGCTCTCTCTTCCGTCTACCTTGATACGAAAGGTAATCGATGATTTGCAATTCTTTAACGAAAATAAGTTGCAAAGTTAAATTTTTTTAATTTTTTGCATTACGGAAGACGCATACACGTTCGCATACACGTGCTTATTGCGATTAAATAATGTTGTATTATTATTAGGTTTTGGCAGTGTTGCTTCTATCTGTGATTCCATGGCCGGGCCCCAGTGTCTTTAAAATATCATGCCCCCGCGATCGAGCGTCCGTAGTGAGGAGGATAGTTCACAAGGTAAGAGAATGTTTATGTTTGTAAGAGAAAATATTATCAATTAAAACTATTAATTAAAACTATCGTATAGTAAATTAATTACACGCAATTTTTATCCCTAAAAATCAAACAGTGTTTGATGCAGAATTTATATTTTTATCTGAGAAACAAAGTACGTGTTTTCCTATATATTTTTCAAAATTATAACAATTTTTGACAAGAGTTTATATTAAGTTTATGTTATAAAATCATATATAACGAATAAGATAATTTTAAACCTCGCCGAAATTTCAGAGATGGATGCCAATACTGAAGAAATATCAGGTAGAATTGCCGTTGGAATGCCCTTTCCACGAGAGTCGGGATATTTTTCGGCCACAACAAAAGGCGAAACATCAGCACAGGCCATCACAATGGACCTGTGGCCTTTGCGGCAAGTCCTTCTATGCCGAAAAACATCTGGACGCCCACTTCGATAACAGACACAAAAGCAATGTTAATACGGTAAATATTACAAAATGTATAACGTAAAAATTGTTGGTAACTCAATTTCCAGAAAAATAATACGTAATTATACATACTTTCATAGAGATCCTAATATAGTGCATAATTATACATACTTTCATATAAAGATTCTATTTCTTCCTAATTGTAACTGCATAGTCTTTATCTTAGCACAATTATTACCGATTTAAAAGTCATCTTGGCGTTAGTAATCGCCGATTAATTATTAACGAGTCAAAGTTTTTTTATCAGTAGTATCAGTTACATCAGGAGCAAAGATACGAGAATCTGAGCTGTTCTTTTTTTCAGGCAGAAGACGCGGTATGCCTGGCGGACTACTGCGACATCATGCGCTGCGAGGTGCTGGGCAACCGCGACTTCGAGAACTCGGTGGACGATGATGGCGAACACCTCAACACCGATATCCAAGTGTGGCGCGAAAACACCGAGCAGCAGAAGCAGCAGCGAAAACGTCGCAGCACTTCTATCGTGCCGTGCGGGTCGCGTGGCCTCGCCAGGATGTATCCTGCAGATAAGTCCTGCGCTATCGCCGGCGGTGGTGCAGTAACTAATCTGCAACGTTACTGCCGTCGCGACGACCACCACGACGACGGTGACATGCACAATCATAGACTAGCGAGATCGTCCTATCACAACGAGATCGCCGAAGCGGATAATAAGAATATTGACTGCGAGGAGGACGAGGACGAGGAGGACGACGAGGAGGACGTGGAAGATGAGGAGAATCTTGTGGAAGCGGCGCTGCCCGCTGTCGACAAAAAACAGAGACGGCGGGGGCTGCATTTGAGGAAGCTAAAGTCCAACTGCAAGCCGGAGGAGCTGCAGAAGCTGAAGACCCAATGTGAAGTGAGTTGCTGCGAGTTGAAGTGAAAGTTACCGCATGACTGTTGTTTTACCTAATATCTCGTTGACGTAGCTTCGAAATCCTCTCAACAGAATGCATATTGTTTTATCAGAAATACAATGACTCGCTGATAAAAGATCGCTCATTGTCCTTTGACCATTGTAATGTGTATTATAAAGATTAAATAATTCAGTTATAAGATCGCGTAGACAGCCGCGACTTGAACAGCGTGCCGAGCGTGCAATCTTTGATCTTGTTCAAATATTATGCGAGGCAGACACGCCCGTCTGCGAATACCAATGACATATATAATTATTGCGCTTATCACGATTTTAACTGAACGTGATCATCAACAGATACTCGTGCGCGATTGCATCGCCGGACTGCTCGCTAATCTTTCCGTACGGGATTTCCAAGAAATCGAAGGTACGCAAAATTGATTACGCACGCCATACTTAATGCGGCCCTTAACGTTCCCTTATCGATCGCGATTGACATCGACAGGGGAGCTAAACCGAGCGATCTGCTGGTATCTCAGCTGTGATAGATACTGGGAGGACACAAGAAGACCGCAGCGTCACACACCCTGGTACCTGCTGACTATCTTCATCCTGCTCCTGTTTTCATCGATTTACGCATGTTACTACATAATCTGGGTTTGCTTCAAGTACGTTATTCAGATTTTTAAAAAATTTTGTAATTTTATTCGTAAAATGTTTATCGGCTAGAGATTGCCTCTAATAGGGAAAATCACCTCACATCGTTAAAGAAACTTTGATGTAAATATTTTTTTTTTTAGAAAATTACTGGCAATAATGTGTGTTGAATAAAAAAATTATAAATACTCAAGAAGTATCGTATACGACTTACATTATTTATATATTTATCATAAACTTCTTTGAGAGAAATAATCCTACAGTATTATGTTATCTTATGTAAGACGGTTTATGTTTTTTAATCTACATTTTTGTCTAATAATTATAAAGCGATTAAAAGCATATTTTAATTCGCTTTAAAAAAATGTTTTAAAAATTTTAGAAATAATATAAAAGACTGAAGCTTTCGATATAAATAAACCAGTATAATATAGGCAAATGAGAGCCAAACGCTGGTGGTCGAGCGGAAATTACAAAGCAATTGCAATTTCCGCTCGACTACCAGCGTTTTGCTCTCATTTGCCTATATTATACTTGTTTAATTTTAGAAATATAACAATTGTGGAAAGATATTATTTTCTTTTTGCTTTAAAACTTTTAAATAGTTTGAAATGAAGACAATAAAAAATAAAATTAACTATTAATAACTAATTAATTGGAAAGTTAATTATAAGATTAATTTTAATTATCGGCAGTATTATTACTGCCCAGACAGAGCACGCATGTCTAAAAGACTATGCATGTAATATATACAATATATAGGTACTACGCATGTTTTGCATCGGTGATTACATTGCATTGTAACGAGAAATTTAATTCTTATATGTTTGCGTTGCGTGTAGCACCGCGGACGAAGACAGACTGGACGGTACCGGAAGCGTGGATTACAACGGAAGCACAGATCGCTCGAGTACTTCTCCGTTGCATGACCCAAGTATTCATAACGAGGGCAGGTTGGAGAGACGGAAGGGCGATCATGGAGACGAGAACCTGCCCTTATCAAACGAGGATATGCCCGATCACTATATCTACGTCTCATACCCGCCCGAGCTGAAGCGGCGACTTCTGGAGAGGTATATCGATTCTCGCGCGGAAGTATAGTCATGAAGTATATCCTACGTCGCAATTGCATACAGTGATCCTCCTGCTTACAGCTGCTACAACAGAACCACCCGTCTTTAAACAGACGAGTCGAATTAGGAAGGAAGTACTTACGCGACGAAATTAAAATCTTGCCTGGGATCTGCACAAAGGAAGGTACTCGAAGCTGAACTCCGCACTCTCATTTTTCTCGTTATTCTCGTGTTTTGTATACCAAATGTGAATAAACTGCATCGTGGACACGACATCAACTGCTCGTTCCATTTCTCTTTAATCTCTTAGCTTCTAAGAACTCTACGCGGCATCATCATCAAGTTTAAGAGGTAAAGTGTAAGTATATATGTGTTCAATACATACGATTGCGACAATGATTGGACTTTCATCCTCAACGGCGACAATTAAATAAATTTTTATTTTCGACATTATTTAGCAGATTTTATTTTATATCAAAAAATAAGCTCTTTGATTAGACACGGGTGGGGGTATAATTTGCCAGAATATAATTCTGCTTTTTATTAAAATAGCATTTATTCGATAGAATAGAAGTTATTTTTTTATTTATGTACATAGGTACTTTTTTTATATATATATAGTTATATGTATATATCTAAAATATTTTATACATCAATAATAAACAGATAGAACATAATTGTTTATAATCAAATTATTAAAAAATATTAAATTTAATTGCAGAAGAAATAAGAAAAAATTACACTTTATTTTGACTAGAACTGCATTTGGTTTAAAATAACCAGAGCTAAAACCAATAAGTCATCTTCATAGTCCCGTCGGAATCGCGTTGAGTATCCATCACGCTTGATTGGCGAACCAAACGGCGAACACTTGCCGCGCTCGGCCGTTGATGTTCTTCCAAAATGGATGAAGCAAGCCTCACTTCGGTTACTTCCTGCATCTCTACTGTATCTCGCGTTGACAAGTCCTCGTAAGACGCCGCGATCGATGATGGTCTAAAAAATACAAATTTTAATAAATTAGAAGTCTATAATCTCAAAAGAAAACAAAGAAATACAAAAGTTACATCAAAAATATATAAAACATGTCATCAAAATATAACTTTTTAGTCATATATTTAATTTTCTACAAATTAATATATAGTTATTTATACCATATATTATTTCAATTTAATTGACATTTTTAAAGAAAAAATTTTTGATGGATTAAAATAACTTTCTAATGTTCTACACGAGCGCAAAATATAAGTTTAATCAATTAATCGTCAAGTACGTACTTTGTTGGAACACAACGGATGCAATCCGCGCACGTCCAATCTTTGCCAAATAGCTCTCCTTCCTCAACCGTCTGTGGAAGACGATGGTGTAATGTTTCTGGTAGCCGCAGTCCAGACAAGCCACCAATTACCGAGATTGCGCCCAAAATGACTAAAGGCAACACAAGATTTTCTTTTCCCTGCAACCGTATTCGCAAACATTCGGTATATTACAAAAATATAACTAATCAAAGATGAATGTATATGTATACATTTTGTCTATTAGCAAATCTTGTAAAAGTATATTTTGCGGAAAATAATAACAGGAATAAATGGGAAAGCATTATTGAGATAAAATTCAAACATCAATTCCGACTCACGAGATATGTTACGAAGGGTATAATGATAAGTCCAAGGCCGCTGATGTACGCGGAGAAGCCAATGGCAACTCCGCGTAGTTGCGTAGGATAAAGCTCCCCGGCGAAAGGGTAAATAATTAGAAATGACGCCGATATCGCAGACTTTGATATGAGAAATAGTATCAAGGTCTCCATGACAGCATCTTATATGAAAAGCACGAAAGATAATAATTATGAAACTGACACGTCATAGCTTTTTCTCTTATAGTACTGCAATTCCGCGTTTCCGTGCAATGTTAACTAACTAACTCATTGCTCTCAGCAATATCGGCACGTTACACAATTAACTGATTATGCTGCCACTCTTGCTAATTAATCAAGTCATTAATTAATTGACCAGCAGTGCATACCGGACGATAACAGCACCGTTGCAATGCACGACACTCCAGCCACGACCATGCACAGGCAAAGCGGCCATCGGCGACCCCATCGATCCATTACAACCCAACAAGCGATATAACTGGGAATCTCGGCGAGGGAAGAAAACAGAAAACTTAAATGTTCCTCGTTCCCCAGAGCCGGCCCATAATAGGAAAGACCGACGTACACCATATTATTGGCGAACCTAATCGCAATAAAGTAAAGATCTATTCATTTCCACGCGAGATTTTTATAAGTTATTGTACTGTGTTATCTGAACATCAAAGTATTTTATTTGAAAAATTTAATTAGAAGCAAATTATTTATCACATTTAATATATGTAACCAATAAACCTTAATCTATTGTTTTTTCTAATTAATTACAAAGATCAAGGTTCGCAACGTGGACCCATGCGAAAAATAAAATTTAAAAAATCGCAGGAAAATCGTGAATAAGTCAAACAATATTCGTTTCCTTTTTTCTAAGAATAATTATCCAAAATAAGCTTAATATGGTAAGCAAAATCCATAAGAGAACCGCGTGTAAAAAGCAGGGATTATTGATACGCGAATTTATATCGTATACTTTTGGCGATTTGTGAAATCGATAGATGCACTTGTGTACTTTGACTTACCAGTTTAATGTGATAAGACACGTCTTGAGGCGCATATTTGGCGATTTGAAGAGCGAGAGCACACCAGGACCGGTTCGCAATCTCTCCTCCTCGCTCTTCGACCTCGACATCGTCATACGCTGACGGAGCTTCTGCGTGAACGATGCCGGGAGTTCTTTGCCATTTACGCGAGCCAAAGTTTCAAGAATATCATTAGCCTCGCTTAGGCGACCCTTCGCTAATAACCACCGCGGTGACTCCGGTAAGAACCTATAATAATCTCCTATCTTTCACATGGATACTTACATGTATATAAGTATGTGTATACAACAAAACGACAAATTAAGATTATTTCAAAATAATTCCTCTCGACAACGAGCACACTTACGTTAACGATAAGAGTACGTTTTTCTGTATTTACTGTGTGATATTTCGATGATACGAATTTCAAAGCGCTCGTTTAATTATATCACAACTAAGAACATTGATGACTGATAAATATCAATAAGTGTAAATCAGATATGAACAGATGCTCGAAAATGAATTATTCAATTCATGCGTGACGAGATTCAAAGAGATGTGTCATTCTGTAAATATGATTCTCATGAATCGCAAATGCAATTAATATTGTAACTTGTGTAATCTCTTATTATATCTTCATTATAGTTCTCAATGACAGCGTTAATTGTTCACTCACCGCCAGTAAAAGAAGTATATCAGAAAAGGCGCACTCGTAGTTATAGCGAGCGTTCGCCAATCGCGTATCAAATAGGTGACACCTGCTAGCATGCAAAGGCCCATCGTATAGAAAGTGCAAGTCATAACTGTCACGAATGAACGGTAATTTGGGCCGACCAGCTCCAAAGCTATAAAAAATTAATTTATAATAAATCCGAAATTTAATTACAAGTGTCAAAAAAAGCTAAGATCCCAATACTAGGTCGACATATTAATCTTTGATCATTGAATAATCTCTCTCAGCTGCGAAATACAAATTTATTTTAAAACTTTAATGCTTACATATAATAAAAGGTATCTGATAAATCGCTGGTATTGTCAAACCAACGACAAAGCGCGTAGAGGCCCAAGTCCAAAAATTGTTTGACATTGCTGTCAGAAAGCCGCCAATTATTAATGTCGCCAAGCACGTAAAGAAGGATAACCTCCGACCGATTCTGCCCAACAAGATAAATAGACTGCTATTTATTAACATTGCTAACATGTAAAAAAAAGATAATTTTTCGCCGATTCTTGACAAACTAAAATCTAACAGTACAGTATATTAATGCATACAAAATAAAATAAAATACAAGATAAATAATCTGCAGCAAAAATAAATATATTAAAACAAATGAAAAAAGTATTTTAATAAATCTTTACATTTTCCCAGAAAAACAGAAAAAACAATACGTTCTAATTAAAAAGAAATTACGTTTTAATTAACAATTAAAAAATCTAATATAAATATTAGATTCAGATCTATGTAAACGTAGAGGAACTAAACTTTAATGAAAATTAAACCGACCAAATTCTAATTTACCTGTCGTTTAATGTACCGAACAAATATACTCCTATAGGGCCTCCTGCATTAAGGGCCACTAAACCAATTGTTGGATAGATCGCGCGATCGCACACAAGATCAAACTGTAACATGTTATAATTATATACTATTATAATAATTTTTTAATAAAATATAGCATCTGGTCGAAATTTTTTGCTTCTTTTGTAAAAGAGACGTTTATTCTTATATTTTTATAAATTTCCTCGAATAAAGTATCTTGTAGGCATACTCGTAAAAGAATCGTACATTTGTAATTGTATTTTCTATCAGCGAATAAAACTGTGTACCAAAACTATAAAATTTCGAGATTTAGTTTACTTCTAAATTATACTGATAAATTTATTAATTTATAAATAAATTTTATTGCAGGCTCGATGCTCGTTGCAACGAACGACAGATGACAAGCTGTACGATTTTTCGGTACAATTAGACGAACGTACATCGATGACGATGGACGACGTCATCTCCGAGGTTTCGTATTCCCAGCCGTGATCGCAGGGCACGACAGACCACGACGCGTTGGGCACGGTCAAGTACGTTGCCACGACGGAATAGTTCTCCATCGTCGTCGTCGTCCAGTCGATATCGTATCGCGTGCACTGGCTATACGTCTCGTTGTCATCCTGTTTTCACATGACATCTTTTAGCGCCAGATCATGCGACATCGCATGAATAATGCATTAGCTATGAACTGTAAGACAAGATCGATCTACCGAATTGCAGCCGACCGCGTAAAACAAACGGCCGTCACTACCAGAATCTATTCGCCCCAGAATACTGTAATGACATTTATTTCAATCGCATTTTTGACTCACAAGTAATGCTCGAACCTCCTTAACGCATTCTACTTGGCCTGCTACAAAATTGCACATATACAACGATATGCGTCTACTGGAATTGACTTTTCCAACTGCCTCTGGCGTAGTCAAGGTAAGAGTAAACTAGAAATCCAGAATTAGCTTGCTCTGTCTAGCACAGTTTCTAAGTACTAATTAAACAACTCAATTTGCAACTAAATTACGTACGACGCGATTAATCAAGTGAATTACATGAATTACTGAGAGAGGAAAACGAGTTACGAGGAGAACGCAACGTTAAAAATAAGAAGAGGAACACACCAACGGAATAATAATTGTCACATCTGGCGCTAAATGATAGAGGATACGGCGTGATAAGCCGTAGATATGAAGAAGCGGAAGTGACGCAATGCATCAACGTATAATCGACGTCTTTGCGGATCGACCTACAAAAGCAGCTACAAGATATCGACACGACATCGCGTTCTTTCACACTGTCGACTGTACCTGGCTCGCGGGAATGGCGAGGCGTCTTCTGCGAGCAACGTCCATGTTCTCCAAACCCGGCACCTTGCACCAATGCGACGGCGTGTCCGCCATGAACAATTGATTGAAGGCACAAAAACCGCACGGCAGGCACGCCGGCAAGCAGACCAGCCACAGCAACTGCTTCTGATAACGACCGAACTCGCCAACAATCGGCAAAAGATCGTCGAGATCGAAGTGATCCTGCGAAACATTTCGTGCAGAGCAGCGACCAAATGGCGCTTCTAATTATAGAAAATATCCTATCGCTATACCATTTTTATATATTGTCGGCTACAAATTCCCTGAGCAATCTGAAGTTAATTGGCAACTTTTTATTTTTAACAGTAGGTACTTTGAAAGAATTGGAAACAATATTAAAACTAAAAAATTCGAGAAATTAATCGAGAGATATTTAAAATCGGATTATCATTTGTTAAAGTTTAATTTGCATATTATAGATATTTAATTTTGAAAGATTATATGAATTACTAATTAGTCACGTCTCTCGATATTTTCGTTAAAGCATAAACACGTCAAGATTCTTTCAACAATCTATAATTCAAATTGCAGTGAAGCAAATTAAAGAGTAGTAATAAAATATTGGTGTCCGTTGAAACTTTTCACTTTTATCTTAGATTCATTTCAAAGATTATAAAATTACTGTGAACCATATTTTATGAAACACCGTTTCAAAAATGTGCTAACAAGATTACGAAAGTATGTCAATAAGACATGATGATCGAGGCTTGACGTTATCATTTCGATAATTAGCGAGCGAAGAGTTAATCAATTTAACGCTACATCTTCAATATCAAATTTCGCTTCCGTGAATTCGGCGTAATCGAAATAAAAGTCGAAGAGACATCCTTCGAGGAAGCAGCCGGCAAAAAATAATACTTACGTCATCCTCCACGACCCTGGCATTGTCGGCCCGCGTCGAGCCGCTATCGTCCTGTCGCTCCATTTGGGTGAACTTCGACCTCGTCCCACGTTACCGAAAGCCCCGATGATACCTTACAAAGGCGTCACGTGACCTGCATTAGCCTCCATCCGTGGGTGATTCGACCGAGGCGAAGCGCGTTGCATCGTCTCTCTTGCCCGTCTCCCTCCGTAATAAAAGCGCAAGAGTGACTTCTCTCTTTCTCGTGGATTCACAAAAGTGCACCATGCACCTCAACGATTTCAGCACCTACGGCGATTCGCCGCGCTGCGACTTCTATTAACAGGACACGGGTCCAAAATACAAGAACACCAGTGAATTCGAGTATTCTTCAGTTGCAGAGTTTAATTTTTTTATTTTTAACTTGGTATTTTTGCAATTTCGAGATTTATCGGTAAATCTAAAGTAGATTTGTAATCCTTTCGTCGAGTTTAATGGAATTCAATAGATACGAAAAATATATGGCGAGTTTTAATTTTTTAAAAGTTTACGATTAAAAAAAAGATATAATTAGTTCTCCACAATCAGGATTCACAATAGATCAGATGATGAATGATTTGAGAACTGTGAAACACAATTGCGAACGTCGATCGCGCTTCTTCTGTATATATTTGATGCGCTAAATATATTAAGTCGCGTAAATCTCCCTCACGATAAGAAAAACCCGATATTTATGATTTATTATAAATAATAACACTGACAGCTTGATCAGCTGCACGCGTACGTTTGCACCATCCGAAAGAACGTATCGGAAATGTGACGGACGGGCGGTTAATCTGTGACGCGGGTTGTGCCCTTCTAATTCAATTAGATTAAAGGTATTTGGACGAGATTAAGAATAACGCTGACACGCACATGCTGTTACGACCGCACGATGCAGCGATCTGATCGCCTCTTCATCCCCGCTCCTTCCAGATAAATGCGATTTTCAAAATTCCATCGCAATTCGAATTTTTAATTCCGTTGAAAAAAGATTCTTACTTTATTTAATTGGATAATTCTGAATTATCTGGCGAGCGTAAAAACGTAAATAATCTGAGCCGACAATACTTATACGGAGTGCGTACTAGAAATAGAGTTAAGGCCCCTGGATACTCATCGCTTCTATCCTTGTTTGATGACGTCAGAGGCGAGAAATGAGTGGAAATGCCACGCTGAGCGTTCTTGCACTTTATTTCCAAATAAATGATATTTTCACAAAATAACACTACAGATCACTTCAGCACACTTCAAAAATACGCCAGCTGCATCCCTTTTCCTCGACAGTTATTAAACAGCCGTAAAATGACTGTAATACGAAGCATAACCATGTCGGTTAGTCTTCGTATTACATATTCCGAGACATATTCATTTTACGGCTGTTTAATAACTGTCGAGGGGAAAGGGATGCAGCCGGCGTATTTTTGAAGTGTGCTGAAGTGATCTGTAGTGTTATTTTGTGCAAATATCTTTTTACTTGGAAATAAAGTGCAAGAACGCTCAACGTGGCATTTCCACTCATTTCTCGCTTCTGACGTCATCAAACAAGGATAGAAGCGATGAGTATCCAGGAGCCTTGGGATGAAGAAACAAAATTTTAATTTCTCCAAAAATACTCTCACGAATAAAAAGTAAAAATTCGCGACAGGTGTAATACTGACGTGTATATATGAAAAAGGGCGGTGACACGTATTGGCTGTGCTTGATGTACTTGAGCGACGACTGTATGGTAATAATGGCATCCATTGCGGGTATATTAGATTTCAAATGGAATTTATTTTCGGGCCATCATGTTTTTCATGAGAGAAAAAGAAACCATGAAATAAAAATGGGAAGCAATTCGCAATTTCTGCCGATTGAATCTCGTTTTCATCTCACGCGATATTCGCATTTCCGCGGACGACACCGCGAGCGCTTCTCCCGCGTTTTGAAACTCGCTCGTATCCGAGGAAAGGAAAATTAAATCGGTGAATAAACAGCAGTCGAAATGACTCGATATTATATGGCACTGTCGCTTGGCGATTCGTATAATCTTGTCTCTTGCACTCATCGGTACAGTCAGTCACATTAATGTCTTAAGTGATATGCAAATCGAATTGTTCCTGTGCGATGCAACGTGGACGATGCACCTCGTACATCGAGGACGTGGCGAGCGCTGAAGAGAGCGTCTTCGCGTTTTCGCGATATTTCTTCGTGTAAAGAGCCTTGCGAGGCCCACTAATCGAGCGATCATTAATGTGACCAATTATACGCTAGACACACTTCCCGAAGAATCGTCCCCCAGTCATTCCACGATCGCTCTGGCACTCACGTAAGCGATGTAGCCGAAGTCACATTGTCGTTGTCAATTATAAATCACCACAGGAAACACAATTCTCGCAAGCACCACACGACTGACTCGAACCAAATAGGAATAAAACGATAACGCGATGCATTTAGTTTTTGCACCACGTGGACATATGCCGCACCCTCTCCCACCGAAGTCCGATTAGCTCCTCGCGACCGTCAGGAGCAGAACTCACAATAAAAAAAAAACAAGTAAAAGAAAAAAGAATCGGTATTCTTAAATTCCATTAAAGATCAGATCATAATTACAGCGATTTGAATCGTCCGCTCTCCTAACTTTTGGACACGCTGTTTAGTCAATAATTACATAAGAAATAGTAGATTTTGATATTTTTGTAGATGGAAGATTATTCGAAAAGACAGAACACTTTGCGCGAATCCAAAATTTAGACGGAGTAGACAGTAATTTTGAACTATCCTATGTTATCAATTTCGAAACTATACTCCAAACATCACCTGTTCTCAAACTTAAATTTAAAACGCGTGAAACTCTAAATGTTATGTATTATCTTCATTCACTTGGCTCTCTAGAATTTCAGGATTTACTTGACGTCAAATGAAATTCCCGAGTAAATGCTCCGTACAGTCTGAGATATTTATGGATATTCGTTGAAATTTTAGCTCTGCATTCATTTTATCAAGATCACGCGATATTCAAATATCTAATTACTACTATATATACGTTGATTGCCATGCTGTGCCATCACAAGAATATCTGCGAAAAAAACGTCTCTACGTCGTAATACATAACATTTAGCTAACGTGGCAGCCGGTCGATTGTAAGCTCACGCTACATTAAATCCGACAAGCTCTCTTTACGTTCCCTCGCAAATTTCCCTTGAAATATACAAAACAAAATCTCTTCTGTAACATCACATTTCTCGAAATAGCGTAATACCCTTGTTTTTTTTTTAATTATTTATCCGTCAGAAACGATAGATATTCGCAAGGCGCGAAAAAATTTGGTGCTTTATCCCTTAGCTCGATACCGATCGCAGATGCAAAAAGGGGCATCGAGTTGAGCAAATGGTTAATGATTACGTCCGATCTGGGTCACGCCGTTCGGAAAATCGGCGGATATCGGATTGTACCCCTCGCATCGCGAGAGTAGGCCGTGATTTTTGCTCGTCGCCTGCTCGGCGCTCTTATCGCGGCACGAAGGAGCCTTATCCTACAGAGATCGGCGGATCGAGTGCCAGGAGTTTGCTTGGAGGAGAGGGTGGAGCAACGACGACAGGCGGACGTCCACATCCAGAATCGTCCCCTTTTTATTTTCATCTCTCGCTTCACCCACGCATATATATATATATAGGTCGCCCAGAAACACATTTTCTTCCCATCACGCGTCAATTATAATTAGCTCGATCCGATCGCTTCTCTCGATCGGCAAGCAGCACTCGGCACTCTCTCTCGCGCAGCGCACCAGACGTCATCCACGCACGCAGCTTTTTTTTGTTTTATTTTTTGTCTTTTTTTTTTTTTTTTTTTTTAATTAGTTCGCCCACTTCGTCGCGACGGTGACGTCATACTCTCGGCATCTTGCCCCCCTCGGGAAAATGTCGCGAATCGTAGGGAGCCTCGGCGAGGTCATTTTAACGAGACCGATGCGCGGTGTCGCGGCGATTTTGCGGAAGCGAGAGATTCACCGAATTTTATCTAAACCCATCACGACAGACGCGCGATTTCCTTTACTGCTACTGCACTATTGGAATTTTCGTTCGGCATAATATATGTAACAATTAATTGCTATGGAACACGTGATTCTTAATTGACGGATTGCAGCATCGATAATTCTCCCGCCGCGGAAGTGCAGGCATTCGCTTGCGATGTGACGAAAAGACTTTCAATTGCAATTTCTGCAATATAAAGTGCGACCGGTTATCCAGATAGAATACTCTCCCTTCGGCAACATCGTCGTGAACAAAGGAAAACGAAAATAGAAATGCTCGCTTTCCCTACGATGCCACTCGTCGCCACCGCCGCGCCGCGCGGTTTCAAGCATCGAACAACAGATCTACGCGTTGGGCTCGTGTTTCGCGACTCGATTGTTAAAAAATATTATCGAAAATATTGTCTCGTACGTACAAGGACACCGCAGGCGGAAGACGAGTCGCGAGTACGCTCGCGAGCCCGCGGGATCACTTGAAAACTTCGAAAAAACAGCACTGTTGCAACTTTGCTTTTAATGCAAGGTAGTTGCGCTTTAATAATCTAATTTTTAAAAATTTTGTCCAAAAATTTACTTTAAATTTAAAAAAAATACCAGATTGAATTTAAGTTACGAAGGCAGTTGTAAAGAGAGAAAGATGAAAGATATGTATAGTTAATCTTCCTCTTTCTTAGCGTTCTTTAAAAATACTCCATTAAAATTTTTAAATCCAAAAATACATCAGTTGGTATATTAGCTATAGAGATTAGCATTAAATATAGAGATCACATTTCCCCGGGAAATTTTCCATTGATCCCGCAGGCCGACAGGCGGCGCGATCCGGCCCGCCTCGCGATACAAAATTTATATTTACTTTTACATATTTGCTTGGCCTTCTGTTTCTCCATGCATCGACGATCCGTTCTCTCTTCTCGAACGTGATGCCGCGATTCACGACGAATCACGAGCCAACCACATTATCATCAACATCCTCATCATTATTATCATCCTCAACATCAACATCAACATCAACATCATCAGCATCATTATTATCAGCATCACCACCATCTTCTCTCTCTTTCTCTCTCTCCGATCCGCTCCATCAATCATCATCGACGCATCCCTGATAAACTTCCTTACTTACTTCACAGCGCACATCATCACTGATACAGCGTAATGCACACGACTTTTAAATATACTAAAATACGCTCATATCACGTACGTTCGCTCTAGTAAGCATCGCACGCACTCTAGGAGTCTCGACGATGAAAAGGCTAAACAACTAATTAGTCGACAAATCGCTCTGTCGTGCTATTATAAAGTTCCCCCAGGCTGGCTTCGCATGCCGACGAGAAATCCCCGTCTCGTCACGCATCGAGGACCTTCCTTCAAGGACGTGTGTTATGCCGCTTCCTCGAGATCGTCACGAAAACGTCGTTACGGCGGAAAAAATCTATATTGTAAAGTAAACGTAGGCTTTGCGCGTACATTTTCCGATGGGCTTACGGTCTACAGTGATCTTCTCACAGAGCAGCGTCGGAGTCCGATAATTTCTTTTTCATTGAATTAACACTTCTCCTGTTAATCTCCTATATCACTTTTAAGAAATCTTTGGCATACGAATTTTTGGAATATATAGACTTCTCTTGTTGCACACGGATCATCCGAAGCTCTGTTAAGAAGAATTCCCCTGGTATAATAGAAAGATAGAGGGTTGGTTAAGAAATGTCTAGTCTACGGGATAAAGGATCAGTTGTTCGTCCGACGAGGATATCAGTAATCGTTACGAAGCCAGCCCGATGAAGCACGGTACTCGAGAGCAGGTTTTCCTCTGGCCACGATCCCGATGTGTGCGTTTCAGGCTCGATCAGGTTGTCGAGGTAGAGGAGAAAGAGAAGAGCTTCGATCGTAGGATATGCTAGGATCAGGATCGTCCGCCAGAGTGTCTCGTCCCTGCGATCGACGAAAGGATCGCGAAAGGTCGCGAGGACCGTGCTCCCCTCAGGGCAGAATGTCGACTCCTCGCACACACGAGAGTCTCTCTCCAAAAATCACAGTCACATATATATCTATTTTTTTTTCTTTTTTTGTATTTTTGTATCTTTTGTCACTTCTGTATCTCTAGTCGATACGCCAGGTCGATTGAGCATTTTTATCGAGGTTGATGGAAAAAGTTAATGTTTTTTGGGTCGTAGAACAAGAATCTGTAAATAGTTTTTCCGTAAGTCGATGCAATAAAAAGTTATTAACAATTTATTTGTTTAAATTGCCCTATCGATCAAACTATACATCCTATAAAAAAATGAACAAGAGAAAATTTGTTCCTCTTTTCACGACAAACAAAATGGCGTTTGAATTTTTCCAAAATCTTGATTTTTGACAAAAATATGTTAATTTTTATTTTTTATTTTTTTCTAAATTTTAAAATTTTTTATATTTTTTTTCGTTTTTGCAAGTTTGAACAAGTTCAGTTTCCACTGTTTTAACGATAAAATTGAGCGCAATTAACGATACAATTAACGATAAAATAACAAGGCTAACATGGCGTGCGCGCTTGCGCTCAATTTTATCGTTAATTGCGCTCAATTTTATCGTTAAAACAGTTGAAACTGAACTTGTTCAACTTGCAAAAACGAAAAAGAATATAAAAAATTTTAAAATTTAGAAAAAAAATAAAAAATAAAAATTGACATATTTTTGTCAAAAATCAAGATTTTGGAAAAATTCAAACGCCATTTTGTTTGTCGTAAAAAGAGGAACAAATTTTCTCTTGTTCATTTTTTTATAAGATGTATAGTTTGATCGATAGGGCAATTTAAACAAATAAATTGTTAATAACTTTTTATTGCATCGACTTACGGAAAAACTATTTACAGATTCTTGTTCTACGACCCAAAAAACATAAAAAAACATTAACTTTGGCCATCAAACTGGATAAAAATGCTCAATCGACTTGGCGTATCAACTACTCGTCGCTTCGTCTCCTACGCGCTCTCTCTCTCTCCCTTTCTTTCTCTTTCTCTCTCTCTCTCTCTCTCTCTCTCTCTCTCTCTCTCTCTCTCTCTCTCTCTTGCATCGCAAATCTTTGATTCATCCGTTCAATAGCGATTTCACGTTTCACTCTCGCACCTAACTTTCTCTCTTCTGCCTTTTTCCCCTTATCGGCAAATTCGGTGACGCAATTCGCGGCGATTTCGCGGGAGGACCGAGATGATCTTTTTGAAAACAAACTAACGATAGTAACGATTAAGTATTATAGTAAATGAATATATTAAAACTTTTAAAATAGTAATCGGAGCGATAATTACGCGTTTAATCATATTATTAACCTTCGATAATTCTCAATATTTAATCGGAGAAACGATCGACGATTTTTGACACTTGAATATATAATAACAATAATTTAATGGAGTTTAAAGAGAATATTTCTATCTCATAAAATTTTCTTAATGTTCACAATAAATTAAATTACATAAATTTCTTTTCCAATATTTTTTAAATTTAAGCAATTAACTTTTTATTACAAAACATGTATATATATATATATGTCAATAATAGTAGAAAAATTAATTTAAGAAAATATATAAATTAAACTATTCGTATCTTGAGATCATATGATTTCTTTGTTAATGATAATAAAACTCTAGATATGTACATTGATGAATAATCAGTCAATATTAATAACCCGATTGATTCTCAGAATCATCGTTACGATTTCATAGTTTAGCACCAGATTCGTTTTCAGAGAACGATCGATCTCAGCACCAAAATCGGGACGCTGCGAATTACGGTGACCGTCACACATAGAAATTGCAAACTCTCGATTGCGTATATGTATAAAGAAGAATAAGTAGGCGAGCAATCGAGTTCTTTGCAAGATACGGAAAGACGCGCACCGCTGTCCTCTCCGTTGTGGCACTCTCATTCTCATTCTTTCTTCTTTTCTCTCTCTCTCTCTCTTTCTCTCTATTTACCTAATCTCTGCTAAATGGAATGTATAAAAGAAAAGAATATACTCGCGTCTCTTTATCGAATCCATCACGATTATGGGACTCGCTATTAATCGCGATTGTTAACTAACCGCCGTCGGTGATCGTATTAAAACGGCAAATTATTAAGACAATTGCGGCGAGATTTCGGTATTTAGGGCATCGCATTTCGACAAGAATAATCTATTTTTTGATAAATATAAAAAAAGATAAGAGAGAAATAATTAACTATTAAAATACTTAACAAATTCGTATGTCAGAATTGCTTGATTAGTGTCACAAATTTGATATTATTATAGTTTATTAATTAAAAGAAAAAAGAATATTACAGATATATTTTGATAAATTTTTGAAAATCACGGGCTATTTGACAAATAGCATAATCGCCTTAAAATATATATGTACAGAACGGCTCGAATAAATATTGCCACAAGCTCAAAATGTTTTCCTGTGTTTTCGCAAGAAGTTTTATCTTGTAATTTATGAAAGATCTCATCTTAGAAAAATAGTTTAGCCTTCTCTTAGAGAAATGACTTCAATATATATGTATATATATATGTATATATATCTCCCACATTATTAAACTTTGATATTAACTTGATAAACTTCAAGCCGGCGATTAATGCTTCTTCTTACTTGGTTATTTACAATTTGGCAATATTCTTACAATCGAAGATAGTATTATCATTATCATTATCATCGATACTGAATCTAATAGATACGTGGATCAAAAAAATCAAATTAACACATATACACCTCTTAAACAATGAGAACCAAGAGATCATTTTTCTATAATTTGTGCGAGTTAAGTATCTAAAAATATTTCTCGTAAAAACCCAGGCTACGAAATACCGTGGCAACACTTATGCGGAACAATATATTAATCAACGTATTACGTGTTATGTGCAAAATATAATCCATAAATATAAAAGTTGTTTGAGCGCGTGCTGAAAATGCATTGGTTTCGTCGATGAGCGATTAAAATACGAGTTTTGATTTTCGGAGACGCAAAGAATGAATCAGCGAAACATAATCTACGCGGAATTTTCATTGCGTTATTCATCGGTGCCGAAATTTCTGAAATCGTGTTATACGTCTCCGCGCTGGTATTTGTCAAAAAAAAAACACGTTTGCCCCGCGTTTGATAAGTTCGAAAAATTAGAGATTTTCCTATGCTACTATCTCCCTCTCGCACTCCGAAAATCACGACAAGAGTGTGAGTAAGGATGTATAAGGTATGTATATGAGCGCGAAGTCGCTACAAAATACTCGAAAAAATTATGAAAGAAGGATCCGCTGGCGAAAGCATTTGGAATGCATGGCACTACCGCATACACGTTTCTCGACGACAATGACGACGACGACGTGACGTAACTCCGTATTGTGTTATTAGCAATAGGCCTGTTCGTTTTAGCTAAACTTCTTGCACGGTTCTTTCTTTTTTTTTTCTTTTCACGTTGGACAGAAAAAGAGAAAAGATGAACGAAAGAAGTTCAGGCTAAAACGAACAAGCCTTATATTATGTCGCTGAAAATCGCGGGGCACGATCAGGAAAGATCCGCGGGGAGACTCTGCGACTGTACGGAACGAACTCGCAATGACGATTCGCGATCGGCACGGCATTGACTATTCGTCATCAAGGACGCGGTATAAACGGAGGTAGAGATACAGGATAGTTGAGACATCCCGGTCGTACGTGGAAGAGGGGCTCTTCGCGGGCTCGCACAAATCGAAGCACGCGGACTTTCATCGCGAACTTAGATTTCTACGAAAGAAATTCACCAGGCCACCTCTCTCCAGGCTACGACTCCGGGCTACGTCAATTATCCGTTCGACAGAACTCGACCGATTTAAACGCGATCACGGTACCTCTCTCTCTCTCTCTCAAAAGTTTTATCCGCGAAGAGACAGCCCCGTCATGGAAACGCACGAATGACGGGCGCTCCTGTAACGGTAACACGCGGCCAGGAAGACGATCTCATACTCGAAAACAGATCTCGAGTGGCCCAGACGTCTCACGTACGGGAGAGAAGGAAGAAACGAGTGTTTAAAAAATGTCTGGACAAGCCGTGCAGCGTTGTTCCAAATGGCAGTGCGAAAAGCTCCTCGTCTGCGACGCCACTCGTGAGTACCATGATCGCGCGAAATACTCGGGCTACTACTAAAGAGGACTTACATGAATATCGATGGGGATTTCGAGGTGGGGTATTAAGGGGGACAGAGTTTGAGGAAATTGGAGATTGTTCTTTGAACATACGAGATCATTTGCTCCTACGGACGTTCAGGCCGGACGAGGACTTCGGTACAACTAAATCATTTGTGCCATCAAAATATTAACTTTAATTATCCAATCAACAGCAACAGACATTCACATACGGGGAAAAAGTAACATACACATCATCTCAGCGGATCACACAAATTCTTGCGCAACATGATCGGATCAAGGGGGCATCAAGTTGCGTTCTGTTATCTTATACGACCTTTCATACTCAGTCTCTCTCTTTCTCTCTCTTTCTCGCTTTCTCCTTCGCTGCCCATTCAAGCTTCCTGTCGCTTAGGAAAGTGATACTCTTTCTTACGCGGATAAATTCGGCGCGATTCTAAGCTAAAACCGCGATTCAAAATTTGATGCACGTCGTTGAGAAGCTCGGTGCGAGCTTTTCAACGAGTCAATGGCGAGTCACTATAAATAAAAGACTCTCGTTTTCTTTTTCATTCTCTCTCTCTCACACACACACGCATATACACTCATACGCATACGCACATACATATACACATTATTACATGATACATTTTATTACATCCTTCATTCGTTCTATTTCTATCATGCTATCACTTTATTTCAAAAATTCTCCCTGAGTCTCTCGCTCTCACTCTCCCTCACTCATATGTATGTATGTTGTCCATCCACCTCACTTGTTCCTGTCGCGCTCCCTCGCATCTTCTTCCGTTCATTTACCTCACAGAACAGCTCACGATAATCGTTCATCGAAGTTGTCCTCTCCCTTTCTTTCTCTCTTCTTGGGCTGCAATCTCTCAATCACGCGGATAAAAGCCACAGGCTCGTTTACACCAGGCATACTTGCAATCAGATTTCTCTTCTCAGCAGACTCTCCACTTGGCCTTGACTCATTCATCGGCAACATCCACTTGCACTCCTCATCATCCGTTGTCGGCATCCGGCGGACAGGTATTTGTTTTTTCTTTCTTTCTTGTATTCTCTCTTTCTCTCTTTCGCTCATTCTCGCTTTCTCTCGCTCTCTCGCTTTCTCGCTAAAAATCTCTCTTTCGAATCATATGGGATCGACACCGATATATTATACCGATAAAATACCGTCGCCAGATAGGGACACGTGCAGACTCATCACTCCATCTCGTCATCATCGCTTTGGAACTCACGCACATCCATCAACTCGCATCCGCACCATCCAATCTTGTTGTCTTTGTATTGTGTTTGATAGCTTTCTAGTCAAATCAAATTGCACGACAGTACAACCGTGGGGTGATCTGTAAACAACAAAAGCGAGCCAAATATCAGTCACCGTCGCTCATCGGTGCTCGTTCTTTTCGGAGAGGGGGAGTTTCGGGCGTTTCAAATCGCGTACGCGGGGAATCCGAGGGACAGAAAACAACGCTACGACAGAAAATAGTGCATTCTTATTGGCATTGAAGTGATTCTTCAATGCCTTCATATGCTCACGTGCGCGTTCTCTCTCTCTTTCTCTCTCTCTTTCACTCTCTCTACCTTCCGCCCTCCCCCTTCTCTCTTTCCTCTAACAATTCTATCCTAACTACATCCTATCCTCGCTATGAAAAGCTCGCCAGTTAAACTTAGCAACACCAAAGAATGCACGATGATATAATAATCGAATATGCATGATAAAGGCGGAGTGCGGAAAAGCGCAAGAAGAGGCGCAACAAAAGTAACGAAGATAAATCTCGTCCCTCTAATGGGATACGTGAACTGAAGTACAAACTCAAAATAAAATGCAGTGTTAATGCATCGCGCGTCGATTAAAGTGAGGTACAATGGCATCGAGAACTCTGCGAATTAATTAGGCACGGCGCGTTAAACGAGTTGAGAGAATATAATGAAAAGGTACTCACCAACTGGACGTAGCGTTGGCAGCAGCAGCAGCCTTGAGCTTTCGAATCTCTTTTGCAGCCCAGCTGGCCAGCTGTTTAGTTTTGTGAGTGCGCGACTTCCTGCCCTTGGAGAGCAAATCATTGAGCGGCTCGGTCTCCACCATGGGTAGCAGTTTAGTTCCGAATACCATGACGAGATCGCCTAGCAGGCCTACCGCGGCCGACACATTACCCTCGGAATGTTCGCGGTCCTGTGCTATCGAGGTGATGAATTGTATGATGAACCCCACGTGCGGCTCGATAAGAGAAATGGCGGCGTCCGGACAGTTATTCCCATCACCGCGGAGACCTTGAACTATGCCAGTGTAAGCTTCAAGCACGCCTTCGCGTAACTCGTTCAGATAATCGATCATATCGTAATCGCTCCTATCTACGTTAGCCTGCGATGCCTGCACCAATGTTTGCAATACAACATCTAGGTATTTCTTGAATTCCGGTCCGATACTCATGGCGATGTCACCAAAGGCCGAAAAAATTTGTGGCTTAACTGAACGATGAACGGCGTTATTGCTGAGGTTCTCGAGCAACAGAGTCATGATTTCGTCGCAATAAGGAAGTATCTTGCCTTTGAGCGCACGGCAGATGTCACCGGTGAGACCAACCGCCGCACAGCACACCTGATATTCGGCATAGTTCTTCAAGCCGAGACAGAGGTAAGGTTTGAATGCCTCCATATACTTCAGGAAACCCTCGCCCAACACCTCAACTAGGGTCGAGACAGCCATGAGCGCGTCCTCCTGTACACCGCCCGATTTGCAGGAGTTTGAGCTAAACATGGCAAGCAGAGCGGTCATTATCACATCGGATATCTGCGGGGCGTCCTCCGGGGTGACCTTACGTAAAACGGACTGTAAAGTCGCACAGAGCAACGATTGCAAATCGTTGTATTGGGCGCGATCTGTATGGCTCTGTATGTGCGATTCCATCTGCAATACCTGTTGCAGTCGTTCGAGTATCACCATCGTAGTTTTTTGTACGGTCACGTAACAATCGCGCGGTGAATTCTTCACCATCTCCATGAGAGCCTCATAGGCAGCGGATCTCAAATTCGCTTGAGCCCCATCTGGTCGATCGGTAGTCTCCAAAAGTCGTTGAATAATAAAATCGAAGTATTGTGACATGCAGTACGTTTCTGGTTGATTGCCGTCTTCGCTTGCCTCAGCAGACTCGTAGCTCGCTTCTGCTAATCCTGTAAATGCCCAGCACACGTTGGCAGCGACACGCGGTTCCGCCTTCAATCCGGTCACCAAAGACTCCAGCAATGGTTTCAGATAGGTTTCGTTGATTGCGGCATCTGGAATCATCTCGCATATGCGACCAAACGTCCACGCAGCAGTATCGCGGACGACTACGCTGCTATCGTACATCAGCTCGATGAGAGTGGGCATGGCTTGTTCCACTAACGGTTTCAACGTGGCAGGCTCTAAACCACCGAGAATCGAACCGAACGCCATCAGAGCCGCATCTCTATACCTCCAGTCAGGACTCTTAATATTATCCTTGACAAAAGGAAGAACGAACGGAACAATAGCTTCTTCGCAGCAGGAGGATAGCAACATTAAGCAAACTCCAGCAGCCTTCGAAGGATTCCAATCATCTTCATCATCAAACTCTTCTTGCTTAGTTAATTTCTTCATCAACACCGGTACCAAGTATTGTAAAGCTCCCTTAGCATAGTGCCGTGAGACTTTTAACGGTGGACGACCTCCTTCCGATGCCTCTCCTTCTTCCATTGACAAGTCAACCTCCTCGTCAGACACGTTCGACCAGAATTCTATTCCTTGAAGTGCTACTTCATCAATGTCGGATTTCATAGCTTCTAGAGTGATCTGTAATAAAAATTCCACTAATTTTAGATATGCACTATATTTATACGCAATATTTTGAAAGGACAATTAAAATAACGATGCAAATAATACTTACAGGAAACAGTGCTGGAGCCATGTATGGTTCCATGTATTGATAGTATAGTGACATAATTTTCACAAGACACTGTAACGCAGCCACTCTGATTTGAGTATTGGTAGATTGAGTGGCTTCACATACAACTTCCATTATAAAGTTTCGTTCCGTCTATATATATGGTTAAAATGTCAAAACATTAATTACTTATTGCACAAGTCATATCGCAGTCGTATAAGAAAGTGATATTCGTGTCAATGATACAACACTAACCTCTTTCTCAAAGTTTCCTTTGGTAAATTCCAAGGAATTATACAGGGCGCTCGTAGCCGCTAGTCGAACGTGATTTGACGTGCTGGAACCTTTCATACCGTGAATGATAGCAGTAAGAATCTCGTTTGATTGTGAGACTAGCACTTCGCTTTCGATCTCTTGGCAGATATATCCGATAGTCTCTAGAGTAGCCTCCTTCATCATCTCGGTACTGGACGGGTTGACAACATTATTGACTAACAATGGAATTAATTCGCTCCATTGCCCCACTGCCAACTCGGCAACAGCAACGTAAGCGACGCATTGTGCTGCGGAACTTGGCCTATTGTTTTCCGTTCCCAACGCTCCTAAAATCTGGAAGAATAAATGTATCCCTCTATCATGTGTGAACAAGAATAATTATCGAATAGCACGTCCTTATATTCATTTCTTGGCATACGGTAATAAATTTTTATAATTATTATTATTAAGTATTGAAAATTCCCATTTAAAAATTTTACTTTTTGAGAGTTAAACTGTTATTTTTTAAATCTATATTCAAAAACATTTTGAACAAAAGAAATCAGATACATAAAGATAAAATTTGGAGCAAGAGTAAAGATAAAATTGATAAAAGGCCTGTTATTTCAGCTTTGTACCACTTGGAGTAATATACATTTAAGATGAAAGTGATAAAGTAAAATTATCTCTGCTTCGTAACCAGCTTGGAGTAGTACACATTTATAATTATCAATAGAAGAAGGAATGTCGTCTCCACGTGAAAACAAATAAATTGAAATGCTAATAATAGGAGAAAATGCGATAAATATAACCCTTCTTACATTTTTCTTGATATATTCCCTCGTTTCAACAGGAATAGTGAGCCAGCGCTGCTGGTACTGGAACTTCATGTCAGGATCCTTGGAGGTAAGTTGGTTCTTGAGCTGTAGACCCGCTGCCATGCGGGCGACGGGGCTCGCGCCGACTGTGACCAGCACGGCGCTGAGTCGTTGCACGAATTCATGCTAAAACAGACATACCACCAAATATTGCAATCGACCACCGTCTCTCGCTTTATTAATGTCGCAAATCCCATGGTGGTGGTAAATTTACTCACGAGATTGGTTTCGGCCGCCTGCTGCAGGAAAGTCTGTGCTGCCACGAGCTCATTCTTGTCTGAAAATGCGACAGAGACATATTACAATCGCGCGTCGCAATTAACGTTAAAATTATTATTACCGCGTCGGGAATCGCGGAAAATCGTAGGTTATACGAGCGCGAGGCGCCTCGCGATGCGTGTGTCGCGCCAGTGCGTGCGACATACGAGGCAACCGTCACACGGGACAATACTTTTCCGGCGACGAACAAAGCGCCTAGCAACAGCACGATGGGGGGCGATATCGCGCGTAAAACAGCGTGCGAAATGGCTCGCGGTCCCGTCCGGGAAAAACGACGGACGCACCGCCGGAAGAGCCGCGGGATCGGCCGAGGAGGCGGCCGTCCGATTCGAGCACGTTGCGAATTTGCCGGAACCGAGAATGGTGACGCGCACGCGGTTGCCTCCGCGTTTTCTCTCGCGTGCTCCGGATTGAGATCGCCATCGCTGCCCGCCGCTGCGAGCCACGGCCGCCGGAGCAGCCGTCGCCGTCGCGTTTCGCGATCGACGAGAGAACGCCCGGATGGAGGAGAGCCGAGAGCCGGTCTTTGTGACGTCGCGGCGCGGCACGACGGCGCGATCATCCCGACGAGACCACCACTCACCCGACGAGACGGTCCTCTCGAGGACCTGGATCAGCTGCAACGTCGTCGGGTCCATCTGCATGGCTAACGGCGGATCGCTCTCGTTTACGGCGTGATACGTCACAGTTCCCGCGACTCGACGCGAGGATGTTAACGTCTGCTCCCTGATGCGAAAGTTCTCGTCAAGACCGGCGGATATCCACATGTAGCCACCACCGACTCAACTGCCTTCGACGTTCCCCCCACTCTGCCGTCCACTTCCTGCCTGGCGCGCTGGCGGACGATCCTCGTCCCGTCTCCCTCGCTCCCTCCGAGGCCGACGCGGACGATCTATCGTTCTCTCTCCCTCGCTCTTCCTCTCTCTTCCTCTCTGTCTCTCTCTCTATGCTCCGCGTTTCTTCGCACACAACGTGCGGCGTAGTGATACCCGGACACCCTTTGATATTCTCGCGCCCGCTGCGGAGAAATCGCGAGCACGCCGGCACGAAAAACGCAGCCCGTCGCCGACGAGCAAAGCAGAATCGACACGACGATCGTCTCGGATGCGAAACCACCGTCGCGTCTCTCCACCGCGATCGTATCGTGTTTTTTCACGAGAGCGAAGTGCGAACTACTTTTTTATCGCGCGCATATTGCGCACGCGCCCGCAGATGCGCGCACGCCACCTGGCACTGCTGCAAGCAATCGCATTGGTCGCGCGTCCATTGCGCGAGATTGACCGTTGGTGGGTCTTTCGACGTTCCGGAATATTTGAAATAAATGTTTCGCACGTGCACCGTTTTTCATTCACAATACATCGGATCGCTTTATTAATTTACGGACATTCGCTAGGATCAGTCTATAAGCTTTTGCTTTGTATGTACATACAAGAAACGTTGCAGCAACCCGCACAGTAAATCTCGATAATTGAAAAAGGTTTAGGAACACTTGGAAATAGATTCGATATTAATATATCTATATGGTATATATCTGTTTCTCGAAACGTCCCGAAGGAGAACAATTGTCGAGTCATTTCCTAACTTGGCACAGGTATCTATCATTATAAAACTTTCCTTCTCCTCTCTTCACATTTTATATTATATATACATATATACCCAGGTAGAACATAAAACTCATAATGACATAATGATGACGTCATCATGACTTTATTCATCACTTAAAAGTTATGTTGACAAAAATGACACGAAATTGACTTGTAGATGACGAAAGAAATCATAGATCTTGAGCCCCCTAAGAACATCATATTTGCTGTAGAAAAGTTTATGCCACTTGAATATATTGTTATAGTATGTAAACAAAATAGAATAAACAAGTAATTATATATGATATATAAAAAAGATGGTCTCATCATTATGACTGATTCTTGCATGAGATTCCATATGCGAAGTCTATACGTATATTTTCCCAGACAGTATATAGCACTAAAAGATAGCGAAAAAGATGTCTTTCTTAATAAGTTATCTTTTTGACAAAGCAAAAAGATGTCTAAAAGCACCTTGGGAGTATATTTAAACATTTATAATATATTATATATTATAAATGTTTAAATATACTCCCAAAAATTGCAAAAAAATTAATTATTTAAAATCCTAACGTGCGAGTGCAATGTACTTAATGTTATTGTGTGCGTTATTATTAAATAGTGAGTGTTTTTTTAACGATAAACTGTTAAACAAAGTGAACTGGGGTCTCTTTTATAGCGCTTCAAGCCTTCAACGTCGAATGACTGCGATGTGTCTTCATATAGAGCGAAAATTCGGCGCATCATTGCTCAATGCAGTTCCTCCAAAAAGGTATGTGCAGGGCCGATCCTGACGTAGGGCAAACGCGTGCCCGGCACGCGGGCGGCCGATTTAGGGGGGCGGCCGAAGGCCGCCCTCGCGGTCTTAATATTTTACATAAATTAAAAAACAAAATCCCAATTTGAATAACGATAATAGTGTGTAAAAATAACACAAGCCTGCAAATTTTGACTTTTTTTTCTATTTTCTGCTGTCTGGAATTAAACGGTGGTTTCTTATAGTTTTTTGTACGCTGAATCAAAATCCGCAAGTAAAGGTATCCTATCACATTAGGTTTGCGAGAAAAATGCGATTAAAGCCCCCGAAAAAACGCGTTTTTTACCATTTCTGAAGATTCGTAGCTGACGAACCCGATGTGCAAAAGACTTTCAAAATGTCTTAAATTAAAGCTTGAACATTGTACTTTAATATGAGAATGTCAAATCTTTTATCGTAGAAACCATCAAACGTTAGGTGCGCTTTGTTCTTAATCCTAGAAAGCAAAATGTGAAAAAATTTGCTGAGCTTCAAAGGCAAAAGTGGGGTGGTACGATACCCCAAACGTCTCAATCCTTTCTATCAGCATAGTAAATTAATAGTTAAATAGTGCATTTTCTTCGTTTTTTAATGAGGAAAACGATGATGTATATAACATGTTGTTTATTGTCAGAGAAATATTGAAAAATCCATTTAAAGCAAAAAAACACGAAAAATGTGCAAAAAAGAATTTTTTGTTTGAGGTGACAAGGAACCCCATATTTGCTTTCTAGGGTTAAGGTTGGTGTACGCTTTATTCTCGACCTCTGCAAAATCATTGCAAATAGTAAAAATTTCTATAGTGGATTTAATGCATGGGATTAAAGGTGCTTTTTTTAATTAAAAAATTTTTATTTGATTAAACAATTATTTTTTACACAATTGTTGAAAATAAGTTATTTTCAAATGACTGATGGTGTCTACGATAACGGTAAAAGATTTGACATTCTCATATTAAAGTATACAATGTTCAAGCTTTAATTTAAGACATTTTTGAAAGTCTTTTGCACATCAGGTTTGTCAGCTACAAATCTTCAAAAACGCGTTTTTCGGAGGGTTTATTCGCATTTTTCTCGCAAACTTGATGTGATAGGACACTTTAAAAAATACATAATTTAGGTACATATTATAACTTCTTCCGCGCTTTGAGCTCGAATGTTCGCGATTTGGTCCCGACAAGCCGATTATCCGTGGTATCCGTCATCTGATCGATAATTCACATATTTTACAAGTAAAATTATTTGTTATTTTATTCTATATGAAGTACGAGTATTTTTGTATTTTCCCAAAATTTAATTTTAACGGAATAACGAAGCGGCAAAAAATGGGTTTGCACATGGGCGGCCAAGTACCCAGAACCGGCACTGGGTATGTGGCTATCTTGTACAAGAAATGTGTGTGTATACAATATGCTATCTTATATCCATCATTTCCGCTATGAAACTTGGCCCAACTTGGCTCTCGTTAAGGAAAACATGCCAATCTCGTAGTGGTAATTTTACAACACCAGTAATTATTTAAACATGATTACAAATGCCAATGGCGCAATAATTTCGTCATTACTCAAAATATCATCAGACAATCAATGTAATAAAAAAGGAAGAATTATGATTCGTACGATTGTCTTAATAAATCGCGTATCTATTTAAAAAAATACCATAATATAATATCAAACTCTAATTTAAAAAATACCATCTATAGTAATATTTTAAACTCTAATAGAAAGATTCTCAACTATAATTGTTATCATTTAATTGACATTTGTCACTGACGTGTATGATAAAATGCTTACCACAATTTTTATTTATTATAAGCTTAATTTATTATCATTATTATTAGATCTTTTTATTTTCTTATTTGAATATATCTTTACTCGCATATAGAAAGCGTATATCCTAAAAATAAAACTCTTGATCGATAGTATGTATCTTAGAGTAATTTTTCCTAGTACATTATAACTATACATACACATCCATGAGAATAAAATTAAAATTGCATTATTGTGTTATCCGTCGAAGTTTCGAACAGCTCTCTCGACTAGCCGACGATCAGAATTATCTTTAGCGATTGTTCACGTTCGTTCGTTGCCGATGAAAACATTCATAAATAAAACATTACGTAAAACAGCATCGGCATCTGCAGCTCGGCACTGCGTATACTCGTTCGCGTATAAGTTCTATAAGAACCGGTAGGTACGACGTGTTATAAGAGTAAGAGCTATGACCAGGTGTACGCAATTTCGAAGAAATAAGGGTGGGTTAACATGAAAAGCTACCCCTGAACGAAAAACTCTTGGATGCATCGCGGTATTGTTATAGACGAGCAAGAAAAGATACAGAGAAAAAGGGAAGGGGGATGCGAAGAAAGGAAGTGAGAAACTAATCGGTTCATCGTTTTAGTAGATTTAATGAAACGATATACAGAATACATTTGCTTTCGTAATGCATCGCAACGCATTCTCGCGTGCCTTACCATCTATATCACATGTCAATTTTTTTTATTTATAAAATATAATCGTCATAATTTCTTTGTTCTCGCATCTTGCCTTTGAACTGCCTCTTCGTCGTATATATCGAAAGTATATAAATATATGTATATATATATTTTTTTATGTACTTATATATATACATATATATATATTTATATTTATTTATATATATAATATATATTTATTTATTTATATTTGTATTTATATATATCTATTTATATATATTTATATTTATATATATATATATGTATGTATATATTATTCCAAGCGAGAGGGAACTGTGTTGTGGCTCGGCACAGAATTAACAACGAATCAGGCCGGAAAAAAGGTTCCATGAATGTGCGCGCGCGCGTATGTATATGTATGTGTGTCAATATTTGCGAATGATATTACACAGTGACATATTCACGTAATATTATATTATGCATCGCTCTTATGATCGACAGTCGTACGGTTGAAAAGACCGACACTCATTAGTCCCCGAGTATTTTCCTCTTCGCGACTTCTTTATTGTCAGCCGTTGTAATTACATCTGCTTCGCACTTTCTCCCCTTTTCTTATTTCTATCTCTCTTTCTCTCTTTTTTTTTTAATTTCTCCTCGATCGTGTAATCACACAGCGAGATCATACTCTGGCGATGTAATTAATTTCGACTTGTCAAGACATACGGCCGTCGATCCGTCGTTTCCGTCATTTCCTTTGACCTCCCCTCCCCCCGTTTCTCTTCGTCTCACGATTAATATATTCGATCGTGCGCATCACGTAATATTCAGCATATAAAAAAGGAAAGGAGAAGAAATAGATCAAAAGATCTGGTGCTTTTGGTGTGAATCATCTTGCGACACTTACATGGACACATGGACTTCTGTTGGCTGCTATTCACATTGTCTCTCTGTTTGTGTAGACACATATTCGCTTGTGTTAACTTACTAGATTTATTTTCGGTACAACGCTCATCTTCCACGGTGCATATGTATACGTTAAGCGCGTATAGTACATTTGTCGTACATTTATATACACGATATTTTTTTTGGCTGAGCGTGCGGACGTTCGTACGACAGAGTGATGCAGTAAAAATTAATCTCACAATTAAAAAGAATTTAATTAATATCGCGTTTAAATAGATTTGTCTTGTTTATCATAATTTTTTGTTTATCAAAACTTTGTCGAATCGCTGAGTTTTATAGACAAATATTGTACAAATTGTATAGTGAAAGAGAATTGTGCCTGTGTTATTTACAAGAAATTGCAAACTATAGTAAACTATAGTAATGCTCACATTTCGATCGGTTGAAGACCAAAGTTAATATAATTTTTATTTTGATAAAAGATACATGTGCTTCTCTTGACAATAATCATGAAAATTACAGGAAAATGAATTCTGCTTCAAATGATAGAGAAAGTTTAATATCTTGCATGAAGAAGGCTTGACAACTTACACGAAAGAAGAGTATTATAATAGAAAGAGAGACTAATTTCGAATTCATTCGGGAAGTGTAGGAGAAATTAGAAATTTACATAATATACATTATATGTTTTATAACATCGTGATCAGTTGATTACCTTTCCATCATTTTGAACTCTCGAAGAACTTCCTTATAGCTCTCACGGCGGAACACCCTGTACGTAAAACGTCCGCCGCTTTACGAATCAATAGATAATGCCCTCGAATAAATTCAGTTACAATGTCAATCGAGAAAATAATTTATTAACAAAATTTCGAAGAGATATATTAAATAATCTGTTGATCGAACATTTATTGCATACATCGATGAAACGGGGAAAAAGGGATAGATTTACACCTAACGGAATTGACTGTTATTTCGTTACAGTAGTGACAGATAATCAATTTAAACAATAATGTCGGAACGATCTCGTTCGATTTCGTCGTGAGGACGATCTTACAGTTCACGCCCGTACGATCCGATTTTGCCCTACTATCCCTGCTACTCCTCTTTCTCGCGTTTGCTCCTTTCTCGCCTGTTCTCTTTATGACAATTTCTCGTAAAAAATAATTCGCCGCAGGCGCTGGGTCCAGGGGACGATTTTCCGCGATCAGGAGCGGAAGACATCAGCCTCGCGCGGACTCTCGTTAAGAAAAGATATATATTAGGAACAAAAATACGTCGCCCCGAAACCCCATCTTCCGTATAACGGAGGCCGTAACTCGCGTCGGGGTTTCCTTCCTTCTAGTCGAGCCCTTTGCGAAATTCCGATCTCGATCCTTCTACGACCGATAACCCCTCTCCCGAAATCTCCTCTGGACTCAACACTTTATTTGCACGGCCACGGGCGAGAAAGTCGATTTCTATGCTCGAAGATTTCCTACATGTTCCATCTAAAGATGAAGACTGATATGAGGAGAAGATAAGGCGAATATCAGGCAAAAAGCGCTCGTTCTCGAGGATTCCAATTGCGCCGAAGCATTTCTTACAAATGTAAAAAATTATTTCCATGTCAGTTATATTGCCGCAGATCGATGCCAATGTGTTACCTGATTTCATTATCATTAATACAAAATTATCTTTCTTTCTTTTTCTAGTTATTTTTATCTCTTTCTCTCAATTCGCCCTAGCTCCATTATTAAATACTTATTCTCGCAACGGACGGAAGAGATAACATTTACATTTACCGAGACGTTATTTTGTAAATATTTCAAAGCTCAACGATTAATATAGGTATTTTTTCTATATGCCTAATAGAAATATTTGTTACGATCTCTCGTAGCTAAAGAGGCTTCTCAAAAAGTGTTCACTTTTAGAAAATCTATAAAAAGGCAAGATTTTTTTGTATCTCTAAAATTCTTCAATCGATAGCTCATGATTCTCATGAACACCTTATTCCTCTCTTTACAAAATATCCTGACAGAACATTGGCATCAGTCTGATATCGTAAAGAACTTCCTTATCTTATTGCTATCGATTTCGTGGCGCGAATTAGTTTTCTCCAGCAAGAACAAGCTCTTCCGAAATTTATGTCCTTCGAACAGGAGCAGAATCGACGCTCTCGCATGCGTTTTATCTTAATTTCGATCGCAAGGGTCGCTCTCAAGCCTTTATACCCTCGTCGATCCTGTTTACCTTGCATTCTTACCGGGCATTTTGTCTTTTGAACACTTGCACGCGTATCCATCCGCAAACGTGGACGTGTAATGAATCATATTAATGAATCATTTGGTACACGGAGAAACGTTTTTACAAACATGTCAATTTTTTAAGGGGGAAGAACTTGATATGTCGTCCGTGGCGTGTTTCGCATTTTTCGTGTCGATACCGGGATTTTACGTCTGCTGGAAACGGAATTGATTTGTTCCTTTGTAAAAGGAGTAATTAGAGCATTAAGATTGATTATTTAAAACGTCATAGCTAGTGATCAACAAACGCGTGACATGTAAACATGCGATATAAAAGTTATTGCGCCTATACCGGCCATTATAGCAACGGTGTCCATTACGTTCGCTATGTGTGATAAATACATTATTATTACATTGTAATTTATATAAGATACACTGAATATTGTTTTCCAATACATTATCGCGTATTCGCGATACATTTATTACCAATACATTTATTAGTTAGTGTAAACGGACAAATATTTAACACTTTTACTTGAAAGTCAGATCTTCAATTTTTCGTCACAAATGATCATCATGGCGAACCTTGGATTTTTACCGGACACCGTTCCTTTATATTCTTTATAATATTTATTAACAAGTACCACAATTATTAATTAATCCTTTACGGCCAAAATTATTTTATGTGTGGATTTGCACTCGAAAATTATGTAAATATTATTGGTCATAGCTAATATTATCACGCTGTGATCGCTGATCGCGTTTCTGAAGTACAATGTTATATTTAAAAAATCATTTTCCTTGATTTCCTTGATTTTCTTGATTTCCTTGATTAAATTTTGACTAATCTATAAGATTTATCTTGACACATAATGGTGCCTATATTTTTCAGACCGCAAAGCATTAAATTTGTTAGCAACAAGAATTGAGAAAAAATTTACGAAGTATCGCAAAAACTTTCGGAATCGGAACAGTTGAATGAAGGTGAAACGGGTCCGTTTCCAGCGACAGAAATCGAACGCGAATATTTGATTACGTTACTTCTTATTATTAGTTCTTCCGTGCACTGTATCGTGTATCGCAAATTGAGAACATCACGCGAACGATATCGCTAAACAAAATACAGAAGACATTAATACGAGGAACCACAATCGTAGAGAGCTAGTAAAAGGCGAATTTGATCCAGGTATTGATTCCGCCACGTCTGCGAAGCGTCGAACATTTGCGGATACACACGACTTTAGATTAACATATACACATGTAATTATCATATCTATTGTGCACGTACAGGTAATTAATGTGGTCTTCGTTTATGTATGTGTGTGTGTGTGTGTGTGTGTGTGTGTGTGTGTGAACCGCGGTATAAGGACAATGCCTGATCTGTCGTGTTACGAAGCTCGGATCGCGTTGCGATGGCGACGGTGGTTATCATAAGATTACACAGGCAAAGGTAACTGCGCCTGAACAAAAATAGATCTCAGGATTATCTAACGTAGTCTAAGAAGATAATTAACTGAAGCAACCGTAGCGATTGAGACTAAAAGCTTACTAGTACTTTCATGGACGTTATCTCTCTCAGTAAATAAAATGACGCTATGATTATAAAAGAAATCTTAAAAACTACAAAATACTACAAAAATACAAAAAAAAATTTAATAACTAATAGTAATATAAAATAATAAAAATTTTAATAATAAATATTAATTATAATTACGATAAGAGGCGAAATTGAATGAAGAAGTACTTTAAACTTTTTATATATTTAAATATATTTAAATATATTCAACATTAGGTGAAAAATAATCGTGAAATCCCTTTTCGCTCCAGTGCGACGTTATTTCCCGATGTGTAATCTTACTTTATCTTATGGTACTTGAACGTGGATAAAAATATCAAGATTATACATCAAAAACAGAGATGCATGTCGACTGCGGTAATCCTGGCGGCGAGGACGCCTGTTTGAGAGCCTCGATCAGCATCCTCTGCCGTCTATCGCGTGTCGATCGTAGGATACTGGTGCGATGAGGGGCATTTTAACGACGACGACGACAACGACGGCGAAGCTTACTGTAGCGAGACAATATGGTAACACAAGGTGGTAGTAAAGGTAGCGCTGGTAACAGTGGTAGTAGTGGTAGTAACGTCATAGAGTAGTAACGCTATCAATGAGTAGTAGTAAGTATAACGGTATAGTAAAGTAGTAGTTGTAGTATAGTTAAGTAGTAGTAGCGGCGCGTTATACGTATATAAATAGGACACTCTACGTTAGTTTGATTAAAAAAGTAAATGTCATAACGTAATAGGTAACTTTAAGCCGGGCCCGTCTCGCCGTGTCTCGTACTCTGAATTCAACTCGTCTCGCTTTCCCCAAACGAGACGGGCCCGTGGTTGTTCGCCTTAACTCTCTAAAATCACATAAACGCAAGAGTAGTGGTAAAGAGTCGATCGATATCGACCATGCGCTATCGGACGGCGCTCGAAGGGCATTGACAAAGCCGAGCTCGTTTGTGAGTGCGTTACGTGAGAGAAAAAAAAGAACTGCGAATCGCGAGACGCATGGAATCTGCGAAGGTTCCACGGTGAAAATGTCTAAACTGCGTTGCGAGGCTGAGAACTGAAATCGATTTATATGCGCTATTCCGTTCTCGAGATTAGAATGTACAATTAGAATAAAGAATGTGCTAACTCCTTTCTACTTGATAATTTCTCATCGATCGCTCTTTAACGAGGCTACTTGAAATTATTTTCGGGTGTGCATAATTGTAAAATACCTGCAAAAATATCTGGTAAACACTCACGATTCGAGATAACTGGATATCTGGAATACTTAAGTTTTTTCATAATATTATTAGAGACTGACTGATATCTAAAACGTGTAAAAAGTGTGTATAAAAATACTATGATTGAAACGTATCTAGTCGAATGATTCTCAACTTTCCTACGTTTTACCATAAACTCATAAAATAATAGTGCCACTCCTAAACTCATTTTCCATTAGCTGCATAGATACCCGAGGGACGCATACCCGTTACCAGCTTTTAAATGCACGTGAACTCACAGTTTTCGCTTATAGCTCAATTTCTACCAGCGAGTTTCTCATTCGATATTCTTCATTGCATTCAATTATATTTACCTCGAGAACGCAAAGCGCATGTCATCGGAACAGATATGTCCACAATATAAAATAACAAGGAACAAATAGAAGAATATACTTAACTTGATGTAACATAGAATTACGTCGATTCTTGTCACGCATTCGAACAAGCAATCGATGCGTCTGCACTCGGCATCGTCCGGCCATCGAGAGCGCGACCGACAGTCACATCCTACGTCTACTGTCAAGACGGACGGGCGTCGTTCGCCCTTCCCGCCGTTGCTCTGATATGTTGCGAATCGCCGATGCGTTTCCCCGCGACGGGCAAGGTATTGCCGAAGATAATACACGTGTCCAAAGAAGTGGCGGGTCGCGCGTGTGGGTCGTGGGAGCGACGAAGCGAGCCGAGCGCGAGCACGGAGAGCCTCGTACAAACTAGGTAGAAAAGTGAGAAAAATTCGCGCGGAGAGCCTTCTTGCGAGAAAGAGAGAATAGAGGAATCTCTCCTGTGTGTCCACCCATATCCGCACGAAATCTACTACAGCTAGAAGGGAGAATAGCGAAATCGCCGCGGCCCGCCTCGCGCCCGCTTTCTTTTTCCCGTGTCTGTCATTCGCTCGCGCCTCCAGCCACAGCAGCAGCAGCAGCAGCAGCAGCAACACAGCAACTATAGTAGTGCACTTACTACTAATAGTATAACGGCGATGTGTGACACCCGCCACCCGACACGTCGCGCATTCAAAGTCCTACGTCAAAACATTCTGTACACTTACATTCGCACATGATGCACACGTCCGCTTACATTCACAATATTCACATTCATTCGCTCATACATATACGTACAACAAACTTTCCCTTAAGTTTAGCGTTCGCGTTCGCGCGGACAGTTTCTGTCCGCGCTCGCTCGTACGACCAGTAATGGCTCTCCTCGCTCTTCCCGCTCGACGAGCCCTTTCAGGATATCCAACGCAAAACGCGAGAGGATGTCCGTTATAGGACGTCGAGAACCGAACGTACCCGCGGGATCGCGCGAGGTTACACGTAAGAAGAGAGTAAAGCTAATACGTGTAATACAAACTAAGAAGGATGCAATTAGAACGAAGATAACGCAACCGCATGGGTCTGAGAAAGTAATTGTTCTATGTGCGAGACTGCTCGGCTCGGTTTAGAAGGGCAAGCTGCCGACAAACATCGTCTCGATCAGGGGTGGCGCCGGCACCAGGTCCTCCAGCTTGAGGTAGAAGATCCGCTGGAGGCCCTGGACCGAGAGACTCCTCAGCTCCGGTATCTTCCCCAGTAGGTATGACAGGTACTGCGACTTCCTTTGCGCCTCGGCGTTATAGGTCACGTGGTCGCGCAAGGACGAAACAATTTTCATCTGCAACTGTTCCATGCGCTGCGGCTCCTTCAATCCGTACCTCTCTGAAAACATGCGAATGAGACAGCTTGAATGAGATCGCTCTTTTCTCAAAAACTGCAGATATAAGATGATCGAACTCCAAATTGAATTGCCACCAAAATCTACTGAACAATAATAACATTCCGTAAATAATATTTCCCCCCCCCCCCCCCCATTCCGGAAACTTAAATTTCACACTGCTTTCGGAAACCGCGAAAATATAGATAATAGAAATAGAATCTTACGTTTTCGGAAATTCCGATATTAATGATGTATTACGGTTTGAAATTTAATTACTACACCACTAACATTCAAGAGTAAGAAACATTGATAAATCAATTAAACTCCAATAATATCAGTCATTCGACCTTCGACACGTAGCTATCCAAAAATCACCAAACACGGAAACTCTGATTGGACGCGCTTGTAAACCGCACACCTGCATGTCTGGTTGCTAACGGATCGCGTGCCGAACGAGGAACATCGTCGTTCCTTTCGTCGGAACATCAATAATTAACTGATCCGATGGATTAATTATTTAGTCTGGCCGGTATAACCAGCATACAGGTAGAGCAAGCTGGATGAAGAAAGATTGAAAGTGCCGTTAAAGAAATGACCATCAGCAAAACCGCGCGGCGTGATCACTACGACACGACTATAGAATAATTAATATTTATAATAGTGGAGATCGCAACAGTGGTGATTCGTTAGATCATGAAATCAAGGGAATCAAGGGAATTATGATCGAGTACTGACCAGTAACCAGGGTGAGAGCGCACAGGCAGGCGAAGGCGCTGATATCGACCTCCAGGAAGTGGAGAGCTTTGCAGAAGTCGAGAATGCTGTGCAGCCAATCGCCGAAGCTACGTTGACATTGCTCCAGCGCGAGGACAACGCCGTTGCAGAAGACCAGCTTCGTGTCATCCGGATGCGTGCGGTACGCCAGCCTTAGCACGAACAGTTCTAGACTGGCCGATTGGAAGAGCAGTTCCTGAAATCAAATTACGCCGTACGAAATTATTAATACGCCAATGCATTGTTCGTGAGACGCAAAGTACCGGGCTGATCGAAGGGTGTTCTAAAGATAAAATATTTTATTATTCGCGATATTGAACACCCTTCATCGCACTTAATCAGCTCTCAATATTCAGCTC